>CAJQZP010000410.1:1675000-2875000 GCA_907164705.1 Parnassius apollo
TGAAACGTGTAAACGAAATCATGTGTTTCCAAAAAATATAAATATATTTTTAATTTAAGCGGAATTTTTTTTCTTTCATTGATATAAAGAAATGAAAATAATATGTATTTTATAATAATGGTAAACCCTTCCATTTTAAATGAGGCGCTGGTTTAAAACGTAACACTATCCAAGGTTACCGTATTTTGTTAAGAACTATAAAATAACAGTCTATATTATACGTCCCGCTCACGCTCCGCCTCCTTAAATTTCTGAGAAAATTCTAAACTCAACAGTTCTGAAACAGGGATATCAAGGATACATTGTCATAGCAACATAAAAATAAGATTTTTTATATTAATGCAGGTGACAAACGAGCACACAGTCCACCTGATTGGTAAGTGGATGCTGTGGCCCATAGACTTCTACATTAATCTTCGATTAAGAATGAAAATGCAGATGCGATGAGGACTACGATGAAATTCCTCGTTTCTATAAAAGGGGTTTTCGGTTCTCTACATCCAGTATACGAAACGCAGCAACACCGAGCTGCTATTTTACGCTGGGATTCGTGCTACAACCATAGTACTCGTGTAGCTGCAGCGTGGCACTTCCACGAATAAGTGTAAACATAACCGTCAAAATGCAGTAAAATAAACAAAAAATGAAGAACCATCGAATACATATGATTAAAACTACTTTTACGGATTCTATCGCGTTTATTTTATAGGAATCGGTGTTCTTTCGCGAGGATTTGTGGTCTTACCAAGGATGATACGTTACTGTGTTCCTACCAAGGATGATACGTGAGGCTATTGAAATTAAAAAACATCCTAATTTCAATAGAGAAGGAGGCTGGGTACTACTATCCTATAATCAATAAAATTAAAACTAAACCCAAGCATACCACTGCAAGACCTCAGGACATAGTCAGTTCATTTTGCATAGATCGGATCATAAACAATAATTAAAAAAAAAGCTGAAGGTACTCCGGGTTTAACAATGACATCGGGACGTCAGTCATCTCAGTCCCCCGTGACCATGGGTGCTGGAAAGCGCCCGAAACGTCGGGAATTAAAAATAAAAGTAATTAAAAGCAAAAATAAACGCGATAAAATCCGTAAAAGTAGTTTTAATCATGTGTAGTGTTCGCGTAAATATAAGAAATCATTACATCGAATACATATTACTAATTTTAACTATTATTCGTATTTCATATAATTACTACATTATAATTACTACCCGATGCTTATTTTCGTATGTATATTTCAGTATGTGTCGGCGGACATGAGATCTCGATTTTTTTATAAATTTCTAAGACGTTTAGGTTTCTTCGCTATGATTACTTTCACGGCCAAATATGTAAACCAACACTTAAATTCACAACATTATCAGTAGAATCCACTGACTTTATCATAAAAAATGTCTGTGCTGATTTGAAGCGTCACCATTTTTCGTATCGGGAACTAAAATCGACATAATATTCCAAAGTTTTTATACGTATTTTATGTGATTTGATTGTGCTTGATTTTAGTTACTTAATAGGATTATTGTTATTAATAATGAGAATGTGCGTAATAAGTACAACTCGTTGCAAAAAGGAAAGTGATATAACATCCAACAAGTAAGTGAATTTAGAGCCAATATTAAGCAAATTAAAATTATTTGATAATATAGGTACTCAAATTTTTTTTACTAATTTTAATATCGTAATTACCAATATGCTTGGATTTATATTACTGAGTTTTGATAAAAAATAAAATTCAACAGGATTGTGGAGTTTTGAGTTATAATACCTATCGATGTCCTTTCCTAACAATGAATATCATTGTTAGGAATTTTTACTTATAATATCATTGTTTCCTACCCATCTTTGTTAACAACTAAAGTCACCGACTATAGGTAATTTATATAATGTGTATTAATTAACAAGTTTACAACTGAACCTTAACTAAAATTATGGCTTAAAAATATAAAAATTGTGATTTTGCGTCCGAAACAAAATGATTACTTACTACTGTACTAGTCATTTTACAGACGACTGTTTCATTAGACAATATCAAATTTTATAGTAATAAGTGCAAAAAGTACAAAAGTATTAAATTATTATTTGGGATTTTTTTATTTCTTCTTTTCACATTTTCTCCCAAACTCAAGAGGCATAGCCAAGAATAGAGAGTTCCTCTGATGTTAACTTTTTATTTACAGGTGTTACTTTATTAAGTCTGTTTAAATATGAATTTATTAAATCAAGAGAATAAATTTATATTGGGACTGCAAAATTATTAATGCCCTTAGTAGTTTGCGTGAGTTTAGGTGAAAAATAGCTCCTCCCTAAACGGGTTCCGGGGGAGGGGGGGTTATTAGCCGTGGCTTGGTAGCCCATGCTAAACATAGGGGACTCACATGGCTTGGATGTGTGTCAGTGGGCTGCGACTAGAGGAGAGTCCTCTCCCTATACCGCTGCAGCCAAAGTGGATTCTCAAGGGAAGAGTTGCAGAAGGTATGGTGATTAGCGATGCCCCACTCGACTATCATCCGCGTCTTTAGCGAGGCAGCACCACTCGGGGCTTCCGAGTGCTCGTTTTTTTCTTGGCTCCATTGCCTCCACATATCGAGCTTGGAGAGTCGTTGGCCAGGTGGATTTAGAGGCCGCGAAGGGCAGTGCCCCTTGTGTTTCTGGTGCGTCTTATCTGAGAAGAAAAGGGAGAGGAAAAGTCCGCAACTAAGCAGAAGCTGCCATTAGGCGGCTGGTGCCGGTTGGGCTGCGAATGTGCTTGAAAGCGTTTCCGTGGCCCTGCCAATGTGCGGCGAAGGTAGAACACCATGGGGTTTATTAGGTGCTAGTCCGACATAATCCGATTTTGCACTCGCGAAGTGCATTGCATTTCTTTAAGTTCGTGTAAAAGTTCTATCGCAACATGCGAAGCGATTGAAGGTCAGCGTCACTGTAATTATTGAATTAAAAAGAAGAAAATTAACTAACGATGAAAGTGCAAATCTATTAAATCTAGTACAATGGCCATTAAATGTGTAGTGCACGGTTACAAAAATGAGTGGCATCCCGGATGTAATATTATATTTCATTTATAAGTACAAAACACCATGCAATGCAAAAGAAATATAGGGGTAAAGAAACATTTTAAGGTAATTTTCTTGTAGTTTTATGTCATTCGAGACAGTTCCAGGGTTCCAGTTTGTACTTGACACATGTATTTTCATGCTCGGAATTAAGATCCTTTGCAATTTCTCTCCAGTTTTACTCACCAAAAGCATACGCTTTTGTCAGAAAAACTTTTAATATCGAATTTCCACATCCTCGGTTCCTCGGTAATACGCTCCTGGTATAGCTCTGTGGATTCGTATCCTTGAATCTTAATTGAAATTTTTAATAGTTTGCAACTCAAAATTAACCAAGCAAAACAGAATGGTGAAAAATTAATTTGTGCTTTGGTAATACACGAAATGACTTTAAAGAAAAGTTGCTCTCGCAGCCGTGATGGTGTAACGCGTGGTTATATTGATTTTAGCATTGATTTCGAATGTAATTATTTACCTGATTGTAAAGAGTAAAGACCCATTGGTTTATATAATTGTTCCATTAAAAGACAATTGGAAAATACCTTGGAAAATCTCCAAATCCAACCGCCGCTCAGGTTGTAAATGCATTTAAGTAATTGTTAATTCACCATAAAATAATTAATTATATTGGTAATGTCCAGGAAAACGACATTTCAATATTAACTGTATCTTCTAGTTCTTTAAAAGGAGCTATAATCGACAAATTTAATGTAAATGACTATAGCAAAGCTGAAAATATACGTACAAAAAATAATGTTTAGGAGAAATAGATTCAACAACCCTGCAGGAAGAAATAATTGAATTTTTACACGTGTTTTGAGCAGTATCTGACTCAAACGTAAACGAAAAATCTAAACAATGTGGCAGATATATTGCAGGATTCGTCATTCGAGCGATACGAAAGAAAATTACATGTTATGCGGGCATCATGTGTGATTCACGGCGTGAATTCACGCCGTAATTTTGCCACAAAGTTGTCGCAAAAAATATATCCATCCACATTCGCAAAATATGCACTGATATCGCCGTGACGCAATGCGCTTTAGATCCCGACAATCACGTGTATATAAAAGATAAAAAACCGTGTTTGTAGTTTTTTTACAATTATAGCTTTCTCCTAGAAAATCATCGATCATGTCAAAGGCAAACCAAATGGGCTTGTAAATTTTGTCGCTGCTTGCTCCAGACTTCCTTTCAGAATCACTACACATTCACCTTTTTATTATAATTTCTATAACAGGACATTAGACTTTCTTTTTTTTTCAATCAGTCACTTCAACGTTTATCGTTGCAGAGCCATGCTGCAGCTATATTAGTAGTATAGTTGTAGCAAGAATGGGTCGGCTTTACCGGGGAAGGACCACGCTCTCACAGAATACCAGTATAAAATAGTAGTTTAATGCTGCTGTATTTCATATGGTGAGTGTAGAGAACCGGAGACCCTTTTTACTGGAAACGAGACATTTCATCCTAGTCATCACGGGTGACAACACATCTACATTTTGATTCGTAATCGAGGATAGATATAGATGTCTTTGGGCCACAGCATCCACATACCATCAGGTGGACTGTGTGCTCGTTTGTCACCTCATCCTCTAAAATAAAATAATATTCATTTTTTCCTTTATTCGTATCCATGCGTCATGTACTTTCATTTTATTTTTATGATCTTCGTGTTTAGCATCCCATAAAATGGTTTCGGCATGATGACACTCGATCAACAAGAGTTCCTGCTCGTTCTTCCAACTGACACTCATTTTGAAGCACCGTCCTCCGTTAAAAAATTCAAATAAGCACGAGCTCACAGCAACGAGCCTCGCGCGTTACTGATTTCACGCACGAGTGTGGATGTGCTTGCATTCACGGGAGGTTCACGCCTCGTAAACCCTTTGATGTGGGCACAAAATACCGACACCGAACGTGGAACAACGCGTGGAAAGGCGCGAAGCCCGTGAACGGGCCCGAAAGCCATCCAAATTCGCGGTTCACGCCTTTCACAGGTGTTCACGGTTGCTTGATAGCCTGCGAATGTGTACCACAATATCCTGTGAGGAATCGCAGAAATGGTATTGCTCTCGTTGTACAAAAAACGAGGGGTGGTTTAATTATGCCTGCTACAAGTGTGGTAAATATTTGTTTATTGGTGTTGTCAATATTTCGCCATGCTTCTAAAAATAATAATGGTAAATCTCCGGTAGAACCGAATTTTTCTGCAGTATTAACTGCTAAGGTACTAAAAGATCTTATAGTTCAAACGGAAATATTGCTTCCTAATCTACAAGACCATTCTAAGGACACTTTGCTTTCAGATAATTTTACCAGCCACTTTCATATTTTAGTAAAACAAATTTTCATCAAATATATAGAAATCCATCCGTATGCAGCAACAAAAACTTATTCTCTGTATATTACAGGCGATAGTGTAAGTAACTTTTTGTTTCTTCAAATTATTTGGGCTTGTAAATGATATATAATATTAATATTCCATTCCATTACAGAAGTCAACTGCTGAACTGGCCTCACTCATTGATAGCCTCATGGGGGATTTTGTTTTAGTTGCCAGTTGCCAATCTTGGCAAGCGGGTTGGCAACTGCTGTTTTTTTTTTAATTTTTAGTTGTTATCGGGAAGATGCTGCTGCCCATCTCCTGTTCCAATTTCCCTCTGTCGCCTCTTACGACACCCACGGGTTGATATGGGGTAGTGGATATTCTTAAACCGCCACTATCGTTATCGTTACCATTACTGCCTACTAAAATCACTGAACATAAACCTCCTCCATAGATTGCCTCATAGCAGGAATATTTGCCATAGTTGGCACGCTTGGCAAGCGCGTTGACAACCACAGCTTTTTATTTTTAGTCGTTGTTAGGAACACGCTGCTGCCCATCTCCTGTTCCAGTTTCCCTCTGTCGCCTCTTACAACACCCACGGGTTGATATGGGGTAGTGGATATTCTTAAACCGCCACTATCGTTACCGTTACCGTTACTGCCTACTAAAATCACAGAACATAAACCTCCTCCAAAGATTGCCTCATAGCAGGAATATTTGTCATAGTTGGCAACCACAGCTTTTTATTTTTAGTCGTTGTTAGGAACACGCTGCTGCCCATCTCCTGTTCCAGTTTCCCTCTGTCGCCTCTTACAACACCCACGGGTTGATATGGGGTAGTGGATATTCTTACACAGCCACTACACGGTGTAACAACTTTTACATAAGGAAATATTAAAATAATATACTTCCTTTTCTTCTTAAGAGTCCGCGTAGTATTAGTTTTGGTACCTGAACTAAACCTATTTCTATACGCCGAAAATTGCGTTCCTCGTTTGTTATTCTAGTAAAGCAAAGCAATATCTTAGGACTAACACTACACGGTTAAAGGCGGATTCGACCAAACTTGTATTAATCTTATCCTGCGAACGAAATCACTTAATGACTCTCGTTTTAATTTTACCAAATCTTAATCGAGGAATAATCGTCTATTCGAGAGTAAATAGCTATACTGCCAAAATTCATAGAGTAAACTAGTTATTTAGCAAAAGGCGACGGAACTGAATTCTTAGTAGGGGATCTTGTACACACGTGCCGTGAAAAGGATACCTGTTTTCTCATTGCATCGTATTCCGTACCGTAATTCTTTACCGAGACGTTGAGTAGTAGAATCTGCATCGAAAGTTATAGTCTTCGTCGACACTTGTATCATGTCTTCCTGCATTGACTCGAGGTTTCGCGTGATGGATTCCAACTTCGAAAGCCGACGAAATGTGCTATAAAACACTCTGACGTTTGGTAATCCTCGATTTGGATATCGCTCTTGGTACGGCCTATTGATGCCATCAATCCTGCTTGGCCGTGCCAAAGATCCATTAGCATCAGTTCTGCCATACATGAAGACGATATCAGCATATTTTTCGTTAATAAAAGCAGCCATAGTTGATTGATCACACAAATAGTCTGAGGTTTCACCAATTGTTAATCAAACCAAAAGATGCACCTAAAACAGCATTTTCTGTACCATTTGGGCATTTATAATTTAATAGGATATCCTGAAGCTTATTATGTATAATATTTTTATAGGGGGATAAGTCGCTCGCGTCCGTAGGCTATGACCACCTATTCCTAGGTCCACCCTACACGTGTCCCTCGGGTGGTGCTAAATGAGCGACAAGCCGATACCACAGACTCGGCTCCACGCCGTTGTAGCGGCGTAAAACATACTACCTAATATTTTTGCACCATGAGGAACTATATAAAAGAAATGGCCCCGAGTTCCCGGCGCCCCTTTAATGGGGCAGGGGTGCGAAGAATCTCCGGGAGGAAAACCGGCGACGAGGTTCGCCACCCGTCACGTTCTGTCTCCCGAAGAGGCGAAAAGTGGATTGCAGAGGCCCGTCTGGCTACGTTGAATGTATGTGGATCAATGAATCATAAAATGGATGAAGTATGCGATATGATGTACGATAGAGAAATAGATGCGTTATGTGTAAATGAGACGAAAAGGAAGGGGAAGGATGTCACTACACATGGCATGTACACCGCATACTGGTCTGGTGTAGACGAGATCGAGCGGGCATGCCAGGGAGTAGGTATCATCCTTTCAGAAAGAATGGGCCAATGTGTGAAAGAGTATGAATGTGTAAGCCCAAGACTGCTATGGATACGAATGAAAGTGGGCTTAAAGAAGTTGTTTGTGTTAGAGGTCTACGCCCCAGACATGTCTAAGCCCACTTATATCCGAGAGCAGTTTTGGGAAATGGTAAGGATGGTGTTAATGAAGTGTAAGGGAAATGAAAATATTATTATGCTAGGAGATTTTAATGGAAGGTTTGGGGTGAGGAGTCTTGGTTATGAAAGGATATTGAGAACGTTTGGTGATGAAAGTACAAATGAGAATGGTGAAAGTCTCCTCACCGTATGTATGGAAAAGAATCTTTTTGTGACGAACACTTGCTTTCGCCACAAGAGGATTCACATGTATACTTGGGAAAGAGGTGACGATAGAAGCATGATAGATTTCATAATTGTGGATGAAAGATTGAGGGGCGCAGTGGTGGATACAAGGGTTTACCGGGGTTCTAACGTAGGAACGGATCATTATTTGGTTTTATGCCGAATTAATGGTCTATTCAGGCGTTGGCGCCATCGATCATCTGTGTCTACCACTGCGTTACAGCGTATTAGAACAGAAAGGTTACAAGATGAAGGTGAGAAAAAACAAGTTCAAATGTAGACTGAAAGAAAATATAAGTGGTTTGGATGAATTATGTATGAAGGAGTTAGACTTGCAGAATGTATAGCAAAATCTAAAGAAAGGTTTAGTGGATGCAGCTACCGAAGTATGTGGTGTTGGTAAGAGGAAGAATGAAAAGAAAAATAATACGTTATGGTGGGATGATGAGATACGTATGGAAGTTAAAGCAAAGAAGAGAGCATGGCTAGATTTACTAGCAACAAAGGCTGGTAATTCTAGCGGTACGAATGATGATATTGAAAGAAAAAAGGCAGTCTTTAAACATCTTAATAAGAGAGTAAAAGAAGTAGTTGAAAGAAAAAAGCAAGAAAGAACGGATAAAAATGATAGAAAAATATCGGATAACTTCCAGGCAAATTTTAAAATGTTCTGGAAACTTGTAAGAACTGCCAGGGGACATTCAAAACAGCCTATGATGAATGTTATAAGAGACGAGAATGGCTATATTCTGAAAAATGAAGTTTTGAGTTTAAAGATATGGAAGGAATATTTTGAAAGCGTGTTTATGAGTGAGGAGACAACGTGTGTACTAAGTGAAGTAGAAACTACGAAAGAAGAGGAAAGAGGTAGCGAGATAAGTGTATAATGATTTCTTATATTTACGCGAACACTACACATTGAAATAATACTAGTTTTTACGGAATTTATCGCGTGTATTTAACTTTTTAGCTAAGCAGGGCTTTCTTAGAGAAAGCCCTGCTTAGTTCTCCCATAAATCCAAGATTTTACAAGCGGTACGTAGACGACACTTTCACAATTCTACCTTTAGATAAAGTAACTGCATTTTTAGACCATCTTAACTCTATAAATTCTAAAATTCAGTTCACAATGGAGTTAGAGGCAAACAATTCCTTAGCTTTCCTAGATGTGTTAGCAATTCGGAATCCTGATAACACCTTGAGCCATACTGTGTATAGAAAAAAGACCCATACAGATAGATATTTAAACGGTGATTCTCACCACCATCCTTCACAGTTAGCTACCGTGGGTAAATCTTTGTTTCAGAGAGCACGAGGGATCTGTGACAGTAAACACCTGGCTGCAGAGCTCCACCATGTCAAGCAAGTTTTGCATGACAACAAGCTTCGAGTCCCGCGCCTACGTCACAGTGAACGAGTGAAGCCGGCCACAGTCGAGCGTGTACCTGCTGTACTGCCATATGTTAGAGGATTCACTGACAAGATTGGCTACATCTTGAAGCGCGCTTCCATCAAAACATACTTCAAGCCGCTGAAGAAGATTGGTCAGTTTTTACCATCGGTCAAGTGTAATGTCCCTCTGCAAGATGCAGGAGTGTACAAGCTTGATTGTGAATGTGGTCTCTCCTACATAGGACAAACTAAAAGATCAAAAAAACCCGCGTTAAATAACATACAGCTGATGTGAAGAATCGACGCTCCGGGAAGTCTGCAGTCTGTGAACACGTACAGGATCGCCCCCGTCACTACATCAGATTTGATAGACCGCAGATCCTCGCTAAAGAACACCGATTCCTTCCAAGGATGATTCGCGAGGCTATTGAAATCAAAAAACATCCTAATTTCAATAGAGAAGATGGCTGGGTGCTACCATCTGCTTGGGATCCTATAATAAATAAAATTAAATCCCAACCCAAGCATACAACTGCAAGACTTCAAGATACCATAAGTTCATACTGCATAGATCGGAACAAAAGTTAAATTTTAATCTATGGTAACCGCGGTTAACTATGACATATGGACGTTGAACATCTCAGTCCTGCCCGTGACCATGAGTGCTGTAAAGCGTTCGAAACGTCGGGTAATTAGAAAGTTAAATACACGCGATAAATTCCGTAAAAACTAGTATTACTTCAAAGAGATAAGTATAAATGAAATAATGAAAGCAATGAAAAGCATGAAAGCAGGTAAGGCTGCCGGATATGATAGAGTTTCACTCGAAATGCTAAGGGCTGGAGAGGAAATCGTGGCAGGCCTGCTGCACACCTTGTTTAATTTATGCTGGGAACTGAAGCGGGTACCGGTAGACTGGTGCAAAGCCGTGATAGTCCCAGTATATAAAGGAAAAGGGTCGCAGCAGAACTGTAAAAACTACCGTGGCATCAGCCTTCTTAGCATTGTGGGAAAACTGTATGCTAAGGTACTGATTGAAAGGGTCATGAAAGAAACTGATGGAAAAATTTGGGATGTGCAAGCGGGATTCAGAAAGGGAATGGGATGTACAGATCAAGTCTTTTCCATGCGCATGATCGCGGAGAAGTTTTTGGCCAAAAACCAAAAGGTTTTTTGTGCGTTCATGGACTTGGAAAAGGCCTATGACAGAGTGGATAGGGATGTGCTATGGCGAACACTGAACTCATTTGGGTTGAGCGCTGGCTTGATACAGGCATTGGAATCTCTTTATAGGGACTCTAGTGCTTGTGTTAAGATCAACGGGGTCTACTCGGACTGGTTTGACTTCCATAAAGGTGTCAGACAGGGCTGTGTGGCTTCCCTGTGGCTGTTCAACCTATTTATGGACAGTTGTTTGCAAAATTTGAAAGTTGAAGAATGCGGATTAAGAATGGGTGAGTTAACCGTCAAATGCCTTTTGTACGCCGATGATCAAGTTATCCTTGCGTCGTCGGCGGCCGAGTTGCAAATGATGGTTACATTAATGAACAGATCATTAAAATAAAGGGGTATGAAAGTGAACGCAAGTAAGACGAAGGTTATGGTTTTTGAAAGAGAAGAAAGTAAAACGATTTGTGAAATAAGAACAGAATGGGAGTTGATCGAGCAAGTAGATGAGTTTGTATATTTGAGCTGCGTATTTAGCAGGGATGGGAGATATGATAAGGATATAGAACGACGAGTGAATGCGGGAAATAGAGTAAATGGGGCCCTGCACTCTATTGTGAAGAGTCAAAATGTGTCAAAAAAGGCACGTATGGCAATTCACAATGCTGTGTTGGTCCCTACTTTAACGTATGGTAGTGAAAGTTGGGTGTGGCAGAAGAAGCACGAGAGTAGAATCAACGCAGTAGAAATGCGGTCCTTAAGGAGTATGTTAGGGCTGAATCAGAACGACAGGGTAAGAAACTGTGTAATAAAAGATATATAATAGATAAAAGAAGAGTGTGGTTTGCAAGATGGTATTGTGACCAGGACTAAGAAAGGAATGCTTCGGTGGTTTGGTCATGTGGAAATAATGAATGAGGAAAGAGTGACAAAGAAAATTTATGTTGCAGAAGTGAATGGCAGTGTCGGAAAGGGACGTCCTAGGCGAATATTTATCGACCAAATTGGCGATTTATTGAAAACGGGCCAAATTAGGAGTACCCTTAACCGACGAGCATGTATGCGTAGGTGTATGGATGTGAAGGAGGCGAGAGAGGTGTGTCAGGATCGTGCCAAATGGAAGTCTGTAGTCTCTGCCTACCCCTCTGGGTGACAGGCGTGAGCGTTTATGTTACTTTTATAGCGTAAGAGCGACAAACGAGAACACCACCTGATGATAAGTGATTGATGTAGCCCATAGGCATGTACATCTGTCCTTTGTTAAGAGTCAAAATCCGAATGTTTTGTCACCCGTAAGGACTTATATAGGATTCCCGTTTCTATTAAAGAGGGTCTCTGGTTCTCTACGTTCACCAAACAAACCACAGTAGCGTTAAACTGCTATTTTACGCTGGTATTCTGTGAGAGCGTGGTCCTTCCCGGTCGATCCGACCCATTCGTGCTACTACTATACTTCTAACATAGCTGCAGCATGATTCTACCACCTTATGTTGAAATAAAATGACAATCGAGATGGCACGATAGTTGGCACTAAAATCAGTTTAAAATTCTGAGTTCTGTCGCATGTCGGAAATCACACTAAAATGAATATGCCTTGGATTATTATTGTTGTAAATAAATTGTATTTCTTAATTTTTCGAAGTAAATCATTTTTGATTGTATTGGAGGCAGTTTTAGATTAAGAGATTATAAAATTTTCGTTCATTTATGGTAAACAAATATTATTTCGTTATTTTTTCTTTCTTTAATTGAAATAGGAACATAATAGATACATAAGTCTGTAGGGCAAAGGCATCCCACGCTTACATGCCAATCCCCTCGCAATATATTTGAAAAGTATTTATGTAGTATTCATCAGCAGGAACTCATTCTGTTCGTTCACGTACTCCCCTCGTAATTTAATCGATGAAAAATATAAGACGAATACTTCTTATGTACAACGATTTTTGTACAGTATTGTATTTCATCACAATTTTCAAGATAGTTGAGGCGTCTGAAAGCAACGATATTGTTTCGAATTTCTTTCGTATTGATCTGAATTCCACGCCTTTTTGTTGAATGAATAAATAATATCAAATAACCCTCGCGTCACGCGTCACTTAGCTTACGAAACCTGTTTTTAGACAGAAAACCGTAAAAGGAGTTAAATTTTTAGAGTTCCACTCCAATATAAGGAACCCCTATAATTTTGACCTGAAACAGTTTGTAATAATAATGTCACGGTATCATAACTTCCAGAGTTATATACCGACATATATAAAAAGTATGGTGAATCTTTTTAAATATTGGTTTTAATTTAAATACCATAAATATATCCAAACGGCAGTGCAACATATTGTTAAGAAAAGGGCCACCATAGACCTCCTTTTGGATATGACGAAAGAATACGATATAGTTTAATTTAATACACTTTTGAATAAATTACAAGGTTCGGGAATTCATGCAACGGCCTATAAACGGTTCCAATCATATCTGACAAACAGGAAACAGATAGTTCGAATCGAACACCGCAACGATTGAAAACGGAAGATCATTGTAGTACAGTCTCAAACCCGGGATCTCACATGTTTATTCCCTCAAGGTAGTGTCTTAGGGTGTCTGTTGTTTTAAATTTACATAAACGACTTACCTAAGATAATAAATAACAAACACACATTAAGCGTACTCTTTGCCGACGATATGTCAGTGAACTGCGATAAAAACAAATATTAGAACCATATTGTCTATCACTCTACACACCTATAACAAATTGGCTTGAAGATCACAACTTAGAAATTAACTTTAAAAGACCAAAATTATGCAATTTAAAACATGCAAAAGCAGTCCATTAACTTTAAACATAAATTTTAATAATATACAGCTAGAAGAAGTTGATTCTTTTAATCTTTTAGGTTTTAAAGTAGATTCAAACATCAATTGGAAAACATACATTAATTACATAAAATCTAAAATATCAAAATTTACCTATGCTTTATTTCAAATCAAATACACCAATGATGTGCCATGGTACTGTTAGCTTACTATGCCTATGCTCATTCGTGTCTTAAGTAGAGTTATGTTGTGGGGAAGTAGCGTCGAAGTGCAGCAGCTATTTATTACACGGAAGAAGTGCGTTAGAATACTATCCCACATAGATAACAATACTAGCTGTTGACCGAATTTCAAAAAACTGAATATTCTTACCTCAACCAGTATGTACGTCTATGCTTGTTTGTCCACAAAAAATAATAATATTTTCAAGAAGATTAAAGATACACATAACATTAATACACGTAACAAAAATAAATTATACCTATCAAAGGCGCGAACAAAAATATTACATACAAGCCCCTACTATATGGCAATAACAGTTTATAATAAATTTCCACAGGAAATTTGCAGTGCCTGAGAAAGGCGTCGAAGTTGTAAGCACGTTTTTAATTTTAAAACCAATTATTTACACTTGGATTGCAAATTAATGATTTGATTTGATTAATCTTGTTATAGCAAAATCTTGTTATAAACATTGATAAGGTGTACTGAGCTTCATAAAATTTTATTGCAGGCAGCTGAACAGAGTAAGTGGTGCAAGTTTAAGTCTGTGAGAGATGAAAACATACTCGTGCCATTTACTGTTGCAGATGTAGGAACTATCGGTCGGTGGAGTACACGTGAAATTCCTAAAGGAACAGTATCCGTAACCTATCGTCGCCACTAGTAATAAAGAGGGTTGGTTATTTTCTCGCTCAAAGACTAATAGATTGTTTCCCTAACACTTCATAATAATTAATGCTATTGGATACACGGTAAGGTAAATGATGTGATAATAAATAAAACCGACCGCGCTAAGCGCTGATAACACACTGAATTATTAGTTGAGCGTTTTATAAAATGTCCACGCGTATGACAAAAAAGTAGCAGAAACTTATGCTAAGCATACACACAAAACAATAGTTAATAAATATATTAGTTTATTACTTTATTTATACGTGTACGATAGCTTGTACAGTTAAGTATAGCCATACAATAAGGAAAGTCGGCAGCGTTCTTAACACTATTATGTCCGCGAGTAGAGCTGTATGATAGTTTCAGATTTTAGTTTTTATTTTAATAAAATATGTTTTACATATTTTATGGTATGTTAATAAAAAAATTTCAATAATCAAGCAATAGCCTACAAATGTGGTAACAATTTTTATATCACGATTGTGTGTATTGAAATTCAAAAAGGAATTTTCATAAATGAGGGTCGTGACCTTATTATCCGTCTTTTGTACTGCATAGTGCTACAACGGAAATAGAATGACCGGATCTCTTCGTACGTCTATTGGACAAAGTCATTCAGAAATATACAAATATGATAAAATATAAATTATACTTAAATTTAGCCAGTACGATTTTATACATTAAGGTGAAACGTATTTTTGCTTTCAAATATTACAGAGAAAGTGGATCCTTTATAATATATTCGATACCTCTGATCATTACCCACACCTTACTTTCTCTGCAATATTTAAAAGCAAAAATACTAATATATATAAGAACTTATTTCAGCAGTAAAACCAAGGTAACAAAATTGCTAAAAGCAATTTATAAAACAGCTGAAAAGGCAATTCCTCAGCGGTATAACTTAGAATCAAATGTTGAAATTCCAACTATTTCAACCTTTTTTATTGCTCACTAAATTCTCAAATGTAGAACTCAAACTAATGATGTGTTTCGCTGTAGAATTTAATTTAGAACTAAAGCAGCGAAGAAAATATCTTACGAGCGAGGTTCACATGGGTCTTAAGTAAATCTCGTTAATTCTTGTCAGTCAAGATTTATAATGGTATTTATATTTAAAGAAAATAAACCATTTGTTAATATCATGAAATGTCTGTTTGCTTTACCGCACTGCTTCATTAAGAAATGTATTAAAAAAAACTGTACAAAAACGGGTAATAATAATATTAAATTTCACATGAAGTAACCCCTGGGAATGAGTTGATCGCTACCATGCTGGTTTAACCATAATTCATATAAAACTTTGTAAGACATTTATTACGTCAAAAAATATATTATCCCGCTTGATTTCTTGCTGGTTTTGTTGAAATCTGATTTTATTGACAATGGATTAGGCCTCGAGAAACTACTTAGGTAAAGTTTTTCTAGAGTCGAACTGGGTTAGTAACTCCATTAAATAGTTATAATCTCAATTGCCTTCGTATTTAAGATCCTCTTCGGGCGATTATCTTTTATTTTTTATTTTATATAACGTAAAGGATATTTTCTCATTATTTATTCACCATAAACTAGCTGCGCGTTGCTACCATAAAAGAAATAATAGTGGAAATATCGTTTACATTTGGAAGAGTTATATTGTTTGTTGATATATTGAATGATAATGAATTCATTGAAGTTGAATGATATATAACTTTTCAATAAATTCGTCGGTACTGTACGCGCGTCATCTACTTTAAGTTAATTGTACTATGCTTTTAACCTTCGCGCAAGTGCAAACAATAAGTTGACAAAGTTTTAGGGCAATCTGATAAACAACTGTCAAATATTCATTCATGAAAGATCAGCATTGAAGTATATCAATGGACATCCAATTTGGGTCTCCGTCAAGAAAAGTAGGTGCGGCTTCTCAGTCTCGAGATGGTAATGGACTGCGCTGAGATTAGAGTGCAATCCTCGAATATTAGTGAGGTGCCCTTTCAATGAGAGGACGTGCAACCGCTGTTTAGCCATACTTTTCTTTTTTGACACATATTACATAGTTAAGAGTGAATATGGTTGAAAATTGGTAGTTGAACGAGGCGTTGCATTAGCAACCAAACGATACTACCAAAGCTACTCCCATGGGAAATTAATTTGGAGACTGCGGGGACACCCGAACCCCTCAGATATCGCCATCGGGTCCTCTCGCTCGGTCGCTAACCGGCACGATGGAGCCACCCTCGCATTTTTCACTAGTTGGCGGAGCAGCCTTTCATGAGTAGCTAATTCACTAATTGGGCCTCCAACTACCTGCGGTCGGTCACTGAAACACCGTGCTTCGGATCCCGTTATCCTCCACAACCAAGCACCCGACACAGCAACAACTGAAGCTTCGCACCCGGTTCACACATAACGCTACTGTTCAGACCCATTTTCCATATGGCTTCAACATACATCCTGCCATTTGGCGATAAGACTTTGCATTGGTGGGAGTTAATCAAAAAGCCAGCAGCAGAAACCTACCACCGGAATTGGTGCTGCTCGTTTAGCACTACCCGGGGGACACGTGTAGGGAGTCAGGTTTCAAGTATTTCCTACAGACGCGAGCAGCCTCGTCCCCCAAAAGTTTTATTCCATCTTAGTCCTCAGGGGTGACGACGAGTCTGCATTTTCATTCTTAATTGAGGATAGATGTAGATGTCTATGGGCCACAGTATACCATCAGGTGGACTGTATACTCGTTTGTTACCCTTATTTTATTTTTTAATTCCCGACGTTTTGGGCGCTTTCCAGCACCCATGGTCACGGGGGACTGAGATGACTGACGTCCCGATGTCATTGTTAAACCCGGAGAACCTTCAGCTTTTTTAATTATTGTTTATGGTCCTATCTATGCAAAATGAACTGACTATGTCCTGAAGTCTTGCAGTGGTATGCTTGGGTTTAGTTTTAATTTTATTGATTATAGGATCCCAAGCAGGTGGTAGTACCCAGCCTCCTTCTCTATTGAAATTAGGATGTTTTTTTAATTTCAATAGCCTCACGTATCATCCTTGGTAGGAATCGGTGTTCTTTCGCGAGGATTTGTGGTCTATCAAATCTGATGTAATGGTTGGGGCCGTCTAGGATATGATCACAAACTGCAGACTTCCCGGAACGTTGATGCTTCACATCAGCTATATGTTCTTTTACGCGGGTCCTAATTGATCTTTTGGTTTGTCCTATATAAGAGAGACCTAATAACTAAAAAGTAATAAATAAAAAGTAAAAATAAACGCGATAAAATCCGTAAAAGTAGTTTTAATCATGTGCAATGTTCGCGTAAATATAAGAAATCATTATGTATACTCGTTTGTTACCCTTATTTTATTTTAAAAAATACAGCCAGTATAATTACAGACTGTAAGGTGGAAACGCATATATAGCCTTCTTTGTTTAAAGTCGTTTGCAGGTGTCCATGCAATGCAGAAGTCACTTACCATCCGGTGGATCATAAATTTATGTGTCAATTCAGTTAAAAGAAATGTCTTGTATATTTTTACTTATTTGAAATCTCCGTACTTTCGAGTGTGGAATGGATAGGGTGTCCCCGTGACGATGCGATGGTGACGTATGCGTGCGTCAAAAATTAAAAAAATATAAACTCGTTAAAGTAGGTTGTTGTCCTGTAACTTGGTTGATAATAAAGTTTAATGTAGCTTTATGTTCACACTTTTAAAATAAAATACATCTTGGGGTAATTTTCCCAAACTTTTACCAAATATTAGTTTGGGATATTTTTTGCTACCATTCTACTGCACTGTCCATATTTATACTCCAGTTCTCACCTCAAGGGCTCGTGGCCAATATGAAATTTAGTAGAAAGTCATATTTATACTACTGTGTGGTGGCGGCGAAAGGTAATCAATCTGTGACCTCCTTTTGTCGCGTGGGTTTCATAAGATTCGACTACGGGAATCGCTAAAAAAATATACGGCTTACAATACATGGCAATATAAAATTACATTTTGCACACAGTAAACACTCAAACGGCGACTCGAAGCAGCGTCTTAGGTGCGAGTAGTCATATATTGCGAGCGTCAACCCACATGTCAAATGTGACGATGATAATACTGATGACTGACTACTTGTTTCTAGTACTATTATACAAAGCTAAACTACCGGCTTTTTCGGTTAATAGTTCCATTGTCATCTATTATGGTCTTATTAACAATCCTTGCAACTTGGGAGAAGCTTTATTAAATTAAAGGTTACCCCACAATAGAATATTCTCTAGTGTCCTAGAGACGTTTTATTTACATAAATTAGACAACTTTAGACATCCAAACAGTTGTTGCATGCGGAATTCGATTCAATGCCCCACATCATTAGCCAAACTAAAAACCAATGACCCATATTATTAGAAAAAAAAAGAAACATAAAGTCATATCATTATTAGATCGTATCATTATTAGATTATATTATAGAATCGTTTTCAGTAAAAACCTACTGAGTATTTCGTCAGCGTCCAATATTTTTGCCGTGATACATACTTGATCCGATCTGTCTCCACTAAAATAACCTAGTTCGTAACATTTGAGCGATTACAAAGCAACCTTTACTGACGTGACAAATTGCTTCGCATATAGTCATAATGCTACTTATAGGGTAATATTAGACAAAGGCTTCTAATTAGTGGTTATAATGAACTTTCTGTTAGCACATAACTAGCCTTAATAAGAAAGCGGCATATTATCGTAGCTTCCTTTATAAAAAGATCATTAAGATATTATTAAGCATTTGAATTTTTTGTAATATTACAAAGTCCAAGATGCTGATAATATAGATAGAAGAAAGGCATAATATCATACTACTTCCAAAAATCTGGCAAAATATATATATATATATATATAATATATATATATATATATATATATATATATATGGGCCTATTGAACACAATCATATAATTGAGTCGTCGATAGCGCTTTTCAAAAATGAGTAATTTTTAAATTTGATTATCACTCTTAATACGAACGAGAACGAGATCGAGGTATAGTCTACTGCTAAACATACTCTTCCGCCATAGATTGACTCATAAGGGGGATATATGCTATAGTTGCCACGCTTGGCACGCGAGTTGGCAACCGCAGTTTTTTTTTCCTTTGTTTCCCTCTGTCGCCTCTTACAACGTCTACGGGATGAATATGGGGTATTCTTACACAGCCACTACATAGTACAATTCCAGTTTTTTAACCCATTCGCTGTCCCGTGTTCTACATATTGTACACTGTCTTGAAATTGGACGCTGAAAGTTTTAAATTAAAAACAATTAGCGTTGCATTTCTTTAACAAAGTTAAGTATATGTATGCTATGCTAACGTTATATAATATGTGAACATTTTATAAAGATGACTGGATATTTATTTTGTTTGTGATATTCGTTTAAATTAAAATTACATACTTTTTACGACGAGAAAATAAAGGTTCATTCATCAAAAGGATTAGGCATCACACATCATATTTTGATTTTAGATTGACAGGGCAGGTTGATGACCGCATTTTTTTTAAATTATTATCATTAGGAGGAATACTGCTTCTGTCAATCTTCTGTTTCAAACTCCCTTGATCATCTCTTACGACACTCACAGGATGATATGCGGAAGTGGACTCTCTTAAGCCTTCACTATACGGAAAAACGAGTAAACTCGTATGTTACTTTTGGAAAGTATTCATAGAGGATGAAGATATTTCTGTATTGCCGCGAATGGAGAGTACGTAGAAGTTAGGTTTATACCCATATGTCAATGAAATTTTTAAAGATTTTTTGTAATTTTAAATTAACTGTAAAATACTAAGCTATGTTCACATTGCGCAGTACGCATAATTTAACTATGTTTGAACAACGCAAATTCATCCATTCAGTCCTGTTGCATTTCTTATTAACATTATATAAATGTATAAAGGAATAATACAAAGACAACGATAAGTAACAGTGTACAAACGTCGTATTACACAAGCCTTATCTCATTTCCATGTGCGTAGCATCTCGGCTCTTACCTCACTTTCTACCACATTTGTTTGGATAACAAATTAACAAAGTACGTGTAAATTGCATAATATAAACACAATTAAAGGAACTAGAGGAATAACAAGGGTATATAAATATAGAAGATTTTTGACGTGGTAGAGCCATGCTGCAGCTATATAATATAATTATATTTCATCGCTTCATTCTTCAGATATAATATTAACAACGTAGTTTCCTTATTCTACAAGGCTAAGTCGCACCTTTAAAGATTTTTACTCTACCCACATCAAAAACAATTGCCCCCTCCCACCAACGTCTCTCGCCGTCCGAGCGTACAGCCTCATTCCTTTTTCGTGCGAGGCAGAGCGCACACCTTACTTAATTATCTTAGAACAGTACAATGTCGAAGCGCAGTGCTGCAGATAAAATTGGTTATTATCAAAAGAAAATCAAAAAACTAGAAGAACAAGAACGAAAGCGACATAAACGAGTCATTGTTTACTCCGATTCTTCTGAGGCCGAAGAAAATTTTGGTAAGTGTTACAGTTACGTAATTCAATTCTAGTGCCTGAGTGATCATTAACAATATAATTTAAGACAAAAAACCTTAGCGTTGATCGTGAATTAACACGAATACAAATTTACCCGGGGACTGGCCGAGAGTCAGTACGAAGGTATTCTAACCGGGGGCTAGCCGAGAGTTAGCACGAAGGTTATATAAACTTAAATACTCATGTACAAATATATTAAAGCGTCAGTTTTAGGTTTTAAGTTGTTCATTTAGATTCTTATCAATAAAATTTTTTGTTATCTACCTCCGAAATATATATATTTTATTTCTTGTTGTAGATAACGAAGCTGAGGATAGTAATAAGGTCGTAAATGATGACACCATGGTAGCATCCATTCCCTCCGAGGAGCATCCTCTTTTGACAATTGAAGAAAAATCGGAAGAAACAATTCCTACATTAGAACCTGAACTATTGTCAGCTTTGGGTGATACGGAAATTGATGAGCAAATATACGGTGAAAATATTCACCAGGATCTTGCCCACCGTTGGCTTCCTCTTCTACGTAAGGGTCTTACTAAGGAAACAAGACAAAACTTGTTAAAAGAATATTTAATTCCCGAAAACTGCAAGCACCTACGCTGAATCCCGAGATTGCAGCGGCACTTACCGACGCAGCCCGAAATAGGGACAAGAAAATAGAGGTCGATCAGCAAATACTGGGTATAGGTATTACTGCTGTTAATAGAGCTATGTCTTTACTTCTCATCGGAGACAATAAAGTTCAGGCGATAAAAATTTTATCTGATGCTTGCCATATATTATCCGACCTCCATCACTCTGAGACCCAAACCAGAATTAAATTGGTGACACCCGGATTAGACAAGTCTTTTTTTAAAGTCATTCATGAGAGTGAAAGAGATGAAACCCTTTTTGGCAATGAGCTTCCTGAAAAGATTAAGGCGTCAAAAGCCATCGAAAAACAAGGTCTTCAGATTAAGAAAACAGATCCAAAACCTTCCACGTCACAGATAAAAACAAGTTCGTCTTCAAGAAACAATCGTTACCAGGAAAACTGGAGAGGCCCTGCTCGCTCGCAGAACAAGGGGGGGCGGGGAGGGCCAAGGAAGTTGTCATCGGGGATCCGCAGGGATCTACCCCCCTCAGGTGTATCCACAGACGAGGTCTTGGAGCAACAACAAATCTCACCGTGCTCCAGTTCAGCAGTAAAACAGGTACATTCGGGAAGATTACAATATTTTTATGACTGTTGGCTTAAATTAACAAAAAATAAAATTATTTTAAGATGGATCCGGGATGGATTTACCATACCATTTAATAGACATATTACTCAGTGTAGATTACCTCATTCAACTTTGTCACCAAAAGATAAACAATACATCTCTGTAGCTATTAGTAATTTATTACACTTAGGAGCAATATCAAAGTGTCATCCATCAAAGAATCAGTTCATATCCTCAGTTTTCTTAGCACCAAAACCTAACGGAGACAAAAGATTTATTCTGAATTTAAAGTCTCTTAATAAGTTCATTGCAAAATCTCACTTTAAAATGGAGGATTACAGAACGGCCTCAAAGTTAATACCTCGTAATGGTTACATGGCTACCATTGACCTACGGGAGGCTTACTTACTAGAGTCTATTAAGTCGAGTCATCGCAAATTTTTAAGATTTGAATTTGAGGATGAAAATTTAGTTAAAACCCTATATGAGTTCAATGCTATGCCGTATGGCCTGTCCGTTGCTCCTAGAACATTTAGTAAGATAATGAAAGAGGTAATAACCAACTTAAGAAGCAGGGGATATAAGTCTGTCATATATCTTGACGACATTCTTTGTATAGGTAATGTAATGAATGTTTAGACAATGTTAACGCGACTATGCATCTTTTACAATGCTTAGGTTTTGTTATTAATTATAATAAGTCCTGTCTAGTCCCGAATATATCTCGCAAATATTTGGGATTTATTTTTGATTCCACGGAACTTTCTATAAGCCTACCCATAGATAAACAAAATCATATAGCTCACTTAGTACAAAGGTTCTCTGTCTTTACTAGTTGTTCGATCAGAGATTTCGCTCATTTGATAGGTGTTCTCACGGCCGCTTGTCCTGCGGTAAAATATGGCTGGTTGTACACTAAACGACTAGAAAGACAAAAATACCTTGCGCTTCAAAAATATAAGACGTATAATAAAAATATTCAACTTTCAAAAGATATCTTACCAGATTTGCAATGGTGGAAAAAAAATGTATTTTTAACCAAAAAATTCGTTTCGTTTAACTAAATTTAATTATGAGATATTTTCAAACGCGTGCTTGACAGGTTGGGGTGCTTGTTGTAATAATATTCGGGTTGGCGGAGGATGGAAATACAATGAACTCAACTATCATATCAATTCAACCTAGAGTTACTAGCCATATTTCTAGGTATTAAATGTTTTGTCAGGGATAAGTTGGATTGTAATATTTTATTGCGCGTAGATAATACAACAGCTATAAGTTATATCAATCGAATGGGAGGAATCCAATTCCCCCATTTGAATGAGTTATCTCGATCAATATGGCAATGGTGCGAGAAGCGAAACATTTGGCTACACGCATCTTATATAAATAGTAAAGAAAATGTAGAAGCAGACCAAGAATCAAGGAAACTAAACCTAGATACAGAATGGGAGCTAAGTGATAACGCTTATAAAGAGATCATACAAAAATTGGGGGAACCAGAAATAGATCTTTTCGCTTCTCGCGCCAATGCAAAATGCACGAACTATGTGTCTTGGAGACCGGATCCAGATGCCCTATTAGTAGATGCTTTCACTATTGATTGGAGATACAAATATTTCTATGCGTTTCCACGTTTTTTGTTTAATAATGAAATGTCTGGAAAAAATCATAAGCGATAAAGCCGAAGGTATTTTAGTCTTTCCTTATTGGCCATCCCAGCCTTGGTACCCAATGTTAAACAACTTACTCAGATCAGATATAATGTTCTTCAAACCTCACAGAGATCTCTTACGGTCTTCTTCCAGAACTCCGCATCACCTGCACAAACAACTTACCCTGGGTGCAGCGAGGCTCTCAGGGTCGCATTTATAAGAAGAGGTACACCATCACCCGCTCTTCACGTGATGATGGCATCCCTTTCAAAGAATACAATACTTCAGTTTAACGTCTCGTATAAGTTGTGGTGGCAATTTTGTCATAAAAATAATTCAGATCCTTACGCAAATTCTATACCGTCAATTTTGCTATTTTTATCGGAGCAATTTAATAATGGGGCTTCTTACGGTTCACTCAATAACCACAGGTCGGCTTTATCATTACTTCTGGGAGACTGTGTAGGTTCTAAAGACCAAATAAAAAGATTCTTAAAGGGCGCATTCAAGTTAAGACCAGCCCTTCCAAAATATACTGGTACTTGGGACCCAAAAATTGTCTTAAATCATATTGGAGGTTGGGTTCCCAATGATACACTTTCAATTGAAAAACTCACAAAAAAATTAGCAGTATTAATGGAATTATGCACAGCAAACCGAGCTCAAACATTATCTTTAATAAAGATAGACAATATTAAGATATGTTCTTCAGATGTTAGAATCAGCATCACTGATATAATTAAAACGTCTGCAGCGGGACGTCAGCAACCCCCCTTAATTTTACCTATATTAATTTTACCTTATTTTATTGAAAATAAAAATATTTGTCCAGCCACGGCAATAAAAGATTACTTAGAGATTACAAAAAAAAATAAGACCCGCAGGTTGTCGGAACTTATTGTTAACCTACAGGCGGCCACACAAGGCGGCCACTGCTCAATCTATCAGTAGGTGGATTAAGAACGTATTAGCGGAGAGCGGCGTGGACGTGACTGTGTATAGTGCACACAGCATGCGCCATGCTGTCACCTCGGCTGCTAGGTCCGCTGGAATCTCTCTAGATACGATCAGAAAAACAGCCGGTTGGTCGTCAGCTTCAGAGACCTTTGCAAAATTTTATCATCGCCAAATTATTGACGAAAATAAGTTTGCGAGAACTGTCCTCCTAAATAATTAAATTTAAATTTATTAAATAAGATAGAAAAGTTATGTTACGTTAAGTGTATGTTATTTTGTTAAGATTGAACTAATAAATGATATTTGATTTTTTATGATTTTTCTTTTAAAGTTCAAGGTACACATAAGTAACCCAATAAGCAAAACTTTAAGCTCTAAACATCTACGTTGTTAATATTATATCTTAAGAATGAAGCGATGAAATATAATATATGATCAAACGAACTTCTCCAAGTGAGGTTCGATCAGTATTATATGAATCGTTTCATTCGAAGATATAATTTCCCTCCCACCCATAACCCACAAAAAGTTTTGCTTAGAATAATATCTCTAAAAGAATGAGGCTGTACGCTCGGACGGCGAGAGACGTTGGTGGGAGGGGGCAATTGTTTTTGATGTGGGTAGAGTAAAAATCTTTAAAGGTGCGACTTAGCCTTGTAGAATAAGGAAACTACGTTGTTAATATTATATCTTCGAATGAAGCGATTCATATAATACTGATCGAACTTCACTTGGAGAAGTTCGTTTGATCATATATAATAATGACCTCCGGACCGAATTTCGGTCACGGCGGCCTGCCTCAACGGAGACTAACCATCGGCGCAGGACAGAATTATAGTACCCAAGTGTATGCGCACAGTTGCACTCTCATAATCCGATGGGACGGTAAACCGACACGACCGGTGAGAGATCAAGCGCAGGACCAAGGGCTTTACGTGCTTTCCGGGGCACGGGCGTGAGACATCCCCAACTTCCCGACTCCGGGCAGCTACTTAGAATATCTTAATGTAAAACTCAGTTATAGATTTTTGGCTCGACCCGGAATTCAAACCCAGGACCTCATGATGAGTAGTCGCACTACTACAACCACTAGACCAACGAGGCCGTCCAAATATAATATAGTAGTAGCACAAATGGGTCGGCTCGACCAGGGTAGGACCATGCTCTCACAGGATACCAGCGTAAAATAGCACCTTAATGCTGTTGTGTTTCATAAGGTTAGGGTAGAGAACTAAAGATCCCTTTTACTGGAATCGAAACCTTCATTCCTAGTCCTCAAGGGTTACAACGCATCTGTACTTTGATTCTTAATCGAGGAAAGATGTTAGTATCTATGGGCCACAGTATCCACTTACAAATGGATAGACTGTGTGCCCGTTTATCACCCTTATTCTAAAAAAAAGATATCAATAAAAACTTGCCTTTTCTCTGTATTTAAAAGGAAATAAAAATATATACAGATTTGAGCTTCACTGAACTAGTGAGTTGATTGAAGCTTGTAAACGTAATCCCCAGCGAAGAAGGGATTACAATTTCTCAATAATCCAGGCACTCTGATATGCAAAGTAAAAGACTTTGTTATACCTAACAAAATCCAGAAAAAAAAGAAACTAGATCTTTCTACCAGAAGCTATTTAGAGAGTATATGTACAAAAAAGTAAGTCTGAGTGACAATGCGTTTATAGCCTTTTTTTAAGTTGGTTGCAGATTTTCATGGACTGCAATAGCCACTTACCAACAGCTGTAAAGTAATCAATGACGATGGATGCAAGTTGTTCAGGACCTTTTGTTCAAGAGCTTTTTGGCATTCGTAGGAGGCCTATGTTAATCAGTCAATTTGTGAAGGGCTGTAACCAGTATTGGTAGGATGGATAAGAGAGATCTAACACATTTTTATGCAACGTAAGCTTATTATGTGTTCACATTAACATAAGGAAAAAAAAGGGTGTCGTTTGCAAGATGATGTTGTGACCAGGATTAAGAAAGGAATGCTTCGGTGGTTTGGTCATGTGGAAAGAATGAATGAGGAAAGAGTGACGAAGAAAATTTATGTTGCAGAAGTGAATAGCAGAGTCGGAAAGGGACGTTCTAGGCAAATATTTATCGACCAAATTGGCGAGTTATTGAAAACGGGCCAAATAAGGAGTACTAGAGTAATAAGGAGAGTGACGAGCATGTATACGTAGGTATATGGATGTGAATGTGGCGAGAGAGGTGTGACAGGATCATGCCAAATGGAAGTCTGTAGTCTCTGCCTACCCCTCTAGGTGACAGGCGTGAGTGTTTATGTTATGTTATGTTATTAACATAAGAACAATAAAAACATAGACGTCGTTATTCTCACCGAGTCTAACATATAGAATAATAAAAGGTATTTGTCTATGAAAATACTGAATGAATTCAAATGAAAATAATTTTTGTATGGCTAAGAATTCTTATTTTAAATAATATTATTTTAAGTTTTTTTTTTCAAAATTATTCATTTTTTTATTGATTAGCCTTACGTTTTCATCGGAATTGAATCTTTTTCTTTATAATTCATCGTTAAAAATTCGAGTATATATGGAATATGAACACCGTCGTGGTAGCATCGTGGCACAAGCGATACGCAATATTTACCAAGTGAACACTACAAAAGAACGCACCACTTGTTATTGATTTGCCCGCTTCCGTTCTAGAAGTTCCGACCTGAAAAATTAACCCCGTGGTTATCCGAAAACTTTGGTCAACAATGACGAATTAAAGGCGATCGTGGAAGCTAATTATGGTCAATTTACGGCTGAATTAGCTTTCGACGTTAGCATCAAAACAATATTGGTCCATTTGCATCAAAATGGCAAGGTAAAAAAGCTTAACAAAATGGTGCCCCACAAACTCAATGATTGCCAGCGACAGTACGCGGCGAGATGTGCCTTGTACAGCTCAAGAGGCTCATAAACAAAGGAATTTTTAACCGCATTGTAAACTGCCACGAAAAAAATAATCTGTTTGACGATCGCAAGCACCCAAAAAGTTTCTTATCAAACAGGATGAGCATTATGCAGATGTGTACTGAGAAGAACTAAACACAATGATGGAGAAACTCGGTCGTCTCCAACCAATTTTGGTCAAACGCTCGTCTCCGCTGCTCCTGCACGACAAAGCGCAACCTCACACTACAGAACAGACGGTCTCCAAGTTAAGAGTTGGGATTGAAAGCTCTCCTTCATCCGCCTTACTTGCCATAATTTACGCCTACAGACTTCTACTCTACAGAATTCGGATAACTTTTTAGAGGGAAAAAAAATCAATACCTGAGTTATATAAACAAAAAAAACTATTCAAAATAAACTATTTAAATAAATTAATTAACAGAACTAAAAATAAAAATACGGAATCGAAAATTATTTCAAATAAACACAATCAAATTGATGATGCACTTCATAGTACTTTCGGTAGTAATTGATGCACTTACAAATATATTGCGAACAAATTTGCTAGTACGTTAAAAATGGTATGAAATAATTCCGAAATGTTCGGTATTATTGCTTGACAAAACTTCTAATATGTATAATCTATATATTAACCGCGCAGTGGCGGTGGAAGTATATCCACTACCACATATTGTTCCGAGGCTGTGTGGCAGCGGCCTAGAATACTGTCACTCCTTTTCATCCCGTGGATGTCGTACGAGCCGACAGAGGGAAATACCTTAAAAAAAGCAAAACTTAAGGCGGCATAACCATCCCAGTCTTCGTCAGACCAAAAATGCTCAGACCTGTGATGGGCAGCAGCGTCACAGGTGCGATGTGTCTGGCACTGCGATCGCCAACCCGCTTGCCCAGCGTGGCGATTAAGGGTAAATCCTCCTATGAGTAGCACCACAAAAACACGGCCCCCCAGTTCCCGGTCGCCCCATTATTCCTGGCCGTGGTGGCGGTTATGACAACGGTGGGGCAGGGGGTGCGAAAAATCCCCGGGTGAGGACAGGTTACCATCAAAAACTGGACTTGGCGACGTATAATGGACGGACTCTGCGGCAAGACGGACACATTTATGAACTGGAAGCTGAGCTGGAAAATATAAGATGGCATATTGTAGGATTAAGTGAAGTCCGAAGAGAGGGAGAGGACACAATTACACTGCAATCTGGTCATCTGCTCTACTTTCGAGAGGAAGACGGCCTATCCCAAGACGGAGTAGGTTTCCTCGTTCATAGGATCCTCACTAACAACATTGTACAAATCTCAAGTGTGTCGACACGGGTAGCGTACCTTGTACTTAAGTTATCAAAAAAATACTCTCTGAAGATCGTACAAGTTTATGCCCCGACCTCGGCACATTCGGATGAGGAAGTAGAAATTGTCTATGAAGACATTTCCAGGGCCTTACGTAATACCACAAAGGCCCACTACAATGTTGTTATGGGGGATTTTAATGCCAAAGTGGGTAAATATACGGGCGTCGAATCGATTTTGGGACACCACGGTTTTGGAAGCAGAAATCACAGGGGGCAAATGCTGGTCAACTTCCTCGAGAAGGAGGGGCTATTGCTGATGAATACGTTTTTCGCGAGAAGCCACAAAGGAAGTGGACCTGGCGCAGTCCCGATAATACTAAAAAAATTAGATTGACTTCATCATGACGGACAAAAGGCACATATTCAGAGACGTCTCAGTGATCAACAAAATTCAATACCGGAAGCGATCACGGACTGGTTCGAGGCACTCTGAATATGGATTTTACGCTTCAGAGGTCCCGATTGGTCTACGATTGGTCTACGATTCGACCAAATCTGTTTCAATACGGTACTGGTTCCCAACGCTTCCAACTAGAACTTTCGATTTCGAACTTTCGAACGATACGATTCGATGCCCTGAGATACACTTTGGATAGTGACGAGGACCTTAACAGCATGATTAAGATCTTACGGGATGAGGGCAACAGTTTTTGTGGCCAGCAACATACGGGCCAAAAGTCGAAGTTCTCAGATGAGACACTTCAGCTTATAAAAAGAAGGCGTGAGTTAACAACAGCATCACCATCGGAGCAAGGGACACTAACCAAGCTTGTGAGGAAAGCTGTGAGGTGGGACCTCCGTCGCTCTAATGCAATTGCTATACAAGCGGCAATAGAGCGAAACAAGGGATCCAAAATCTTTGTTCGGGAGCTTGGAAGAAGTGTCATCACAAAACTCCAGACGCATGATGGCAAAGTCCTCACGTCAAAGCCTGAGGTTCTCTCCGAGATCGAACACTATTATGGCTAACTATATGCCTCACATAAGCCACAACCTGACCCTAAATGCGATGATCCCAGAGCCACGCTGACCCCCCACTATACCGACGAGTTGCCAGACATCTGCCTTGGGGAGATTGAGCTGGCCTTCGGTCAACTTAAAAATGGAAAAGCCCCCGGAGAAGATGGAGTTACAACAGAGCTCTTAAAAGCTGGGAGTCAACCCTTGCTAAAAGAGCTCTGTCGAGTTTTAACTGCATCTTACGAGATGGGAGAACTCCAAAGGCGTGGAGCAAAAGCATTACAATCTTCTTTCACAAGAAAGGTGACAAAACTATGCTAAAAAAATTATCGACCCATCTCGCTTCTGAGCCACGCCTATAAGTTGTTTTCGAGGGTCATCACAAATCAACTCGCGCAAAGACTCGACGACTTTCAGCCTGCGGAACAGGCTGGGTTTCGAGGAGGATTTGGCACTATAGACCACATTCACACAGTGCGGCAAATAATACAGAAGACAACAGAGTATAATCAGCCCCTGTATCTTGCATTTGTGGACTATGAAAAAGCCTTTTACTCCATTGAAACTTGGGCTGTTCTAGATTCTTTGCAGCGGTGCCAAATTAACTGGCGGTACGACGAAGTGTTAAGATGCCTTTACAACACCAGTACGATGTCCATCCAAGTACAGGACAGTCAAACAAAAGCAATCCAGTTGCATCGCGGAGTGAGACGGGGGGATGTTATATCCCCTAAACTGTTTACAAATGCACTGGAAGATGTTTTTAAGACTTAAGACCGGAAAGGACGCGGTATTAACGTAAACGGTGAGTACATCTCACACTTACGCTTTGCTGATGATGTCGTCGTCATGGCAGAATCGCTGCAGGAACTTCAGGATGTGCTGAACAGACTAAATTAATCCTTCCAATGTTGGTCTGTACACGAATCTGAACAAGACAAAAGTTATGTTCAACGATTACGTCATGCTAGTTCCAATTACTGTTGATGGTGAAATTCTCGAAGTTGTCCAGGAATATACCTACCTCGGGCAGATATTGCAACTACGTAAGAATAACTTCGAGAATGAAGCCGATCGGAGGATTCAGATGGGCTGGGCAGCATTTAGAAAGCTCCGTCGGGTTTTCACATCGCCCATACCGCAAATTCTGAAGACAAAAGTCTTCAACCAGTGCGTTCTACCCGTACTCACTTATAGTGCCAAAACGTGGACACTGACGATACGTCTGCTCCAAAAGCTTAAAGTCGCTCTGCGAGCTATGGAAAGAGCTATGCTCGGAGTTTCTCTGGTAGACAATATTCGAAATGAAGAAATCCGCCGGCGAACCAAGGTTACTGACATAGCTTTCCGTGTTTGTAAGCTGTAGTGGCAATGGGCTGGTCATGTCTGTCGCAGAGGTGACAACCGGTGGAGTAGACGTGTTATGGAGTGGAGACCACATCTAGGCAAATGTAGTGTGGGATGCCCCCTGACCAGATGGAGCGATGATCTGCGCAAGGTGGCTGGTAAAAACTGGATGAGTGTAGCCGAAAATCGGGCTAAGTGGCGCGCCTTGGGAGAGGCCTATGTCCAGCAGTGGACTGCCGCAGGCCGACGATGATGATGATGATATCTTTCCGAGGGTATTGTAAGAGGCGACGGAGGAAAAATGAAACAGGAGTAGGGCAGCAGTATCTTCCTGAAAACAACTCAAAATAATAAGCTGCAGTTCCTAAACTGCTTGCCAAGCGTGGCAACTATGGCAATGTCCCTCAATGAGGCAATCTATGAGGGAGGTATATGTCCAGCAGTGGACTTTTATAGGCTGTAATAAATGGATGGATGAATGGAAAGCAATCTATGAATCATCGGCAGATGACACCATGCGATTTGTACCTGCTGATTCTAAAGCTACGGAAAAAAGAAAAATCAACAAACAGTAACAAAGCCCCTGGGGTAAACATTATAAGAGCCATTGACATAAAGTTGCTGTGCGGAAAAATCAAAATTGTGATTGTTAAATTAACAAATGCAAGCGTAATCACTGGTAAATATCCTCTCTTACCAAAAAAATGGAATCGTTCAACTAATACATAAAATAGGTAGTAAAACTAAAATATAAGCGGAAAAATCCATAGTTTTTTAACAGTAATAACATGTTAAAGAACTACCAATATGGTTTCCAACCTTAAAAGAACACCTTAGAACTACTTTCTGCATTCACAGATAACTTTTTCACGCATATAAACAGTAGAAAGCACGTTTTAGTCATCTTTATTGAATACAGTAACGCCTTTGACGAGCTCAGACACAACAAATTACTTTAAAGTTTAAATAACAGCGCAATGAGAGGAAAATTACTAACGTGATGTGGAAATTACCTCCATTAAAGATTTTACTAGGTAAAAATTGAAGATGCTTTTAGTGTGCCTGTTCGAGTAACGTAAGGTACAGCACAGGGCTCAAATCTTGGGCCTCTACACTTTGTCGCCTACGTAAACAGTCTTTCTAACATAATTAAACAGTGTGAGACCTATCAGTTTGCAAATGATACCTGCTTAGTAGCCGCTGGACGTAGGACGAGCCCCAAATGAAACTTCAATCATAGTTTGACATACTGACAAGTAGTCATATGACTTTGGCTTAGTACTCAATGCTGCCAAAACTAAACTTGTATATTAGCACTAACCGCAACAGATGTTAATTTATTACACCTAAATTAATAGAGAACACACATCAGTGCCTTCGTATAAAATACGGACGATTCGTCTCCCTGTAATTGCGATGCCATAGAAATTTTAAATAGGTACACCTACCTCGGCCCAATTATTGACGATCGACTTTATTGGAAATATTAATTAATTCGTATGTTTGTTATTATTACAATGGATATAAAAGTTTTCTCAATCAAACACAAAATACATTACAAAATCTCTGGTTGCGCGGAAAAAAGAATCGGGTATTCTCATATATTTTTTTTTGGTTGTATATTGCTCGCCAGTGTCTGACATTCCTGTATCCACACATTCCTTCCACACGCACTGTCCAAGTGCATCGCGAGTGCATCGTCCAAGGCTGTCGCACAGTCCACCCTGTAACATCTCGCATAATAGGGTCAAGGCCCGACCTGGGAATCGGACTCAAGAACCCCTACGCCCGTCGCCCAACCATTTCTGGTTCTTACGAGCCGGATTAAAATCAGGGCAATTGGCTCCAACAATATCTCTAATACTCTATAAACCTTTATCTAAATCTGTTTACATAATATGGGTTACGCTATGTGAGAACTTATAAAACATCCCGCATACGTGGTAAAGCCACGCTGCAACTATATTATGGTTGTAGCACGAACGGGTCAGCTCGACCGGTGAAGGACTACGTTTTCACAGAACACCAACGTAAAATAGCAGCTTAATACTGCTGTGTTTCGTATGGTGAGTGTAGAGATCCGGAGACCCTTTTTTACTGGAAACGAGGCATTTCATCGTAGTCCTCAGAGGTGACAACGCATCTACGTTTTTATTCTTAATCGAATATAAATGTAGATGTTTGTGGGCCACAGCATCCACTTACCAACAGGTGGACTGTGTGCTCGTTTGTTACCCTTGTTCTATAAAAAAAATCTCTTGATCGAATATATGCTTACTCCAGCTGTGCATTTTAAAAGAAATAGTCCCTAATCTCAAAATGAACTTCAAAGGTGATTACTGAAAATTATTTACATTTTACAAAATCATACATATTCATGACAAAATTGAACTAACATTATTAATTGAAATCTTTATTTTATCGAAAATTTTAAAAAGGTAAATGAGATATTATAACTCCGCTTATATAATTGATAATCTTAAACTTCTATTACCTATAGTAACTTATACGAGTACGGACATAGGACTATAGACTGTGTTATATTATATGTTATACCTCATCTAATCAATATGTTACCTAAATCTTTGAAAGACGTCAACACACGTAAGAATATAAAATTCAAGCGTAAATAATTCTATTTACAACTGTTACTTACTAAATACAAATAACACTTAAAACAACCTACTCATTCTAAATTATTGCTTTAAATTGTCTACATATTATTTTACTATAAAATACTTTAAATTTGAAGTATATGTTATAACCATCATTTGCATTTGTAATCATAAATTTTCTAAGTACTTAAATAAATTAAAAAACGTATCGTACTGTGGATGTGGTAAAAGGCCATAGAGGCAACTGAAACAGGTAATGGGCAGGAGCATATTCCTGATAGCAACTCAAAAAACGTGGGGGCAAAGACATAAAAAACGTCGCAAAATGACATAAAAAATATCGCAAAATCCCTCCTACGAGGCAATCTATGTAGGAGGCATATGTTCAGCTGTGGAATTTTGTAGGTTGTAGTGGATGGAGTTGGATGCGATAGCATTACGCCAATTATTTGTATGAATTACAGATAAGTTAACAAAAAAGATTAGAAAATACTTAAACTATGCTATGGAGCTTGTTTTGTACTTTTGACTGCCTCAGTGGTAAAGTCAGGGCGTAAGCGCCCCAGAAACGGATTCCCGCTTTGTTGTAGTGGCGGGCCTTAGTAGACGTTGCTTGTACACCCATGATGTACTAAGAGAAACCCATATGGCTGGCTCGATGTGAAGGGCCGGCGTGGCGGCTATGGCAAATATCGCTCCTCTGGGGCAATATATGGAGGCAATTGACTTTTGATAAGTCTGTAAGGGTAAAAAACGGGCACATATTCCACCGAACCTAAGTAGATTCTGTGGCTCATAGATACCTTATAGGAACATCGATAATGTTCTATTTCATTTTAAAATAACAGTCAGATTTTGATTGAAAAAATTGGACCCTTTTGTTAAAAAAATTCTAACACCTACTAAGCTCAGGGGATTGTTTGCATGCCATTAAGACATCATGAACGTATTCTTTCTGTCCGAACTAATCTTTGAAATTCCTGAATCGATTGTAATATAACTTCACTAAAAATAGGGAACAATGTTAGGAGTGACCTAGGCTAGGATATTTTATCCAAAAACCTTAGAGGTGAAAAAATGGGCTCTGATTATCTTAAATCGAAATAACTTCACATTTTGCACCCAGGCAAAGCCAGAGCAGGTCGCTAGTAAATGAATAAGTGTTACAGGGATTTACATAGATTAGTTTTAAGTTCCTGAAATAAAGATTGATGAAGACCGTGGGATGACTTCAAATAAAAAAGATACACCAACGGCGTTCCTTTTTCCTTATTTACCTACATTTACAATAATAAAACAATTATTTCACAAGTTTATAAACTTTTTATGTATAAATTGTTATATAAATGGGTGTAAAGGCGAATACTCGATCTTTTCACACCCCCAACTCCCACACCCCCCCCCCCGCGCCCCCCAAACCCCCCCTTTCTCCTCACCACCTTTCACTCCTTTCACATCCCACCCCCTCCCCCCCCCCCCACCCCCCACACCCACCACCCCCCCCCAACACAAAACAATTCAACATTCCAACCTTCCCCTACAAACCCACCCCCCCCACTCCCCCAACACCCCCACCCAACACCCCCCCCAAACCCCATCCGCCCCCCACAACTTTTTTTCCCCTTCTGATGTCAACTTTTTTTTATAGGATAGGGTGACAAGCGAGCACACAGTCCACCAGATGGTAAGTGGTTGCTGTGGCCCATAGACATCTACATCTATCCTCGATTACGAATCAAAATGCAGATGTGTTGTCATCCGTGAGGACTTAGGTGGAATGCCTCGTTTCCAGTAAAAACGGTCTCCGGTTCTCCACACTCACCATACGAAACACAGCAGCATTATGCTACTATTTGACGCTGGTATTCTTTGAGAGCGTGATCCTTCCCCGGTCGAGCCGACCCATTCGTGCTACAACTATACTACTAATATAACTGCAGCATGGCTCTACCACGTCAAATGCAAGACATGCAGGCGATGTTTCCTACCATCTAACATAAGTAGACCTGGAAATCACCTGAGGGCGAGAAATAAATCCAAAATTCATTTTCATCATCATCGCCAATAAAGTCTATCACAAGTCTACACTACTGAACATAAGCCTCCCCTATAGGTTCCAAGTTTCTTTATTAATATTTGGTTGTTATCAGTATGCCTGTTATCTGGATAATATTCGGAAGCCAAACTGCCTGTACAAGTCTGGCAACTACGGCAAGATAGAAAGGGATTGCTCCTATGGGCAATCTATTTGGAGTCAAAGTTCGGCAGTGGACTTTGGGCTGACTCCTGTTTCAGTTTATCTCTTTTTGTTTATCTTTTTTACGATACTCATATCATCCATGTGGATAATAGTTTATTTTAAGCAACGATTACAAGGCATGAAACAATAATTTAAAAATATAAAATATTACTATTTGAATATTTAATATAGCCAGCATTTAATAATGTCATACTTTGTTAATCTTTTATGGGTGAAATTTCTGTATTTTCCATGACCGTGATACATATTAAATGAAACGGAAAACTTGAACTGACAGCAAATCTCAATCGTGTTTTCTCAATAAAATTGTAATTATACAATAAGCCGTCCAAGGAACGTCTTAATAGATTAGTTTCAAAAAATGCGGCTGAAATATGTCGATAATACGTTTGTAACGGATTTCAGGAAAATTATTGCTAAATTATATTACATTTTAAGGCACAGATTAAAAAATGCTTTCACTTCTATTTTACCAGGCTTATTAATGCATTGCTAGAATAAATTAAATAATTTATAATATATAACTTATACGTGGTAGAGCCATGCTGCAGTTATATTAGAAGTATAGTTGTAGCACAAATAGGTCGGCTCGACCGGGGAAGGACTACGCTCTCACAGAATACCAGCGTAAAATAGTAGCTTAATGCTGCTGTGTTTCATATGGTGAGTGTAGAGAACCGAAGACCCTTTTTACTGGAAACGAGGTATTCCATCTTGTCCTCACGGGTGATAACACATCTGCATTTCGATTCGTAATCGAGGATGGATGTAGATTTCTATCGGCCCCAGCAACCATTTGCCATCAGGTGGACTGGGTGCTCGTTTGTCACCCTATCCTATAAAAAATTTAAATATACAGCAAATTACCACGTAAAACCTTGATGGTTTTTTTACGCTTGACAGGCGTATCGCAGGTCGAATCAAGTTATTTTCTTTCACCTCTGAGCACATGGTCAATCACCACGCAAGATTTAAATCTATTTGCGTACTACGTTATTTAGGCGAACTTTTGTTCCATAAGCTTCCGCGTAGTCTAAGTAATTATTTTATAATTAAACTGAAAGTTTTATGTTCCATGCATGTACTACAAAAATATTTCTTAAGTTTAGCGGACTTAAAACCCGAAACATCCTCTACCAGTTAACCTTTGGGTGATGCAGAGATAAAAATATGAAATAGGCGTGTGAGTTGATGAATGATAGAAATATAAATTAATAAATTAAAGTAAATAAATGTAAAACAAAATAATATATATACTCATACATAAAGTTACATATCGAAAATTATTTGGTATATGCATAATATTTACATAAATTTTGTACATATAAAAATAAATAAATTATATAATACATATTTATATAAACAGAATCAAGTAAGAAAGTATAGTACAAATATTTTATTATATTATCAGCCCTTATAAATTCGTAAAAGACTAAGCAGTCAGATTAATTTCCGTATAAAAGAGAGATAAACAGTAAAACAGCAGTGTTTCTTGTAAGCTTGCTGAGCTTCTGTTAATGAAGACAATTTAATCCAACAACGGCAAAGCCAAAAGGGCCAAGATTTATTTGCCTATGTATGTATGTATGTTCATCATACATACGTACAAACTCCCCTATCCACTACCTTAGTCAAAATTACAATTTAAAAAATTTCAAAGTATTTAAAGAGTCGCAATTTTTTTTATTGCCAAGCATAATAGTACTTGCATAAATAAATATTTTTGAAAAAAAAAGAAATATATACATTCAATTGTTGATAAAAACCTTCATAACGTGCGTGTGACGACACGGAAGATCAAACGTGGATCATTACCAGTAACGTTCATGACTGAATTATATCAACTAATCAAGATTTATAGTTTTAGAATGTCCCATTGAAGTCTTTATTCATAAATTAAATGAAGGTTTTAGTCAGTCTAGATGTTTGGAGAAAATATATACTAATTTACTAATCAGTCTCAAAACTCAAAATTATGGTATCTTTATTATATCTGACGGTAAAGAAGCTACTGCAAGCCCATGAACAACTGTTACTAATTGATTGTGAAAAATAATTCATATTTTTGCACAAATATTTGCAAAATTCGTAGTTGTTAAGAGCTGAAGCAGCAATTAGAAATTTAATATAAATCAATATATAACATCCTTCAGACAGAATTTTGGTCACGATGCCCAGTTTAATTTCAACAGAGTCTAGCCGTCTGCGCAGGACAGGGTTATAGTACTCAAGTGTGTGCGCAAGCACACATGCACCCTCTGTTTCCTAACTCACATGACAATACGACACGACCTGTCAATGACAGAGATCAGGCACAATTTTGTTGACAGGAAAACTCTAACTAAAACTCGACGTAGATAGTTCAGATTAAAATGCTTAACTTTATATTATTTTATTTTTAATGAGTTTGTAAGTAAAACTTATGGGTCATCACTTAACCGATACCAGTTTTGCCTTTTAAAAGGCCTTTCTAAGTTCGTAACACATTTGTCTTTAAGAAATTGCATAACCAAAATGTAAAAGTATATTGAAATCATAAAATAAAGTTAGTTACTACATATCTCACAAGTCTTAACAGAATAAATTTTGATAAAAGGGGCAGGAATAAACTGATAAAAATAATAAACTTAAAAAATTGAGTGGGTTTTAAGATCGGAAACCAATAAGTTCTTATGTAGTGCACGTCTTATTCAATGTGATTTTATAGTATATAAAATGAACACATTTATTGAAACACTGATTTTATTTATAGTTGCCGCAAAAAAAGTTGATTCGAAGATCTCATTAGATATAAATGTTGGAATAAACGATAACGATTTACAATAACGCATTCTGGTTTCGGAGTCGACGTTATTGGTCATCGGGAAATTGAATTATTTAATATTGGAAACGCTAACATAAGGAAGGCTGTAAAGAGACACTACCATTGGTCTCCCAGCGATGTTTACTTAAAAAGTCTGACACCCTGGGGAGATTTGTTCCGAAAATATAACTGGGAACAGGTATCGCGAGTTTTGACTGTCAAATCAGCAAGATTAAAAAAAAATAACGAAGAAACCTGTAATAGTGTTGTCTCACGACTTCGATAACGTTTCAAATAAGACGAATAAAGTAAACACAGGGATAAGTCAAACAGTGGAAAATACGATTTCGACAAGTTGGACCAAAAGCAAAGAGACGACGGTTTCTCAGGAAATTGAATATGATATGAACGTGATGTTTGCGAAGATGATGGGCACGACTGGTTTCTCATATACAACTAGTTGGGGCGAAAGTGAACAGCGATCTGAAACTATTGCTATTGGAACCACAAGTGGTGTTGAAACGGAACTGCAGCCTGGGCAGGCGGCGACCGCGGTACTGTCAGCAAATAAGGGTGCTTTAGAGGTAGAAGTCGTGTACTTGGAAAAATTAAGAGGGAACGTAGCTGCGAACTTTAAAATCCCTTATAAGAGAAGAAATGAAGGTCACCATTTCTTGGGTCCATCGATAGATAGTGTGATGAAGAGTGGTGGATTAGAAAATGAAGTGATTATAAAAGAAAGTGAGGTTTCTACACGGATGCATCTTTCTTTTTTTTCTTTTTCATTTCAAGGTATATGATAAAATATCTGGACTGCCATTGTAACAGCATTGACTACGGTGTTTGGAAATCGTTGTTATGGTTTCAACATTTCAAAGACTTTTTAATATATTATCTCCGTTAAAAAGACGTTCTGAGGTCCATAGAGTTCACTTCAACTATTTCTAAAAACATCTCTCTGTGAGTGTCTGTGCTTGTTTGCGCATAATTGTTGGGCATAAAAGTTAGTGAATTCAATAATTAAAGAAGTAATTAAATAAAAAAAATTAATAAGAAATAGAACATTCACGGGAAGTTGATGGTGTAGCCTGACCGAATCGAACCGACGCCCATATTTATTCAAGATGTTAACGGCTTTTCGGTATAATTTTCTACTAGCAAGCAAATTTTTTATGGAATAAAGGTGACAAACGGCGGCTACGAAGACCAGCCATCGGCGCAGGACAGGATTATAGTGCCCAGGTGTATGCGCAAGCACAGGTGCACTCTCTATTCCCTCACTCTCATAATCCGATGGGATGGTAAACCGACATGACTGGAGAGAGATCAAGCGCAGGACCAACGGCTTTACGTGCTTTCCGAGGCACGTGGATGAGACACCGCCAACTTACTAACTCCGGGCAGATACTGAGAATTTCTTGATGGAAAAACTCAATAACTGATAGTTTTTGCCCGACCCGGGATTCAAACCCGGAACCTCGTGATCAGCAGTCACACTACTACAACCACTAGATCAACGAGGCAGTCAGTGACAGAAATAGGTACTAGGCTCAACCTACGCAGATGGCCTCCTATGCCGAAATAGAGTCATACCATCTATGAAAGTGTATAGGGCTTATTAAGAGTTATGTCTTAATTGATGTGACGCTTTATACGTCATCAATATTATTACAGCCCTTCACAAGTCCACTGCTGAACATAGGCCTCCCCCAAGGAATGACACAAAGCACGGTTCTAAGCCACCTGCATCCATTGATTTCCTGCATGTCTTACCAGGTCGACACTCAATCTAGTGTGGGCACGTCCTACACTGCGCCTACTGGTACGAAGCTGCCACTCCCGAACATTATTTCCACATCGGTTGTCGGTTCTTCGAGCTATATGGCCGGCCCATTGCCACTTTAGCTTACTAATCCATTGGTCTGGATCAGAGACTCCGCGAGCATAGCTCTCTCCATAACACGCTGAGTGACTTTAAGCGTTCTCATACGGCCAGCAGCATTGTACGTATTACATACATAAACTTTGGTACGCCCTCCCCAATGATATTAAGAATGCTACAAATAAAAATCTCGTCGAAGTTCTTCTACGACAACATTACCTGAGGGCAACTACTAATTGATATTATTTTCCTTTATTCTTTTCTTTTTTTAATTTATTCAATAAAGTAACAGTTTTAATTACAAAATCAATTCCTTCGTGCCATTAAACATCTATTGTTTGTCTTGGCACCGCACAGTTTGCTCTTATACATTAATTTACTTAAGCTTATTATTTAAATGACATTGGAATTAACTTTTACTTAAACTAAATATAAAGTACTATGTAACAATTATGCTAAAAAATTTTTTGGCGTAAAAATTTTATATAAAATATATAATGTGTATTTCTTAAACTATTTTTTTTTGTGCAGAATGTAGTTTTTGATATTGTTTACCTGGAATAGTGAAGTAAAAACGTGATTGTTGTCTTCAATTGTTCGTTTATCCGATTCTTTTTCCTTTTACTTCAAAACACCTGGCCGCCGAGCTTCAGCACGTCAAGCAGATTCTGCACGACAACAAGCTTCGGGTCCCACGCCCCCGTCACAGTAACCGAGTGAATCCGGCCACAGTCGAGCGTGTGCCTGCTGTACTACCATATGTCAGAGATGTCACAGACAAGATTGGCTCTCTTGAAGCGAGCTTCTATTACAACATTCTACAAGCCGCCGAAGAAGATTAGTCAGTTCTTACCATCCTTCAAGTATCATATTCCTCTACACGATGCAGGAGCGTACAAGCTTGATTGTGATTGTGGTCTCTCATATATAGGGCAAACAAAGAGATCAATTAGTACCCGCGTAAAAGAACACATAGCTGACGTGAAGCATCAACGTTCCGGGAAGTCTGCAATTTGCGATCATATCCTAGATGGTCCCAACCATTACATCAGATTTGATAGACTACAAATCCTCGCGAAAGAACATTGATTCCTACCAAGGATGATACGTGAGGCTATTGAAAATAAAAAAACATCCTAATTTAAATAGAGAAGGAGGCTGGGTACTGCCACCTGCTTGGGATCCTATAATTAATAAAATAAAACTAAACCCAAGCATACCACTGCAAGACTTCAAAACACAGTTAGTTCATTCTGCGTAGATCGGACCAAAGATATTATATAAAAGCTAATAATTAAAAAGCTGAAGGTACTCCGGGTTAACTTTGACATTGGGACGTCCGTCACCTCAGTCCCCCCGTGACCATGGGGATAAAATAAATAAAACGTGATAAAATCCGTAAAAGTCGTTTTAATCAAGGAAGATGTTTTTGTACACTACTATGGTATAGATAGAAAAATAGTAACCGATATGGAAGTGAAGTTGTTTAATATTACAGACGATAATTTAAGGAGAGGATTGAAAATAGAACTTGGTAAGTTACCCGATAATATATTTATGAAAGATCCCACGCCCTATAGTAATTTATACCAAAAATATAAATGGAAGGAAATCGAAAGAAGCTTACAAGTAAACAATGCAGAAGTAGTTCACGTAATAAATGTAAATACTATCATGAAAACACATAAACATATAAACAACACAACAACCACAATTCAATCAAAAGTTTCGATATTTGAAACAATAGAAAACATAATATCTTCATTTTGGTCCGAAGGTTTGCCCGAAGATGAAATTTTCTTTGATATCGATTATAACTTTAACGGACGAGCAGTATCGTACTGTTACGAGCTTAGGGTTCGTGACAATAAAAATTGCCGATAAAATTACCTAAATTAACACTTTAATTTACTTTACACAAATTAAAACTAAAAACACTAATAATTAAACACACTAATTCACTTAATTCCGCTCCGAAGCTTCGCTTGTGTCGCCGAGTTCAACTCTACCCCGATCGCATTTTGCAGCGCCTATATATTTAAATTAGCAAAGAAATATCCAGAATGTTCAAGTAAACACGCGCAAGGTACCGAGCGTTTGAGTTTCGACTAGGCGCTGTCGGTTGAGTGATTTGTGATGTCATTTTCTCAATGCTCCCCTCGCTCTCGTTCCTGACACTAGATGGCGCTAGTGTATCGTCGACTTGAGCGCGTAACACTGCCCCCTCCTAAGACATGCTCGTCCCGAGCATTATCGGCCCCATAATAACGCGCCAAGCGATCCACATGGACGATCTTAGGAGTCCCTCTTGCGCCTTTCTGTAACGGCTCCGCAATGTCAAGGGCTGTTCTATCCCGTGGTGCACCAACATTGTACAATTTCGGTGCTCCTCTACTACGTGTCTGAGGTCCCCGCACGGCCGCACAACTTGTACATGTACGACACCAATCCTCGACATCGTCACGATAATGGACCCAGTAAAACTGTTCTCGGACCTTCAGTAGAGTTCGTTTAACTCCCAGATGGACTCTTGAACGACCATTATGGCACAGCTGTAGAACATTCGGCACTTTAGCTTTAGGGACAACCATTTGCAAACGACAGCTGCCCCTTCGACCACTGTCCCATTTACGGCACAGGACTCCATCCTGAATCAGCAAGCTTTCCCATTGGGCCCAATAGCTTTTCGTGGTTGAAATCATCGCTGAGACGTCCCTCCACTTAGGCTTGGTAGCACGGGCCTTCATCCATCCCAGAATCGGCTTGATTTCCGGATTTTCCTGCTGTGCATGTCGTAGGCTGTCCTTCCACCCGTTGCTGAGGTGGTCTGTCCTGAGCATCCTCACGGATACCACTTCCTTACTCTCTTGCCTACTACAATGGTTGCAATCTTCAGGACAAGGTCTTCTTGTCAATGCATCTGCGTTGCCGTGAGATTTCCCGCTGCAGTGTCTGATAGTAAAGTCGTATTCCTGCTGCTGCTGGGCGGTGCTATTAGCCGCACTTCCTTTCTGAGACCGTTCACCTTCCCTTCCTAGGGTGTGCTTATGGCAGCTGGACCGAAGATGGCCCCTTTCCCCACAGCCATAGCACCTAGGGCTGTATCTTTTATTGTGGTCGCGAACCGTAACTGCTGTAACCTCCCTAGCGTGAGGTGAACGATGATCCTGTCGCCGCCAGGCAGTGCCGTTAGCTGTACTACCCTCTCGAGATCGATCAACTCTCCTTTCCACGGTTAGTTTAGGGCAGCTGGATCGAAGATGGCCCTTTTCCCCACAGCCATAGCACCTAGGGCTGTATCCTTTGCTGCGGTCACGGACTGTAGCTGCTGCAACCTCCCTGACGCGATGGGAACGATGATCCTGCCGCACGGCTTCCACTTCCAGTGCATGGGCCAAGGCGTCCTTAAGTTTCTCGTGGTGCCCGAGCCTCACAGCAGCTCTGACTTCCAGGTCGCGGATGCCGTCGATGAATGTCTGCACCAGGTTCCCTTCAATGAGCGCAGGTACAGACCGGTATGCTTTTCGCACCAGCTTCTCCACTTCTAGAGCCCGCTGCTGCAGGTTTTCGTTGATGCGCTGCACACGATCTTTAAGCTGCGCACGAAAGACGTGTTCCAGGTGAGCGTCGCCATATCTCGCCTCCAATGCCTCAAGGAGTTGCTCATAAGTCACTTCCTCACCGAGAGCTTCCAGAACTGTTAAGGCCTGGTCACGCAGGCCTAGTGTGAGAGCAGTCATGGCCTGATTTTTATTCCAGCCGTTCGCCTTCATAACAGCCTCGAACTGGATTTTGTAGGCTGACCAGGAAGAAGTCCCGTCGAACGGTGGCACTTTGAACCCACGTAGCGAAGGTGTAGTAGCTACTACGGGAGCTGTAGTTCCCTCCCCAAGTTTGAGTTCGTCAAGTGATTTCCTCATGTCAGCCATTACGTTGTCAACCCGATTGTTCACTTGGTCAATTCGGGTTTCAGCTTCCGACAGGCGGTTTTCATGTTGAGCAACCTTATCCTTCACCTCCCTTATCTCTTTCCCGAAGGTAGCGTGAAGGTCCTTCATGAGAAGCATCTGTTCCTCCTGTCGGCGGGCCTGTTCCTCTTGTCCGCTCTGCAGCTGCTCTTTCAACTGACGGACCTGTTCCGCCTGCTGAAGAACCTGTTCATCCTGTCTACCCCGCAGCTGCTCCTCCAACCGACGGACCTGTTCCTCCTGTCGGCGAGCCTGTTCCGCCTGCTGATCTGCTAACCGACGGGCCTGTTCATCCTGTCCGCTCTGCAGCTGCTGCAGCATCACCATCAGAGCACCTAAGTCAGGTGCTGCAGATGTAGGAGCTACCGACGGGCCTGCAGCCGGTGGCTGGCCCTCCGACGTCTGCGGCGTTACACCACCAAATCTTCGTTGGGCCGTCTCCTGCTGGCGTTGACTTCGGGTACGGACACCCTCCATTTCCTCCTTAGGTAAAATCGGCATGATTTTATCCCACTTCTGACACCAGTTGTTACGAGCTTAGGGTTCGTGACAATAAAATTGCCGATAAAATTACCTAAATTAACACTTTAATTTACTTTACACAAATTAAAACTAAAAACACTAATAATTAAACACACTAATTCACTTAATTCCGCTCCGAAGCTTCGCTTGTGTCGCCGAGTTCAACTCTACCCCGATCGCATCTTGCAGCGCCTATATATTTAAATTAGCAAAGAAATATCCAGAATGTTCAAGTAAACACGCGCAAGGTACCGAGCGTTCGAGTTTCGACTAGGCGCTGTCGGTTGAGTGATTTGTGATGTCATTTTCTCAATGCTCCCCTCGCTCTCGTTCCTGACACTAGATGGCGCTAGTGTATCGTCGACTTGAGTGCGTAACAGTACCATAATCGATGGAGAAAGGATTATTTACAAAACGCATCTCAATCATTTGGCGTTTCAAAGGATGGTTTTATAAATATTTAGTCAGGGCAACGAGTAACGACGAGATTAAAGGGAACCAAAACAATCCTGCTTATCAAAATCAATTACGTTGCGAGTTTAGTTGGTAACTTGGTAGTAAACTATGCTCATGTTTACGGTAAATACCATTTTTGGGTATACCCAAATCTCAATGATATAATGAAAGCAGCCGGCATCATTAATGAAATAATTACAACTGAACTGATAGAAGTGCGATGCTACAACGATCCAGATCTAGAGATATTCGATAGTTTAACAGAAAAACCAATGCGTATAGTCATACCACCAACGCCATTCCATGTAAGACCTAAATCGAGATATTCTAATAAAGTAAAAAAGGCTCACTCAAAATAATCAGGAGAAAACTATTGTAATAAGTTAACAAAAAAAGTTTTGTTAATACAGTGAAACGCACATATTTTTTCCTTTAGACATGTGTCAATCATTCATTTCTATTGACCGAATCATTCTAGTACATTTTTTCACGCGTATCCATTTGAATGATCGATCGTATATTCCGATCGATCATTCAAATGAATCATTTCAGGCTCCAGTACTCTGTGAGTCTGTGAGATCCATTAGGAACCGAAAATTTTCTATTTGAGATTTATAATAGCGCCATCTACTACATGCTATAGGTAATAAAGTCATTTTATCGAACTAAAACTTATTGACCTTCAAGGTGGTAAGTATAATCGACGCTAGATGGCATAAACACAAAAACCTTAAGGGATCAATTGATTTGATTTGACTTTGATTGGTAACTTTATTCAATATATATTATTTTAAATATTTAATAAATTTGTTTGTTTTTAAATTTCAATCCTAACAATACACAATTTCATCTTACATGCCTAAAAATAGGGATTGTAACATTTATTTGCAAGAAAATTAAACTTACCTATTTTATACTTATATAAAGTGGTTGGAAATTATCATATTAAATAAATCTTTTGCCATGAAATCTTTCGAAGTTTTATATTTAGTAAACTCTACGAAATGATATTTTTAACTCATAGAATTAACAAATAAATATAATAAAACTTAAAATAATCTTTAATTTAGGTAACAATATTATAATAAAAAATCCTTAAAGAATAAATACTCCTGATACTCTGCAATCTGCATTGTTTATTCGATTGGTCCGTTTATTCAGATCATTCGGGATTCGGTCGGTTTTTGGCTCATTCACAATTCATACAAATCGCGGGTTAAAAAGGTACCGTCAATTGTTTGTGATTGGTTGTACTGGTACATTCAAAAACAAATGAATGAACCATCAATACTTTTAAGTGTACCAGCTCAAACGATCGAATCATGCGTGATTGACACGTGTCTATTTTTGTTTGGAGAATGGACCCAGCACAAATTTTAAGGATTTTTAATGAAATGAATGTTGATTTGGTCCTTATAATCTATAGATTACAATAGTGTTATTAGTTTTACTGCATCTAAACGGAGTCCTGAGAAATTAACAATTAAATTATGAATCTAACAACATCCTAAAAACAAACTGAAAGCGATTTTCTAGTAGTTTTCACCGGTATTATAAGTTGAAATAGAACACTGTTGAATAGTACATATAAAAGTTGTAGGTATATTCAGCATGTATTACTTTAAGATCGATCGAAATTCTTTTCACTAATTCTGGCAAAATATAGTGCCTTTCTGTGCATAAATGTCGTATGGATTCTACTTTTGACATGTTTTGATTGATTGTGAGTGTAAATTCCAAATACCATTAAAGTATTATGATTAAAGCCAAGATGACTAAGGGATAGTATATCTATTTATATAATTTATAATATTACCAACGCACGGTAAGAAATAAATTTTAAAGTTGGTTGTATTACAAAAAACAAAATATAATGGAACTCTATTTATTACTGTAACTCATAATTTCTAAAGTATTCTATTAATAGTGGTACAGAAAGAGAAACTTTTTATTCAATCTCGATTATAAATAATACTTATTGAAAACCATTTTTTTTAATTTACCACTGGTATGGAAAAACCACTGTCTTGCGGAGAACCAGCAAGAAACTCAGGGTATTTTTTTTTGAATAATACCTTACTCATGTATGTTACAGTTAATAACACATAACAAATTAGAAATAGCTTGGTAGCGATCACCTTACCCAGGGGTATTATCATCCATAAATTCCTTATAATATATATACAAACTTAGTTTAATAAAGTTTTTGAATTTTGATGATCGATTGAGCTGGACAGACAGGAGCAGCGTCAAGACTTTGTTTTAATATGTTTTGGTTGATTACTAAGTATCTCTAAACATCTCATATATCATAATAAAATAACTGGGTAAAAACATGCTTATCTACGTAACCTTCTCAGAAATGAGAGGGAGGCCTGTGCCCAGCTGTGGGACGTATACAGGCTGTAACTTTAAAGAATATTTGAAAATGTTGTGATCATAATAATATATTCTTTTATTATAGAACCAATTACGACTAAAACGCATTTCTAATTTATTTATTTTTTATTCCATTATTTCATATTGCCGGTTTTAAATTATACAAATGTTAAATTTTAAAATAGTGTGTCGTCTTTTCTATAGGAAACTCACTTTTTTTAATTTACCACTGATTCGGAAAAAAAACCTCTATCTTGGGAAGATCCAGCAAGAAACCCAGCGGGATTTTTTTAAATAACAGCTTACAATCATGTATATTACAATTAACACACAATAAATTAGAATCAGCTTGGTAGCGATCACCCTACCCGGGGGTCCACATCTGAAGTGTATAAGAGATGTAGAGAAATGTAGAAGAAACCCAGTATAATAACAGGCCATGAGGTATTCCATCTTAGTTCTCATTGAGGCCAAGTCTTTATTTATGTTGGTTGCAGGTGAACAACTGATTCCTGCAACGTTCCATCAGGTGGTCTGTAAGTTTGTAATTCAATTTTTATAGAAGAATGGTGACAAACGAGCACACGTTCCACCTGTTGGCAAGTGGGTGCTGTAGCCCATAGACATATACATCTGTATCCGATGATGAATCGTAATGCAGATGCATTGTCACTCCTAAGGACTAAGATGGAATGTCATGTTCCCAGTAAAGAAAGAATTAAGATTCACAACCTCTTACAATGCTTACTATCTTACTATAAAGTTAAAGTTACAGCCTACATACGTCCTACGTAGTAATACGTATATAGGATGTAAGAGAAATGAGAGAATTCTACACGTCTTCGAAATATTTTTTTTGTTTCTCAGACATGCAGGTTTCCTCACGATGTTTTCCTTCACCGTGGAGCACGTGGTAAATCAACGCTTAAAATTGCTTGCGAACGTGAAATACTGTGAAAACTTATATATTGTATTTCAGTGTGTCTTACTACACTAAAATACAATAGTATTCGCATTTGTGTTTGCAGAAATAGATAGGTGGAATTTACTCGGGTTCCAAAGCAGTAGAGCTGATGAAGATGATTTCAACGTACCTGATTGGTTCCATCAGGAAGTACGACAAAGTACGTCCCTTTTGCTTTGTCGTCCTGCCGGTTTTCCAAAAGTGTCAAAAATCGCGTGGCCAATGTCACTTCCGCTCTCGTAGTCGCTCACTTTGTAGGAGAACTCGTAGTTCGCTGGTTCCTGTGTATTTTGATTAGTAAGTTTGAGTAATAGAACGTGTAGTAGTGTGTAAGAATATCCAGTACCCCATATCGTCCCGTGGGTGTCGCAAGAGGTGAGACAGAGAAATAAAAAGGCAACAGCATCTTCCCAATAACGACTAGAAAATAAAATAAACTGCGGTTACCATCCTGTCCACCAAGCGTGGCAACTGTGGCAAATATCCCCCCTATCAGGTAACCTATGGAGTGACCCGCCTTCCCCTCCCCCGGGTATGTTCAGCAGTGGTCTTCGATAGTCTTTATTGAATGAATAATTAATGGCATTGATACGTTTAGTAGTATTTATCAATTCCCTTAAGTTGCGTGTTTGTGCAAAATGCAGCGCTAGTCGTTATTTCTGACGTTTTTAGGAGTTATCTACTTCTTATTAAAATGATATATCAACTAATAAAAAACCTATTACATTTCTACACAATCTTGATTCCAGTAAATACTTGATGAATCTTCCTACAACTAAATCACAGAAATGCGAATTAATTATTAATAATAAAAAATTATTATATAAAAATTATTGATTACATATATCTCCTCATAAAGAAAACATTATTACACGTCTCATAAGCGAAGCGTTGAGGTTGTGCTCTACTCTCACCTAATGGTGTTAAGTAGAGTCGCTTACATTAACATAACATAAACACTCACGCCTGTCACCCAGAGGGGTAGGCAGAGACTACAGACTTCCATTTAGCACGATCCTGACATACCTTTCTCGCCTCTTCCACATCCATATACCTACGCATACATGCTCGTCGGTTAAGGGTACTCTTAATTTGGCCCATTTTTAGTATATCGCCAATTTGGTCGACAAACTTCCGCCTAGGACGTCCCTTTCCGACTCTTCCATTCACTTCTGCAACATATATTTGCTTTGTCAGTCTTTCCGCATCCATTCTTTCTACATGACCAAACCACCGAATCATTCCTTTCTTAATCCTGATCACGGCATCATCTTGCAAACCACACTTTTCTTTTATCACACAATTTCTCACCCTGTCACTCAGATTCAGCCCTAACATACTCCTTAGCGACCGCATTTCTACTGCATTTATTCTACTCTCGTGCTTCTTCTGCCACACCCAACTTTCACTACCATACGTTAAAGTAGGGACTAATACAGCACTGTGATATTGCCATACGTGCCTTTTTTGACACATTCTGACTTTTCACAATAGAGTGTAGAGCCCCATTTACTTTATTTCCTGCATTCACTCGTCGTTCAATGTCCTTATCATATCTCCCATCCCTGCTGAATACACATCCCAAATATACGAACTCATCCACTTGCTCAATTAACTCTCCTTCTATTCTTATTTCACATACCGTTTTGCTTTCATCTCTTTCAAAAACCATCACTTTCGTCTTACTTGCGTTCACTTTCATTCCCCTTTCTTTTAATGACCTGTTCATTAATGTAACCATCATTTGCAACTCGGCCGCCGACGACGCAAGTATGACTTGATCATCGGCGTACAAAAGGCATTTGATGGTTAACTCACCCATTCTTAACCCGCATTCTTCAACTTTCAAATTTTCCAAACAGCTGTCCATAAATAGGTTGAACAGCCACGGGGAAGCTACACAGCCTTGTCTGACACCTTTATGGATGCCAAACCAGTCCGAGTAGACCCCGTTGATTCTAACACAAGCACTCGAGTCCCTATACAGAGACTTTAATGCCTGTATCAAACCAGCGCTCAACCTAAATGCGTTCAGCGTTTGCCATAACACTCGTCCACTCTGTCATAAGCCTTTTCCAAGTCCATGAACGCACAAAAAACTTTTTGGTTTTTCGCCAAAAACTTCTCCGCGATCACGCGCATGGAAAAGACTTGATCTGTACACCCCATTCCCTTTCTAAATCCCGCTTGCACATCCCAAATTTTTTCATCAGTTTCTTTCATAACTCTTTCAATTAGTATCTTAGCATACAGTTTTCCCACAATGCTAAGAAGGCTGATACCACGGTAGTTTTTACAGTCCTGCTGTGACCCTTTTCCCTTATATATTGGGACTATCACGGCTTTGCACCAGTCTCCCGGTACCCGCTTTAGTTCCCAACATAAATTAGGTGTACAACTTCCACACGTCCTCTCCAGCCCTTAGCATTTCGAGGGAAACTCTATCATATCCGGCTGCCTTACCTACTTTCGTGCTTTTCATTGCTTTCATTATTTCATCTATACTTATCTCCCTATCTCTTTCATCTTCTTTCGGAATTTCTATTTCATTTAGTTCACACTTCTCCTCACTCATAAATTCGCTTTCAAAATATTCCTTCCATCTCTTTAGACTCAACACTTCATCATTCAGGATACAGCCATTCCCGTCTCGTATCGCATTCAATCTAGGCTGTTTTGAAAGTCCCCTGGTATTTCTTACGAGTTACCAGAACATTTTAATATTTGCCTGGAAGTTATCCGATATTCTTCTATCATTCCTATCCGTTCTTTCTTGCTTTTTCCTTTCAACTAATTCTTTTACCCTCTTATTTAAACGTTTAAACTCTGCCTTTTTTCTTTCATTCTCATCATTCTTACCGCCAGAGTTACCAGCTTTGGTCGCTAGTAAATCTAGCCATGCTCTCTTCTTTGCTTCAACTTCCATACGTACCTCATCATCCCACCATAACGTATTGTCTTTCCTTTCATTCGTTCTCTTACTAACACCACATACTTCGGTAGCTGCATCCACTAAACCTTTCTTAACATTATGCCACACATTCTCCAAGTCTAACTCATTCACACACAACTCATCCAAATTACTTATATTTTCTCTCAGTCTGCATTTGTACTTGTCTTTCACATCTTCATCTTGTAACCTCTCAATCCTTATACGCTGTAACGCAGTGGTAGACACAGATGTCCTATGCCGCCAACGTCTGAATAAACCCCTAATTCGGCATAAGACCAGGTAGTGGTCCGTCCTTACGTTGGACCCCCGGTAAACCCTTGTATCCACCACTGCTCTGCTCATTCTTTCATCCACAGTTATGAAATCTATCATGCTTCTATCATCACCTCCTTCCCAAGTATACATGTGAATCTTCTTATGACGAAAGAAAGTGTTCGTCACAAAAAGATTCCTTTCCACACATACGGAGAGGAGGCTTTCACCATTCTCATTTATACTTTCATCACCAAACGTTCCCAATATCCTTTCATAACCAAGCCTCCTCACCCCAACCCTTCCATTAAAATCTCCTAGCATAATAATATTTTCATTTCCCTAACACTTCATTAACACCATCCTTACCATTTCCCAAAACTGCTCCCGGATATAAGTGGGCTTAGACATGTCTGGGGCGTAGACCCCTAACACAAACAACTTCTTTAAGCCCACTTTCATTCGTATCCATAGCAGTCTTGGGCTTACACATTCATACTCTTTCACACATTGGCCCATTCGTTCTGAAAGGATGATACCTACTCCCTGGCATGCCCGCTCGATCTCGTCTACACCAGACCAGTATGCGGTATACATGCCATGTGCAATGACATCCTTCCCCTTCCTTTTCGTCTCATTTACACATAATACATCTATTCCTCTATCATACATCATATCGCATACTTCATCCATTTTATCATTCATTGCCCCACATACATTCAACGTAGCCAGACGGGCCTCTGCAATCCACTTTTCGCCTCTCTGGGAGACAGAACGTGACGGGTGGCGAACCTCGTCGCCGGTTTTCCTCCCGGAGATTCTTCGCACCGCACGATGCAGAGTCGCTTAATACGTAAGTAACATCATTATTTTTTTATTAACTGCATAAAATATCATAAATCTAAACAAGGTTATAGATATTGATAATAATACGAGTAACAATGTACATTTTACACACACAAATAACAAGGACTAACTCACAATTTATCTTCCGTGTACGTATTCTCTACTCAACACTTTTAGTAAGACTGCCGCTCGTAGCTGCCGCTCAAACCGACGACATCTGTCTTTTATAGGCTTGTAATTTAACAGTGCTAAACTACAGATGGCGTTGTTTGTGTGGTTTCCGTTACAAGGACTATTCTTGCGAATAAGCCTGATATTGTGCTGATGGACCGGGCACAGTCAAGGATATTTTTGGTCGATATTACCATCCCGTATGACGAGAACCTCGTGAAAGCCGAAACAGATAAGCAATCAAAATATCTGGACCTGGCTCACGAGGTGACCGACATGTGGGGTGGTCTGCCGACCGAAATTATTCCTGTAGTCGTCTCTGCGAATAGGCTAATCCCAGTTAACCTCTCTGGTCATCTGAGGCGACTGGGACTCTGTGACGGACCGCTCCGGGCTCAAATGCAGAAGGCGGTGCTCCTTGATACTGCCCGCATCGTCCGCCGGTTTCTTTCCCTTTCCCCCTAACCCTCGGCCGTTTGGTCTCCCCTGCCGAGGGCTTCCATCTGGTTGGGCTTTTATTTATTTATGTATTTATTTTATTGATATTTATGTATATATTTATCTTTTCATTTTCATTTATAATTATATATTTATAGATCCCAACCAGATGAGAAAACTATATAGATACCCCACAATAATTTATTTATTTTCTCACCACAAACGACATGGAAGATACATTAGTGTAACATCTCTATTTTAACAATATTATGTCATTCATGGGAGACTGGTGCCCGTGTAGGTTCAAAGAACCGTATTACCGGTCACCAGCCCCCCCCCCCACCCCAAATTTACTTGGCAATAAGTATAATATTATAAAGAGATCACTTATGTTATGGGTAGAAATAATATTACATAGAGCGATTTATAAGTTTGGATACATAGAAATAAAAAAAAAAAATAACAACCACGTATTTTTGTAGCGTAAGTATGAGAGTTTGTGACTATTAGCATGTCTGCGTGTATGTCTGTGAATATTTATGAGATAATTTGGAGTATTTGCTCAGTATCTGTGTATGAAAGAGTCTGAAGATATTCCACGAGTCTATTTTTACATGACCATCTGTTGACTTCATATATAGACAATTTTTGGTGTAATTTATTATATAAATACGGACCCAAAAAAGTAAAGAATTTCCTACCAAAATATGTGAAGAAAGGCACTGACTGAGCTACCAGATGATTACGGTGTCAATGTTCCTTTTTAGTTATTTTTGAAATTGTATGTTGTCTTAAAACTATATATAACACAAATAGTTGACGAACTGTAAGAACTTCGCTAATTCTATACAAATCTAAAGTTGGATATAAGTAGGGTTTAAAATGGATAACTTTTAAAAGTGATCTTTGCGCACGCTCTAGTTCAATAATATGTGTTTTGGCTGCACCACCCAAGACTTCAATTCCGTATGTTAATAAAGATTGACACAAGGCATAATAGGTCAATTTTAGGACTTCTCTATTAGCAATATGTCTTCATTTTTTAAATATAAAAATCAATTTACGCACTCTACCACATAGTGTATTAATAAGAGAACGGAATATTAAGGTGTTGTCAAATAATATTCCAAGATACTTGATACTATTAGTTCTCTCTAAAACGGGACAGGAACCATCTAAAGTGTTAGGATTACCACAACAGTGAGCAATGATTTTATGCGCGTCTCCAGGTAAGGATGAGGTACGGATTGCAAAAGGCATATATTTAGTTTTCTTACAACTTAGAGTTAGTAAGTTCTTCCTAAGCCAAGCACATACCATATCAAACGCAACCTGAGATTGCCGGAAAACATCCTCCCAGGTGCTTCCAGAGAAAAGAAGGGCTGTGTCATCAGCAAATGTAATTATCTTGCCATTGTGAAGATTAAGGTTACACAAGTTATTAATAAAAATGAGGAATAGGGTCGGACCAAGTATACTGCCCTGAGGAACACCAAAAAAGACAGGAGAATCAGAGCTGATGACACTATTAGACAACTTGACACACGGACATCGACCACTGAGATAGCTAGAAAATAATGTAAGTTGACGGCCTCGCACGCCAATATCCTCAAGCTTTTGAAGCAACAGTGGAATTGAGACGGAGTCAAAAGCTTTCTCTAGATCGAGAAAGATGGTTAAACTCTTTCTACCCCTATCTAAGTTTTGTGTAATGTAGTTTGGTGGAGCCACGTGTCTAAGGTCGCCGAAGTCTAGTTCCCCAGTCGAACCTTAAACCTATTACGCGAGATATTAATCTAAGTGGACTGTATAACGAGGCGTTGTTGTACTTACAGGTATTATTAGCCTGGCCAGGTATATTAGCCTGACTCCAATAAAACAGACACTCTAATAGTTTATTCCTGCACACAAGTTTATTTTGTTTATTTACACAACACTTACAATTTGATATTACTTACTATCTCTATTATTATATACTATTTATTACTTTTAATCACTATATTTCGCGGAGTAAATAGGGTGAGCGTGGCACGAGCTCCCGCAGCGAATGCATATGTTTACTACTCTAACTTGACCGGTAAAGCAGGGACAAGTACTTCGTTACAAAAAAATATTGTTATCAGCAAATTGGTCGATTCATGCGGAAAAGTTAGTAAGTAGGATTTCTTAAGTGATTAATTAATTTTAAATTAAGTTGTTGAATTTATACAAAAAAAATATTTATTATAATTTTGATTTTATATATGTGATTTTATAGATGAAATTAATTTACTTTATATTATACTGTATTAACATTAAAAATTTATTTAATACACATCACCTGTGCCACATCACTCCCCTGCCGAGACCGTTTCACGGGCGATAGTAGTCTGGAAATCGCACTACTCTTCCGCTTAGTGTTTTCTTTAGAGTATTCTCCCTTTGACCAGTTGTGGGAGCTTGGGTTTCCTTTTCTGTAGGTGTTATTTCCTCTGGACAAAGAGATGATCCACTGCTGTAAAGGTATGCAGGCTTGAGTCGGTCTATAGTAACCGTATTTTCCATACCTTTGATCATCAATTTGAAGGTCTTAAGACCCCTTTCCAGGACTTTATATGGTCCTGAATAAGGAGATTCCAATGATGGTGTAGCTGGACCCTGACGTAAGAAAACGTATTCAGCCGTTTGAAGATCTTTAGGGATGTAGAAGGTTTTAGTTCCGTGCCATGTAGCTGGGCGAGGTGTTAAATTAGCCATGTGACGTCGAAGGCGAGATGCGAAATCCTTGATGTCGGCGGTGAAGTCTGGAGAGGGAACGAAGAATTCTCCTGGTAACCGTAAAGGTTCTCCGTATACCAATTCTGCAGCTGATGTTTTGAGGTCCTCTTTCCAGGCGCTTCTTATACCTAGAAGCACAAGTGGAAGGATTTCTGTCCACTGCGGGTTATTGTGGCACCTGATTGCAGTTTTTAGCTGACGATGTAGTCTTTCAACCATACCGTTGCTTTGTGGGTGGTATGAAGTAGTTGTAGACAACCTGGCACCGATGAGAGTTGCGACGGCCTGGAATAATTTGGAGTCGAACTGCCGTCCCCGGTCTGTGGTGATCTTCTGTGGGCATCCGAAACGGGCTACCCAACCGCTGATTAAGGTTTTGGCGCATGTTTCTGTTGTGATTTCTTCTAATGGGTAGGCCTCAGGCCATCGCGTATATCTGTCGATGACGGTGTGGCAGTACCTGTAATGAGAAGAAAGCGGTAATGGCCCTACTATATCCATGTGGATATGAGAGAAACGTTGTGATGGAGTAGGGAAAGTGGAGTAAGGTGAAGAGGTATGGCGGTTGATTTTGTTGCGTTGGCAATCTGTGCACTGCTTCGTCCATTCTTTACAGTCTCGACGCACACCGGGCCACACGAATCTTTCGGAGATGAGCTTTGCTGTGGCTGAAGCTCCGGGATGACTGAGATTGTGCATTTGGGAGAAAACTTGTCTTCTGAATCTTGGAGTAATATATGGCCTCGGAGTGTGTGTTGAGATATCACAATATATCGTAGCTTCGGGTGACTTAACCTTTTCTAATCGAAGTGCTGTTCCCTTATTGATTAAATCCTGCAGTTCAGGGTCTGAGTTCTGATCGTTTGCAAGATCTTCGTAGTTAAGGGTTTCAGAGATAGTCTCAACACGTGACAACGCATCAGCAACAGTCTTATCACAGCCTGACACATGTTTGATATCCGTGGTAAATTGAGATATGAAGCTTAAGTATCGGTGTTGCCGTGGAGAACAATTGTCTCTTTTTGTGACAAACGCAAAGGTAATTGGTTTTGTGGTCGGTGTACACCGTAAAATGCCTGGCTTCGACCATAAAACGAAAGTGTTTGATAGCTTCGTATATTGCCAATAATTCTCTGTCATATGGACTGTATTTGTTCTGTGCTGACGTAAGTTTTCTGGAGAAAAACGCTAGGGGTTCCCAGCAGTTTCTCACTTTTTGCTGTAGAACGGCTCCTATGGCTTTATCAGATGCGTCAGTGTATAGTGATAATTCTGCGTGAGGATTTGGATGTGCTAACATGGTGGCATCAGACAGCGAGGACTTACAATCTTCGAATGCCTTCAGCATCTCGGGGCTCATGACTACCGGTTTGGATCCTTTAATATTTTTGCCACATAATGCATCAAGAAGTGGAGCTTGTGTACTTGCTGCATCCTTCAAACACCTACGGTGATAATTCAGCATACCGAGGAATCTTCGGAGTTCTCTAGCTGTTTTTGGTAAAGGGAAGTCTTTGATCGCTGCCACTTTCGTCTCCATTGGACGAGTTCCTTGCGCTGAAATGTGGTAACCCAAAAAGTCTACTTCCTTGACACCTAATATACTTTTAGAAGTATTTATGAGTACTCCGTATTTTTCAAGTCGTCGAAAAAGTGTCTTAAGGTGTTCCATATGCTCTTCTTCGGTATGTGAAAATATCAATATGTCGTCAAGATATCCAAATGTGAAATCTAGTCCTTGGAGTACCTCATCTATGAATCTTTGAAACGTCTGGGCTGCATTCCGGAGGCCAAACATCATGAATGGGAACTCGAACAACCCAAACGGAGTCGTGATCGCTGTCTTTTCGATATCACTCTCAACTACAGGGATCTGGTTGTAAGCCTTCACTAAATCTAATTTGCTGTATTTATTACAACCAGCAAGCTGATGAGCAAAGTCTTGTATGTTTCTGAGTGGATAGCGATCCGGGACGGTTCGTGCATTTAAAGCTCGATAATCACCACACGGCCTCCAGCCATCGTCTTTTTTGCGTACTAGGTGTAGTGCTGAGGACCAAGAGCTTTCCGAGCGTCGTGCTGTGCCGTTCTTCAACATTTCCTCAAATTCCTTTTTAGCTATGAGGAGTCTATCAGGAGCTAAACGACGAGGTCGTGCTGCTACTGGAGGTCCTGGAGTAACGCGAATGTGATGCTTGGTATTATGTTTGGGTTCTGACGTCATGCCAGCCGGTTTCCTTATGGTAGGATATTGGCGAAGTAATTCATGATACTTCGAACTACCATTAACAGTTTTGATGGCTTCTATCTGGTCGTTTTTGTGGTGAGGCACTGTTATTGATAGACTTGTGAGGCCGTCGATAAGTCTATGATGACGGCAGTCGACTAATAAATCGTAATAACTTAGAAAGTCAACTCCGATTATGGGTTTGGAGACATCTGCCACGATAAATTTCCAAACAAAGTCCCGACGAAGTCCAAGTGAAGTTGAAGGTAGCCGTAAGTGGAAATGACGCTACCATTTGCTGCGAAAAGTTCGTATTTGCACTTTTTTACTGGACCCTTCATCATGGTCCGTGGAAAAACACATAAGTCAGAACCTGTGTCGATGAGGTAATTAATTTTACTTTTTCTATCTGTGATGAATAGACGGCCGTTACAAGTCTGGCAGTCATTCGCCGCCACTAATGGCTGCCCTGGTCTTTTCCCGACTTAAAATTACAAGGTGTTGTGCATTTCGTTGAATTAACACCGAACTTTCTGTGGTACCAACATATATCGTTGTCTGAGCGTGACCGAGATCGTGAACGGAACCTAAATCGCCTGTTGCGTGACGAGGATCTGGGTCGCCTATTCATCTGTATTGTTAATGCAGAAACTTGTTTTGTCAGCTCCGCGATCTGAATGGCCATTGCTTCCATAGCAGCGTACGGTGTAGGAATTTGTTGCGGTGGACAGGAAGATGTCGATGGAGAAACCTCGTTTAAGTGTCCTCGAGGCAAGATGTCATTTATTTTGTCAGCTAATTCAGACAATTTATCTAATGGCATCTCTGCATTTGATGCGACAATGGCCTGCATATTTTGAGGTAGTATACTCGACCAAATTGTGCGTATAAAATTTTCGGGAACACTAGGACCTGCTAGATGTTTAAGATGACGCAAAAATTGTGACGGTTTGCGACTTCCAAGCTCTTCATGCATTAACAGCTGTTTTACCTTCTGTTCTTGGGAGGCGGAAAGTCGACGAATCAATTCAGACTTAAGAGTATCATATTTGTTTTCTCTAGGCGGATTGATAATGACATCCTCGACTTCAGCTGCGTATTCGTGATCGAGTTGGGATACAATATAATAAAATTTTGTGGTGTCACTTGTTATATTTGATAAAATAAATTGTCCCTCTATTTGAGCGAACCACAGTGCTGGTCTGTCAGGCCAAAACGGGGGTGGTCGAACACCTACTCTAAATGTATTTGATTTCATTTCTCCGCTGGTGGTGTCATCTAAATTTTCACTTTCGACGTTCTGCATCAGAGGCGTCGTTAAATTTTTATTCGCCATGGTTTGGGTAGGGCTTATTTTTGTTCAATGTCGGAAGGTCACCAGTATAACGAGGCGTTGTTGTACTTACAGGTATTATTAGCCTGGCCAGGTATATTAGCCTGACTCCAATAAAACAGACACTCTAATAGTTTATTCCTGCACACAAGTTTATTTTGTTTATTTACACAACACTTACAATTTGATATTACTTACTATCTCTATTATTATATACTATTTATTACTTTTAATCACTATATTTCGCGGAGTAAACAGGGTGAGCGTGGCACGAGCTCCCGCAGCGAATGCATATGTTTACTACTCTAACTTGACCGGTAAAGCAGGGACAAGTACTTCGTTACAAAAAAATATTGTTATCAGCAAATTGGTCGATTCATGCGGAAAAGTTAGTAAGTAGGATTTCTTAAGTGATTAATTAATTTTAAATTAAGTTGTTGAATTTATACAAAAAAATATTTATTATAATTTTGATTTTATATATGTGATTTTATAGATGAAATTAATTTACTTTATATTATACTGTATTAACATTAAAAATTTATTTAATACACATCACCTGTGCCACAGACTGTATCTACTAAATGCTTCTACGCTTATATAACGACGACTATAGCGCGCGGTACAATGCACTCGCTCTTCCCTAAAATGAACTATTATTTGCCAAATCGATGAAAGGAATCCTGCTTGATTAGGAAAACACAAAATTGGAGCGGGTTAAAACAATTATATCAAGCAGGCTATAATATTGGATATTGACTCACCGGGATGTTTCTTCTATGTGGTCGAGCACTATAACTGCGACTTCTGGAACTTCTTCTGGAACACTCCGGAGAGAGGCGGTGCGCGACCATATCTCACACGAGGTGAGGCGGGTTCCCTGGAGCTCGATTGCTTCCAGGCTAAAGCGGTTTCTACTAGTGATGTGGTTCCAATGACGAGCGCGGCGGGAAGAGCTCTTTAGGACACTATTATCCAAGGCGGTGTAGTTCTAACGATGAGCGCGGCGGGAAGAGGCTGCGCGTCGGTGTCTTATATATCCTCGGTTCCGATGATTACGTGACATTCTAGAATCATCTTCTTTCCCTCCCACCCCACCACCCCGATGTGTCGATAGAGGGTATGAATGATATCGTTTTTGGAATGGGATAACCGATTTGGCAGCCTACCGTCAAATTAAATAAATACGAATGGTTTTCCGCGCAACCATAGTTGGTAACCGAAAGTAAAGCATCTGATGTTGATTTTTTTGCACGAAAACCGAACTGGACATTTGATTATAAATTCTTTTTCTCAAGGTAGTTCACTAGTCCAGAATTTATGATTTTTTCAAAAACCTTAGAGATTGACGGCAGTATTGATATAGGACGATAGTTATTAGGTAGACTTTGATCGCCATTTTTGTAAATTGGATGAACCACAGCTTTTTTCAGCACCCTTGGAAAAACATCTGCCGTCAAACACAAGTTGAGAATAAATGTCAGAGGAGGCACTAGGATGTCTTTGTACTTTTTCAGAAGACCAGTGGAGATACCATCCTATCAAATAGCTTTATCTGATTTTAAAGCAATAATAATCCGTTCAACTTCTTTTTCGTCTGTATTTGAAAGAACGAAAGAGTTTTCTATTAAATTAGGACTTGAAACCGCAGAAGTAGCATGGGTTGAGATAGCTGTCGTCTGTTCAAATTTTTCAGCAAGGATTTTGCCAGCATTGATAAAGAAGGAGTTAACTCTATCGGCCGATTCACATGGGAATGGACACAATTGTAATAATTCGTGGCCTGGTGTTGTTCTTGGGCTAGTATTGGTAAATTGGTTTATTGTCTCCCAAATACGTTTTGAGTCCTTTCCAGCCTCAGCAAATTTATTTATTTCACAATAGCGTTTAACACTTTTGAGCAAAGAATTGCAATAATTTCTGTAGCGCTTATAGGTTACTTTGAGAACCACGTTATCGGGTGATTTATTAAACTTTTTGTGTAAGTTGTCCCTATTTCTGAGACACTTTAGGAGTCCTGGAGTCATCCACAGCTTAAGCATTCTACGCCTGCGGGATGGGATATAAGTTATAGTCGCGTAGGAGATGGAGTTACGTATAGCATTCATAAAATATTCCATCGCAGAATCGGGGTCATCTAAATTTAACAAGCTCTCAAAATCTACACTTAAGAGACTTTGACTCAACTTGTCTTCGTTTATCTTGTGAACACACTTAGGTGGAATGTACTGTACTTTCTTTGAAAGAGAGAGTATCACCGCAAAGTGATCAGTCACAGTGGCTTCAACAACAATAGTAAAAGCTGGGTAAGTGGTTTTGAGCAGAACATGGTCAAGGCACGTACAATTGTGCGTAGGTATTAAGTGGGAGGGAAGAAGACCATGTTCAGCAGTCAAATTTAGATATGCAGGAGAGTTAACATCAGTATTATTGGGAGATATATCAATGTTAATATCTCCCACCAAAATCACGTTTTGAAATGAGCTTAGACTACTAAGTAAAGTATCCAACGATTGAAACAATGAGTCAGTTTGTTTACGCAAGGCATCAGGTCGATAAATTGCTAATACGGCGGTATCTCTACCTATTTTAATTAAGAGAGAGCTTGAATCTAAGAGCTGCGGTTCCTCCACCGAAAACTTCTCTATGTTATTTTTTGTAAAAACTATCAAACCATCATCTTGGTTATATGGATTCGTAGATGCCACATACTTATATACCTGCAAAGAACACAATAATTGTACCGTAACCAACATTCGGTAAGGACTATTATGTCAAACTCGATATTAGTTCTTGTCAGTAACAATATAAAACCGTCAATGTTAGCATTTACACTGCGAATATTTTGGCAAATTAATTTAAGTGACTTAGAGCTGAACTTTGCTAGTAATCGCATACCATTTTCTGGTGAGCTTAAGACAGCCTCAGAAGGAGAAATTCTGTCCAATTCATAACTAATATCAGATTGAGAATTGAATTTTAGTATATAAAAAACTAGTGTTCAAATAACTAACATATAACAAAAATAATAATATATAATTTATATATACATATATACACATATATACATATATATACATACATACACATATATACACATACATACACATACTCACATATATATACAAACATACATGTTTGGCAAGAAAAATCGTTAAAAATGTAATGCAGCATTTCAGATGAAAGTAATTTGGTATTTATATTGAAGGAATTGATTTGTTTGCAAAGTGTTAAAATATATGGAGAGCCAAAATTGACTTGGATCAATAGTAAACAAATTAATAATACTATGCTATTCCTAGACAAGTTAATACTTGGACACAAAACCTATATAAATATGGTTTTTATTATTCTCCAGAACCGTAATTATGACAGACGCTAGTTGTTGAGTAAATGTACTTTTTATTTTTAAACACACGTAAAAATTGGTTAAAGAAACTTGGCCATGTAGATGTTGAATTTTAATACTGTGCTCGTTATTTTTAACATGAGTATACCGATACTTTTTACACAGAGTAGTATTGTTTAAATATATAATAGTGGTGTGATGTAAGTAGTTTTGGTGTTGTGTTGTGGTATCGACGTACAAAATCAAAACAAGTTAAAAATCTATTAACTAAATGACAAAAATTTAACAAATTGCAACGTATGTTTACAGACAAAAACAGAGGCAGACACATAATATCGTAATAAATTGAAAGAGTAACAAATAAAAGCAGTCAAATGATCGGTATTTTGCTAATATCGTAATAAATTGAAATAGTAACAAATAAAAGCAGTCAAATGATCGGTATTTTGCTAATATCTTCTTGGGATTTTATTAGTATAGGCTTACCTCTATCTGTTTTTTTAGGAATATTCTACCAGCAGATGTCCAGCAGTATGCATAATTATTTGCCTTTTTGAAATTTCTGGCTACTGCAAACAATCACCTTGTTTTCTGGGGAAGATTTTCAGAGATGAAAATGGGTGTAGGAGAAGTCAATTTTTTGTTCTTATTTCTCCTATTGTATTCCTTTAAATTAGAGATAAATCTTTTCTTGGTAATGTTACTGTTGAACTCGGCTACTACGAACACTACACATTGAATAAAACTAAATTTACGGATTTTATCGCGTTTATTTCACTACTTTTACTTACTTTTAATTCCCGACGTTTCGGGTGCTTTACAGCAACCATGGTCACGGGGGGGACTGAGATGTTTGACGTCCCAATGTCATAGTTAGTCCGGCTACCTTCAGTTTTTTGAATATTAATTTTTGGTCCGATTTACGCAAAACGAGCTTATAGTATCATAAAGTCTTGCAGTGGTATGCTTAGGTTTGGGTTTAATTTTGTTAATTAAAGGATCCCAAGCAGGTGGCAGCACCCATCCATCTTCTCTATTAAAATTTGGATGTTTTTTTTAATTTCAATAGCCTCGCGTATCATCCTTGGTAGGGATCGGTGTTCTATTGCGAGAATTTGTGGTTTATCAAAACGAATATAATGGTGGGGACGATCTTGAACATGTTCGCAGACTGCAGACTTCCCGGAGCGTCGGTGCTTCACGTCAGCTATATGTTCTTTCACGCGGGTTTTTATGGATCTTTTTGTTTGACCATATAAAAACCCGCGTGAAAGAACATATAGCTGACGTGAAGCACCGACGCTCCGGGAAGTCTGCAGTCTGCGAACATGTTCAAGATCGTCCCCACCATTACATTCGTTTTGATAAACCACAAATTCTCGCAATAGAACACCGATTCCTACCAAGGATGATACGCGAGGCTATTGAAATTAAAAAAACATCCAAATTTCAATAGAGAAGATGGATGGGTGCTGCCACCTGCTTGGGATCCTATAATTAACAAAATTAAACCCAAACCTAAGCATACCACTGCAAGACTTCATGATACTATAAGCTCGTTTTGCGTAAATCGGACCAAAAATTAATATTCAAAAACTGAAGGTAGCCGGACTAACTATGACATTGGGACGTCAAACATCTCAGTCCCCCCGTGACCATGGTTGCTGTAAAGCACCCGAAACGTCGGGAATTAAAGTAAAAGTAGTGAAATAAACGCGATAAAAATCCGTAAATTTAGTTTTATTCAATGTGTAGTGTTCGCGTAAATTTAAGAAATCTTTTTTAGCGTTTTCCTTTTCTTGATTTTAGTCGCTATTTTTATTGACGGTGGCTAGAGTAGTCTACATCACCACAGGATGCCTCGTATAGAGGCGGAACACGTGTCGTATTATCGTCAATGGTGTGTCTTTCCTAGTGTAGTGGTATTGGGAGTAGTGGGTGCTAGAATTAGTGGTGATGGAATTAGTGGTGACGGGATTTAGTGCGCGCAATTGAGGGAAGGCAGGAGGTGCTCTTTAAACTAGGTAATTTACATTATTTTATTTTATTGAACGGATATGTGCGAGGAAATTCTTACCAACTTTAACATAATGGATTTCCGCAAAGTAAAGCCTGGTATTCTATTAATTACATTATTTTTTGCCAGCGTTGTGCCAAACTTACACAAGAAACGTAAACATGAAGAATGATGAAAAACATGAAAAAGCAAAAAACTTTTGTGCAACATTCAGCAGTCCTAGTTGCCACTAAATTGTAAAAAAAAAGTTCCCATATAATGGCTGTAAATATTTCTTCAGCTTTTAAAAAAATTTTACCTCAAATTTGCCGCTTCAAAAAGCAGCCGTCCTAGGCTTCCCCTACTCAGCTTACTGGTAAATCCGCCTTTGTACGGAGTAGTATCAATGAGGTTCACCCCACAAAACCAGGTAAAAAGCTAGTATAATATACGCCTGTGTGACGGTGTGTTTTTCCCCATCTCAAAAATGCCCAACGTGCCCAGTTTCCACTTCAAAAAAAGAACATTATTTGTACCTCTTTTTTTTTAATTATATCAAGAAACGATATAGGCCATAGACCGTATTATAATCGTGAGAATATTGAAAAATATCATAACCATAGTAAAAAGCTCTTAAAAGAAAATGTATTTTAAACTTTCTAACTACAACTTTTTTATATAGGGAAGGGGGCAAATGAGCATGCGGCTCATCTGATGGTAAGTGACTACCGCCGTACATAAACCAGTTGTTCATGGGCGGCAACACCAGGGGTATTGTATGTGAGTTGCCGGCCTTGTAGTATTACTACTTATACTATTAAAATGTAAGTAGTAATACTACACAAAAATTGTATAAGTAGTAATACTACTAAGTAAGTAAGTAATACTACTTTGTGAGCCGTGGTAGCTCAGATGCTTAGCGCTCGCTGTAAATTTCACAATACGCGAGCAAACCGGGTTCGATCCCCGCCGGCACCAATGAAATTGTTAATTGCAATTTTAAGTGCAGATTTACCACGAGTTCGGCTGTGAAGGAAAACAATGTGAGGAAACCTGCATGTCTGAGAAATAAAATAAAAAATATTTCGAAGACATGTGAAGTTCGCCAACACGCATTGGGGCAGCGCGGCGGACTATTCCTTGCCCTAAAATCCTCTCAGAAATGAGAGGAGGCCTGTTCCCAGCAGTGGGAGTATATAGGCTGTAACTTTACTTCACTTTACTTTACTATTTAAAAGGCTAATGACAATATAAAACTTTTATTAACAAAGGCATGTAAGTTTATTGCTTTACGGCGTGGTTTACATTTCGTGGATTTGGTTTTTGTTTTCAATTTATTAAAGTTTTGGACACATAAAATAGAACAAGTATTATACAACTATACATACCAAAAACCATTACATGGCACCTAAGTAAAATTAACACCTGAACAAAATGTGCACGCATTTTGCTAATGATTATTATAATAAAAATCAAATCATAACAAAATAGAAATGGTATAATATTATTTGGACAATTCAAATTTTAAATTCAAATATAAAATTGATTATGTAACCCACATTTTATAAATAAACAATATTATTGCATGTTTTATAATAAAAAGTGACACAATTCAAATATTTTCATTCTGAAAATAGTAATCCTTAGCTCCTTAGAGTGATAATACGCTTAGAAATTATAAAGATGGTTTTAAGATTTCTCCTGATATCTTTCATGACAATGTTTTTTTATTGAACCACAAGTGCAAGTTTTAGCATCAGAAGCATCTCTAATTTGTGTTAAAGTGGCGGCTTCATAGCACAGCAACTTAGCAGAGAGATGTTACGCTGGGGCTCGCTATTCGAACCCCGCACGGAACAAGTATTTGTATTATCTACAAATAGGGGCTTCGGACCTGGATGTTTGCCCCTGTGCAAATTATGTATGTAATAAACTGCCTCCAGAAGAAAATTCTAATTTGAAAGAAGTTAAAAAAAAGTTAATACAGAGTAAACGCCCTCGTTGTGCTAGGAGAAACAACCTTACGAGTAATATATCCATTGATGAGAGTAACTGATAAACAGACGAGGGCTTCTCTACCCGTGTCGCTCACCACCTTCGAATTTTCTTTCTATACATATCCAAAACCAAGACGCTGAAGAAGAGTCTACGCACTCCTCTGGGTTGCTGAGGCAAACTCCCATGCCCGCAGTATAGGTCTCATACTTAAGTTCTACTTCATACTTGAGTACCATCCATATTATGTAGTAAGGTGCACCGGGGCTGCGGCAGTGTACAAAAATGTTCGCATATTACATATATTTTGAATGCTGTGGGAATTGAACCCTCAGAAGTTGCCACTACGGTGATGATGTTTCCTACAAGAAAAGGACTCGCCAATTATACAAACCAACCAATTGTTTTTATCAAATATATGTATGATTTTAGTATTTAAGACTTGACTTCAAAATGAGAATAGGTAAGCTTACTGTATTTTATAACTATTTTTATAATATTAGACTTTACAAACCGGCTGACAAACAAAAAACAATGCAATATCTCTCAAGAAGACTAAAGTGAAATACCTCATAGGCACAAGTTATACCGGTGTGGCGGCGCTGTCGTCGCGCCACAAGCGAAACACATCGAAGCCTAAATCGCGCTATCAAAGTTCCGAATCAAAAACAGTATATATAGAATAGCTCCAAACTATCAAACGGAGCGTTGGCCGCCCCCCGGGCAGAACACCTTGCCCGGCGGGAGATTTCCCCTTTTCCTTCCCTGCCACAGTGGTGACCAACCGATGTGATTTGAACACGCAACAATGCAACCTTCAGAAACTTCAACTTCAAGCTTCATCATCGTCATATAGTACCCCCTCCATTCGCTCACGAGCAGATATCGTCTGCAGTCTTGACATCCTGCAAGCCATCTAGCTTTACAAGGTTCATCACAGCACTAGTATAATAATGCTTCCTGTTCATTTAAGCTATTCTCTGCGCTACAGTATTCGGCACGGCTCTGAGCCTTACTGCTCGCCTCTGCTTCACAGCACTCTCGCAGATTACTTGCCTTCTTCTCGACTCACCGCAGACTACAAGGCAATCCCCTGGCACTTGCATATTCGTCGACAACTAGACTTATATCGACCTTCGGTCTGAGCAGGGGGGTGATGTGGTGGCGCTGTCGTCGCACCACAAGCGAAACACATCGAAGCCTAAATCACGCTATCAAAGTTCCGAATCAAAAACAGTATATATAGAATAGCTCCGAACTATCAAACGGAGCGTTGGCCTCTCTCCGGGCAGAACACCCTCGTCTCGTCTGTCGAGAGAACATGTCTCGGAATATCGCAACTCAAGGGGCTCCCAATCCGTCTTCGTCGGAATACTCATATACTTTCTGCGCTCCACTGCGTCTTATTTAATGTATGCTCTTGTCACGATTTTTCTCCTTTTCTTTCCACCGCCACACCGGCATAAATGTTAAAGAGGAAGCAGACAAAAGGCTATTTTGTCTGCTTCCTCTTTAACATTTTAAAACATTGCCTTAGTATATCAATACATTAATTTTCCTATACCATAGTAAGCAACTGGCAACAAATATTTGCCGATATACAGCACTTCGTGTATAAAATTCGAAGTTCTACTTATACAAACATTTTTTTTTCATTTTATAATACAATACAGTAGAGACTAAAGTATCTTATTGCTATTAATGTTCTCTCTCTCTCTTATTTTTTTGCAATAATGCTTAAAAAAATTACAGCAGCAAAACATTCAATAAGCATAACATTACACACTGACATAATTGGAGAAAATGAGATATGAAAAATAACTACAAATTTTATATGAACCATAATATAGAATAGGATAATGTGTGTTTATTTAGTTATAGTTGGAATAAATCAAGTATCCTCAAAAACCTAACAGAGAAGCCTATTATCAGCAGTGGACTTCCTAGGCTGTAACAGTTATAATAATGACAATATCATCATTATTACAGTATATAAGACTACTGCTGAACATGCTAGCCACCCACATAGATTGCCTCGTAAGAAGATATTTTCCGCAGTTACCATGCTAGGCAGGCAGGCTGTAAGCCACAGTTTTCTTATTATTTTGAGTTGTTATCAGGAATATACTGTAGGCCATCTTCTGTTTTAGTTTCTCTCTGTTGTCACTCACAACACCCACGGAACAATATGGATAGTGAATTCTCTTACTCCTACACTCCATGGATGTCCAATATAGCTCCAATAAACAAGATAAAATAATATTTCACATCAAGATATAAGACATATAAATTTATAAAAGATTATTAAAATCATGTTCCATAAATATATAATTCTTCATATCTTAAGATATATGAAAAATTAGTTTGTTTTATTTTACTACATACTTTCAATAATTCTTAGATATGAGTATATTCGACTGTCCAAGTTTCAACATTTCAAGAATCTCTACTGTAATGATTTGCTTTTTTTACTTACAAATATAATTATATTTAGAGAGAAAAAGAGAGACTTCCTATATTTCTTATTTCTATTATATATATTTAAAAGACAGGTTGCCTGATAGCATATCATGCCATAAACAATAAATTCTTAAAATAAATGCCACACTTTTATCCTACATATGGAAAACCCTTAAATAATATTGCCATTCATTTAACACATACCACAGTGTTAAAGAAGTTTTTTTATTTTATAGAATAAGGGTGACAAAAGAGCACACAGTCCACCTGATGATATGTGGATGTGGTAGCCCATAAACTTCTACATTTATTCCCGATTAAGAATCAAAATGCATGAAGACATGTTGTCATCCCTGAGGCCTAAGATAGAATGCCTTGTTTCCAGTAAAAAGGGTGTCAGGTTCTCTGCATGCAAAACACAGCAGTATTAAGCTGCTATTTTACGCTGGTATTCTGTGATAGCATGGTCCTATCCCGAACAAGCCAACTCATTCATGCTACAACCATAACACAATAACCTATGTGGTCAAGTAGACAACTTAATCTAGTCACTCAACACAGATAGCGCCATTTCCCTTGATATATCATCAGACATGCAATTTTGATTTTCTTCCTCCCTCTCATCCCCAGACCACCAACTTTCCTCATCATCTTGGATAAAACACAAAAATAAGTCATCTTCATACGTCGGAAAATAATATTCTGGTTGATCCCATCTCTCCTTATGTAATGTCCAATGCTTAGTTTCTTTTAAATGCTTTTCTAAATTCTTTGCATCATCGAATTTAGTATCACAAGACAAACACTGTCGCAAGTGTATTTGCCGGCGAATAAAATTTACAATTTTAACCTTATGATAAAAATCTAAACCCATTGTTGCACTTGTAAATGAAAATTCATGTGTATGCTCCATATGGTCTAAAATACTTTCATATTCCATTTCTGTGTGTTCACAGAGCAGACATGTGATTAATGGACCATTTTCTTCGGTCCATTCTGACCAGTCTGGATCACTGTCAGCATTAGATTCCTTTTCACAATCTTCGTTACTCCTTGGTGTTGTATTATGGACTTTAGCGAAGTATTTTTTCGTATTTTGTTTTATGGTTGTTGGCTTTTCACCTAAATAGTTTACTAAGAAGTATTTATCATATTCTTTATTGGCGGGATTAATTCTTTTATGTCCCTTCTTGCGCATATGTTCTTTAAGTATTATGCGATCTGTGAACACACCTTCACAGTATATGCACTGAAGATTTTCTAATTTTTTAGCTACAAGATCTACCAAACTGTCAATAAAGATTAAATTGTCCGGTTTAGCTACATGGAAATTGTGCTTCTCAAATAAGTGGTTCAAATAACTAGCTCTTGTAGTGGTAGATAAAAACCGACAAAATAAGCATTCACGCACATAATTTTTGTCTTCTCGCTCAAATGCATGCCTTTCAAGCAATTTTTCTAATTTTGTTTGTTGTAAATTGGAACGAAGTTCTCTGTCTTCTGGCAAGACATCACTCAGTAGGTAATATTCTTCATTTCTTGACTTTGTACCATCGGGCTTGTTATCCAACAGCATTGTAGTGCAAAAATATGGGAGATCATGATCTGCAACAGAAGATTCATATTAACTTTAAAATCTTTAACATTTAATGTGTGATGCACCAACATTTATAAATTATTTTCTTACAAATAGAGCCACACTGCAGCTATATTATAGTTGTAGCATGAATGGGTCAGCTCTACTGGGATAGAACCACACTCTCACAGAATACCAGCTTAATGCTGCTGTGTTTTATATGGTGAGAGTTACTGGAAACACAGCATTCCATATTAGTCCTCAGGGGTAACAACACATCTTGATTAACAACTCATTTTGATTCTTAATTTAGTATAAATGTAGATATCTATGCACCACAGTAACATCAGGTGGACTGTGTACTTGTTTGTCAAACTTATTCTATAAAAAACATTATATAATTTTTTACCATCTTTGACTGCATCACCACTTACCATCTGGTGGGGTAGTAGTAACCAAGTACTGGTTATTAATTTTTTTTTATTGCAGGTGCATTATAATTGTTGGAGCATCTGTTAGTGATGGCGTAACTTCATTTGTCTAAGCCAATCATATTTACACATTATATTTTTGTTATGCCACAACAATGGTTTATAGCTATGCTAAGATCTAACAGGTAGGCACTGTAGTAAAATAATTAACAAATTTACATCATACATTTTGATCAAAATTATAATCTGAGAGGTCGAGTTATCAATAAATTTTATTTTAACACTGTAAAAAGAAAATTGTAATTTTCGAGTGATACTCATCACTCTACCCATTGGAAAAGGCATACAATGTATGCCGAGTTAGCTGGTGTTGCAGTTGTGAACTGCATCTAAATATTTTTATTATTTCTATATTTTTAAATCGGATTCTTTAAAAATGGTCGCTTCATATAATAATGCAATAATGGTGCATTAAGCAAACGAACATGTAAAAATTTTATTTGCTGAGATGGAAGTAATTATTAAAAATTAAAATAAAGCTGTCATTCCTTAAATAATTTGAAATTAAATTATGTAGTTATATTTAATATTTTTGTTATATATTGTTAGCCAGTGCTTGACTGCTAGTTTTTATTTTAAATGATTAGTTAAGTGTATTTATTTTAATGTAAAAAAAATTAATATTAAAAGGGGTAGGTAAACAACTACCCTCTGCCTCTACCCTAGGTACCATGGAGGTTAGAGAGAAGGAGAATGATTGCTACATGCTAAAGCATAGCCCTCCTCTCCCTGAAATGCCATCGGTAAGTAGTATCTGCGAAGTTAGCTGTTTATGAGTACTAGTAGATGAAGTTAGTTGAATAATGTACAAATTTTCTTCGCAGCATTGGTGAGAAAATAATCATGCTCCACAAATGGTGAAATATTGTATTGTGCGTGGATGTGCAAGTGGTTTAGCATCTGATCGGAAAAATAGACTGAAAACGACTTTTACTGAGACAACTTAGCGATCGCAAGGCCTCACTTAGTTTGTCCATATTTCTGGGACACTATTTTCTACAGCGATCGTTCTCCTTCTCTCTAACCTCCATGCTAGGTACTATGATGTTATGAAGTTTCTTACAGTGTTTTTGAGTGTAAACACATTCTAAAATCAATGTGCACATAGTTTTAGGTTTAAGTTGTTTAAATCATACACATTATCACAAGCAAAATCTAACCTTTTAATCGCATTCTCCAGTAACGAAGATAAGCATTTAAGTCTGCTACTTGGTTTACATCGGCTATTACTAAACGATGATCCATGAACAAATGTGTGAGCATTTGCTTCTCAGAAGCTGGTAAAATAAACTTTTCTTCGCATAAAACACATGTACACTGCACTGGTTCATCTGTCTTAAAAATTGTCGGAGCTTCGCTCTTCTGGTGTAGGGTCAGCGGCCCAAAAAATTGCTTTTCGTTTACTGACATAATGATAATATTGTCATTAAATGCCTCTCTCTATATAAATAGAAACAATAGATCTTTACGCCCTTTTTTATTCGAAAGAAAACTAAAAACTATTACTGATGTCAGTATTTTGACAATAATACTTGTTTTTATTATTCGCTCGAGAGAGCAAGCAAAGGAACTGAGCCATACAGCCTTGTCTTTTTTTTTAAATTTGAATATATATAATTTCAAAGTGTAAAGGTCGGGACCAAGTCTTATTTTTCTTCTTTCCATCTCTTCAAAATCCATAAAGGCCGGAGCCAAGTCTTATTTTCCTTAATTCTTCATATTTTCAAAAACCACAAATGCTAAAGCCAAGTCTTCTTTATATTATAATCGTTATAAGTTTCAATCCATATAGATTTATCAGTCCAGTTTCAAGGTTCCCGCGCTTTTTTCTTTTCTTTACAATATACTGATGCGTCATATTGCGAAGCCCTTGGGAGATTTTGACGACAGCTCAACCCAGCGGACAGTTGATGACGACAGCCACTCAAGTTCATAAGGCGCCTAAGCGATTAAAATAACTTGAGGTTTATATCGACATCAAAGCACTTGTTTCGTCGCTTTTTCTAATAGTTCATACCCGCAGACAATTAATTCACAAAATCACATCACTTTTATGAATTAAAATCCACTTGAAACCATTATTCAAGCGACAAAACAGGAGCGACAGTCCGTCATCGGCCAAGTTCCCGCCAAAACTCTGATAATAATTGACATTGACAACCGCCAAGAGATTGTCGTTGTTACTACTCGCAAATTAAGGTAAACGAAGTTCTTAGACCATACGACTTAATCTCATTTGTATTTTGTTTACAAAACTCGTCACAACAAGTCAGTACTTACCTCCAATTCGTACCTTTAAGGAGAACAAAAGCATAAGTGGTATTATGCCAATTTGTTTGTTTTTACGCCATCAGAAAGTGCAACTCAAATTACAGGAGCTCAATTTATTTCAGATTTTTCTTATAAGTATTAAAGAAGTAGTGTTATTTGTCATAATATGTGCATGTTTACCTAAGAAAAAATATATCTACTAAAAAAGTAGTTTTACGGATTACACAGAAAATAAATAAATAATCTGCACGTACACGGCGTAACAGCTTTTGAAACCTGAAGAAATATAATTATTAATTTCAGCAAACGTTCGAAGTCTTTATTGTCACAAAATTTTAAATGTTGTACTTCATGTAAACATTAAAACATACATTTATTCCTTTCCTCTCAAAATTATTGTTCCCCACAAATTATCGCGATTACAACTAACTATGTTATAAACTTATTTATAAATAAAAGTACTTTTAAATAATAAAGCAATGTGATTGTCTTAATTTCTAAGTGTAATATCGATTACGGCTTTGTTCCCCTAAAAATAAAAATGTCCTATTCACGCATACTTAAGAATCGTCATCAATAGATATTTCGTCATATTCTATTAAAGAAAATTCTCTCACTTTGAATAATTTACCTTGAAATGCACATGAATGCAAAAAAAACCTTTGAGTATTAAACTAAAGGAGACGGCATCGCAAGGCATACCCCTCTGTAAAAGGTAAGAGCCCGACTCATATCCGTTATAAAAAATTAGTTGCACCGTGTAGTGCGCCATTGCGTAAGTGATCGTGCCAATCAAATGAGCTGCGACAAAAATGACGAAACCATCAAACCTACAAAAGGACAACGTGGTTTTTCATCTGTGAATACTTTTAACATAATATTATCGATAAAAATCGTATTTCCTTAATATTTTCGTAAAATACCAAGTGTTGTCAGCATAATTTAGTAAGTGAAAAATAAGCTATTTTAAAATAAATATAATTTACTACACGAAATAAATCATTCATATCAACTAAATCAGTTTGTGATGAATAATAATCATTACATTAAGATATCTCAAATGATTTAAATATTCTGCCCAATCCCAACATGACTATGAATAAATTATAATTTAATATAATCGATAACTAGTCTTTATCAAAATATTATACAAAATAAGGGCCAAATAAGTCGAGTCGTAACTTGCCACTTCGTAGCAAATGCATGGAATTTTTGTAAAATTAAACTGGTATCACTGCAACCGAAAGTACTGCAATGTAGTGATGCACGCCACAACTTTAACTATCGATAAGTTAATTAACCCATTTGTGTTTGTCTGCCGAACAGGTTTTTATTTTTTGTTTAGATTTTATAATAACATTATTACAAAAAGTAGTCATTTTTATTATTGGATCAATAATAATAATAAATAAAAATAGTTTATTCAGTAAATGAACATACATAAATTGTAACCGGGAATGAAGTCTACTTTTTTTTAAGTATAAAAACTTGTGTTAGGAGACTCCACTCACTTAGATTACTATTTGCATGATCTTTACTACTACTATAATAATCAATAAAATTAAATAAAAAAATAATAATATTCACGCCAAAGGTATATAGTATATAAAGGCACGCGCGTGAGTGCGCGTGTATATGTGTGCGTGCGCGTGCACGTTTGTGTGTGTGTGTGTGTGTGTTATAAATAAATTACATTATTTCATATTGCTTATAATAGCCTCAGTATTTTCATAGCTCTTATGTAATAGCCGTTTGGTTAGAAAATATTTGCAATTATGGTAGTTATGGTGATGAATTTTATGCTTTTATTAATGGTGTTGTATAGATTCGCTGACTGTTTTACATATTGCCTCCTAGCTAAAACAGTTTAACAGCGACATCTATAGCCACTACGTTTTTAGAAACGTCTTAGAACTGAATATAAGATAACTTATGGCATAAAGATCTTCTGTAGGGAATCTTTTTGGTTTAAAATCCATAAGTAATTTTTAGTAAATTTCTCTGTGCCCTTTCTACTTCTAGAAATTTGGTTTTTGTAGCTCCACCCCATACAGAAATATAATACATATACTAAGATAGATTGAGCCAAAGCAATATATATTTGGTATAGCAACTTTATCGTCTTATTGTTATAAATGTCCGTGTAAGTTTCCTAAGCCTATTCATGATTAATTCAATTCGTCTATGCCATGATGAATGTTGGTCAACTATGACTCCTAAATACTTGGTCTCAGAGACCCTACAAATTGATGAACAGCTGCAACTAGTAGTTAAGGGATCATAGCATGTGTGAAGTTTATTTAGAAATTAATATTAGGCTGAGTTCGAATATAATTTGTAAAATATATATAACTAGTTTTCAAAGCATTTGTAGTAAGTAGGTTAGTGTTCAGCCACTTAGCGATCCTAGCAAGGCCTTTTTCAGCAGATTTACGAACAGAATCCCAGAAGTCATCAGTAAATATTACTGCAGTATCATCTGCATAGGAAAATTTGATAAATCATATTTCATACCCCAAGTTATCAATAAAAGAAGGTTAGCCGATACTGCTGTGCCAACCTTGAACTTGTGGGAGGTAATGTCTAGCTGTAATTAAATCAATAAAATATTAAATAGTTGTATTATTACCCTTGACACCAATATTATTCTCCTTCAAAATATTTTGGAATTTAGTCAAATTTACAATTATACTTCTTATATTTACGCGACAACTACACATTAAATGAAACTAATTTTACGGATTTTATCGCGCTAAATTTATACTTTTGACTCTCTACGTTTCGGGTGTTTTACAGTTTTAGAAAGAACTTTAATGTCGCATCTTTGACAAAATGCGGCACTTGTTGAGGCGGCGCGGTACAAAAACAACAGTCTCTAAGCGAACAGACTTTTTTTATCGTGCCTTGGTAATGGATGAAATGAAAATTAAGCAGTTGATTAAGTACCATGCTAGCAGTCAAAGGCATTATGGCTATATCAACTATGGGGTCGATATTATATCCGATAATTTCGATGAAGCTGCTTAGGCATTAGTGTTTTTATTGCTCGGTATAAACACTACGTGGAAAGTACCCATAGCCAACTTTTTGATTAAATTTGAATTAAAATCTGAGTATAATCAGGTTTTCAAAAACTGGCCAAAATTATATTTACTAATAAAATCATAATTTTATATAAAACTAAAAACCTTTCACTGCTGGCCGTATAAGAAAGCTCAAAGTCACTCAGAGAACTACGAAGATGGCTATGGTTGGGGTTTACTGCATGATAAACATAGAAATAAGGATATTTACAGTAGAACCAGAGGGCCCGACATAGCCCAACGGATTAGTAAGCTGAAGTGGTAATGGGCTAGCTATATAGTTCAAGGAATTGACAACCGATGGGGGCAAAAGGGGCTCGAGTGGCAGCCTCGTACTGGTGGGTGAAGTCCAGGGCTACGCCCCAATAGATGGAGTAACGACCTGGTAAGACATGCAGGAAGTTGGTGGATGTAGATGGATCAGAACCGCTTTGTGTTATCTCTTGTGGTAGGCCTATGTTCAGCAGCGGACTTGTGATGGGCTGTAGTCTTCAGATGTCCGAATTCAACGAAATCAAAATCTCACGTAAATCATTAAGTCCATAAAACAAAAGCCGAGTCCAACAAGTAATAATAAGATCCAAAGTCCAAATTAAAAAAAAAGAACAAATCGCCAAAACTATCCAAAATAATATTTTTTTTAATAATAATATAATAATAATTTATTTTATTTTGATAAACTGTACAAATTATTCCAATAAGTCTTAACTTAAAAATAGTCTACAATACAGGCACCTGAACTAGGATAAACCTGTATCTCAGGTGTAGGTGCTAAAAGATACATTAACAAATATTTTCTGTTTCTTATATAAAATGAATAACGTACTAACTAATAAGGGTTATTTGGGTAAAATATCATCATCATCATCATCATTACAGCCCTTCACAAGTCCACTGCTGAACATAGGCCTCCCCCAAGTAATGCCACAAAGCACGGTCCTGAGCCACCTGCATCCATCGACTTCCTGCATGTCTTACCAGGACGTCACTCCATCTAGTGGGGGGTCGCCCTACACTACGCCTACCGGTACGAGGCTGCCACTCGAGAACCTTTCTTCCCCATCGGTTATCGGCTCTTCGAGCTATATGGCCGGCCCATTGCCACTTCAGCTTACTAATCCGTTGGGCTATGTCGGTCACTCTGGTTTTACTGCGGATATCCTCATTTCTGAGTCTATCACGCAGTGAAACTCCGAGCATAGCTCTCTCCATAGCTCGCTGAGCGACCTTGAGCGTCCTCATATGGCCAGCGGTGAAGGACCTCGTCTCAGATCCGTAAGTCATCACTGGCAACACGCACTGGTTTTACACTTTAGTTTTCAGAGATTGAGGTGTACCTAACGAGAAGATGTGTCGTAATTTCCCGAACGCTGCCCAGCCGAGTTGAATCCGTCGATTGACCTCTCGGTCGAAGTTGGACTTACCTAGTCGGACTATTTGTCCCAGGTAAACGTACTCGTCAACAACTTCGAGCATAGTGCTCCCAACAACTACCGGCATAGGTGTGACATGGACATTAAACATGATCTTTGTTTTGTCCATGTTCATCTTAAGACCTATCCGTTGGGAGACACCATTGAGGTCATTGAGCATAGTGCTAAGGTCCTCCAGCGATTCTGCCATAAAGACTATATCGTCGGCAAATCGAAGGTAAAATATATCATCATTGATTTACTTATGATATTAATTAACTTAAAACAATCAGCAATTTCTCCGTATCATCGTATGACAAATTTTGTAACCATGTTCTAATTACCTTTTTTACAGTCTGTCATTTTTAATGGATATATGTACAAAATTGCATTGACTTGATTATACAAAAAAGGGCGGAGGAATGTAAAAAATCTATGCATGAAATAATGCCTTATTCTAATGTTAGTTTTAATTACTATATCTTTGCGTCTTTTATCAGTGACCTCTCTTCTATAGGGCAATTTTAAGTGCTGTTTTAGTAACGTACTCATAACGAATAACTGGCGCACTGAGAGGACATTATAGGATTTGTATAAGAGATGGGATGGAAATAGAATAGGGCGGAATGTTGCAACTTTTAATACAGCTCTTTGAGCGTGTTCCAGTGGTAGCAGTGTAGTTTTAGCTGCTCCACCTCAAGAGGTTATACAATAGGTAAGTATTGACTGACATAATGCGTAATATACTTGTTTTATTACCTTAATATCAGCAAAAGAACGAATTTTTTTTAAAAACAAACATTAGTTTACGAACTCTATTGCATAGGTGGTTTATGTGGTTTTTAAATGTAAACGTAGAATCTATAATTATTCCAAGGTACTTAATAGTTTTTGTATTAGAAATGACTGGGCAGTAACATTTAGACTCTGCGACTGAGTAACATTGATGTGCATAAATTTCTGGAACGGTTGTATGCTGGGTTGAGCTGCGCATAGAAAAATTAATATATTTGGTTTTGTCCATATTAAGTGTTAATATGTTTTGTTGGAACCATTTATTAACTCTATCAAAAATTTGCTGAGCATATAAATAAACCTTGTCCACTGTATTTGCGGAAAAAAGTAGCACGGTATCATCTGCGTAAGATATTATTTTACCTGAGTTAGGTTCAAGATTGCAAAGGTCATTTATATAAATCAAAAATAGGGTTGGCCCTAATACACTTCCTTGAGGCACGCCAAAATGAGTATTTTTTTGTTCAGAGCTAACAACCTTATCGATTTTTATGCATTGATATCGATTTTCTAAATAATTATCAAAAAGTTGAAGCTGCTTACCTCGAATACCTATGTTCTCTAACTTATTTAATAGGATAGGAATAGAAACCGTATCAAATGCTTTTGCAAGGTCAAGGAAAATGCCAATCGATTGGTTGCCTTTATCTAATTCTTGAGAGACGTAATCGGTCATTTCCTGCACAGCATCAGCAGTGGACAGTTTAGGCCTGAAACCATATTGCATATTCGATAATATGGATTTGCTTTGTAAATAATTCATTAATCTGTTGTTAATTAATTTTTCTAATATTTTAGACGTGGATGAGAGTATCGAGATAGGCCGATAATTGGAAACGTTTTTTTTTTGTTCCCCGATTTGAATACTGGAACTACAATTGCTTTTTTTAAACAATCTGGGAAAATTCCTTCAGAGAGACAAATTCTGAAAATATGGGTTAATGGTGGTTCTAGAATTTGTCTACATTTTTTTAATATACTAATGGGTATGCCATCCCATCCAACCGCGCTTGTTTCTTTCAGTCCCATTATAATCCTTTCCACCTCACTAGGGTCCGTATCTAATAATGTGAACGAGCTTAATTGGCAGTTTTTTTGAGTTAAGAAAGTGGCCCTGTATTCACGATTATTGTTAGAATTTTTTGTTATCTGCTCAGCCAGATTTTTACAAACATTCACAAAGTAATTATTTGCTGTATTTGCTGATATAAGCGGCGAGGCATTATTTTGTAATAATTCTGACGAAGATTCATGCTGTTTGGAAATAAATGCAATATCTTTTACATGCCGCCAAATCTTTTTATTATCTCTACCAGACTCTTCTAGTAAGTTTGTAAGATAATTATACTTCAACTTTTTTAATAAATTGTTACAAAAATTCCTATATCTTTTAAATGAAATTTGTAAAACGGAATTATCTGAAGAGGACTTTGCCATCAGGTGTAGTTTGTCCCTGTGTTTCATGCAGCTAATCAGGCCAGGTGTAATCCAAGGCTTTAAGTTATTATTATTTTTAGCTACTGTTCTATACGAAGTATTGCTAGCAATGGCATTTCGTACGTTATTTATTAAGTAAGGCAAAGAAATGTTTACGTCATCGGTTTTATAAACTGCGCTAAAGTCAATGTTTTGAATTGCTTGTTCAAGGTGTTTCATATTAATTTTAGAGTACTTACAATTAGGTTTCGATATTTTAAGGCTTAAGTTAAGAATAACGGCGCTATGATCGGTTACTATAGGACTGGTGACAAGGGTTATAGATGGTAACCTAGTTTTTAGAAAAGTGTGGTCTAAACAAGAAACATTTAGATGTGTAGGGAGCAAATGTGCCGGAAGCAGGCACCGGAATGCACATATATTAAGGTAGTCTTTTGCTCCGCCTTCACTGCCTTCTGGGTTTATATCAATATTCATATCACCCGTTAACACTATATTTTTGAACGACGACAGTTTCCCAAGTGTAATGTCTAATGACGTGATAAAATTGTCTATTTGCTTAAAACCACACGGTCTGTAAACAGCAAGGATAGCAGTTTCATGACCCACTTTCACCAATAACCTGCTACAATCTAGCATATTAGGCTCCTCGACTGATATGTTCGTATTTTTTTTTCGCAAAGACTACTACACCGTCATTTTGGTTATATACATTTTTACTACTAAAAGTATTGTGACCTGGCAGTAATGGGAGGTTGATTTGGCTTTTAGATAGCCAACATTCTGTTAATATGATGATGTCGCAGTCAGTGTCCAATCTTCGAAGGAGGATATGGAAATTATCCATGTTTTTATTTATACTACGAATGTTCTGTGTTAAAATAGTAAGAGAGTTCGCAGGTTTGAAGAGATATTCTTTACACATATCAATTTCACGTGTTTTTGCCACTGATAAACTGACCGCATCGATTTCGTTACTTAACTTATCCATATTATTCAACAGAAAAAATAACACTAAAAAAAAAGATATATATAAACTAAACTTAAACTTACTAGTAACTTATAAATTAGGGTAAAAAAGAATTTAGGTAAAAGGTGGCGCTCTTAGGCGCCCTCATTATAATCAATGGAATTAATATACCTATTTTCAGCCATCTTCCTAGCCGGGCATTCGGGGTCACCTGTTTTATGGTCGCTCGGTTTTTTAAAACGCAGGCATGTTCACACTTTGCTGGATCATATGGATGGAAAATAAACAGAATAAACACATTCACGCTAAGCGAACAGACTTTTTTATCGTACCTTGGTAATGGATGAAATGAAAATTAAGCAGTTGATTAAGTACCATGCTAGCAGTCAAAGGCATTATGGCTATATCAACTATGGGGTCGATATTATATCCGATAATTTCGATGAAGCTGCTTAGGCATTAGTGTTTTTATTGCTCGGTATAAACATTACGTGGAAAGTACCCATAGCCAACTTTTTGATTAAATTTGAATTAAAATCCGAGTTTAATCAGGTTATCAAAAACTGGCCAAAATTATATTTACTAATAAAATCATAATTTTATATAAAACTAAAAACCCTTCACTGCTGGCCGTATAAGAAAGCTCAAAGTCACTCAGAGAACTACGAAGATGGCTATGGTTGGGGTTTACTGCATGATAAACATAGAAATAAGGATATTTACAGTAGAACCAGAGGGCCCGACATAGCCCAACGGATTAGTATGCTGAAGTGGTAATGGGCTAGCTATATAGTTCAAGGAATTGACAACCGATGGGGGGAAAAGGTTCTCGAGTGGCAGCCTCGTACTGGTGGGTGAAGTCCAGGGCTACGCCCCAATAGATGGAGTAACGACCTGGTAAGACATGCAGGAAGTTGGTGGATGCAGATGGATCAGAACCGTGCTTTGTGGCATCTCTCGTGGGAGGCCTATGTTCAGCAGCGGACTTGTGATGGGCTGTAGTCTTCAGATGTCCGAATTCAACGAAATCAAAATCTCACGTAAACCATTAAGTCCATAAAACAAAAGCCGAGTCCAACAAGTAATAATAAGATCCAAAGTCCAAATTAAAAAAAAAGAACAAATCGACAAAACTGTCCAAAATAATATTTTTTTTAATAATAATATAATAATAATTTATTTTATTTTGATAAACTGTACAAATTATTCCAATAAGTCTTAACTTAAAAATAGTCTACAATACAGGCACCTGAACTAGGATAAACCTGTATCTCAGGTGTATGTGCTAAAAGATACATTAACAAATATTTTCTGTTTCTTATATAAAATGAATAACGTACTAACTAATAAGGGTTATTTGGGTAAAATATCATCATCATCATCATCATTACAGCCCTTCACAAGTCCACTGCTGAACATAGGCCTCCCCCAAGTAACGCCAAAAAGCACGGTCCTGAGCCACCTGCATCCATCGACTTCCTGCATGTCTTACCAGGACGTCACTCCATCTAGTGGGAGGTCGCCCTACACTACGCCTACCGGTACGAGGCTGCCACTCGAGAACCTTTCTTCCCCATCGGTTATCGGCTCTTCGAGCTATATGGCCGGCCCATTGCCACTTCAGCTTACTAATCCGTTGGGCTATGTCGGTCACTCTGGTTTTACTGCGGATATCCTCATTTCTGAGTCTATCACGCAGTGAAACTCCGAGCATAGCTCTCTCCATAGCTCGCTGAGCGACCTTGAGCGTCCTCATACGGCCAGCGGTGAAGGACCTCGTCTCAGATCCGTAAGTCATCACTGGCAACACGCACTGGTTATACACTTTAGTTTTCAGAGATTGAGGTGTACCTAACGAGAAGATGTGTCGTAATTTCCCGAACGCTGCCCAGCCGAGTTGAATCCGTCGATTGACCTCTCAGTCGAAGTTGGACTTACCTAGTCGGACTATTTGTCCCAGGTAAACGTACTCGTCAACAACTTCGAGCATAGTGCTCCCAACAACTACCGGCATAGGTGTGACATGGACATTAAACATGATCTTTGTTTTGTCCATGTTCATCTTAAGACCTATCCGTTGGGAGACACCATTGAGGTCATTGAGCATAGTGCTAAGGTCCTCCAGCGATTCTGCCATAAAGACTATATCGTCGGCAAATCGAAGGTAAAATATATCATCATTGATTTACTCATGATATTAATTAACTTAAAACAATCAGCAATTTCTCCGTATCATCGTATGACAAATTTTGTAACCATGTTCTAATTACCTTTTTACAGTCTGTCATTTTTAATGGATATATGTACAAAATTGCATTGACTTGATTATACAAAAAAGGGCCGAGGAATGTAAAAAATCTATGCATGAAATAATGCCTTATTCTAATGTTAGTTTTAATTACTATATCTTTGCGTCTTTTATCAGTGACCTCTCTTCTATAGGGCAATTTTAAGTGCTGTTTTAGTAACGTACTCATAACGAATAACTGGCGCACTGAGAGGACATTATAGGATTTGTATAAGAGATGGGATGGAAATAGAATAGGGCGGAATGTTGCAACTTTTAATACAGCTCTTTGAGCGCGTTCCAGTGGTAGCAGTGTAGTTTTAGCTGCTCCACCCCAAGAGGTTATACAATAGGTAAGTATTGACTGACATAATGCGTAATATACTTGTTTTATTACCTTAATATCAGCAAAAGAACGAATTTTTTTAAAAACAAACGTTAGTTTACGAACTCTATTGCATAGGTGGTTTATGTGGTTTTTAAATGTAAACGTAGAATCTATAATTATTCCAAGGTACTTAATAGTTTTTGTATTAGAAATGACTGGGCAGTAACATTTAGACTCTGCGACTGAGTAACATTGATGTGCATAAATTTCTGGAACGGTTGTATGCTGGGTTGAGCTGCGCATAGAAAAATTAATATATTTGGTTTTGTCCATATTAAGTGTTAATATGTTTTGTTGGAGCCATTTATTAACTCTATCAAAAATTTGCTGAGCATATAAATAAACCTTGTCCACTGTATTTGCGGAAAAAAGTAGCACGGTATCATCTGCGTAAGATATTATTTTACCTGAGTTAGGTTCAAGATTGCAAAGGTCATTTATATAAATCAAAAATAGGGTTGGCCCTAATACACTTTCTTGAGGCACGCCAAAATGAGTATTTTTTTGTTCAGAGCTAACAACCTTATCGATTTTTATGTATTGATATCGATTTTCTAAATAATTATCAAAAAGTTGAAGCTGCTTACCTCGAATACCTATGTTCTCTAACTTATTTAATAGGATAGGAATAGAAACCGTATCAAATGCTTTTGCAAGGTCAAGGAAAATGCCAATGGATTGGTTGCCTTTATCTAATTCTTGAGAGACGTAATCGGTCATTTCCTGCACAGCATCAGCAGTGGACAGTTTAGGCCTGAAACCATATTGCATATTCGATAATATGGATTTGCTTTGTAAATAATTCATTAATCTGTTGTTAATTAATTTTTCTAATATTTTAGACGTGGATGAGAGTATCGAGATAGGCCGATAATTGGAAACGTTTTTTTTGTTCCCCGATTTGAATACTGGAACTACAATTGCTTTTTTTAAACAATCTGGGAAAATTCCTTCAGAGAGACAAATTCTGAAAATATGGGTTAATGGTGGTTCTAGAATTTGTCTACATTTTTTTAATATACTAATGGGTATGCCATCCCATCCAACCGCGCTTGTTTCTTTCAGTCCCATTATAATCCTTTCCACCTCACTAGGGTCCGTATCTAATAATGTGAACGAGCTTAATTGGCAGTTTTTTTGAGTTAAGAAAGTGGCCCTGTATTCACGATTATTGTTAGAATTTTTTGTTATCTGCTCAGCCAGATTTTTACCAACATTCACAAAGTAATTATTTGCTGTATTTGCTGATATAAGCGGCGAGGCATTATTTTGTAATAATTCTGACGAAGATTCATGCTGTTTGGAAATAAATGCAATATCTTTTACATGCCGCAAAATCTTTTTATTATCTCTAACAGACTCTTCTAGTAAGTGTGTAAGATAATTATACTTCAACTTTTTTAATAAATTGTTACAAAAACTTCTATATCTTTTATATGAAATTTGTAAAACGGAATTATCTGAAGAGGACTTTGCCATCAGGTGTAGTTTGTCCCTGTGTTTCATGCACCTAATCGGGCCAGGTGTAATCCAAGGCTTTAAGTTATTATTATTTTTTTAGCTACTGTTCTATACGAAGTATTGCTAGCAATGGCATTTCGTACGTTATTTATTAAGTAAGGCAAAGAAATGTTTACGTCATCGGTTTTATAAACTGGGCTAAAGTCAATGTTTTGAATTGCTTGTTCAAGGTGTTTCATATTAATTTTAGAGTACTTACAATTAGGTTTCGATATTTTAAGGCTTAAGTTCAGAATAACGGCGCTATGATCGGTTACTATAGGACTGGTGACAAGGGTTATAGATGGTAACCTAGTTTTTAGAAAAGTGTGGTCTAAACAAGAAACATTTAGATGTGTAGGGAGCAAATGTGCCGGAAGCAGGCCCCGGCATGCACATATATTAAGGTAGTCTTTTGCTCCGCCTTCACTGCCTTCTGGGTTGAGATCAATATTCATACCACCCGTTAACACTATATTTTTGAATGACGACAGTTTCCCAAGTGTAATGTCTAATGACGTGATAAATTGATTTGCTTAAAACCACACGGTCTGTAAACAGCAAGGATAGCAATTTCATGACCCACTTTCACCAATAACCTGCTACAATCTAGCATATTAGGCTCCTCGACTGATATGTTCGTATTTTTTTTTCCGCAAAGACTACTACACCGTCATTTTGGTTATATACATTTTTACTACTAAAAGTATTGTGACCTGGCAGTAATGGGAGGTTGATTTGGCTTTTAGATAGCCAACATTCTGTTAATATGATGATGTCGCAATCAGTGTCCAATCTTCGAAGGAGGATATGGAAATTATCCATGTTTTTATTTATACTACGAATGTTCTGTGTTAAAATAGTAAGAGAGTTCGCAGGTTTGAAGAGATATTCTTTACACATATCAATTTCACGTGTTTTTGCCACTGATAAACTGACCACATCGATTTCGTTACTTAACTTATCCATATTATTCAACAGAAAAAATAACACTAAAAAAAAAGATATATATAAACTAAACTTAAACTTACTAGTAACTTATAAATTAGGGTAAAAAGAATTTAGGTAAAAGGTGGCGCTCTTAGGCGCCCTCATTATAATCAATGGAATTAATATACCTATTTTCAGCCATCTTCCTAGCCGGGCATTCGGGGTCACCTGTTTTATGGTCGCTCGGTTTTTTAAAACGCAGGCATGTTGCACACTTTGCTGGATCATATGGATGGAAAATAAACACAATAAACACATTCACGAGTGCACAACTGCACGAATAATCTCGGAATAAAATAATATCACAATACTTACATAATTCTAAATTCCAGGCATTATTTAGGCATATCATAAGTTAGCTTTAGCTTGCACTAAATTAATAGTTCTGTAAAATTTATATAATGCTTATGATAGCTGTCGTAAAAGTTCACCCTGTATCCGTTTTGTAACTTTAAAGTAATTTTAAAGTAGCACGGTTGGTTAATTTGATAATTTAAGTATTCTCATAACTTGAAATAGGAAACATTAAAAGGTCATAGAAACTCCAACACCATTTTTTAATCAAATCTTCTTCCTCATAAGTCCACAGCTGGACGTGGATCTCTTGGAGTGGCCTTATGCGTCACTCTGCATTCATGGTCAGTGGTAGAATGCTCGCATCCCATCTTAATTATTGATGTGAATTCTGTGTATCCAATGAAAATCCAAAATCCAATGATATCCAATAAATATAGCGATTCAATTTATTTGATTTCTTTTCCCTCCATTCCTCGTTTTCCTCCCCCTTCGCTTTATTTTATTTACTCTCAAACTCTATTTCCTTATCTATCAAAATCCGCAGTAGTCCATTGCTGCACATAATTCTTATGGTCGCCACACACGGTCAACTGATTTTTGCAACTAATCAGTTCAAACTAAAACTGTTGATATTTTCTTTAAATATTTGATTTTATATATATCGATAAACAAACTTATATACAAAACCCCGATATTGATATATTTATATGTACTTTATTCAGGAAAATTGGGAATCGTTGTACACGATCACCGTGCACCAAAAACGCTGATCACCGAATCGAACTGGATATTTTGTTTCTGGTAGTTTTTGATGGTATTTTTATATTAGAATTGATTTACTTTGGGATTTTTTTATTAGTTATAGTGTGGTATTATACTAATTTTATTACATCATCACTCAGCAGCTTTTTTACAGTTCACCATTAATTTTACTGCCTTTTTGAGAACTAAGAAGAGTATTATCATATTTTATCTATTTAAGTTTAGATTACCTTATCACGCTTATGGTATAATTACCTTGTTGGCTGGCGGGTTCGGGAGCCGATACTCTTGTACTGCTCCCCATTACTAGTGTATGAAAGGAGACGGTCCATTTTAGGTCCAGTCTATGTACACCATACCGTAAAAACGCGAAAAGTTGAGGGATTTTATTAAAAATAAAATAAGAGAATAAATCAAACTAAATGATTTTACAAGATGGCGCCCTTATAGTCATAAAATTATATGTCAAATGTCATGTCTAAAAAGTGACTTGAGTCATGAAATAATGTAGGTATTGTGATATTTTTTTATTCCGAGACTGTTCATGCAGTTGTGTACTCGTGAATACGTTTATTGGGTTTCTTTTGGATTTTTTGGCAATTTGTTCTTTTTTAATTTGGACTTTGGATATTATTATTACTTTTTAAACTTTTGTTTTATTGACTTACTGATTAACGTGAGATTTTGATTTCATTGATATCGGACATCTGAAGAATCATATTTTGAATCACTAGGCATCAGTAACCTCATGACAGTTGACAGCTAACGTCAAAACGACATCAATTCGCCATTAGTGTTGCAGTTTATTTTAATGAATTTCCCTATGAACAAAACCAAGCCTACGCTTCATACAAATTTGGGCCGTCACCTTAAGGGAAATATAACCTCAATCTTACAAGATCCTCCTAAAGTATAAATAAATATATTAAAGTAGGATTAATTTAAGGTTATAAACATAAAATTTTCTAAAAAAATATCCAGTTACCCCAACTACTTTTCGTTTAGAGGATCTTGCTAGCCATTTGAGGTTATATTCCTTAAGTTCACAATTTTCAATGGATTTTTTGTTACCATAACTCTGTCGGTAAGCCTCATCCGTCAGGGAGTCAGAGTGCACTGCACGCAATTTGCGTTGGTAATTGAAGAAAAACTGACATAATATCCCCTCTTACATCTCGTTAGTATTGACTAATATAACCTTTAGACTTTACTTCCTAAAATCAAAATATGTAAGTGAATCAGTAGTAATGATTTCTTAAATTTACCCGAACATTACACATTTAAAAAAAAAACTATAGTTACGGATTTTATCATGTTTGATGCCCTGCGGTCTCTTCAGCGGTGCCAGGTTGACTGTCAGTATATCGAATTGCAGAATTGTTTGTGCAGTTGCGCTACGATAGCTGGCCGAGTACAGAACCAGAGTACGAAACCTATCCAGCTGCAGAGAGGTGTAAGACAGGGTGACGTTATATCCCATAGAATACCATAATACGTACATAATAGAACGGGAGAGTGAGCGGAGCCCGTGTAGCCACTAAAATGTCAATTCACACGTATAAATGTCAACACGAGATGTACTTTGACGTAACAATCGTTTCCAAATGTCGCATGCAAATTATTTAGAAAATATCAAATTGCACAATATTTACACATAAATATGTATTAAAATTTAAAAGTTTTTTAATGATGATTTTGAACATTGATCAAAAGTCTAAAATGTGTAAATTTACTCAGTCTGTCAAAAGCGAATCGGGTTTATAGTTGTAATAATACGACGTAATTGCTTGTATATGTGTGCTCCCGGCGACGCCGAATCTCGTACAAAATAAGTTTGACAGCCATTCTTTTGTGTATTATAGTATTCTATGTTATATCCCCTAAACTCCTCACTGCTGCATTGAAAGACGTTTTCAAGCTGGAACTGGACTGGAAAGGTATTAACGTCGAGTTACGGTAGAATCACTTTTCTTAAGATGAACGTGGACAACCTTCAGTTTTTGAATATTAATTTTTGGTCCGATCTACGCCGAACAAGCTTACAGTATCTTGAAGTCTCGCAGTAGTATGCTTGGGTTTGGGTTTAATTTTGTTATCTATAGGATCCCAAGAAGATGGCAGCAGCCATCCAGCTTCTCTATTGAAATTAGGATGTTTTTTAATTTCAATAGCCGCGGGTATCATCTTTGATAGGAATCGGTGTCCTTTTGCGAGGATTTGTGGTTTATCAAATCTGATGTAGGTAATGGTGGGGACGACTTTGAACATGTTCACAGACTGCAACCTTCCCGGACATGAAGCACCGACGCTTTATACGCGAATTAAAAATAAGTTAAAATAGCTGTTTAAACGCGATAAAATCCGTAATTATAGATTTATTCAATTAATAAGTTTAGGTAATATTAGCTTTTGCTTATTATCACTAATCTGAACATATACTCCTTTAAAATTAATTACTTAGTTAAAATATGGGAGGTCCTCCAAGTTTGAAATTAGCAGTTTTTTTTATAAATTTTATCACTATCATTGCGTAGGTAAATACTATTCCGACCGATTTAGTGATATAGGCGGAGACGGAGATGGTAAAGCGCACTGAATTACTGGTTTACATACCTAAACTACAACAACTTTTTACGCAAAGTGAAAGAAACTTGTAATGATATAAATTTTAAAATGTTTACTCTTTTAATGTTAATTAAACAAATACTACATATTTTATAATTATTTTTATTAAAATTTGTTCTTTATCTAAATATTACACTCTCTGCATAAAAGTAGTAGGAACTTACAGGTTCTGTTATTATTATTATTAACGTTTAAATGCCACTATAGGTACATTACTATTATATATGTAGTATAGGTACTATTTCAGTACAATTTATATTATAGTCAATCGACATTTTACAGTTATAGTTATACAAAATAAATAGCACAGAATTTACTAATAAATAAATTAATTTTAATACGAAATACTGAAAAATTTAACTAAGTACCGTTTATCAGACAACATTTGTTATCTACACTACATACATTACATTTAATAACTATTTATACCTTAAATACATCGTTATTATAGTGTTACGAATCATTTTTGTTTTGTGTATTCCACAATGTGAAACGATGATGAATATACAGAGTTATGTAATTATGTATAAATAAAAGCTAAATACTTTTCCAAAGGCGGAATTAAAAAAAGAAATTATAAACCTGATAAAATTTGAAACATATTTTAATACAACGCACAAAATGTTTAATTTAATGTATAATAATTTCCTTAGGCAAGCACACAACAGTGAAATATTGATTTTAAAAAATCATGACTAACGTTATGCCCGCACTGTTCACCCAAACTTGATTGAATCGGCATAAACCATACACAGCATAAACCATACACAGTGTCCCCGTGATTTATACGACGTATAATTAAAAACCTTGGTGAAAACGAGGAGGCTGGATGGAATTTGTAAGTTGAAATACAAGTCTGAAATATAGGGGAAAGGTACGAGATGGTGAATTCAGACTCTGACACACTTTCGACGTCGTTTTATCTATTTATGCCGTCCTCGAGCGAATTCAGCCAAGAATTTATTGGAGTGTTGGAAGATCCATGTAGTCGGTTACATTTATATTTTAAAAACTAAAGTTGGTAATAGCCTCATCGGCTAGTTGGATATGAAGTATACGAAGCAAACGATAAAATTACAAGCAATAGGTATATTAAAGCATGATCAAGAAGTTGTATAATTAATTGTTTTAAATAGTTTCGCCCTTAAATATCATGGATCCCTAAAACGAACGTGAAACTGTGCAACTAATATTTCGCTGAATTTTTTACGCTTCTACGTTAATATATAAATTCATAATATTTCCGGCGTTACAAAACTTGTAATAGTTTGATTTTCTATACTAAGACAATTCCTTTGCCCCAAGGAATTATAAAATAAAGCTATTTATTTTACAGATAAAGCTAGTATAAAATCTTTATAATTATTTAAAAAATATTTGGGATAATTTTACAGCATAGTTAATATGGGATGAGTTGTGTCATACTTGATGAAATCACATTATATGCAGTATGTCTTTTCGCAATTTAATATACAAAAATTACAAAACACTTTTATTTCTTCTGAAATACGAAATACCTAAACATGTAAGTATACTAACTTTAAGTTACAGAATAGAAGCACTCTGGGTGATACGAAAACAAAAAGGAACAAGAGTACACCAAACGTGGTGACTGAGAGACAACGTTACCTGTCTTAATAAATAGACTATAATTAATTAGCAAACATCAATATTATTTATGAATATTTTCCGTAGGTATTTAAATACTTATGTCATTTTTCGCTCATCAAGTTAAATACTGTTTCTAAGTTTATGTACAAACTTTATTTAAGTGTAAAGTTACAAAATAAAAATGAAAATCACTAAAAAGAAAAAACTTACTACGTAATATAAGTAGCTACCTAATGATTTATTTACAATAAACGACTTTGTTATCGTATAATATAATAATCACACAAATATTTTTAGACAGATTACTATGATTTTAAAAGTTTGTTTATTCAGAAAAAGTAAAGTAACAGTTCTTTCTTTGAAACCATACAGTAATACAATAGGTATGTAAGTCAAAGAACTCATGGAGCGATATTTGCTCACGCCTGCAGCGTTAACGGGACCTCTACACGCGTAGAATATTAGGAAAGTAGATGTAAGACTTTAGTAAATTTCATGACGCGATTTATGTCCGCAACGCGTTTGTTTGTTTGCGGCTGCCGCTGCACAATGGCACAGGTCGTGGTAACCTGCGTGCTCCGCAGTCGCAAACTGTGGTTGGCGCGGGCGCTTAGCCTGGCACGTCCTGTTATTTTAATGGTAGTTGATCTATTACAAATAACTCATATCTCGTTCCCGCCCAATTTGCGATCATGTCCCGTAAAGTTTAATGGCGTTATCGCGTCCGCATCGGTTAGAAATCTACATAAAACAATCTCATGAATTAGGTAATAAAATAGCAATTTTTATACCGCTAAAGGTGCAAATAAACATTCCCCCATCAGTTTATATCGTAACAGTTACGAACAAGTTTTGTAAGTAATATACCTATTCTGTTCAAAATATTGTGGAAATGCCTTTTTGATCACAAAAGAAACGCTTCTACGCTTCAGCGCTCTTGAATCACTTTTTTCGAACGTTTTCCAATATTCTTTTAATTTAAAACATTTGAAAAATAATAATCTGAAAGAACCTTTCAAATTATTTTTACAATGTTTCATTTCGGAAATCATTTTGACACGTATTAAGTGCCTATACTACCTCAAATGGCTTAAGCAAGATCCTCCGTTATACTGGAAATATTTCAGCATTAATTTTAAAATAAATATATTGTAAAGTTGAGTTGAATATTATGTTAAGTAGTATATTAGACGAAAATACGATTACGTAAAATTGTCTAGATAGAAAAAAATCCAAAGTTATTGTCGCTTGTATTCACAAAATACTTTAAATTAGATCATGTAACTTTGCATACTAACTGAACTAACTATAAAGCAGGGCTTATGTTTTTTATTTTTTTTAATTACCATTATTTTCACTGTAAAAAAGAAATTACCTAAACCATCGGCGTCCTGAACCATGTTCCCCGCCGCCCAATCAGTGTCGCTACGGCTTTCAAACGTGAAAGTTGTGTCGCTTACGATTAGAATACACATTACGTAACAATACGACGTAAAATTAAAATTGAAAATAACCATTATAAAAATAAGAAGCGACTGGGTTGACGTAAAGAAACAGGCATAAATATGATAGACCTAATGAAATAAGTATCTAACGACATATCTACTTACAATATTAGTGATTACAAACATGTTGGTAGACAGCATACGACGTACCGGGAAGTGGGGGCAAAAATTGAATTTAAGTTGAGGTAGTACACGCCCTTAAAGTATAGCATTTGATTTCTTAATAATAGAAAAAAATCATATAAAATAAAAATAAAACACAATAGAACACAGCATAATAATATACATTAGTGTACATTATACACAAAACAGTGATACATTCATGGTGACACCTTATGACGTGATAAGTTTTCACCAGTGGGTCATAACTCATAACATAATACTTTATGATTTGTGAAGTGGTTCAGACTTAGAGTAAAGTAAATGGTAGATATACCGACCTATTCAGCCATCATAATGATTTCACTTAGTTTTTATTTGTATAAGCGTTAACCGTCTTATTAAAAACTGCGATAGTTGGTTACCATCTTCGTGACAAAAATGTGGCGACCAGCTGCAACGGAGACTAGCCATCGGCGCACGACAGGATTATAGTAACCAAGTGTATGCGCGAGCACAGGTGCACTCTCTACTCCCTCACTCTCATCGCCCGATGGGGGACGGTAAAACGACAAGACCGAAGAGAGATCAGGCGCAGGACCAGCGGCTTAACTTACATTCCACGGCACGGGGGTGAGACAACGCCAACTTTCTGACTCTGATAAGTGATTTTGCCCCCACACGGCATTCGAACTCGGAAACACATGTTCAGCAGTCGCGCTCACATCGACTAGGTACCAACGAGGCAAATCAAATCAAAGAGTAAAGAATGGTCAAGAAGAACAATCAGTACGTTTAATAATAATAAATGAAAGAGACGCTCAAGAAAATTCTTGATAATTTACATATAATAAAAAATATTAATATTAAGAACTACCAGTATTAATAAAGCCTTAATTCTTCCTCGACTGACATGTATCTTTGAGTTGGTATCTCGAAGAACCGACAACCGATGGGGGCAAAAAGGTTTTCGAGTGGCAGCTTCGTACCGGTAAGCGAAGTGTAGGACAGTCCTTCACTAGATGGAATGACGACCGGGTAAAACATGCAGGAAGTCGGTGGATGCAGTTGGTTATGATCGTCTTGTGCTATTCTTTTGGGGAGGTCTATATTAAGCAGTGGACATTTAATGGGCTATAATGATGATGATGATGGCAAGCTTTAAAAACTCTATTACATTATTACATCGTATATTATGTATTTCCTAATACTGTTTTTTTATACATTTTAAATATTTATTTATTTCTTTTTACAAGATGCGTTGGTTTCGACGTATAAAATATTGTAAGGCACCGAGAATCCTTTATTTGACGCGGTGACTTGAATGGCGTATTTCCGTCCAGGATTCAACCCTGTTATCTTCTTTAATATTACTCTTGTGCTGTAAAAGATATTTTATTATTAGTTTTCATAAATATTTTTATGTTAAATACTTTAGTTATTACGCGGTAGAGCCATGCTACAGCTACATTATGGTTGTATCACTCTTTTTACTGGAAATGAGTCATTGCATTTTAGTCCTCAGGGGTGACAATGGTATTTGAATTCTTAAGCGAGAATAGATGTAGATGTCTACGGGCAATGGTATTCACTAACCATCAGGTGGGCTGTATGCTCGCTGGTCACCCTTTTACTATAAAAAAATAATCTTAAATGATGAATGAAACTGTAATAGTTCTTGACCTATTAAGGTCTTAAATTGCTATTTGTATCACTCACTCATTCAGTGACTCACTCATCAACATCCTAAGCCACTGAACCGAGTCACTTAGAAATGTGAAATATGGTATCATTGCGCGTTTACAAAGAAAAAATAAATACTGAAAACCATTCTGTGGTTTGTTCCAAATAACGAATCTTACCGCACTAATAAATTTGTCGACATTTATTTATTTAACTTCATACGAGATGATGTATGGGCGGACTTAATGCCTGACGAATTCTCTACCAATCAACCTTTGGGTGATGCAGAGATAAAAATGTTAAGTAGGTGTGTGAAATGTAAATTAAAATTATATATTTACAAATATTAATTTTGATAGAAATTAAAATTAATGTTGGTAAATGTAAAACAAAATAATACATATAATATTAAAAATGATTTAATCCATGCATAAAATTAAAATATATAAATAACTGGCTTGCCAGGCAGACGTTATTCTGCCCTTTTCGACGACCCTTTGTCACGTCCTATTAAAAATCCTTAAATTCGCAAAAAAAAATGTGGGTTACTCATGGGCAATAAAACTATCCTATCTCTCAAGTTAGACCAAACTGCACATGGTTTGCAAATTTGATGAAAATCGGTTAAGTAGTTTAGGAGTCCATCGCGGACAAACAACGTGACACGTAGTTTATATAAATAAAGATGTACATATAAATTATATACGTTAAACAATTATATATTTATGTAAATACATAAACAAATACTAGGAGATTATTCTGCCAGTTTATTTAAATAACGTTCGTGATCTTTTTCTTGATTGCAAAAGGATTTGCATTGTATACATTATACATTTAGATTGAAAAATAAAAGAGTTGAATATAAAAACAAAAAAAATGTAATTGATAAACCTCCCCACCAAAAACAAAAATGTGAATAAGGAGGTCAAGTTTATATAATATTACAGTAGTAGTAGTAGTACCTACTTATATAATATTACATTAACACAGTATCTCGTCGCCGACTTGGTTGTATTAAAACTGGTATAAAATTATAGGTATGGGACGGTCGTTCCGTCATTTATCGTAAGCCTTTCCATCCATTTTCACTGAGACAACTCCTACGACATCTGCAGAACGAGATGGGTGAAAAATTCTCTTAAGCTTTTTGTGTGGTATTGTACTTAAAGTGTGTATTTTTTGTTTGTATCTTGGAGGCAGATTTCATACGTAAATTGCACAAGTACAAACAACCAGAGACGGAATAATTATTTGTAAGCTATACAAATACTCGTTCCGCTCGAGATTCGAACCCACGGCCCACAGCGGTCATTGTCAATGAGTCGCGCTCGTTGCTAAGCAATTGTGCCACTAAGTCCTCAACTTGGAATATGTATGGCATTTATTTAGTTAATATAGATTTCTAAAAACTTTTTGGAATTTAATTTCTTGTGTTAACAACTAACGACAACTTTTACGAATTTAATTAATTATGAGAATAGTTTAGAAACTACTTTAGAAACATCTAAATGTCGCAGCAATAATCTATGTCGTCGGAGCTAGGTTTATTGGATTAAATTCTAACTTGGGGCTACTACGTTAATAAATTTATCAAGTTCGTGTTGCGGTTATCTGATACCCACTTGGGAGGTAATTGAATGCAAAGTATTTCTCAATTTCGTTATCAAGTTTTTTTTTTTACTTAATAGAAGCTATAGTAAAAAAAGATTTAAATCAACAAATATTTAACGCAATAGAACGAAACCATCGTCAAACGTCAAAACGAAGCCAACCATGATTCCCAACAGTCTTACACAATCGCACCCCTGCTGATGCTGTCGTCTGTTCAAACGAAAAGATCAACAGTACCAGACAACCTAATTCCTTAACTCGTTCACTGGTCAGCATATTTTATATCAGTTTTGGGATCCATTTACACGCTAAAGCCCTATCAGACATATTTAGACTTAACTTTTTTCCATAACTTTTAATTTGAGATATGTGTACCGGTGATAGTTACGGGATAGGAATATTTACGCACTTCTAATTTCATGATACCAGCGAGATACAGTTGTGGTTCCTCCAACGTTTTCAACACCGATTTAATTTAGTAATAATAATAATTTACTCCAGACCGATTTCGGTCACGGAGGCCGGTCTAAGGAGACTAATCATCTACAGGACAGAATTACAGTGCCTGAGCTTATACGCAAGCACAGTGCACTCTCTATTCCCTCACTCTTATTGTCCGATGAGACGGTAAACCGACACGATTGGAGAGAGACCAGACGCAGGACCAAAGGCTTTACGTGCTTTCCGAGGCATCGGTGAAACACCACCAATTTCCTGACTTCAGGCTGACAATTTCTTGACGCAAAAGCCCAATACCAGATTTTGACCCGACTCGGGATTGGAATCCGCGACCTCATGATCAGTAATTGCATTGACGACCACTGGACCAACGAGGAAATCAATTTCCAAGTGAAGTACTAAGCCTTAAAGTATAAAAGTATTGTACTCGTATACTTACGGTGATCTTTGCATATGATTTATACACTGGATCTTAGCAGCTTTCTTCGTCGATGAGCAGCCGCTGTCTCTGTTCAGACTCTCTCGAGCTACGATGCAATATCTGTGTGGAAGAGCGTACAATTTGGAAAATTATATCGCATGGCTTAGAAATTTAAATATTATAATCTTCGAAGATTACGAGTACATCGCCATTATAGCCTATATTAGCGAGTTGACTGTTGACAAAGTATAGAAAGAAAGAAAGAAAAGAAAGAAAAAACATTTATTCACGGTCTAATCACAATAGATACAAAACAAGGCAAGAAATTGGAATTAAACAGAGAATAAAACAATATTTCCCTAAATTAACAAAAATGTAAAAATAATATAAAATGAGTCTGTGTAGCAGCATAAGACCGTGAAATGGACAGGACTCAGTAAAAATCGAGATACAGAAACACGATTTGCTTTGATCCCGACACTGGTTTTCAGTCCGGCCCGCACTCCGACGTAACTCGGACGGCTGCCTCAATGCACATGCTATAATGCGACGCGGAATATATAAAAAATATGTGTTTTTAAATTTTTATTCACATAAATAGTGGATATCATTAGTCTAATGAAGGTAAGTACAAAATAGAATTAACGTTTTCCTTCTAAATATATCAATTTTATTTATTAAGAATGCGGAATAAACGTTGGCTAAAGAATAAAGGTTAGAAAATGATTCTCAGAAAAAGAAAATTTATTATATAAATATTTAAATAAAATAGTTTTATATATTATATAAAGTGAAAATTAAAATATCTACATAATTTATGGGACTGAGATTACTGACGTGTTGAAAGAACTTAACCTCCTACCAGTTTATTTTATAGATCGGTATTTTTTTGTTCCGAAACTAAGTGTAACCTGTATTTGATTTTAAACCCACTAATGGTTTTCAGGTCACGCAGTGGAGGCGGGAGGTTATTCCAACATTTAGTGGCATTATATTTAAAACTACCTCTGAAAGCGGCCGACCGGTAGAAAGGATATACTAACTTGTAATTGGATGATCTGGTAATATACTGCTTATTTTGATCTTTAGACCAAATCAACTTATTATATAAATATAAAGGTTCTTTATTTTTAATAATTCCAAACAAAAGTGAGGCAAAGTGTAGTCGCCTGCGACAGTCCATTTTTAAAATATTAGCGTTATTAATGAAAGGGGTTACATGTGCACGTGGTGGTACATTGAAACAAAAGCGTGCACAGGCATTCTGTACCCGCTGTATTATTTGCTGTGTTCGAGATAATAGTCGTGGGCCTATGAGAGAATCCGCGTAATTGAATTTTGAAAGCACGATAGACTCGCAGAGTATACGTAAGGTGACACTTAGGTACTCACGAATAGGATAAAGTACTTTCAACCTATAGCAGTTTCAACCCATATAGCAGTTACGTGCAATATCCATTACATGTTTCTCAAAACGAAGTTTTTCGTCCATTATTACCCCCAAATTTCTGACTTCAGAGACTCTGACAATAGGTTTGTTGTTTACAATAATGGCAGGGTGGCTTAGTGTGATGAGTGTGTGTAGTATAGCACTGTGCCACCTTCATCCATCTAGTTTCTGTATTTCTCAGTTCACCTATTGTTACTCTACTTGAAATTTCCACTTATTAGTCATTTCATAATTATATCATAATAGTGCATTGAAGAATTATTAGGAAGTTATTATGAAATGACAATCTCAATAATTTTTAAAACTATCAACTGCAATCAGATATTTGGATTGGATTACTTTCGTCCATGCATTGTGCTTTCTGTTAGTGATGTCGTGAGGTTGTCAGTTGTCACCAATCTATACCAATATAAGGTTGTCACTAAAGAGTATCAATGACCTCTTTGTCACATATGAGCATTTATACTACAGACTAGTTCACATAATCTTATGAACTTCTATTAATTCCCTAGAATATAACGTTGATATTGTGGCCGTGGTAGGAAAATGGGAGATCTCCCGCCGGGCAAGGTGTTCTGCCCGGGGAGCGGCCAACATTCCGTGTGATAGTTCGGAGAAGTTATATATATACTGTTTATGATTCGGAATGTTGATAGGCTTCGGTGTGTTTTTCGCTTGTGGCGCGACGACAGCGCCGCTACATCACCCCCCTGCTCAGACCGGAGGTCGATAGTGCAGCCTCGTTGCCAACGAATGTGCAAGTGCCAGGAGATTGCCTTGTAGTCTGTGGTGAGTCGAGAAGAAGGCAATTAATCTGCGAGAGTGCCGTGAGGCAGAGGCGAGCAGTCAGGCAAGGAACAGGAAGCATTATTATTCCAGTGCTGCGATGAACCTTGTGAAGCTAGCTGGCTTGCAGGATATGAAGACTGCAGACGATATCTGCTCGGGAGCGAATGGGTGGGGTTATTATATGACGATGATGAAGCTTGAAGTTTCCGAAGGTTGTTTGGTTGCGTGTTCAGATTACGTCGGATGGTCACCACCGTGGCCGAAGTAGGTAAAGGGGAGATCTCCCGCCGGGTAAGGTGTTCTGCCCGGGGAGCGGCCAACACTCCGGGTGATAGTTCAGAGAAGTTCTATATATACTGTTTATGATTCGGAATGTTGATAGAGCGATTTAGGCTTCGGTGTGTTCTTCGCTTGTGGCGCGACGACAGCGCCGCTACAATATTATTTCTTCAAGTTTCGTCAATATTTTTGCACTAAATATAAATATTGTTAATAAGGCCATGATGTGAAGATGAGAATTCAACATACAGTTATGTTGCCATGGTGACCATGATTTCCTGGTATTTCCTAAAGATTTCACATGGGATTTCCTATCCAATGTTACCGTAAGAAGAAAAAGTGGATTGATGGATTTGATAATATATAACATAAAGTATGTATCATGGACGAATATCCACCACCCAATATCTTTCCGTAGTTGTCATAAGAGGTGACAAAGGGAAACTGAAGCAGGAGATGGGCAGCAGCATCTTTCTGATAACAGGAATAGCTAGAACAATAAAAAAACTACGGTTGTCAACCCGCTCGTTAAGCGTGGTAAATAATCCCCCTACCCCCGTGAGCATTGACACAAATAAATAGCCCACAGTCCCGTTGGCCCAACTATTCTTGGCTACGGTGGCGACTACGGTATCTGGGTGCAAGGGGTGCTAAAAATCTTCGGTAACGGTTCGGTTGCCACCTAAGACTACACGACCTGGCAACATTTAAGGCACATGCTGTCGGACGACCTCGGATTTTCTTGTCAGTCCTCGGTCCAGTCAGGAGGATGATCCTCCGAGGACTGACAAGAAAATCCTAGAGCTGGAAGAAGAGATAGACAAACTGCGCTGGGATATTATAGGACTATATGAGGTCTGAAAAGAGGAGGAGGACACGGTAATCCTCGAATCCGGTAACTTGTTCTATCACTGGGAAGAAGACCATCTGTCCCAAGGAGGTGTCAGATTTATCGTCCACAAGTCTCTCATTAACAACGTTGTAAAGAATGGGAGTGTGTCGATGAGGGTTGCCTACCTTATACACAGAATCACCAAACAGTATTCGTTGAAGGTCACACAGGTTTACGCACCGACCTCAGTAGGTGGAGGAATAGTATGAGCACATCTATAGAACCATGCATTCCTTCAAAACCTACTATACGATATTAATGGGAGCCTTCCACGCAAAAATATACACAAGAGACAACGGTTAGCAGAAGGTAGTACAAGTAGGTAAGGAAATTCGGGATAGGGCAACGAAACCAAAGGGGTCAGAAGTTGGACTACTGCATGGAGAAAGAGGGACTCTTTATGATGAACTTTTTTATTCCAAAAGCGACCTCAAAGAAAGTAGACATGGTCGAGCTGCGGCGGTTCGACGAAAAATGAGATTAACCTAATTATGACGACTAGACTGCGATGACTTCATCATCTATCATCGAATTGCGAGAGGCACACTAAACCTATACGTTACGTTGCTCCTTCCCTCACGTGCTCTAATCCAAAGTTCCGAAAACTTTCAGCTCAAGTTACAAAATAGTTTTTAATATCTAGAGGACTGCAATGCAGTGGATGATATGAATGCGCTCGTGGAAACTATCCATGTGCTTGTAGCTAGCTTCTGCAAGATCCTAAGTTTTGTACGATCCATTGCAGAAGAACACAAAAACTTTCCAATCACACTCGTTATCTTACGGTTGTTAGACGGGAATTGAAGCTGCAGTCTTTAGAAGATATGACGAACTGGCTACGGAACAGAAACAAAAGATCTTCAAATACATGCGGTGCAGCTTACCATCGTGAGTAGTGGGAACCAGGACTCCCAAGTCTGCCAAAAAGAGCCAACTGTCGAAGGTGAAGACTGAATGTGGTAGCATTATTTCCGGGTTATGTGAGATTTTGAGTGTGATTGAGATATTTATACGGGCAGCTGGACATGTCATCATTGGAGCCACATGCAATTGTAAGTATTGATCCAAGGGCAAGTCTTATCCGACTCTATTCCAATGATATCAAGGACGTCAGTCTGGGCGAAATAAAATGTTTCCCCAGCACCTTAAAAAGGGAAGGGCCTCGAGCGAAGACGGAATTACAGAAGAGATTCTGAAAGCGGGTGGAAGTCCTTCAGAAGCTCTGTAATTGCATCTTATATGACGGCACAACTCCGAAGGCATGGAACAAACGTGCGCTGGTCTTGTTCCTTAAGGAAGGCGATAACACTCTCAGTGATGACTTATGGATCTGAGACGTGTTCCTTCACTGCTGGCCGCATGAGAAAACTCAAAGGCGCTCAGAGAGGCTATGCTCGGGGTTTCTCTGCGTGATTAACTTACAAATGAGGATATCCACAGCAGAACCAGAGTAACCGACATAGCTTAATGGATTAGCTTGACGAACCGGCAACCGGTGGTGAAAAAAGGTTCTGGAGTGGCAGCCTCGTACCGGTAGGTGAAGTTTGAGGCGGCCGACCGCTAGACAGAGTGACGACCAGGTAAGAAATGCAAGAAGTTGATGGATGCAGGTGGCTCAGGACAGTGTTTTGTGGTATTCCTTGCGGGAAACTTAAGTTCAACAGTGGGCTTGTGAAGGGCTTTAATGATCAATGATGATGGTATAATTAAGTAGATGAAATATTGACTTACCTAATCACATCAGTAGCATTATGTGTAGCGGGCAAAAACGCGATATCAACAGATTTACACGAGCGCTTGGGTCGTAATTCTCGGACTATTCCGCCGTCGTCCATAAGCTCCGGCATGCCTATTCCCCATCTTGATGTCGATGCTATTAACTGCAAATAAGTGTGATTAGTGTAAATCTATCCATCCATTCCATTACAGGCTGTTAAAAATAAAAGGCCACTGATTAACATAAGTATCATCCATAGATTGCCTCGTTGGGGGACATTTTTACCAACATAGTCGCGTTTGGCAGACGGTTTGACATTCGCAATTTAAAATTAGTTAATTTTGTTATTTTAAGCTGTTGTTATGTAGGTGCTATTGTTCATCCTTTCAGTTTTTTCGTTTTTTTCCATTAATTTTCAGTTTCTTTCTATCGCCTCTTACGACACCTATAGGATTATACCTATATGGAGTACTGGATAGTCTTACACCGCCCCCATATGGTTTAATGAATGTAAATCCATGAATTCTGGTATTGTTTACCGGTGTTCTATCATCGGGCTTTATAGTACTTTCTAAAAAATATAACATCAACCCCATTCAGCTAATACAATTGTAAAGTAATCCTTTTTATCGGCCTGCAAGACAAGAGACGAGAGACGAGAGCCTCTAACATGGAAAAAAATACGTGTGGCACTCGATGACTGCCGCGGTAAAGCTATTGCATAGCATTTTTTATCAACTTGCAATTATAATTATTTATTTATTTTATTTACGCAGTTAAGTCTTTGATATTAAATCAAGTTACACTTTTTGAGCGTGGTGACCGATAAGAAAACAATTTTTTTTCTCTTATTGAATGAATGAGAAGTTAATATTGTTTAAAATATTTTTAATATCTTACAATACATGTAGGTTATTCAGGAATTTTTATCATTGAGTTAGCAGCTAGTGTACACGCACACAAACACCGTGCCGAAGTCTACCGAGTGCCGAAGTCTGCCGAACTAAAACAACGTTCGACGATGCACGGCTTTCAACGCCACACCTCCGTGCCCGTCGGAGTGGGGAGCGTGAGGTTTTTTTTTCGTTACGGAATTTCTGGATTCGGTCCCCGCGCTCAAGGCCCGCGATAGAAGCTATGCAATAGCTTAAAATGTTGTCCTAATAACTATACTTAGCGATCGCAATAGCAGACGTCTCGCACTCCCCGTCACCTATGTGAGTATATAACATCTAGCGTTAATCTAGTATTAATACTTTTGTTTTATCAGCTTCTTAGTTAATTGATGAAAATAGGTTTCTCTTGTTGTAGGTAATATTTCCTTTAATTGTCACGTTTGGATTACCAATTGCAGTGCCAGAACATCTCTTGGCTTTAGCGCGAGTATTAATACTAAAGTGAAAATGTTTATTACCACTTCGTTCGATCGTAAAAGGCGACTTTAAGGATTTCAAGAAATTTTTATGGTTCATCTGTCTGCAAGTTGTAGAATGTTATAGGATGAAAAAGGAAAGAAGAGTAAGCGTAGGTTTTTATTACTGTATCTTCCTTTGATCTCAAGCTTCTGGCAACAAGAACAACAACAATCTCTGGATATTTCCAGTAATCACCCATAACGACAGACATGAGAAGAGATATAGCGATAGATACTCTTAAGCTTTGTAAAAAGCATAAATTTAAATTCGAGGCTAGATTGAGTATTAATTTTACTACATTATATATAATACTAGCTGGTCCAGGCGGGTTGCTACCGCGGCAGAAACAATTTTGAACGAAAATATATCGTTTTAAATTTGAAAGAGTAATATTGTTTAATTAGGAATAATATTACATTTATTGAAACGGAATGATATATAATATATACCTTTCAAATATATTTATCTAAGTAAAAAATATATAAGTTTTAGCGCAATCTGATCAACGGTGTGGCAGCGCATAAAATATGAATAAACAAACATATTTTTATATATTATAATCTACAAATAGCTTTATACATGACCATATACGATCAGGTTCACTAACCTCAACGTTTATAGCTTCATCCCTATTCCATTTACTTGGCGCCACACGAATGACGTATCGCATCTTCGTTTCTTCAGAACTTGAGTCGAACTGTACCGAACCCTCGTCACTGGTTTCTTGCATTGATGACGATAGTAATGGCGCCGGCACGAAGAATTTCAAGTGAGGTTCTGTGTGAACAAATGACATAATTCTTTCTTGTTCATTTTTTATTATCTCAGATTTTTTAGATTACAAAAGGTGACATTAAATCTTTAAAAGTTTGCCCATACTCAGTTAACTGGATGGAGTTAGCTATGCTGACATTTTTAAAGTTGATATATCTCTATTTATCGATTGCTTAAACTGCGATTCGTGTCTCGTATACAATAAAGATAAATAAAATATGGAAAAAATAGTATATATCAACCTACCCTCTCAGCAATGACAGTCTGTGCCCAATTATTAACAATTTTATGACCAATGAGGCAGCACAAGGACGCATTCGCAACACAATAATCAAAGCTTAAATTATGCTATCAAAGTTTTCAAGCGTTTGTTGCTATGTATAAATAAGCTTTATAAAGTGTGTTGGCAAGTTTAGTAACTTGGTTGATATATTCTTTTAAAACAACGATCAAACTAATAACATTTTAAAAACCAAATGGCTTAATAGATAGCGTACTAGTATGCGGACTCCTGTTTTGTAATCCAAACCGAGTCCAATATTTGTGCATTTGACCACAGTTCATGACACTGCATTCAATATATACATTCTAAGGCCAATAATTCGTTACGGGAAGGTGAAGACGAGTGGTAGCCTTTATATTTGCCTAAATTTTGACAGAACTCTAATATCTTGCTTAAATCACGAATTCCGATTTCTCTCAAGATCACTGGCCACGAACAATTTTTTTTATAAATATTAGTAATCTTATTAATTAACATTACTAATATTTCTTTTAACCACTCCTGGTAAGCTTAAAACGCTTGTGTTAGGAGTGGTTCACGACAGTAGTCAAATGGCGGATTCGAACCCACGACCTTTTGAGTTCGCGATCCGCACCCTGCCATTAGGCTACTGTCGCTTCATCTGTAATCATTTTTATTATATATTTCAATTGGTAATCATTTTAATAGATCACGTTTATATAAAGTCTACAAATAAAGCTTTTGAAAGTTCCTAACTTTTCTGTAGGTAGTTACCACCCTTGTACCTTTTTGTCACCCAATAACGGCGCGTCAAATGCTGTGTACTGGTTTGAAGGGTATAGAGAGCCAGTAAGATTATAGGCCATGAGGCATTCCATGTTAAACCTCAGAGGTGACAACGCATCCATAGCTTTCTTTTTATGGCGGCATCTGTCCATAGGCTGCAGTAGTCACCATACCGTCAGTTGAACAAGAAGTTAATTTCTCACTTCAATTTTATTTATAGGAAACTAACTATTTCTAGATACACAATTCTGCATCAAGTGAGTTCGACTCTTAGATATACTCTCGTGTTCTCCGTGTCATTCATATGATGGTTGTGTACATTCTAAGACAATTTTAAACCAAGTAATTCCACTCCAAAATTTTAGTTCATTTAATTGTTTTTTTTTTCATTAAAACAATTACTAGCACAAACTTATACTTATGTACTTACCTATACTTTTTGACATGTACAGTCTCTTTCCTTTTACCAACACTTCAATGTCTACTGCACCACCGCAAGCCGATATTGCCACCCAGATACCACCGCTCATTCCTACAGCTGCCTACAAGAATTTAATTCTTTGTTTAGTCAAGAAAGGGTGATATACGAGCACATAGTGCATTTGACGGTAAGTGGTTATTGTAGCCTGTGGACCTATATTTTATATGCATGATTATAATTTTACTTATTAGATACCCGTTCTCTATTGGATTCGGCAAAGTAATTGAAAACTGTAGCTCTTAAATAGGCAGATTTACAAAAAGAACCAAAATTATTAGATTTAAGTTTCTAACATACTTGTGTTTTTCAACATTTTTTTAAACGCGATATTTTAATAATTAATCAATGCGCGAAAATCACGTCGACGTAGCTCTATTGTTGTTGGCGAATTTCCACCAGATTTTTACGATGAAGGCATTTTCCGAATGAAAATAAGAGAAATAATAAATTTTTATAATCATATTTATCACCATCATTATGATGGCTGAAGTGTATCAGTAAATATCCATATCCACGAAGATTATTAATTAGCCAGTGTCAGACAATTACTTTATTGGGCATTCCATTTGTACATTACATTAATTTCCTTATTCAGTTCATTTTTTTTTCTATTACAGAATAGTAAAGAGAAACTATCATTGTAGTACAGTACCAAAAGATCTTACCTTGAAATAATACACGGATTTTCCCTTAATTTCATTTCGAAGTGACACATTTTCACGTAGTCTTTTAGCTGTAGACGTGCGTGGTCGGACGCTGCCTGTGGCCAAGAGTGAACCGGCGCGACGATCTCTAGCCACCCCGAATATGCTAACAAAATACGTCTGCAAAATAAAACAATTTATTAACGAACTTTTTTACGTGGTAGAGCCACGCTGCAGGTTTATTATGTTTGTAGCACAAATGGGTTAGCACGACCGGGATAGGACGCTCTCACAGAATACCAGAGTAAAATAGCAGCTTTATGCTGTTGTGTTTCGTATACTGAATGTAGAGAACCGGATACCCTTTTTACTGGAAACGCAGCGTTCCATATCAGTCCTCAGTGGTGACAACGCATCTGCATTTTAATTCGTAATAGAGAATAAATGTAACTGTCTATGGGTCACAGCATCCACTAACCATTAGGTGGACTGTGTGCTCGTTCGTCACCCTTATTCTTTAAAAAAATTAACATCCTTCTTTCTTTGATAGTCATGGACCCTTTGTAGAGAGGATTTACCTCAATCGTTAGGCTCAGCCGAGAATTTTTTTTTCATATATATAAAGTTACAAATAAACTTACAGTTCATCTGATGGTAAGTGGCTAAAACATAGCACTACAAGTACTGATATTTTGCATAAAAATAGGTAAAATATTTGTACCTACCCACGGATGGACGGACTCCTAGGCTGATTAGAATTCTACCACCTAGTGAAAGTTGACGATCGTACCAGACGTTTTACACGTTTGACACTGTTGCACGTCGCCGGCCTGGATAAACGAGATAGTTATACCATCATCTGTTGGGATCTATAACATCTTTTTGGCCTTGTCCACAGTCGTGACTAACCACCCATGAATCTAATGGGTGATTTATTCTCTTTATTATAGAGACTGACAAGAATCGAGAATATTCTTAAAGCTACAAACCGTGCTTGGATCCAAGTTTTCTATAACATGATGTGTTCTATCGCCGACGCATGCAATCAAGGGATCTTCACTGCTTACTTTTGTACTTCGTCCTGTTGTGAAAAAGGAGCACGTATGAATTAGATTTTATATCTTACTCTAGCAAACTAGACACTAGAAGCGCCGCAGTTTAAGACCCCTCTTGGACCGCCGTCGTTACAATTTTGTCTCAGTCTATTTATTATAATGATCATAGAAACTATTTGTAAAATACATAAAACATGATAATTAATCAAATTAAATCAAATTCTTAATGCTTGAAAAACAAAAACGTAACAAATTAGTAATAATAATTCTAATAGTTCTTAGTTTAGTAACAGAATCATCACAACTCATATAGTAATTGTGAGTTATCGTACTAAGTTATTAAATTCTATAAACTAGTTATTATTATTTGCCAGTAACGCATAAATAAAATTGTTTGGAAGTGCATTTACTGAAGACTGTTTTTTCCACAGCTGGTATTTCGCAGATTATTTATTATTTGAGCATTTACACTATACTTGACACCTTGTACGTTTTTCTTCTATCTATGGTATTCTGGAATTGCTACAGGAATGCTTGTTTTTCTTGTAGTTATATATTTTATTCCCAATTTTTTCTCAATTGCAATAAAAAGTCTCTACATTTAATTTTGCTGTATTTCATGCAATACCCATGCATTTATTTGACCACCGTCTTGAAGGCGCCTTTACAGTATATTTACGACGTATTTTATCTACGACATCTACTCCAAATTTCGAGCTGTTGTAAAATTAGAGAGTTTCAGGTTTTTCTTTGTACTAGAGTCTATTCTATATTGTTGTATCAGGATACATGGCGCTGAGCATTGGGACATTTTTTTGTGGGTTAAGCCTTGTAAACAGTCAAAATTAAATCACCTGTCTTTAGTAAAAAAAAGTACTTAATTACTGTTTTGCGGTCTTGACGGGAACTGGTATTACTTTGAGAGCTCTATTGACTGTTCCCACGTTGCTAGTATTTTTATACTGTATTTTATATAGTAATAAATTCCAAATATATTTCGTAAATCATAACAAACTCACCTTCGATCAGTCTTTAGCGTCTGTAAGACTTGTTATCGAATCGAAGTACTTAATTTTCTCACGAAAACGATTACAAGACATAGTATAAACTCCATAGAGCGCGGACCGTACATCGAATGATTCCGGGACGAAAATGACCCAGCGGCAGTTCTACGTAAATCGTTTTTTTTTTTCATAAACTATTCTTGTTATAAAATTGAAAACATTTAAAATCAGTTCACTACATAAATAAATAAAAGTCAAAAAGTTTCATAGGCCCAATTAAAAATATTAAAAAGTAAAATATATTATGAAAACGTTAATAATTTAAAATATACCTAAGATTAGTATATACCACAAGGAACTGGAATACAGTAAAATCATGTGTATTCATTAAAAGTAACAATACTATTGTATTGAAATAATACTAGTTTTTACGGAATTTATCGCGTATATTTAACTTTTTAAATACCCGACGTTTCGAACGCTTTACAGCACTCATGGTCACGGGCGGGACTGAGATGTTCAACGTCCATATGTCATAGTTAACCGCGGTTACCATAGATTAAAATTTAACTTTTGTTCCGATCTATGCAGTATGAACTTATGGTATCTTGAAGTCTTGCAGTTGTGATAAAACCCCCCCCCCAAAAAAAAAAGGTAAAAAAGCAACCCCCCCAAACCAAAACCAAGGAAAAACCAACCCCCCCCCCCCCCAAAAACAAAAAAAACCCCCCCAAAAAAAAAAAAAAAAAAAAAAAAGGGACCCCCCCCCCACATCAAAAAAAAAGGAGTGTACAAGCTTGATTGTGAATGTGGTCTCTCCTACATAGGACAAACTAAAAGATCAATAAAAACCCGCGTTAAAGAACATATAGCTGATGTGAAGAATCGACGCTCCGGGAAGTCTGCAGTCTGTGAACACGTACAGGATCGCCCCCGTCACATTTGAAGACCGCAGATCCTCGCTAAAGAACACCGATTCCTTCCAAGGATGATTCGCGAGGCTATTGAAATCAAAAAACATCCTAATTTCAATAGAGAAGATGGCTGGGTGCTACCATCTGCTTGGGATCCTAATTTAAAAAGTTAAATATACGCGATAAATTCCGTAAAAACTGGTATTATTTCAATGTGTAGTGTTCGCGTAAATATAAGAAATCAATACTATTGTACTCTCATTGGCCAGTGTCGATCAAGCTTGCGGGTGGGACAAAAATGAGACGGCAGCGCTTCTAGTGTTAAATAAAAACAATTCTGTGTCTAACCTTTGCGAAATACAATATGGTGGCAACAAATTTACAAAAAAAGTACCGGTGCGATTTCTTCTGACTATCCAATTGGTTTTAAATAGCTAATTTACAAAGGATATCTTTTTTAGACAAAAGATTTTCGAAAGTGGGGATTCAACACTTCCGAATAAAAAGGTAAAAAAGTAAAGAAAAGTTACAGCCTATATACGTCCCAATGCTGGGCACAGGCCTCCCCTCATTTCTGAGAGGGTTTAGGGCAAGGAAGTGTCCACCGCGCTGCCCCAATGCGTGTTGGCGAACTTCACATATCTTCGAAATATTTTTTTCTTATTCCTCAGATATGCGGGTTTCCTCACGATGTTTTCCTTCACCGCCGAGCACGTGGTAACTCAGCACTTAAAATTACAATTAACAATTTCATTGGTGCCGGCGGGGATCGAAACCGGGTTACTCGCGTTCTGTTATATTTACAGCGAGCGTTAACCATCTGAGCTACCACGGCTCCAATAAAAATAAAAAGGTGAAAGAAAAGAATTTAGCACAAAAAGGTGTAAAGTCAAATAATGCACTGTATGTTAAATGATATTTTATGTATTACATACTTATTAAAAGGCAATAATAAATTGTTACTTGATTAAAACAAAAATAAAATACTCACCGAACTTTTTCTTTCTATAAACACTTTTAAAATTGCCTTCGTAAATATTAAATCCGTCTATGTCCAGATCTACATTATTCTCGACTTCGATCGAAGCGCTTTGATAGGTCGCGTTATTCTCCAAACGACCCGTTCGTTGATTCACTTCATCCGTTATTGGATTGGAGCGATTTTCTTCCGAATTCAAACGTGACGATTTGTTTTCCAAACGGCTGGCTCTTACATCTCTTTGGGCAGCGCAGAGCGATGTGTAGTTTTTTCTATGCGATGCAACGACGCAATATGTGGTCGACTGTGGATCTATTGGACTGAAAAATTTACATTTTTTATAGAACACGGATGACAAGCGAACACACAGCCGACTTGATTGTAAGTGGATACTGTGGCCCATACACATCTACATCTGTCCTTGATTAAGAACCAAAAATGCAGAAGCGTTGTCAGCCCTGAGGATTAAGATGAAATGCCTTGATTCCAGTAAAACAGGTCTCCAGTTCTCTATACTCATCATACGAAACACAGCAGTATTGCGCTGCTATTTTACGCTGATATTCTATGACAGTATGGTCGCCCTCCGGTCGAGCCGACATATTCGTTTTTCAATTAAAATATAGCTGCAGCATCGCTCTACCACGTACAAAATTTACTTTTCTTTCAAATTGTATGAATGAATGTGATTTTATTTTATTTCATTTTAGATTTGTGGCTTGTTAAATACTTAGCGCTTTACTTTACTTATCTTCAACGCACAATCCCTAACGGGGTAGCCAGAGAGAACAGATCGCCAAGTGTCACGATCCTTACATACCTCTTTCGCTTCTTTCAGGTTCATTAACTTCTTCATACATGCACGTCTAGGTATCCGAGTACTCTTGACCCTCCCCTCTTCGAGCAATTTGCTCACATAGTCTTTGAAAGTTAGTCTTGGTCAACTTGCTTTTATGCTTCTTCTGGCATACCCAGGTTTCGCTGCCATATATCAAAGTCGGTACGAACACTGCGTTATGTATTGCAAGGCGTGCACTCTTCACCACGCCTTGCCTTTTTACTAATGCATTCAGGGCAACATTGACTTTGTTTCCGGCAGCGACACGCCTATCCACATCTAAAACACATCTTCCATCCCGGCTGAAAGCACTCCCCAAGTATATAATTTCATTTACCTGCTCTAGACATTCCTGATTTACCCATATTTCACATTTCGTTCTCTCTTCGTCCTTTTCAAATACCAGGTACCAATTTGGTATTTGAAAAGGTATTTAAATACTTAGCGCTTGTCTTAAATCTTCTAATACACAATTAACTTGACTGCAACCTTTACCTGCACCTATGGAGGTGTAATAACAATTAATACATAACAGTATTTTTTTTTATTTTTTTTTTTAATTGTTCCACTGTCCGGCGGTAAAGGTAAGTATCATGAACAAATCTAAATGTCTGAGAAATGTAATTAAAAAAAAAAAACAGAGAATGTGATGTGCCAACCCCGTGTATAAAAGTTTATATGTTTGCACGTATTTTATGCGCTGCCATACCGTTCATCAGGTTTGGGTAATCTTTGTCAACTTATTGCTTGCACTTCACAAAGGCATAATAAGTACGATTAGGATTAGATGGCGCGTGTATCGTACCGACAAATTTAATTTCAATTAATGTATTATCATCACTAATTATACAATATAACTTCCTATTGAATATAAATAAATAAACAAAAAACAATTTGTTCCCAAAAAGACTACAGACCTGAACACTGAAAATAAACCAGTAACTTACATTAAATTAATTTTAATTCTGACTTCATATAAAAAGATTAACCCAAACTAGGCATAAGCTGTATCTTGGGGACCACGAGTACGGTTATCAGTTTAACTTACGTATTTAAAAGTAACCAAATTTTCCAAAACAAAAAAAAACTTATTTAGAAAGATAGTTTTTAACTTTTTGTCGCTTACATTATTATTTATTTATTATTCCTTGATAAAATACTGATACAATATTTTTAGTGTAAAACGCAGAGATGATTTGGTATTTATTATGATTCAATATTTGAAAACTTATTTCAGTGTCACTATAGTTTAGTGTTGTGAAATACTTTTTTACTATTTGTTTAGCTTTCGATGTAGGGCAAGTTTTGATGACGTAGACTTTAAGTATTTTGTTATAGATATGGGGATGTGTAAACTGCGGAAGGCGTTGCGCAAAAACGGACCTGACAGCTGAAATTGGAATTTTAAATATACTTTTAGTTCAAACAACTCAGAGCACTCCCCGTGGTAGATGCGATAAAATACGCAGAGAGATGGAACATCTCTTCGCAGTGCCCGTGAGTCAAGCTGATCGGAAAGAGTTCGGTCGCTGACGATTCGAACAGCTCTGCGCTGGATGCGATCAAATGGAAGGAGCTGGCACTGGGAAGCCCCGGCCCAGAGATAGGAATAGTATTCCATGTGCGGTCGAACCTGCGCCTTGTGAAGTTGTAGGCGGTGAGCCGGCATTAAATACTGTCCCGCTCTGCTGAGCACACCAAGCTTTCTAGAGGCCAATTTGGCCTTCTCTTCCAAGTGACCACGAAACTGCACGTCACTCGATATGTCGACGCCGGGGATTCCAATACTGGCTGAGGCAACAAGGGGAGTGCCTTGAAACTGAGGAGATACGACGAAGGGGTTTTTTGGTTTGGACGTCACTTGAAATGTACGCAGCTACAGAGGCTGCACTAAAAGTATCGGGAATGGAATATTTCCACTGTTCCTGTCATATTAAAATCTTTTTAATTGAAAACTCTTTGGTTCTAAAAATCAAATAGGTACCATTTATTTATTTAAAAAAAGATTCTCAGCCTTGTCACAAGGTTTTGTCAAACTTGTTTACCTATAGTCGTTGAGAAAATGGAATTGACTCGAGAAAATTCAAGAGCGATGATTCATTATGACTTTCGAAGTTGTTTAACACAAAACAGTGTGTTGACCGGATGATTTCTGCATTTGGTCATGAAGCCCCATCCAAAACCACAATTTATCGCTGGTTTGCTGAATTTCAACGTGGAAGTGTCAAGCTCAGTGATGATCCCCGTCCAGGTCGTCCAAAAACTGCAGTCACCCAAGAAAACGTTGATGCTGTGCGTAAGCTGATTAAGGAAGGTCGACATGTGACATATCGCGAAATTCAGGCAACTTTAGACATTGGCATGAGTCAAATACAAATAATCTTGCATGAACAATTAGGTGTAAAAAAGTTGTTTTCCCGATGGATACCGCATTCACTCTGTGAAGAGCAAAAAGCGGCTCGCGTTACTTGGTGCGTCAGAACTCTCGAAAGATTCTACGCAGGATCCTCATATGCTGTATACAACACCGTATCAGATGACGAATCCTGGATATATGCGTAAGAACCCGAAACAAAAAACCAGTCACGAGTTTGGGTGTTCGAAAATGAGTTAAAGCCAACAAAAATTGTTCGTTCACGGAGTGTTGCAAAAAAAATGGTGGCCACGTTTATCTTCAAAACCGGCCATGTTACGACTATTCCTCTTGAGGGACAAAGAACGGTTAATGCAGAATGGTATGCTAGCATTTGTTTGCCACAGGTCGTTTCTGAACTCCGTAAAGAGAACTGCAACCGCCGCATCATCCTCCATCACGACAATGCGAGTTCTCACACCGCACACAGAACAAAAGAGTTTTTAGAGCAAGAAAACATAGAATTATTAGACCATCCGCCGTACAGCCCCGACTTAAGCCCTAATGATTTCTATACTTTCCCTAAAATAAAGAATAAATTGCGTGGACAGAGATTTTCATCACCTGAAAAAGCTGTGGACGCCTACAAAACGGCCATTTTGGAGATCCCAACTTCCGAATGGAATGGTTGCTTCAATGATTGGTTCCATCGTATGGAAAAATGTGTCAAATTTCGCTGAGAATACTTCAAAAAGCAATAAATACATTTTTAAATAGTAATGTTGTGTCACTTCATTGATTCCCGAAATTTTCAGTGCCACCCTCGCATACGCCTATCTTTCTTTTTTGGTCTGATTTTAAGGTAACAAGATATTACGAGTATGTTAGTAAAAAAATTGTGGTTCGCATTGACAAACTATTAGCAGTTTTGTAGGGATTGTCGTCTTCAGTACTCTCTGTCGAGAAATTGGCATTCGTAGTAAACGTTGGACGATTATTGATCTAATTATCCTGGAGCCGACAGATATTCCAATTGCCTCAATTTCGATTATAACAGAAACCATTTAACCATACTTAGCATTGAAACAAAAACATCAATTGTACAATTACGCTTGCTCAGATAAAAGCTAAATATATTTTTCCACGTCGATAACCAACACGAGTGTTTACTTGCTTCAAGTAGTTGAAGCGTTTCGAAAATCCTATTGAACTACTTTAAAGGTAAGATCAGTCTAGCGATTATAGTATGCTCGCCGATTCAGTTAAAAAACTCACCCACTCCTATTGGAGAATGGAATGTTTCGACGCTTCTTTATTTCGTTTTTATTTGACTTTTTTAAATCGCTTTCGCGGATGGACTATGAGGAATTTAAATCGAGAATTCAAGGCATGGTTTACGGATTTAAATTTCATACCAGTACAGCTCGATGCTCGTTTGTGCGTTCGTACAATTTTAAAAAGAGAATTATGCGACTTTTGATAATATACTGAAAACAATATCAAATGTTATTATTTCAAAACAACGTATTTGTGCGTATGTTTATTATTTTTACCGTGTAGTGGCTGTGTAAGAATAACCACTATTCCAAATCGTCCTTTGGATGTCGTAATAGGCGACAGAGGGAAACTGAAAGAGTTCATGACCAGCACTATCTTCCTGATAACTTATGCTATGGTCCTTCAAGCAAGATTAGTATGGAAAGAGCGAGTAATGGGAGTCAGCGGGCAATGGTGATCACCTACACATCTACAAAACTACAAATCCGCGTGTCGCGTGAATGACATCTACGCCCTGCTCTTTGCGCACCGTCACTGTTTCAAACGACTCGTACTAGTAACCGCTAGGGATGTGAGATTAATGGAAAATAATCGATTAAATAAAAATCGATTTTAATAAAAATAAAGTATCGATTTCTGCGAAAAATTCAGTTTTTTTTTTATAATTTAAAATTACATTTCAAAATAACCAATTCAAAAGTAAAAATCAAAGACAATACTTTTAAAATTTCAAGGTTAGGAATTAGGAAACCAAATAGCATTATTAATACAAATTTTAGTACCATTAAACGTTTTATTTATTGTAATAAAAATGAAATGATGAGCATCCCAACAAAATGATAAACTTATTGTCTCAAAAACTAAAATATAAATCAAATAAAAAAATTGCCACCTGCAATGTTCTGTCCTATTTTACATTTGACCAGTATTAAAATAAAATACTTAAAACGAGAATTTAAAAAACTAAACGAACTGCGTTGTCTCAAAAACTAAAATATTAAATAAATCTTTATTTATTTTTTGAGTTTAAACAATCAAAACACGAAAATTAAATTTATTGACACTAATTTTCAGTCTTGTTTTACGTAAGAGTAGTATTAAAATAAAATGAAACGATAAGTTAAAAAATCTAAACGACAATGTTAACGAATTATCACAAAATGTTCAAAAATTTAAATAATTATTACCATAAATTTTAGGTAAACAGTTTAAAAACAATAATTTTGATAATCTATATTATGATTATCTAATAAGGTGAGGTTATAAAACGTTCGACTCGCATGATATACGTTTTAGTTTTATTGAACGAATTTTACAGACACCATTATTTTGTCGTCGGACAATAATGATCATTATAAAATATATTAATCATGTTACCCGTAAGATAGCGGGATGTTTCCGTTCTATGTATGTGCTGTTTTAAATTTGTAATATTACTACAAGTTTTTAATTCTTTTGATCAGTGCTTGTATAATGCTGTGGTATTATCCTTCTTCGTTATAAAATACTTTCGCCAGCTGCTTTTAGGTGTTTCACGGTTAGAAGACATTTATATTGTTTACCAACAAACGGCAACAACTTTATCTCACTCAGCACTACAAAGAAACTAAACTACTTTACAGCTTTACACGCATTCATACATCCCTACAAATGGCGCCGTTTTTATTTAATCAACTTATACGTATAAACTTAGTTCATGATTTTTCATCCAACGCATAGATAGGTACGAGCTGTTTCTGAAAATCGATTTAAACACGTAATTTATATAGTCGATTTACTAAAAATTGATTAATATTACTATAAAAATCGATAGTAAAAATTACGATAAACGATTATAAGAAAATAATAATCGATTTAAATAAAAATCGATTATTTTTAACATCCCTAGTAACCGCCGCGCGTTTCGGTGTGAAAGCTGTGTTCTGTTTTAGTAATGTAGTGTAACGTGCCCATAGACTTATATTCCTACATGTAATACACTGTTTTTTTTTTGTTTTGTTATAGATGCCGAATGTACGGGTCAGAATTTCTGAAAAGACTACTTGGTTTACTGATAATTTGGAAATAGCTGTTCAGCTTATTGATCAACAGTGTTATTCCATACGAAAAGCTGCTAAACCTATGAGTATACCATTTTCAAGTCTACAAAAAAGATATAAAATTAACTTTGCGTCACGTCTTGGACGACATACTGTCTTCAGTTACGAAGTTGAAGATGAAATAGCAAATCTGGTGAAAAAGATGGCCAATATGTTTTATGCATGTACCGCTATTCAGATAAGAAAGGCGGCGTTCGAATATGCTGAACCCTCGAATTTAAATCACAACTTCAACAAGGCTTCAAAAATGTCTGTACGTAATTGGTTGAATGCGTTAATGAGAAGAAATAATAGATCAATTAGGAAGCCGGAAACAACAAGCATAAACAGAATCATTTTAATAAAACAGATTTTAATAAAACAGATGTGCAGTTGTTCTATAACCCGCTAGGAGAACTGATGGAAAAGCATAGATTTGTTCCAAAGAGCTTCTACAACTGCGATCTGTACAAACCGTCTCAATAGTGGAATCTATCACAAGTTGAGAAAGAGGAAAAAATACTACTTTGATGTATGCTATGAGCGCTACCGGGGAATTCATTCCGCCAATGTTTATTTTTCCAAGGAAGAGGTTGACTCCACTTCTTGAGAAAGATTTCCCATCGAAGCTCTTAACAAATGCTCAGATAACGGATGGATTAATGAGAATTTGTTTCTTGAATGGCTTTTGCACTTTAAGCAACACTCAAAGCCATTTTTGAATGAACCCGTCCTGTTGATTCTAGATAACCATACTAGTCACATTTTTCTTCCCGGCTACGAATTTTGCAAGCACAACCATATCCACATGCTATCTTGGCCACCACATACATCTCATAGAATGTAGCCTTTGAATGTTTTTTAGCGGACGAGCTCGACGCCTAGCACATCAAAGCAAGCAGACCAATCAGTTCTTGGCGCATCGAAAAATGTAGAACTAAATATTTCATCAACACCCTACAAGGTACACATACAAAAGTTTATTAAGTTGCCGGATAAAAAAGAATCTATTCTCAATAAAAAAACAGGACCGGAAGAAGTTTTAATATCAACGCCTTTAAAAAAAGACTTGGTAGATAAAGAAAATAAGACAATAATAAAATCACAAAAAGAAGTAAAGGGGAAAGAAAAAAGTCATGGAAAGGTAAGAGTGAAGGAAAAAAGAGATAGGTGCAGAAGGAGAGCTACGAAAGAGCAAAGAAGCAAGTCCTCTAGGAATCGAACGATACTTCGGTATCAGACATCAGTAATAAGCTATTTCAGGGCAATGAAGATGATAACGCAGAAGACGCATAAAACAGATGTCTAGTATGCAGCAAATTTGGAAGGAACAATTAAATGTGATACAGATGTACGTCATGTGAGATGTGGGCCCACGCGCACTGCACTGGTTGAGACTCAGCCAAAGGTTATGTCCGCGATATGTGTTGAATCTCATTACCCTCTCAGAAATTAGAGGAGTCATGTGCCCAGCAGTGGGACGTATATAGGCTGTAAGTTTACTTTACTTTTACTTTCATTACCCACAGGGTGACTACCATTGCCCACACCTCAGTGCAATGGGGGTGAAATCTGTTAGTTTTTAGAACTGTGAAACCAAATCTGAGTACCAAAGTGATTAAAACTGATCTCAATTTGTAACTAAATAAGTATATTTTGTTATTATGTGGTTTCAATAAAGATTTTATTGTGAAATAAGATTTTATTTGAATTCTCGCTTAAGTGGCTCCCATTACCCTCTTTTACCCTACCATCGTTTATGTACGATTCAAAGATGGTGATTTAATAGTTTTTATTAAGTATTATTGCACTTATAAATTACACTGTTATACAAAAACCTACTTGCTAAGTCTGTTCAGAAATACTAGCAAGGAAAAACGGAAGAAGAAACAATGTCATTAGCTCAAAAAAATAATATCTGAAAGATTTTGTTAACTTTTTTTCTTAATTTTTAGAGGCTGTTTTGGTTATTTTATTATATACTAACGATTTACCTTGGCTTTGCATAGGTGATTTCTGGATCTCGATAACAGCGCCACCTACCGGGTCCAATCAAGTTTTTATACCATCAGGGATCCACTCAAATACACAAAACAATCATCAAAATCGGTCGAGCCATTTTCTAGTTTTTGCGAGACTAACGGACAGTAAATGATTTTTACATATTTTTAGGTGGTAGAGCTATGCTTCAGCTATATTGTGGTTGCAGCACGAATGGTGGAGTGGTAGAACCACGCTCTCACAGAATACCAGCGTAAAATAAAGCTTAATGGTGCTATGTTTTGTATGGTGAGTGTAGAGAACCGGATACCCTTTTTACTGAAAAGAAGCATTACATCTCAGTCCTCAGGGCTGGCAACGCATCTGCACTTTGATTTTTAATTGAAGGTAAATGTGGACCTCAATAGACCACAGCATCCTTTTAACATCAGGTGGACTGTGTGCTCGTTTGTCACCCTTATACTATAAAAAATATAGAGGTGATAAGGCTATAATAGAATTACATTGTTATAAATATTATAAAGTGATTATAATAAATAACAATCATGATATCCAATAAATGGATAATCCATTTATTTCCAGTTCTTCAAACTGTAAAAGAATACGATTAGCGTACTGCTACTTTGAGTCAAAAATAGGTAAGAAGATCTTCACCCAGACGGAATTTAAGGCAATAAAGGGAACTACACATAATAGATCACTTCGTCTTTAGGGTGGATTCGAGCAAGTGTTATATAATATTTAATTCTTAGAAAAAGTTACCAGTTGTTCGAAAACATATCAATTTTACGATTTACTATTCGCAATTCTAAGTACGGCGAGTCTATTTGGGAATAGTTACTAAGCCACCCTTTCGCACGGAATAACGGAGCTATTCTAATAATATTTTAAGGTGTCTGCGTTTTTACGTTTTTTTTTTTTCACTATTATTGTAGGTTGATAGATACCTATCAGTATAAAATTCAGGCTTACTGAACGCACTTCGTCGGATATACCTAAGAAATCATAACAAAAACTAACCAAACAAAAACTACCTAACCATAACTATACACAAATCAACATTATAATTCAATTCGATCGAAGATAGTGAAGAGGAAATCTAGATGGCCAAGGCGGAAAAAAGAATGAAGACTTATTTGGATACGACAATAAGCATACGAGTAATTTTGCGATGAAGTTGGAGCAAAGAAGCAACTTTGTTTCATTTATGGAAATTTGAACATAACATTTCCGACCGGTAGGTGTGGATTCATTAATAGCGCATATACCTATATTTCCTGTTACTCTGTGACTACCCTATAACAACTCGATATTAAAACTTGTTAACAGCTATTTCTTTACTAGCGTCTTGGGTAGCAGCGTCTTTCCAATAACAACTAAAAATAGAAAACTGTGGTTGCCAACCAGCCTGCTGAGCGTGGAATCTATGGCAAATATCCCCCTTTTAAGATAATCAATAGGGGAGGCCTATGATTAGGAGTAGACTTTTAGTAGGCAGTAACAGTAAGGGTAACAGCTATTTGCAACACAATGATACGACAAAAACGAGCCGACATGGTATAAGCTTTTATATCCCGTTGTAAAAAATATTTATTTGACGGATTTTACATACGTTTATCATTCAATCTGCTACTTATGTAAATGATACTCGTCTTAACTCAATGTAATCCGTGGAACAGTTTATTTTTGGTATTGCAGTTAATCGTGTACAAATCCAAGTTTGATCAAATCTGCCATTATTATGAATGTAACAAAAAATCACCGAACAATATTTAACATGTTACCATATGTGAAACACTATGCTGTGGTCCTTCGAGCCAGATGTGTACCACCGTTTATGTATGTTTAAAAAATGACGCTTCCATAGCTTTTATATGCATACATTATAGCCATACGCAGACCTTTTTCTTGAATCTATACAGAAATAATATTAGATCTTTACCTATTAAATTTCCGTTTTTTTATAAAATAAGTTAACGTAATTTTTTTCTATATTTTTTATTTCTATTAATCAAAATAATTACCATGCAGTCGATGCATCTTTGCCAACGCAGTGACAGTTTGTTGATGCTATTATTAAACAAATTAGCTGGACGGGTGCAACAAATTCTAACAAAGGCATTTTATACTTCCTCTCGGGTATTGAATTTTTTTCCCACCAAAATGTTATCTAAATTCTAGAAAAAGTAGAAATCTGTAAGCCCTAGGTCTGGTGAGTACGGTGGATAACGGAAAGCTTCCAACCCCAGCAGAATTAAAATGGCTACAGAACGGCAATTTCATAGGTTTCTTTCATATATTTCATCTATTATAAAATTAAAACGGAAGAAGGTGCAATGTCATCAGCTTAAGAAAATATGTGGAAGATTTTCTTTACCATTTAGTGGTGGTGTAAGACTACCTCATAAGCTACAACTGAAAGAGAACTGAAAAAAGAGATGAGCAGCAGCATCTTTCGATAACAACTCAAAATGTTAAAAAACTACGGTTGCCGCCCAGCCTGTCAAGCGTGACAACTATGGCAAAATCCACCCTGTAAGGCAATCTGTGGGGGAGGCCTATGTTTAGCGGTGTACTTTTATAGGTTGTAATGAAAGAATGTGAAAGACTACATTTATCACCGTATTATGTCCAAGTCTTAAGTTTTTATAATAACTTTAAATAAGTATACAATAGTTATTTAAAGGGCGGGTAAGCTCTGAAATAAATACATGTAGTGTGCAAATGGCTTTATGAGATTGTATAAAAAGAGTTGGTGCCAACTGTGACCGGTTGAATGCGGTTAGCTAAATGGTTAAGTTATCACCACATTGACTTTAAGCATGTGATGGCATCCATACAATTACCCGTCGAACAAGAAACAAGTAAAAGATGCCGCTGTTATATTAATTAATGGACTCGATCGGTACTTATACGTAAATTTAATTTTACTTGTCTCAATAAACAATTCACTTCTTGTAATGTATCTAGCGTTTACCCGATATGCATTGTAATATGGTTAAAAGAAACGATATTGCGTTGAAGGAAAATAACACTTGCCGTATATCAAAATATGTATATTTATATTATATTATACATACACACTTAATTAAAAAACCCAGCTGTACCCCAGTAACTACTACTTCTATTCTATAAGTTCCTAACCTAAAAAAAAAAATATATATATATATATATATATATATATATATATATGATACATCACAAGGGTTAAATAGGCACCACGAAACCTTAATACAGAGTTATACAGGTCCCTCACGAATCAAAATTTCGCAATTTTTTTCTATAAATTTTCGGTAATCGCCGGGGGCCATTTAATATTATGTGTTCTGGGTTGAAAAACTGTTGTTAAACTAACACATTTGTCGATGTTGGTGAAGTCACCGAAGTTGTTGCACTTTCGTCGTAGGTACGGTCACCTTCTGATTCAACCTCTTTTCCTAAATTGATACAAATTGGTGTGGAACATGAAGATTCTGATACTCCCGCATTGTGTGATTGACATGACACATTGTGTGGAAGATTTATTATTCGATTGCTACTTACAGAAGATTTTCCAGTAGTAAAATATGATGTAAATTTTGGTATCTTTTCAATTACTGTCTTCTGATGTTTAGCTTTTTTCCTTTTTTCAGATCCTCCAGGATATGACTGTTTCGTCACTTTATATTATAATTAACTATTTATTTTTACATCGAAAATAATCGCTAACATAAAACAAAACAAAGATATAGCCAAATTTTTAGTAAAAAAAATTTAAATTAATTTAAGTTAAAACATTATTTGTTTAACAGTATTAGTATGTATTAGTGTTTATTTGGATTAACAGTAGCATTTATGAGTTTACGGTTTGAAATTATGCGTCAAGTGAAACACAACTTTATATATTTAAGGTTACGATTAAATTTTCTCTTAACACGCACAATGGAATGAAGCTTGCCTTTACTGAGTGTTTATTCTATTTACGCCAGCTCCATACGAGTAGCATTCGCTACAAATAGTCGTGATGAGTTATATTGGCGATTTCAAATAATTATAGCGTCCGACAGACGTTCAACTTGTTAGTAATATGTACTTAATTGCTTTTATTACACCTTAGCAATCTAATCACTCATCTAATTCACTCATCGTGTTCTGAAATGGTTTCTTCGTATAGTTGTTAGTTCAGTAATCAATAAAGTTAACAAAATTCACATAACAGATATATATACTTACAATTATTTCATTGTACTAGCCAATAGCTACTAGCTTACACTTTTTACTATAATTAAAATTATATTACATATATATATATATATATATATATATATATATACAATGAAATATTTAATTATTGCAATGCTAATATAATATTTAATTATAGTAAAGAAAGGTTTACGTGGTAGAGCTACGCTGTAGCTATACTATACTTATAGAACAAACAGGCCGGCGCGACTGGGGTAGGACCACGCACTCACAAAATACCAGTGTAAAATAGCAGCTTAGTCCTGCTTTGTTTTGTATGACGAGTGTAGAGAAACAGAGACCCTTTTTACTGAAAAAGAGGCATTCAATCTAAGTCCTCAGGGGTAACAACGCATCTGCATTTTGATTCTTAATTGACCATAGAATTATAGATATCTATGTGCAACAGCATCCAATTACCGTCAGGTGGCCTGTGTGCTCGTTTGTCACCCTTAGGGCGATTGTCCACCGCCGCCGTCTCCGGGATGTCAACGAGAACGAGATTATTTCTGGCCGAGATCAAGATGACGTGACGGCAATCGTTTGTCCACCTCGACGATCTCCTTGGTTCAGTCAGTTAGTTGCAGCAGTTGTGCGACGACACGGCGCGACGTGGATAGACAAGTTTAAATCTGGTTTATTCCCTCTGTCGTCTCTTACGACAACTATACAGATATTCTTACATCGCTACTAAACAATATTTTTAAAAATAAAGTAAAAATTTACTAAAAAGCGTTATTGTGCCACCATCATTTATCGCAATATAAAGTTTTCAGTCTACGCTGACCTGACTGAGTATTAAGTAAGCGCACTTGTTTTAACTCGTATTCAATTACTGTGTGCAGTTATTCAAATTATATCTTTATCCGCTAAAACTATTAACCGTTTAGCTGTTATAGAATTAAATACAGCTTGTTTTTAGTACTTCAATTAATTGTTTATTCCTAGTATAAAATTAGTAATGCTTATTCAAGAATTCTATTTAGACATTAATTTTGTCGAATTTCACGGCTATAAAGAAAAAGAAACGAAATAAAATAACATACTTCATTATAATATTGTTTCTTGGTTACGCTGTTCAGGATTCTATGTAATAAAAGCTACAATTACCAATTTTTAATTACGATTTGCATTTTATATTTCTGTTCAATAAAATTAAAAAAAAAACTCATGGTAGAAAATTTACAAAATTGTAGTAGTAGTAGAAGCTGCAAGGGTACAGTTTTTTTTTTTAGAAACACCGGGTTTACGCGGCTTGTATGTAATGGTCGGTTGGTAATTAAATTATTGTAGAATTGTAATAGATTTTTGACAGGTAAGTTGGCGATTATTTATTGTTAAAATACTAAAAGACATATACCTATTTGTATAATACAATTATTTCCAAAAATTGCTGGCATTATTTTCTACAAATTTAAATGTTTTTTTTTTAATTAAATATAAATGCAGTGTTACTTACAATTTTGTAGATTTATATAACGGCTTTTACTGTACAATAGTGTCACCCTTTTGCAAATTTGTTGGATTGTAACGTTTATTAGATAGGGCCCAGGTCTCTTCTAGTTATAATTTTTAACCGAGTTAAAAAAGAGGTTCTATATTCGACGTGTATCTATTTTCACCAATTTCTCAGATAAAGCTAAACTGTATTAAATTATGCCTCCTTTAATAGATAGGGTTTACTTCAGAAATAGTACAATATACATTGGAAGGAAAAACAAGATGCACATTTTTCACCTGACTATGTATAGAAATGAAATAAATCTTAAAATTCAGCTAATTGCATTTTAAATTAATTACACTTATCTAAATGTTAAAAGAAACGCGGGAAAAATATTTTTTAATATTTCTTTAAGCTTATTCTACGTGTCAATGGTAAACGTATTACTATATTTTGAACGCATCTCAACTACCATTTTTCTAGGACGTACCATTTTACACACGTTTCATTTAATCAGTAAGTATTTTTAGTAGTCTTTGTATAGTACAGATTAATAAATATAAAATAATAATTAAATAAATTAATCATTCAATATGTCATTGAGTGCGCACGAATGAAATGGATTTTTTGACATTTGAAATTTCTGCAATTGGCATTGGCCATATGTTTTCAAGGAATTCACAAAGTAAAAAAGACGTTTTAGACCATGGCTAGGTAAAGGTATCTTAACTTCAAGCGCTAATAATAAGTTTATTTCTTTATTACCTTTTTTTGGTAACTGCAAGTCCTAACCTAAAAAGTAACACTAATATCTTTTTGGCTTCGTAGCGTTTAAATCGTAAAAATGACTATATGACATTATTTTCTAAACTTACACGCAGTTTTTCTACTATACCTTATCAAGAGCGCTTGCCAGGCGTGGCAACTATGGGAAATATCCCCCTATAAGCCTAAGTTCAGCTGTGGACTTTAATAAGCTGTAACGGATGTCAATAGCAGCTTGCTACTCGGGTGTGAATTATAGTAGCTATGGGAGGCTAGCCCATCTTGTACACAATCACAAATCAGATATCGCATTAGTTGTTTTTTACAATGTGCCAGGCAAGTACAATAGTTAGCACAATCTAATCTAGTTACATTAAAGTTGATATATATAATAAAAATTACTATTCCCACATTAATGCACACGGAAAAAAGCAAAGGGTGTGAAAAATGTGAACCTTGTGCGACTCCGCAAGTGACCGCCAGAAAGGATGAGCAAGATCCATTCAAGCAAACAGTCTGAGTGCCATATCGTTCGTCGATCCATCTAAGCAGGCTGCCATGCACTCCTAATCTCCAAAGCCTTTTAAGAGTTTTTTTTTTCTTGGTTAATTTTATCTTTGTCATGGTTAATTTTATCAAAATCTTTGAAGAAGAGCTTTGAAGCTTTTTTAGAAGTTGGTGTACACGACATCAGCCTGCTTGTTATTATCCATTGCATTAAGGAGGAAGTCTGTAAACATGATCATACTGGTGTCCACGCTGCGCGACTTTATAAAGCCATGTTGATCATCAACGATGATTATGATTACGCACAACACTTGACAATTGGTATTGGTAGCTCATACAATCGTCTCAAAAAATTTTCAAGACACATTACTTAAAAATTTGCCGATATTGAGTAATTTGATCTCTTTGTGAGTTCTTTGGTATTGGAGTAATGAAAGCCCGTTTACACGCACTAGGAAAGATCCCAGTTTTCACAGACAGTTAAAAAATATTAGATATTATATATAGATTTTAACAACTCTTTAGAACAACGCGATTTAATCACTGGGTACAATTAAGTAAATTGCCACTTGATGAAAAAAAAGCCACCTCTGTCATACCTCGTTGCGAAAACATTATAATTTAATATTCACTTACTACGAGTATAACATGGAATCTAAGATGAATAAGCCATAATAATTGCCTCTTATTTTATATTACAAATTATAATTATTGGTAATCCGTCATGTGACATTCCAATGGTCTCATGTTAATCTGGTACTTGCAGATCCTACGGTAATGTAGGAATAGTAATAAAAAGATTGTGCTATTTAATTTACTTGCCTGGCATGTTGTAAAAAACAACTAATGCGATATCCGATTTGTGATTGTGTACAAGATGGGCTAGCCTGCCATAACTACTATAATACATCTAAAGCCATAATTTTTTGGCTAAACGACACCCGAGTTGCAAGCTGCTATTGAAATCCTTACGGCTTATTAAAGTCCACAGCTGATCTTAGGTCTCCCCTATAGATTGCCTTATAAGGGTGATATTTCCCATAGTTGCTACGCTTGGCCAGTGCTGTTTTTTTATCCGCTGCCCATCTCATGTTTTGTTTACATTTGTCGCCTCTTACGACAACCAAGAGATTATATGAGGTAATGGACGTTCTCGCACCGCCACCACACCGTAAATCTCAGGCATAACTCGGGAATTATGCGCTATATCACTATCCTCATTTTCATGCTGTACCGGATTAGGTATAAGACGCAATGATTTTTATGAAAACCAACAAAATTAACGTCATAAATTTAAAAAAGAGACTAAGCATATACCATTATGTTGACAGTCTATGCAGTACGTCTCAAATGTTTGAAATTATTATGAGCCGATTATAATCACCGACCAGTATAAGTGACATATGTTATTACTTATTAAAGTCTAACGCGAGTTATCTGCTGAGGTATCTAGCGTATTGGTAGCACGCATTAGTAACTGTTTGAGCAATTACATACCTTAAATGGTAAGGTTGTTGTAACTGCGAAATGGAGGCGGACGCGAAAAACAGAAAGCTAGGTCGCTGTACTCTCTTCGTTCTTTACAAACTTAAGTTGATTGCACAATGGGGTTGTTTTTCAATAGACAGTATCATATCGCGTATTTACACTAAGGCTAATTCAATGAAACTATTAGTTTTATTAATTAATCACATTAATGATGCTTCGTCTAAGTAATTTAAATTTATGGAAAATGTTTACAATATTTTTTTTATTTTCAACATTGTTGAACACAACTTTTATTAATAGTGCAATGTATATTGGCTAGAATGAAATAAATATATAATTCTTTTTGAGTTCAAAATCAGCGACAGAAAGTTGCTGGGTTTGCAACCATGCAGCCTAATAAATAAAACTTTGAGATTCCGTAATCAAAGATGGACATATAAATTAATCATTGTACGACGTGGAAGAAGATAAAGCTACTCCTGTACGCGTTCATTAATAAAATATAAGACGAAAATGTAAAAGTTTATCGTTGACAATTTTCTGCTATTTTCCTATCCCTTATATGAATTTTACTTATTGGGACAATGTTAATGATCCTTGTCATTGCCATTAAAGGCGACGATCCTTTTCTTTATACGTTTATTGCCATTTCCCTTTGGCATTAAACCCGACACATTATGTACTACTTTGTGCATTAAGGTGTAAATGCATAATAGTACTGGCATTGCAAAGTTGAACATTTTGCGCTAAAATTTAAAAATTTGAAACAATACTAAGATATAAAAAGATAGAGATTTAAGAGAACAATAAAATATAAAAAGATACCTTAACATAATAACACACTCTTTGTGCACGCAGCTTAACTCAAAGCTCCTGTTACATTACAGATATTTTCAACTTGGTGTTCATTTGTTTTTTTTTTCTTTTGTTCTAATTTTGAAAATGAAATTTAACATAATTTTCCGCAACCATTTAGCTAGGCTAAAACTTGTATTAATGAATAAAAAAAAAAACTGAAAACATGATCTGTTCTATAGTAAAGATTTCGTGTGAATCCATCCTTATCAAGATATATCTAATGCCATATACGGTATATCATATATTCATCTATACTTGTTCTTGTGACGAAGAGACAGACACTGCGGATTTATGGTTCGCGAGAGTTATGGTTAACGGTTCAACTGTACTGACAGGTTTTTATTGAGATATTGTGTACTGTAAACAGTGATTTAATTTCGCATCCATACTGTTTAAATTAGACCCTAATTAATTTACTGCAAGTGGCTTTCTTGTATCATTTCCATAGTTTAAATTAAATACAAAAAAAATTTGATGTGCGTTTAGCTGATGACTGTAAGTCCAACGTATTTTGATATGTTTTATTTTTAACTGATTTAAAAGAACTGTTTATATGTTTTTATCTTCAACAGACAGTGAAATACTGTACCTTAGTATCTTTCTCATTTTATATTACCTATTTGTCTTAGTCGTCATGCTTCGTTAAGAAGTTTGAAACTTGGTCGTTTTCGGTATTTCATATCAGGTTTATAAGAGCCGTGGTAGTTCAGATGGTTAGCGCTCGCAGTAATTTTCACATTTCGAGCAACCAGAGTTTGATCCCCGAAGGATTAATTGAATTGGTTGACGGTTAAGGAAAACATCGTGAGGAAACCTGCATGTCTGAGGAATAAGAAAAACAATATCTCGAAGACATGTGAAATTCATCAACACGCACTGGCGTTTGGCGCGGCGGATACTTCCTTTCCCTAAAACCCTCTCAGAAATGACAGGAGGCCTGTGCCCAACAATGGGACGTAAATAGACTTTAACTTATGAGAGGGTTATATCGTCATCAATCGGAGATTATATCTTTCTGACATTCCGCATAGTCAACTTCTTCGGCGACTGATACTCTTGCGTAGCCGCCATCACACTTCATGTGTATTATGTTTGATTTATATGATGTTAATTTTATTTCAGAGTAAAATTACAGACCTTATATTTCGCTTCTCATTTCTTTTGAATACTCTTTAGAATGCTATGAAACAGAAGTATCCTATTACTCCCGTGCATTTGGCAAATATTACATACCTTAACACATTTTGTATATCTGCAACAATGCAGAAGTCCCCGCAATATTTTCTCTATCACTGAGCACGTGGTAAGCAAACATCGATTGGAAACACCTCTATAAAGGCAGAGATTTATTTTTGCTAAAAACTAGTAGTCGTTGGTCGTAAATATAGTAAAACTTAAATTTTAACATTTTGGTGGTATCATAGTGTTCCTTCCATAACGTACTATAAGCTTTGATTACAAAATCAATGTTTATAAAACGTTATAGAATGTATTTGCGTTACAAAATGTTAACCTACAGCCCTTGTTCCTCTTTGCTATACGATTTTGATCTAGCTGAGCTATCACGGCTCTCACAGAATATTATCATAAACATAATACTCGTAAAACAGCATTCCCTTATAAGAAAAAAAAAAAAAAAAAAATATATATATATATAAAATGTCCTCCAGACCGAATTTCGGCCACGGTGGCCTGCCTCAACGGAGGCTAGCCATCGGCGCAGGAGAGGATTATAGTGCCCGTTCCCTCACTCTCATAATCCGATGGGACGGTAAACAGACACGATCGGAGAGAGATCAGGTGCAGGACCAACGGCTTTACGTGCTTTCCGAGGCACGGGGGTGAGACACCGCCAACTTCCTGACTCTGGGCAGATACTGAGAATTTCTTGAATTTCTTGAAAAAATTCAATAATTGATACTTTGGCCTGAGCGGGGATTTGAACCCAGGACCTCATGATCAGCAGTCGCACTACTACAACCACTATACCAACGAAGCAGTCATATTTATTTATATATGCTCATTAAACATAATATTATATATACATCATATATCATATATTTATATAAATGCTTATTTCTTTTCTTGAGTTTATTTTATTGCACGTTGCATAGGACCGGATAGGCCTTTAAAATATAAAATAACAATGTCTTTTTACGTTTGGTTACTCAGGTAGAAATCGCTTAGAGCGGTATAACCTCCGTTTATAGTTCATAAGTTTTCCGTTATTGTCACACCTTTTTACACGCAATAAAGTTATCTAATCTAACTCTAAGAGACGACAGACGTTAAGATTCAGATGATGCTTTTATTGCGAATGAACATAGATGATCTGCATCTTCATCATCATCACATCATCTTACCTTATATTAAATGTAAATGGTAATTTTTATTTAGTATAAAGTATCTGAATTATCGTTTGCCATTATTAATGAATAAACAAGTGGTATATTTTTTTAAACTGACTCCAATATAAATAAAATGTGAATATCATCAATGCAGTCGAAGTCAATTAAATACGCATCAATAAGGATTACTCAAAAACTACTGGATCAAGATCTAACTTGAGTTTATATGGATCCAAAATGAGAAGCACCAGTTTTCAAAAAAAAATTCATAAAATCGGTTAATCTAGAAAAAAATTCTGAGACACATAAAAAATACAGTCATATTGAGAACCTCGTCATTATTTTAAGTTGCTTGAAAAAGTGAAGAAATCGAGTGACTTTGAAATAGACGTCCTTACTCATTAAAATCTACGTAAATTTAAGAAAGTGTTGTAGTTGCTTTCTCTATCTCTCTCTCTCTCTCTCTCTCTCTCTCTCTCTCTCTCTCTCGCTCTCTTTACTAAATGATAATAGAAAAAAATAGGTGACAATTTATGTAAGCAATAATGGACGAATATAAATAAGTTCGTGATTCGTTATGTTCCTTTATGAAACGATCTACTAAGGAAGCCTTCTCCTATCATGTGGTAGATAGGATTTCAGGTAATAAACCCCACACTAAGATTTTCTCTTTGAGTTTAAAAAAAAAAAAAAATAAACATCCAAACTTTAACCATCCATCATCCAAACTAGGGACAATAACTTGTACTACACAAATACTTGTTCCCTGTTGGATTCAAAGGAAGCCAAACTTTGTCCCCGCACTATCGAATCGAAAGCTTTATTTGTCCCTGTACGTCGTATATGAATAGAAAAACTTACAATCTATTAAATTACCTAGGATCCCAATTGGCGGACAATCTGCGCCTGGAGCGTACTCGTAGACGCATGCGCACACGACGCGTCGATTCTCCCCGCACGCTGACAACTATCGTACCACCATTTGTAGAGGTTAACTGAAGGAAGAAGATGTACAATTAGGTTCGACGCCTGCCGATTTTTTAACATTACGTTTTGCGTATTTAACGAATCGTTGACGACCAAGTTCTTTCCAATCCCTTGCGTTTTCTATCGTATTTACCATGGGGAGTGTTCTGCGGAATTGTTCGAATTAGTTCCAGCCGCCAAATTTCACGATCGTACATCGCGTCAAAATTCACGATATCATCCTTAGCATCTGGATGCTTGGCGGTCCACAACTGTGCGCTTTACTAGGAGTTTTCTTCCTCGTACAACTTCTCTGTGGAATTGTTTACCACCGCTGACTTTTCCGGACCGATACGACTTAGGGACCTTTAAGAAAAGAACTTACTCCTTTCTAAAAAGCCGGGAACGCACCTGCAATTCCCCTGGTGTGCGGTTGTTCATGGGTGGCGGTAGTCACTTGCTCGTTCAGGTGAGTCGCATGCTCGTTCTTCTACAAAAAAGCACATCCCAGGAGCATTACTCATAAAACTTCAGCATCTTGCAGTGCCATCATGACGAATCAAGAATATTTCCACAATTGCTGGGCCCCTCCCAAATTAGACTTCTTTTTTTTGTAAGAGAACACCGTAATCAAAAGTAGAACAGTGACGAACATTTTGTCACCCTTAAAGAAAAATACGTGTTGTCTTAAAGTATGAAATAAAGATGACGCTTTTTCCCCTATAGATTATATGCATGCGGCTCACCTGATGGTAAGTGACTACCACCACCCACGAACAACCGCACACCAGGCGAATTGCAGATGCGTTGCCGGCCTTTTAAAAAAGAGTATTCTCTTTTCTGGAAGGTCCTTAAGTGGTATCGGTCCGGAACAGACGCTGCTAGAAATCGGAAGACAGCAGTAAGAGTACTGTTAGTTGGCATCAGAAATGGATTAAACGGTGGTACTTTTCCAGATGGACTCCCAGGCCAAAAAGAGCCCTAATATTTTGATTTTATCATAACCACTATAAAATTTCATGATTATTGATAATCAGCATCTCTTAGTTGCATAAAAAAAGCATCAGGTAATGCGATTACTCCCCAAAAACTTTAGCGATCAGGTCAATACTTGCCAAGTTCAGAGAGGCACTAACTAGCTATTTACAGGCTCTTGTTGCAGTTGATGTTTATGATGAAACAAGCATTTCTTACGTTCGGTAATTGGTAACAAAATTTACTTCTTTCAAGTCAAGTTTATTTCTTATGGTAACATTAATTATTAGTTCACACTCTAAACATTATTTTCAAAGCGAAACCCGGTCAATGAAATACAATAAAGCTAGCAACATTCTCCGAACTGTTACATCAACTTAATTAAACTTAAAATAGTTATTTGAATGAATCATATAAGAAAAACTGGTGTCGCTTATAACTTTATAAACCACCGATAAAATCTTAAGTCGCGCCTATTTGTGTGTTTCTAGGATACATGTTTGTTTACATTTAAACATAAAAATTATTATTAGCATTTTTGTAGAAGAGAGGGTGCAAACGAGCATCGGCCATAAACATTAGCACTACCAGGGGAATTGTGACACGTTGCCATGACGGCCTTTTAAAAGAGATCCGACAAAACTGTTGGTGACATTAAATTCTACAATGTGGTTATGCGTGGTAAGGAATTTATTGAAAAATGCACGGTAATGTATTGCCAACTATCAAGATGATGTAGATGTAACTTAGAGTTGTGCCATTGTGTACGATGGTAAAATTTGGTGGTTGGAATTAATCCTAATAATTTGCAGTAATATGCAGTCAAACGGAAGAAATAATATACTGGGTGTGAAGTAGTGGTGAAATGGTAAGTTAACATGAAGTACTCTCCCGCTCTTTCAGTAAGTCAAGTTTCTTAGCAGTCAATTTGGTCTTTCCTTGTAGTTGACCACGGAACTGGATGTCACTTACATTTTAACCCAAACGTATATTGTTGCAAAGATCAAGATATGGGTATGAGGTAATGAAGGGAGTGATAAAATAAATGCACAAATTTGCGTCTACTAAGTGTTGAATTGAACTAAATTTAGTCGGTCGAAACTGTAAACGGTTTTACAGAGACTTGACTTCAGACACAAGTTCATTGTAGCACTCGAAAACACGTTTACGAAACATATTGACATATTGTAAAAAATATCCCCAGTGAGGTGTCACTGGAGACGCTTTTTATACCAGTGCGCTGAGAGCACCGAGTAACATATCAATGATATGCAAAAGAATCAGAATAGGTGTAAGCACGAAACCTTATGGAACGGCAACATCAACAGCCTTGTGTTCGAAACATACACCGTTCACATAAAAACTCACAGGAAATATGCATTAAATAAAGCGATTTATAGCAAAGGTCAAAAATCTTGATCATAGGTTATTATTTTGTCAAAACTAACCGCCAAGGCCTTGGACTCATCCAACTATGAGTCAGGCTATGTTTTTAATTAGAATACGAAATTTATCAAATTTTAAATTAAATAAATAATAAATAGTATGTACGTAAGTACATGGTATTAGTTAAAGTTTTAAAGCGTCACCTACTTTACCTACAAAAGTGTACACATATTTTTAACATCTTATCATTTTGCTTAATTACTAGAATTATATTATTAAAACTCAAAGAGTATGTACATTGTATATTCAGCATCTGCTATTGGGCTTATTCAAAAAGAAAAGTAAGAAATACGGGAACAGTTAAAAATATATTGCAGTTCTCTGTATGTATTTTTGTAAATACAAGCAAAAGTAACTAACGAAGACACAGTCTACCTGATAGTAAATATCTCTAGTTCTTTACACTCTTCATAAGGATCGGTGCCATTTTAGGCTTGTATGCCGACACGTGATCCCTGGTCGGATGATCCATTTATGCCGCAGCGTGGATCTACCACGTATAAAATATTCAATTACTTTAAGACTGGTATATACATACCTGTAGAATATATTTTTCTTGTCTTCTTATAATCACAGACAAAGTCTTCATCCCTGTACCTTCATATTCTTGAAGTAACCTGAGGTTTCCTGTAATAATACAAAACTTAAAATTGTTAGTGAATAGACGCCGATTGTAGTGATGGCGGCTTGAGAATATTCACTCCATGTCGTAGAGGTGCTGGTGCCGTAGAGGTCACTTTGGGAAATACCAGAATAATCTTATGACTTTTAAATATTCTTTTACGAGCCAAGCCATAAGGTTATGGAATGAACTTCCACTCCAAATTCAACGTGCACAAACTTTGGAAAGTTTCAAAAGTGACGTCAAGAAGCATTACCTAACACTTTGTGGTTATTGATAACCAATTCTAGCAACAGATAGTTATTCTGTGTTTTTCTTTTTTGTTTTATATTTATTTATTTATTATCTATGTATACATATGTAGTATGTCTATATATTTATATATATAAACCTATTTATTAATATGTCTGTTTATTTTATTATTATTATTATTTTTATGTATTATTGTGGTATTTTAACAAAATATAGTTTAGTTTATTTAGATATTAGAATGTAAGTGTAAAATAAAACGCACCACCTCCTACTGTTCTTAATTCCAGTTTCTCCTTAGCCCAAAGGTTGTCTGGAAGAGATCGCTCTTTAGCGATAAGACCGCCTTATTGTACATACGTATATATTACGTTTCCTCTGTAATGTATTTATTCGTTGTATATGTGTGGTGTACATATAAGTACATACTACTACTACTACTACTACTACTTTTGATAGTTGGCGTTATAGTTACGACCATCTTGTTAACGCCAGGCGTAAAATACTAAAACCGGCGACAAGGAGCTAAGTCGAAGGTCCGATATGTCTGGTATTAAGATTGCCAATACGGCTGCCGTAGCAATTTTTTTATAAAACTGAAATAACAAACGAACTCACAATTTAAGTTTCTACTGCAACTGGCCACTGAATTGTTGTTACCCCTGAAGACTAATATGAAATGGCTCGATTCCAGAAAAAAGGGATCATCTTGATAAGAGTATGGTTCTTTCTCAGATGGACTTCCAGACGGAAAACGAGTCCTGAAATCTAGTAAAAGGGAGGCAAATACATCGAGCTTTTACAAGCTGTTGAAGCATTAGAACCGCTGATTAGTAGAGGAGAACTTATCGCATCTGTTGAAATAAGCAAGTTAGTGATAATACTTAATTGTAAAATTATAAATATGTTATTACTAACAATAATATTTATATAATTATGGATAAAACCTCTGATTGTAAAGTTAAGAATGTGCCTATCTGAGCCTGTGACCTTAAAGGTAAGATATGAAATGCCTCTTGTCAGAAATTAACTCCGAGTACTTACGACAAAAGTCGGAAAACGAACAAACTTTATGACAAAATGTGGCAGCAACTTTTAACTTATATTGCTCGAATCTAGAAAGCTTACTATCTAAACACACAAGTGGACTTTGTTTAAAAAAAGCACAAATGGAGACAATTTTTTTGTTTTTGCGCAAATATTAGGACGTAATAATGTCCTCCAGAACGTATTCCAATGGCGGCCTGTATCAACGAAGACTCGCCATTTGAACAGGACAGGATATTAATTCCCGAGTGTATGCGCTAGCACAGGTGCACTTACTATTCCCTCTCGCTCGTTGCCCCATGGGCTATGGGGCAGAAATCAGACACGACCGGAGAAGAATCAGGCGCAGGACCAACTCTACGTGCTTTCCGAGGCCTAGGGTGAAACACCGCCAACTTCCTGGCTCCAGGCTATTATTGAATATTTGTTAACAAAAAAATCAATAACTGATTTCATATAAGGACGTAATGACCACAATACCTGAACGTATTCCTATCATTAGATCACACGGTCGTCGATCTGTTACAGTCTTTTTAAGTCCCACTGCAGGACACAGGTCTCAAAAAAATATAGACCAATTACTTACACGAGTTAGTTTTCGCCACTAACCTACTCTTTTACTACACTAATATAACTACTATAAAAGTAATCAGTAATTTGTAAGAAAGTCGATAGGTATACTAACCATCATTGTCACCTGCGTTTCCTTGATATAGCCCCCAACGAAAAGATGTAGAGCAGGGGCTTATGGTGATGTAGACATGGGTGTCAGATATCAGTGACGTATTTAGTTCAAGACTAAAAATAAAAGAGAAAATAAATATTACACATTTTTTACGGGTAATAAAGCATTCCATCTTCATTCTTTGGGGGCAACAATGCATCTGGATTTTGATCCTTAATCGATAGTCCACCTACCGTCAGGTGGATATTGTGCTCATTTGTCACCCTTGTTTTATTAAAAATGAAATACCAAGGTTATTTTAATATATTGCAAAGAAAAACGAGCTTATATTTAAGTGTAGATACTTATCTAGTTCTTCCATCTTTATTTTACTATCGAACGGTTCGACGAAAGGTTTTCATTTCAGCTTCAACGTTTCTGGTTTACAAAATAAAGACGTTTTTACTAACGTCTTTACTACATAAGCATGAGCCGAGCACAAATTCGTGTAGTGTGGACCGACTTACAAGCCTTGAACGAGCGCACTTCGAGCGTTTGGTTCGTGCTCGACTGTGCTCCGCTTATTGTCGATTTTTTGACGAACACATAGAGGTTTGCATCGCATACATCGATTTTCGTGTTGTAGGCTCGTTGTACGTCCACACTTGACACCGAGTGTAGAGCGGCTCAGCTTGTGCTCAGCTCGTGCTCGGCTCCTCTAGCGTAGACCCACCGTAAGAGGAGACGGAGAGAAACAAGCTAGAAGATGGACAACAGCGTTTTACTAATAACAACTTAAAATTGCGTTTGCCAACTCCCCTATGAGGCTATCAATTTCAGCAATGGACTTTTGATAGACTCTAAAAGTAAAGCTACGCTTATTAGTGACGAAAAGTCGACACATGTTTTAGATGAAACTTTTACTAAACTTTGATTAAAACTACTTTTACGGATTTTATCGCGTTTAATTTTACTTTTAATTATCTTGACGCGAGCTTCTATTAGAACATTCTACAAGCCGCCGAAGAAGATTAGTCAGTTCCTACCATCCGTCAATTGTCATATTCCTCTACAAGATGCAGGAGTGTACAAGCTTGATTGTGAATGTGGTCTCTCTTATATAGAAGAACAAAAAGATCAATTAGAAGCCGCTTAAAAGAACATATAGCTGATGGCCCCAACCATTGCATCAGATTTGATAGACCACAAATCCTCGCGAAAGAACACCGATTCCTACCAAGGATGATACGTGATGCTATTGAAATTAAAAACATCCTAATTTGAATAGAGAACGAGGCTGGGTACTACCGCCTGCTTGGAACCTATAATCAATAAAATTAAAACTAAACCCAAGCATACCACTGCAAGATCTCAGGACATAGTCAGTTCATTTTGCATAGATCTGACCATAAACAATAATTAAAAAAGCTGAAGATCCGGAGTACCTTAGTAGTTTAACAATGACATCGGGACGTCAGTCACCTCAGTCCCCCGTGACCATGGGTGCTGGAAAGAATCCGAAACGTCGGGAATTAAAAATAAAAATAAACAAAAGTAAAATTAAACGCGATAAAATCCATAAAAGCAGTTTAAATCAATGTGTAGTGTTCGCGTAAAAATAGGAAATCATTTTACTAAACTTTTAATAAATTTTATTTCTACTTAAGAGTTATCTAAATGTATGAACCTTTAAAAACAAATTATCCGTTAGTAAATAATAATGGATTTTATTACCTTCTACTCTCGCCTCTCTCAAATTTGTAGATTGTCTGATTATCCATTGGTAACCACTCCCTTGCGAACCTTGACAGAGGTCTGGTAACGAGGACACTTGGCAACGCGAGCCCAACTCCCGCTACGTGTAGGGCAATAAGCACTGCCAACCTTGTTGTTAAGCTGCTGTTGTTCCTAAAGTGAACAAAATCGCATGATGTAAAAAAGAATGTTTTGTTTAGTCGGCATTTGCTTACAATGGTTCTGTGTATAAAGCTTTATAATATAAGGTTTATACAAAACTTTTATCGCTACAACATATTAAAATTTCTCTGCTAAACATAGACCTCTCGCATAAATGGGATGTTAAGGGATAGTGTATAATTTGACGGCTGACGCTATGTTTACCACATGGAGCAAGTGTTGGATAGCCAACAAATGATATTTTCAGGTCTGGATGTATGACTTTATGCATAAAAGCGCCTAGAAAAAATTCTACTTTTCTTTTTGCCATCGCAATATATATATATATATATATATATATATATATATATATATATATATATATAAAATATTTTCAAAAAGTGTGTTCCTTTTTATAAGCATCGTGGAAAAAGATGTCTGAAATAACGTACTTGCATCTGTCCTTCATAATATGAAATGTATAAGAAATTGTATTATTGAATAAGTATTACTTACTAGATATATTCAAAATATAGTGAACACTTTCAAGACGATCATTTATATATCAAGATATATTCCTACCATATCTCAAAGAAAAATAAGTATTGCCAGCACTATCTTGAGTTATGCTCCGACTTTGCAGCAACGGACGGGAATAATACAATAAAAGCAAAGTGCGAGCCTTGGTGCCAGTTTCGCGGCATTCACTAAACGCTCATTTATTTTGATTAGGCTACGCTGCAATTACATAGAAATACTAGCGACTCGGCCAGCTATGCCTGAGTAGGATCTTTTTAATGATAGATTTAAGATATTGTTAGATTTTTTTTATAGAATAAGAGTGACAAACGAGCACACAATCCACCTGATGGTATGTGGATGCTGTGGCCCAGATACATTTATATTTACCCTCGATTAAGAATCAAAACGTAGATGCGTTGTCACCCCTGAGGACTAAGATGGAATGCCTCGTTTCCTGTAAAAGTAAAAGTCCTTTGTCAGTATAAGTTAGTATAGGTAATTGAAGCTTAAGATTATCATTTCAAGCGGGTTATAATACCTTATTCACCTTTTTAAAATTTTCGGTAAAATAATTTTCAGTTAATAACGTTAGTTCAATTTTAAGGCATAATTTTGTAAAATGTAAATAATTGTCGGTAATCATCTCTGTAGTTCAATTTGAGATAAGGGACTATTTCTTTTAAAGTTTGCAGCTGGAGTAAGCATATATTCGATCAAGATATTTTTTTATAGAATAAAGGTAACAAACGAACAAAAAGTCCACCCGGTGGTAAGTGGATGGTGTGGCCCATAGATATCTACATTTATATTCGATTAAGAATCAAAACGTAGATGCATTGTCACCCTGAAGACTACGATGGAATGCCTCACTTTCAGTAAAAAATGGTCTCCGGATCTCTACACTCACAATACGAAACACAGCAGTATCAAGCTGCTATTTCACGCTGGTATTCTGTGAGAGCGTGGTCCTTCCCCGATCGAGCCGGCCCATTCGTGCTATAACCATAATATAACTGCAGCGTGGCTCTACCACGTATATGATTATAGATTAAAGATAGTCGTCAAAAACATGTATTTTGTTAATATAGCCTAGATTATTCCTGGCCTTGTTCTCTACCTGTCTTTTAAGGTTCTCTGCAATCAATTAAGCCATTCTGAAGATTAACTTAGGTAGACTGACAGTTAAAATTTTTTATGATTGCGAGGGTTTCTAGCATTGGCACCATATTCCAGGGTATTTAGAAATACTGCGTTTACGAACTATTTACAAGCTCTTTTTTACTGCAAGTTCTATTAATCAATTGATAATATAACTTTGCGTTGTTATATCATCAAAGATCTGAAGTAATGTGTATACATTTTAAGCAATTGGTTAGTTTTACGTCAGCAGCTGATCTGAACTCACGCTTTATACATTTTTGAACTCCTGCACGTGAGTATCATGTTCTTTTAAATAGTGATTTCTTTTCGGATAATTTTTGTACCGTGTGTGTAATAATTTTGAGTTAAACTATTTAATGGGTTATATTTTTAATCAAAAACACTAAGATTTTGTATGTTTTTGTCAATAAATCGAGGTGAAAATAGGAATTTAAAATACCGCGGCATTAGATGCTAAATATTTCAGCCGGTTCCTTATTTCGATGTATACTGCGAAATAGTGATTTGAGATACTTAATTTATTTTCAATTTTCAGGGTTTTTTATGATTATGTCTTTCCTGCAACTGGGTTCAACAACCTCAAAAGGCAATGAATATTAAATTCCATTTCCGAGGTATACTTTTGCAATTTTAACACGTGGGTTTAAACATTTTGCATAGTTTATATATAAAATTTATTTATATATAAACTATGCAAAATCTTTTAATATTCGGAATTAGGAAACGTGATTTTTTGAAACGCTATTCTGATATATAGTAATCGACATAAGGTCTTATTCCGTGGCATAGACACACGCAAAATACAGAGGGTTCACAATTTTATGCAGCTTACTATACAATTTCCGTTAATTTCAATAACGCGTGGTTTCCCATTTCATTCATAATAACTTTCACAAACTTAGGTACTTAAGTAGTTGTAAACATTGAATAATAATTCACAACCTAAATTATATCATTTTACACAATATCTTGCTTTAGAAAAAATGGTATTGTACACTATGGTATTGTAATAATACGAGTATTAAAGTAAAGAAAATTGATTAGCTAAGTATACATATAGATATACATCCAGAATAAAAGAGATACATATAGATATAGAGATACATATAGATATACATCCAGAATTAAAGAACAACGTTTCTTACCTTCATTCAGAATAAAATGCTAAATTGCAGCCCAAAATAAATGACAGTAATATTTTTAATAAATTATCTCTGAATTTTAGAAATGAAAAAAAAATTGCTTCCATTTAAAAAGAAAATTAAAGAAATTAATACAAAGCTCTTTTTGCTATTTTAAAATACTGTACAATAAATTCAATTACATATTATGTATTATTTATTTAATTTTTACATAATTAAATATTTTTTAAATTTTGATTAATTGTTTAATATTTATAACTAGCAACTCTATTAAGTAAAGTTATGTTGGGCCTGTTAAATATAATAAATACGTTTAGACCTGAAAATGGTACTTAAGTTGTAAGATAGATCATATTTTAAATGAACGCCAAATGTAACACTTAACTTACAATAAATCGTTTGATTTTTATTTTGAATATAAGGTAATAATAAGATTTTATTTCATAAGTATGAAATGTGAATGGTTGGAAACGAGGCATTCCATCTTAGTCCTCAGGGGTGACGAGTGACGACGCATCTCCATTTTGATTCTTAATCGAGGATAAATGTAGATGTCTATGGGCCGCAGTTTCCACTTACCATCAGATGGACTGTGTGCTCGTTTGTCACCCTGATTTTATAAAAAATAACTTGTCAGGTCTATACTCAAGGGGATTATTATTCATATATTTTTAATCATAATAATTTTGGTTGTAGGATATTGTAATAAATATTCTTCCTACCTTTTTCATTTGCATTTTGTACACTCGGAATTAGGAATCTAATACACCGGCATAAGCATTTTTACATCGAAATAAGGTGCCGCGGACTACTTATTTAATTTAGAATAGAAATAAAGGACGAATAGCCAAGCCTATTTTATATTTCAAGAATAGAAGCAATTATGGTTCTGATAAATGTAGCCAAACCTTCAAATGTGTACAATAAATGCTTGATTATCGATTCCCTCTTTTCCATTAGGTAAAGGCCCCTATTTCCGCTAACATATTAATATATGTATAGATATTACATACTGTGGTAATACTGCCTTCACGATACCTACATTAGAAAATCCTAATCCTAACATATGAAGAATCAAAAATAAAAAATATAATTTTTAGGCCATTTTGGTTAATTGATTCCCTTAATCTCTTCTTACTACTTCCCGTATTACCCTAAGAACGGGATTATTCGATAGAGAATCGTACATCGCTACCTGTCGGCCCGCTATGAAATTTATTTCTCTTTAGAAAATTAAAGGATTAAACGCATTATTGCTCTTAACTTTATTTGATTACACTAAAAGTAAACGTGAAATTAAAAATGAATTATGTCTTAGATTTACGCGAATAGAATAAAACTAATTTTATTGATTTCATTTCCCTCGTGACCATATGTTTAAAAAAAATAAAGTTATTAGCAAACGCGTTAAACTCGTAAACTCTGTTTTGTTCCTTAAACATTATTGAAATAAAAATTATTGAATTATAAGAATCACAGTTATATCGTTTTTTATTAGCAAATTTCAATAAACAAGTTAAATTATTAAGATATGTAATCGATCAAATTTGATTGGATAAATTTCATCCCAGTGCTGTTTAATAGTAAATGTTATTCTAAAAACTACAGTGCACTTAAATTCTATTTATGTAATGAAAAAGGATTTAATGATGTATGATAATTTTGCTGTAACGTATTTATATTATACATTCTCAAAAATATCATTGAAATATTTAAATAATCCCAAATTACATTCAATAAATACATCCTCTTTCTGATTTTTTCCCATTAGTAAACCTATTAATGATATTTGTTTTATTAACTACGATATTTTCAATCAATATTTGTTGAGATGTATCTTTTTCCCAAATTATTTTATTTATAACGACTCACAATTTATTACGAAAATTTAATTCTGTTTCCAACAATCAATAGAGTTCTTTATTCACAACATAATTTTATCTTTACTCGTTAACAGATTAATGCCGAATTCAGACTCATAATATATTCCTTATTACTAAGAATATAGAATTTATGCGGCCGCATGATTTGAGTAAACATTCCAGACACGTGGCGAAAAGACATTTTCTTCATAATATCGCATTTTCCTATTTTTATTTCGAATGGATTGAATATTACGGTACCATTACAACATAATATGCAAACCAAATGCCAGGTCCAGATTTTATATGTGACTATGTTTTATCAATAACATAATTTCAATTAAACTTTTGATATTATATTTACGTCTGGAAGTTAATTTTTCTAATCTATCATTGTTATATTAATATTGTTAAATAAAACCATCCATTGCATAACAAAATTGTATAAAACTGTCGGCTAATTTCGTTCATTAAGTCTTTAGGTAGAGACAAGAATAATATTTTTTTTTATAAAATTAAGGCGGCAATCGAACTTACAGTCCACCTACATTACAGGCTACTACAGTCCAAGGACGCCCGGAACTAACTTCAAGCGAATAAGATTACAGATGCGTTGTCACCTCTGCGAATTAAGACAGAATGGCTTATTAGTTACAGGATGTGAGACATTCCATACAGGCTCTCTATACTCTTCAGACGGTACACAGCAATTCAGAAACAGCTACTTGGTGACAGAAATAGGCAAAAGGACGATACCTTTCCAGAAGGACTCTTTAGCAGAAAGGGAACTCCACCACCTAGCCCATATAAGGGAGCAGTAGTAAGGGATCACCTTTCATGTGATGAAATCCCCCCCCCCCCACTTTTAATAGCGTGAAAGTCACGAACACAAGCTAACAGAGCAACTGATGATATATTTTTATAGAAGTAAGCTTGACTAACGAGCACACAGGCCACCTTATGGTAAGTGTATGTCCATTTATTCCCGATTAAGATTTAATTTATATCGCTTTGCTACCCGTGAGGACTAAGATGGATTGCATTACACAGCAGCATTAAGCTGCTATTTTACACTGGTATTCTGTGAGAGCGTGTTAGTTCCCGGGTCAAGCCAACTCATTCGTGCAATAATCATAATATAGCTGCAGCATGGCTCTAACAAGCCAAATTTCATATAGAGAAAGATAATGAAATGAAAGATATGCGCTCAGATACAGATATCTTATCGTATCTGCGTAGTGTATGACTCGCTTAAAGCACTATTATAAACTTGCGTCCCTTTTACATCATAAGGAAAAAAAAGATTTATAGGACTGCATGTTAGAAATGAAAACATGTTGGTTGGTTGGAAACAAGCCTCAGCCAACGCGAGCATAGAAGACAAATTGATTAAAGGCGAGTACTAAAGTCTACTAGTTGACCAAGTTTGAAAGAGTGAACATACTGACTGGCCGACTAACATGTGGAGACTGTGTGTTTATTCAGAAAAACCGAAGTGAGACAAGTCTTGGCAAGTGATACCAAGGTGGTGGCAAGGCACGCGAAGCGAACCATATACACATTGGCACTCGCCAGCACTCGGCCAGCTAGGCGACCGATGACAAGCAAAGGCAAGACTAGGCAAATGTTCTGTCCATATGTTGGTAGTCACCTTCGATCGGCCAACATGTATTAGGGCTTCTAGACCATTTAAAGTAAGCAATACATATTAGCCAAGCCTCAGTCAAATTGAGCATTGACAAATTGATACAAGGCGAGTGCTACAGTCTACATGTTAGCAAAGTTTGAAAGAGTGAATATACTGACATATTCTCATATACAAATATTGTTGAATATACTGACATGGCCAACTAACATGTGGACACGAATTGCAGAGTGCAAGCGAGCGCGTTTGACTTGTGCAGAAAAACCGCCAATGTTCCGAAGTGAGACGAGTTGTGGCGGATGATTCCAAGTAGTGGCAAGGCACGCCAAACGAACCGTACACACCTTGAGGCTAGGCGAGCGACGACGAGCAATGGCGAGGCTAGGCAAATGTTCTGTCAATATGTTGGTAGTCGCCTTCGCTCGGCCAACACGTATAGCCGGCTTTGGCTTGTAATGTTTGTTTTTGTAAATATTGTTGCAAATATTGTTTTTGTAAAAACTTGTAAATATTGTTTTGGGTTGTTAAGAAATATTTTTAGGAAGTATTTTTATAAGAAATTATTTTTATCAACATTATAATATCGTAATAAAATTTTCATTGATTGCACTGTTTTACATAAAAAAATAATGTTTTTCTAATATATAAAAATAAATGTTTCTTTGTCCGTATTTTATGCGCTGCTATATCGTTTATCATGCACTTGCGCGAAGGTTATATATAGGTATAGTACAGTACAGTAGATGGCAGGCGCATCGTACCGACAAATTAATTTGAAAGTTATATATCATCTAACTTCAATGAATGTATTATCATTCCTAATTAAACAACATATATCTCAAATTTAAAACGACACTTCCACAATTATTTCTTCTGTGGCGCAATGCTCCGGATACCAACTAGTTATCTATATAATAAAAACCAATTTATAAATACATATCTGTATATACGCATCTGAGCGTGACGGTCGTGCTTTTTCCCCATCCCAAAAGTGCCTAAAGAAGTTTACACTTCAAAAAAAATTCATTATGGTCCATAAAGTATAGTTTATTTTATTTCTAATTTAAATTTCGAATCTGTTGTTCTTCACGTTTGGCAGGTAACTGAAATGCGGTGATTGATTCTCATTTCAAACAACAAGTAAATGCTCCCAACAATGTGAATTCATAGTCACAGTGTAAATTACCTCGTAATTTGTTCGCAAAACATCTATTTTTTGTTCCCAAAATATATGTAATCAAAATACAATTTTCTTCCTATATTTCAACTTTCCATTGAGTTACTCACTGACGAAATTGAACAATGAGTTTAGTTACTCAACGTGTACTGGAGTGGGTTATTTGAGGCCATAAACAACAAATACGTTCCCGTTCTATGTCATTATTGGAAATGGCAATAATAAACAGAATATAAAGGCGTGGAGGTACTGATTGGATTCGTACGTATTTCTTGTCTTACAAACAACATAGCATTCCTTACTATAGCAAATGAAAGATAATTTCAGGATGAGTATAATTGATCCTGCTAGGTGCCGTCTAGTGAGGGCGTAAAGGAGTCAACTACCCTTCTGGTCGCCACACACGGTCAGTTCAACTGATCATTCCAACTGATCAGTTCAAACTAGGACTACTAATTATAAATATATTAATATAGGTTTATTTATCGATATATAGAAAATCCGATATTTAAAAAATTATCAATGGTCCTAGTTTGAACTGATCAGTTAGAATGATCAGTTGAACTGACCGTACGTGTTGTCCATTAGTCATCCGGGTGACAGAGGGAAATGAAACTGGAATTGGGCAGAAGTATCTTTCTGATACAGTTATGATAAAATTGACAAATCGCAGGGTATAGAAACTATTCATACCTTCTGTCAATACAAAATTTGTGCAACGTTTTGGCGACTTCACCAAAAGACGAATTTATAATAAAGTCGTCAAATACTGTAATATTATAAATAAAAAATATGCATCTGCAAAATTAATCATAATGAAATGGTTGGTCACCCTATCATATGATGAAACAGAATAATTGTTAAAACAGACTTTTGCTAATTGATGGTATTTGTGAAATTTTTAGGTAAATATTGTTGTTGTTTTAATTTTATTTTCTTTTTCTTTTTAAATGTAAATACATATATAGTTAATATATTCCAGTTATATAAAACTTGGCTTGGTTGTTAAAGTTTTTTTTTCTTTTTTTATGTTTTTAGATTTTGAGCATTAATCAGTTCTTTTATTGCTGTTTTGTGTAGGTATATTAAAACAGAATGTCTGATAAGATGTATAAAATAATGCCTAGTGAACTTTGGTCTCAGGTTTACTCGATACAGCTTACAGTCGATACAGGAAACCAACAGATATTACCCATTGTATATATTTTCTGTTAATAAAACATTTTTCATTTTCATTTTTTTTTCAAAAATACTTCAATTGCTAATCTTTCTGCCAAGCATGGCAAGTATAGCAAGTGTCCCACCTATTAGACAATTTATGCGGAATGCTTATTTTAATACAAGACATGAAGAATAGAATTTTTTAGAAATATTATTTAGATAAATGTAGTTAAGAACTTTTTGGTATTCAAGCGGTAAAAATGAAAATTTTCTGCAACTGACCTTCAACATAAATAAAATGAGAACATCATCAATATAGGCGAAGTCAATTAAATACGCATTGTTAAGGATAACTTAAAAACTTATGGTTAGATCTTGATCAAATTTGACCACATGAGATGCATCAGCTTTCAAATAAAATCATCAAAATCGGTTCACCTATAAAAAAAGTTTGGAGGTAACTCAGTCGAATTGAGTACCTCCTCATTTTTTGAAGTCGATTAATAACAATTTATATCATATACAATCGGATGATAACGAAACATATCGATAATATCTAGATCAGTTATTGGAAGTCTTATTCACGGAGACGCGGAACGTGTCGCGGCCGTGACGATGACAGACGCGCTAGTTCAAAAATGGACCAAGTGTGACTTGCACTTTAGGGTAAAGTCCTAGTTAAGAAGAAGAGAATGGCAAGGCGTAAGGCGTGGCTAACAACCGAGCCGAGCGTGAGTTTGTCATGCAAAGCCCCGCTGCCCTCCCATCTTTGAGTTTCTGGATAATATGTCTAAAAAATATGAACCAATTCGTTAATACAAAACTGTTTTTGTAAATCTTTTTTATTTTATTGAAGTGACAAGTCCACTTCATGGTAAGTGGCTATATAGTGGTAGTATGCTACGGCATCCTAAGGACACCTGTAACCAACTTCAAACATGAAGGTTACACGCGTTGACACCTAGAATGTTTTACATCCTGTAATTGTACTCTTCGGACTCTCGTTACACATCGGACCAGAATACAGCAGTGTTAGCACTGCTACTTGGCAGCAGAATTAGATGAGCAGATGATAAGCAGACAGACGAACTTGTAGGAAATAGAGTCCTACTATTTAGTATCACTTCTCATCCGTGTAAATTTGTCTAGTCACCCGCTGAGCCTGAGCCATGCGGCATCTCCCTCACCGTGTACTTAGATGTGAGACATATTGCCTTTTTGCCGCAAATTCACATAGTAAGCGTAGTTACAATTAAAACGAATATATTAGATATTTTTTAAAACAGTTGACGCATTTTGCTTATTAGAATGACGGTGGTGGCAACAACGTGTAGGCGAATTAATTTTTTACTTATTATATGCAATCTCTACTGGTGGTAAGTACATCACCAAATGTTTATGTGGTAACTCAAACTATCATAGAGAATACGCTACATTTAATAGGATCTTTGATAAGATCCTATTCATGACATTATCTAGGCGCGGCGTGTAGTATCGACGCACTTTTGCAAAGTCACCATGTTTTCGTACGTTAGTTTTGGCCTTGGACTCAATGAATCACCTAAAGTTGAGCTTTAAAGTAATTTTAACCTTGTTGTTAGCGGTAATTAATAATAATAATAATAATAATGTCCGGATCCTCCAGACCGGATTTAAGTCAAGGCTGGTAATCTCACCGGAGACTAGCCATTTGCGCAGGAGAGGATTATAGTGCTCAAGTGTATGTGCCAATACAGATGGACTCTATTCCATCATTCTCATAGTCCGATTGGACGGCAATCCGACACTACATGAGAGAGTTGAGGTGCAGGACCAATGTACTTTCCGAAGCACGGGATGAACATTTTTTTAGTGATTGCGTCACCCCACTCGAAGGTTGTGAGTTTAATACGCTCTATCATGGCACCACCTTTAAACTGTTTTTGATACTAATTGGCCGAAAACAAATTACTAAGTATAAAAACTAAATACAGCTCAGTAATGTAAAAACAATAATTATAAAAACAAAATGCAGCACTGAAATTATCAACTTTAATTTATCGCGGAATTTTATAGTTCAGACGGTTCATTCTCGATTGTATTTTTACCAATCACTGAGTTCATGGCAATAATATTTTTTTATCGTACACATGTGGCACTTCATCCATTAAAATCGCGTTTCATTGTTTCTTAATACCACAAAACGGCGTCAATATGAATTCTAACTGCGTGAATAGTTTTCACAATGATACATGATCTCACTTCACGTTTTACGTAAAGGCACCTTATTTTGAGGGGTTCTTAAATTAGCACCATATTCCGAGGTATTTAGAAAAACTGCGTTCACGAGCGATTTACGAGCTCATTTCTAGTGCAAGGTCTCTTATTCAATTGATAACATAACATTTTTTTAAATATTAGTAATATTTTTAATTAACATTACTAACATTCCTTTTAAACACTCCACACGACAATAGTCGAACGGCGGATTCGAGCCCACGACCTTTTGAGTTCGCGATCAGCGTCTTGCCATTAGGCTACTGTCGCTTCTTAAATCGAACCCACACTTTATACATTTTGGACCTTGCGCACGTTTTTATAAATAGTAATGTTTTGATTATTTTTGTACCAATTTGAGTTAAATTATTTCAAAGGTTATATTATTAATTGAAAACACTTAATTATTGTGTTTTTCTGAATAAACCAAGGTAAAAATACGTCTTGAAATTATGTTTAAAAGAATTCAATGAAATATCACATCTATGTACTTTAGTTTCAATAAAGCGAAGGTTTCTATTTCCTTTATAATTACTTTCACAAACTTATAATTTTCAACCACATTAATTTAATAATATCTTGATTAAAACTACTTTTACGGATTTTATCGCGTTTATTTTTACTTTTTATTTTTAATTCCCGACGTTTCGGGCGCTTTCCAGCACCCATGGTCACGGGGGACTGAGATGACTGACGTCCCGATGTCATTGTTAAACCCGGAGTACCTTCAGCTTTTTAATTATTGTTTATGGTCCGATCTATGCAAAATGAACTGACTATGGCCTGAGGTCTTGCAGTGGTATGCTTGGGTTTAGTTTTAATTTTATTAATTATAGGATCCCAAGCAGGTGGTAGTACCCAGCCTCCTTCTCTATTTAATTTTTAATTTCAATAGAGAAGGAGGCTGGGTACTACCACCTGCTTGGGATCCTATAATTAATAAAATTAAAACTAAACCCAAGCATACCACTGCAAGACCTCAGGCCATAGTCAGTTCATTTTGCATAGATCGGACCATAAACAATAATTAAAAAGCTGAAGGTACTCCGGGTTTAACAATGACATCGGGACGTCAGTCATCTCAGTCCCCCGTGACCATGGGTGCTGGAAAGCGCCCGAAACGTCGGGAATTAAAAAATAAAAAGTAAAAATAAACGCGATAAAATCCGTAAAAGTAGTTTTAATCATGTGCAATGTTCGCGTAAATATAAGAAATCATTATGTTAATAATATCTTTTTACACAATATCTTGTTTTAAAGAGAACCACATAATATTGCTTGTACTACTATTGTTATAATATAAGGAGTATTTAAGATAAATAAAATTGAAATTAGATATGTATTGTATTAGATATGTGTAGGTAATATTAGAATTTTTTTCATTTTTTTTTATATATATAGATAGGGTGACGAACGAGCACACAGTCCACCTGATGGTAAGTGGTTGCTGTGGCCCATAGACATCCACATCCATCCTCGATTACGAATCAAAATGCAGATGCGTTGTCACCCGTGAGGACTAAGATGGAATGCCTCGTTTCCAGTAAAAAGGGTCTCCGGTTCTCTACACTCACCATACGAAATACAGCAGCATTAAGCTACTATTTCACGCTGGTATTCTGTTAGATAAGTAGTATAATATAAAATAGTAAATTTTAAAATCATAAGTAGTAAATGTTTATATTGATTACGAGGATGGATACTTATTACCAGAGATCGGATAATAGGGCCCTTATTTACCTAAAGTTTAAATTTTTAAGCATTAAAGAAAGATTATCATGGACATGCCTTTTTAAATGCGGGATTGCTTGAAAGTTTATGAAGAGATAAAAATGTTAGCTACGTATAAATATTTCATAGGACTCATGGTAGATGTGATATTTAATTGAATTCTTTCAAACATAAAGATTTTTTTTTTTAATTTCATTTAGTCAATCAATTTATAAAGAAAATTTATATGAGAACTGTTCGTCTATTCTCGCTGTTTGTCACTGGCGGACATTGGAAAAAAATGCTATAATCGCCAATCTTCCCGTTGGACCCTACTGGTGGACACTGGGAAGAAATGAGTTACTTTGTCCCTTAGTGGTGGATATCGAAACCAAAAAGTTCCGTCGTCCCCTACTATTTGATTTTGTTTTCATGATTATTATATTAAAACCCCCCTTTTTAATTAAAACCAAATATAATTCTCAGTTTTTAACATAATATAATAGTAGGTTTTATTATAATATGAAGAGTTTCACGACGTTGACATGTCTGCGTCTGGTTGATGTGAGCATGATGCAAAAAAAATTATGAATTAATTAATGACGCTAAGGCAAGTAAAAAAACAATACGTATACGCGGGGTTCAAGCACCCTGCTTCCTCTTCATCCCACGGCCCACTACCTGCTTTATTCCCCGACACAATGACGTCATCTCTGCCGGTTCGTCTAGTTATGTTGTGTACGGTAATATTATTGCTATATTACTTCTCTCTTGCAGGACATCCGTGAGTTCAATTAATATTCTTAGTCTTGTAATTAATTTTATTATTTTTACAAAATAATAATATACGACAAAATATAATATAATTAATTTTATTATATTTTGTCCCGGGATTCAAATAAAGAAATTTGATTTAGATGTTCATGTCCATATTAATCTTTAATGCTAAAAATGTAAATTTTAGGTTAATAAGCGCCCGATTATCGGATCACGGCTTATTACACAATCAAACCATTCTGCCCCAGAAATGTTCTACCAACATAATAGTGCAAAGATAATACTTCTGGAATATTTGCCTCCGCAGTAGGTAGCTCCCCTACCTTTGTAAAGGAAAATCAAAATTGGTCAACAACGTCTTTTCACTAAATTAATTACATTATCAAAAATAAAATAAACATCATATTTTTAAATTATAACAATTTTGGTTGTAGGATAATGAACACCTTGTATTATTCTTCCAACCTTTATCTTCAGCATTTTGTACGCTTGGAATTGGGAACCAAATACATCGGAAGAAGGATGTTCGCATTGGAATAAGGATGTTCACATTGGAATAGGGATGTTCATATCGGTATAATGTGCCTCTCACTTCACTTCTTTTCATATTAAATTAACTTAGAATACAAAGCAAGATCTAATAGCCAAGCCTATTGTCAATTTCAAGAGTAGTTCCGATAAAATTAGCAAAACCTTCAAAAGGGTACGCAATGAATTCTTAATTTTTGATCTCCTTTCGAGTTTTAGTAAAAAATATCGTGGAAATATTTTCCCTTACCTTCACTGAACTTATCAATACCGATTAATAACTTTTATGATTTCCCCAAAATAAAATGGCATTTGTTGCATAGGGAGGAGTATGCAAGTGAATTTAGAGAGCTAGTTGTAAACAAGATGATAGAGATGGGTGATATGGAAGGAATGAGTGTGAATGAGTGCTGGAAGGAAACGGCTGATTGTATCCGAAGTGTGGCAAGGAAGGTGTTAGGAGAAACAAAAGGGAAGCGTATGATAGATAAGGATGGGTGGTGGTGGAGTGAAAGTACTAGAGAAGATTTGAGAGAAAAGAAAAATGATTTTAAAGAAAGGCAGAGCGTAGAAGACCAGAATGAATCCATAAAAGAAAGTAAGAGAGGGGAGTATAAAGAATGTAAGAAGAGAGCGAAGAAGGAAGTTGCTATTTGTAGGGCAGAGGCGCAAGATAAATTATATCGGTCCCTTGAAAGCCCGGAAGGTCAAAACGACTTTTTCAAATTGCAAGAGCGAGAGAAAGGAATGGAAGAGATGTTTCACATGTAAAATGTATAAAAGATGATTCTAGAAGGATTTTGACTGACGATGAAAGTATAAAGAAGCGATGGAAGGAGTATTTTGAGAAATTGATGAATGAGGAGAATGAATGGAATGGTATGCTTGAAAACCCACCAGTGAATATGGGCTTAGTGAGAGAAATTAGTGTGGAAGAAGTAAAAATGGCTGTTAGGAATATGAAGAATGGGAAGGCGGTCGGCCCAGATGGAATATCAGTAGAAGTGTGGAAGTTGCTGAGTGCGGATGGATGGAAGTGGTTGAGTTTATTTTTCGGTAAATTGTTGCAGGAAGAACAAATACCTGAGGAATGGTGCAGTAGTATACTGGTCCCCATTTTTAAAAACAAAGGAGACGTTCAAAACTGCAGCAGTTACCGGGGGAATAAAACTCATGTCACACACGATGAAAGTCTGAGAAAGAATAATAGAGAGAAGAATGAGAGAAGAGTGTGAGATATCACAAAACCAGTTCGGATTCATGCCCGGTCGAGGTACGACAGATGCCATTTTCGCATTACGCCAATTGTGCGAAAAGTACAAGCGCGTGCATAAAAATCTGCACATGGTTTTTGTCGACCTTGAAAAGGCGTACGATCGGGTTCCCCGTGAGGTTTTGTGGTGGGCGTTAAAGATGAAAGGTATGCCTGGGAAGTATGTGAGGTTAGTCCGTGCTATGTACAGACCATCCCGTACATGTGTACGATCTGCCGCGGGAACTACGGGCAGTATCGGTGTGGCTGTAGGGCTGCACCAAGGGTCGGCATTGAGCCCTTACCTCTTCCTACTGATTATGGACGCTTTGACGTCGGACCTGCAGGATGAGGCACCCTGGTGCATGCTCTTTGCCGATGACATCGTGCTTGTCGGGGAAGAAGGCATCGAGGTACAGAGCAGACTGACGGGGTGGCAACAGAGGCTGGAAAGTGTTGGCTTGAAGATCAGCAGATCCAAAACCGAATATCTGTGCTGTGATTTCGGCGGTCTTTCCAGTCCTGTACCCATGTCGTTGGATGGCGCTATACTGCCTACCTGCTCAGATTTCAAGTACCTCGGTTCCCTCATTCAAGGCGACGGCGAAATAGATAGAGCTGTGCAGCATAGGATTAAAGCAGGGTGGATGAAATGGCGACAGGTCACAGCCACAACGTGCGATCCCCGAATGTCAATAAGGCTGAAGGGGAAAATTTACAAATCGACCATCCAACCTGTCGTCATGTATGGAAGTGAATGCTGGGCCGTCAAGAAGAAGGATGAAAATAGATTGCATGCGAATGAAATGAGAATGTTACGATGGATGTGTGGTGTGACAAGGATGGATAAGATAAGGAATGAGTATATAAGAGGAAGCCTGAAAGTAGCGCCAGTGGTAGAAAAGGTGAGAGGAAGCAGATTGGCATGGTTTGGGCATGTGATGCGGAGGGATGAAAGTCATGTCACAAAACGAGTGTTGAATATGAATGTGGAGGGACACACGGGCAGAGGAAGGCCGAATAAAAGATGGATCGATTGTGTGAAGAGTGATATGAGAATGAAAGGAGTAAGTATGGAAACGACGGCTGATAGAGAGGAATGGAACAAGAAGATTTACTGCGCCGACCCCAGATAATGGGAAATGGTTTAGAGAATGATGATGAACTTTTATGATTTCATTGGCTCAGATTTCAGGTATTATTGTTTTTTTTTTAATTCTGTTTAGAATTATTCTTCACAGAATATGCAAAAACATGTGTTTAAATTGCTTGGTGACTTATTTGCTCGCTTATGTGTTTATGATATACATTTTTACTTTGTATCATTATTGGGGTTTAATATTAGTTAAATTTAATATTATTAAATTTTTATGATATTGGAGTGACAATATTAATAACAATAATGGCCTCCAAACCGAAATTCGGCCACTGCGGCCAGCCTCAACAGAGACTAGCTATCTGTTTAGAACAGGAATATATTGCACGAGTGCATGCACAAGCACAGGTGCATTCTCTATTCCCTCACTCTCATAGTCCTATAAGACAGCAATCCAATATGACAGGAGAGAAACCGACACAAAATCCACGGCTTTACCTGCTTTTTGAGGCATGGAATTGAAAGATCATCTACTTACTGACTCCGGGCTGCTACTGAGAATTAATTGATAGAAAAATCTAATAACAAGCCCAACCAGGGACTCAAATCTGGCAACCAAATGATCAGTATTTCCGCTTCGACTACTAGACCTTAGGAGGGATAATGGAACTAACAGTCCACATGGGTGTGAATGGTTATAGCAGCCACATGCATAATCTACAGATCACCTTATAGGACTAAAATGAATTGCCTCCAAGGCTGTAATAATACCATTTCTCTCACCATTTGAATTAAAATACAAGTGTTTACATATCTCATATCGGTCTAAGGAACCCATGCTGATTTGGGACTTTATAAAAACCTGCACGCGTGATCCTTCCCGGTTAAACCAACCACTTGATAATAATATATTATGATATAATGACAATATTATTATCATTATCATTGGCGGTGTCTCACCCCCGTGCATCGGAAAGCACGTAAAGCCGTTGGTCCTGCACCTGATCTCCGGTCGTGTCGGTTTACCGTCCCATCGGATTATGAGAGTGAGGGAATAGAGAGTGCACCTGTGCTATGCGCTAGCACACTTGGGCACTATAATCATGCCCTGCTCCGACGGCTAACCTCCGTTGAGGCAGGCCGCCGTGGCAGGAATTATGTCTGAAGGACATAATTATTATCATTATAACAAAACGGCTTAAAAATAAACTATATTATAGCATTCGGAAATCACCTTGGCCATAACCGACCTTGAAACGGTCACCACGATCATTATCATTGTAGGTATTGCTTTGGTTTTTACTATTACTTTATTACTTAAAAATTATTATAATATTCTCTGGATTGTAAGGAACACCATCTCACATAGGAGAATAATTGAAAAAGTTTCCATCTGTAAGCAGTAAATAACAGTTTAAAAACTCTCCACAACAGCGGTAAAGTAGCAAGAGGGTTTGAAATAAACTTAGCAGTTGTCCACGGAGTCAAGTGTGTTGAGTTGAGGATTTTAATATTTGTGGTGGCTAGAGTAGTTGAAACTGCAGTATTTTAAACCTCAACTCCTCACGTCGTCTCAAATAATTTAGTAAATACAATTCTACCTACTCGGTAAGAATTTTATAATAATCATTAACATAATTTAAGGATAAAAATAATTTAAATCTATAAAAATAGTCCTTTACACCGTCGCGTCGGTAACACAAAGTGGCAGATTGAAGACGGAAGTATACAATTTGCCACATTGACTTGCGTATGTGATGTACTTGTATAAGAAAACCTTTGGTTCCGTCGAAATTTGAGCGGTGCTACAGTTCCTTCAGCGGTGCCATGTTGACTGTCGGTATATCGAAGTGCTAAAGTGTTTATATAGTAGTAATACGATGGCTATCCCAGTGCAGAACCAGAGTAAAAAGAAAAAAGAAAAGTACGAAATCTATACACCTGCAGAGAGGTGTAAGACAGGGTGACGTTTATATCTCCCAAACTCTTCACTGCTGTATTGAAAGACACTTTCAAGCTACTGAACTTGAAAGGATACGGTATTATCATCGATGGTGAGTACATCACTTAACTTCTATTTAGCGACGATAGCTCTATACTCAACGACCTCAATAGTGTCACCCAACGGATAGGTCTTAGATGAACATGAACAAAACAAAGGTCATTTTTAGCGTCCATGTCACACCTATTCCGGTAGTTGTTAGGAGTACTATGTTCGAAGTTGTCGACGAGTATGTTTACCTAAGACATATAGTTCAACTATTATAGGTAAGTCCATCTTCGACCGAGAGGTCAATCGACAGATCCAACTCAGTTGGGCAGACATCGGAAGATTACAACACTTCTTCTCATCAGGTATTCCTCAAAATTTGAAAACAAGATTGTAGGTACATCTAGTGCGTGTTCCCAGTGGTGACCTATGGATCTGAGGAGTGAGAGCTCTCAAGGTCGCTCAGTGGGCTATGGAGAGGTCTATGCTAGGAGTTTCTCTGCATGATAAACTTAGAAACGAGGATTTTTAAGTTGAAGTGGCAATGGGCTGGTCATACAGCTCGAAGAGTCGACAAGGGATGGGGAAGAAAAGTTTTCAGAAATTTAAAGTCCTATATTATAACTAATACATTTAGAAAAAAAAAAAACAGCATACAAGCTTTAGCAATAATTAGAAACACTTCGAAAAATCAACTTGGAAAAAATTAACTACACTACACAATATATATATATATATATATATATATATATATATATATATATATATATATATATAGTCAACTGCCAAAATGGCGTCGATAAAGCAGCGCATTTTACTTACATACTTGATTTACTAATGTAATGCTATCGTATCACAGAGCCATCTATGCAGACAAAGCTGTAGTTTTTGAGTTACAAGAAGTGACCATATTAACCGGATGACATGATGATTGATAAATGTTGATTTTGACAATTATAACCTCTTAAACTACTTTTGTTCGTTGTTCTTTTAATATTCGCAAAATCTTATTCATTATTATTTGTGTTAGAAAAATTTAAGGTGAATAAAATATTCCACCTGTCAATGGCATGAAGGCAAGTGCGATTTTACATGTAAAGGTTAAATTTTAGAGTATTTTATAAATAAGCTATGCTTATTTATACTCTATATTTAAACGTCATATTATGATTTAAATTATATATAATTTTTGTAAAAATTACAAAACTTAACTTTATTACTTTATATTATTCACATGTAAATTTTATCAATAATAAAGGGCGTTGAACGGTAATTTGTATGTCACACTAATAGATGGCGCTAGTAGTACCTTATAACGCAGTAGGATTTGCTACACTGGGTTTTTCAATAGATGCAGGCATTTGGTTACGAAATTACGAAAACGACACAGTAAAATGTCCCTTCGAAACAAGCGTACCCTTTACAAGGTCTGTATACGACCAGTCATGTCCTACGCGGGCCCCGTCTTTGCCCACGCAAACCCTAATATTATAAATGAACTCCAAATAGTTCAGAACCTCTTCTGTCGTCGAGCTGCGAACGCACCTTGGTACGTCCGTAATGCCGACCTTCATCGGGACTTAGAGCTCCCAACAATTCAACAATTTCTTAAAAAACTCTCTGAGAACTTCTTCAAAGCCTCAGAGTCGCACCCAAACCAATTAATTCGTGAGGCAGCTTCTTATGCAGCCCCACCCCCCTCTCGCTATCGTGTCCGCAGGCCGAGAAACTCTCTCTCGGACCCGCCTAATAAACTGTCAAACGACCTGAACTGTCTCCTGGCGGCTCAGGCCAACTCTAATTAAATTAAATTATTGTACATATTAACTAACATTAATTTGCCTTCGTAGGCACTCCCTCAGCGGATCTTAGCCGCCTGCGCCCTCTTTTCCCAAAAGAGGGTCGCTCATGACACAATACAGCTTAATCAGCCGGCTGCCTGTCCCCAAAGGCGGTTTTTAGAGGGTATCACTTAGGGTCCCCGGTAGGACAGTGAGCCCCTCATAACCACGATAGACCGGCTATCGTGGTATGCGTAATGCATTTTCCGTCTCCCTACGTATAGGGTAGCTCTTTAATTGCTTCGGGCGCAAAAAAAAGCTTACGAAATTGTACTATCTGTAAAATATAATTGTATTACTATGTATAATTTTCGAAAACGATGATCGTTTGCGTCATCGTATAATTAAATGATAACTAGGTTGAAAATAAAATTTTGTAAACAATGGAGTGGAATAATTATTATAAAATGAACTATGATGAAAGTCTGTGCAGTGTGCAATAAAAAGTTATAAAAGTTCTTTACCTCTCAAACCCCTAGCGGTCTCTTGAGACCGCGGCCATATTCCGTCAAATCCCTAGCGGTCTCATGAGGTTGCACTCACCCACAGCACTTTAACTCATAAAAACATATATATAGAGACTACTTTTCTATTAAGAAGTTTGGCATTATGTAATCAGTATGAAATTTTCTATCCTCTAGTGCAATAAAAAAACTGTTATTTTACGTATATTTATTTATAATATACGTTCATTTCGTACGCCATTTTGTGTGAATGTTATTGTGTTGATTTTTGAATTTTTCTAGTGTTTTATTAGAATTTTAGTATAAAGTTTTATTATAAAATTGTAATGAAAGTTTATTGAAATAATTGTGATTTTCACGCTGCCGACATTCGCTTGGTACGTTTTTTTTTTTTGTTATCTAAATACAATAAAATCTTTTTGTAATGAAGTAAAACCTGACTTTTGTTTAGACCACAGGATAGAGAATTTTTTCAACTGAATTTTTGCCAAAATTCTTCATAGAAAAGTAGTCTTAATGGTTTTAAGTGTTGTGGGTGGATGCGATCGCATGCGACCGCTCGGGATTTTCCGGGCGCATGCGACTGCATAGGATTTTTATTGTGAAGTGTTAAAATTTACCCTCTAACTACAGCTGTGTGAGTGGTGCCGCCCTCATTTAACGCTTTCGTACGGATACTTTTTACGGTTCTCCTTAACTCTACCACAGTCTATAACTTTATTATACTGTGCCTCTACACTCCATGCTATATTCGGATTGCCGTGTGTCATAACAAAATATTTTTATATAACCCGTATTATGCAATGACATTTTTTAATTTTGACAACGTAAACATGAGTGTTTTTTCATTTCACCATGTGGTGGCGTTACTAAAGCGATATAATGACGTCACTGAAGCTTAAGTTTACATTTTCTAAAAACCATTTTTAATTTTAAAATTACATAAAAATCAATTATTAATTTTTCTTAATAATTTTTAGTAAACTGAACAAAAAAAATTAAAATACATGCAACCGCTCTAATCTGAGAGCGACTCTTTTTCGTCACGTTTGGTAACATCTAGTACTATATAACGTTAAAAATGGGAAATATGATGTACAATATGACGCTGTTATTATGTGGCACATTAAATATTTTTTCTTTTCTTTCTATTCTGCATGATCACCTACGACTCTGTAAGCAATTAATGTAGTTTGTGCTCGGAATATTTTGTATTTCTGTTATTAATTACTGGACGACACACGCCATTACCAATTTGTCTCCTTTATTACTTCTATTATATTTGACAGTTAGGTGATTACTAGTAGGCCTACCTCCTGAATCAGTGTTCTCGTCTTAGATTTTATTATTAAGAGTTCATTGATACAAATTACTTATAGTGCGTTTATAACGTTACTAACACAATATAAGTAAATAATGTGCCTAGTGATGTCTTATAGATCTCAGACGTGGTCCTTCACTGCTTGTCGTATGAAGCTCAAGGTCGTTCAGCGAGCTAAGATGAGGGCTATTCTCGGGGTTTCTCTTTTTTTTATAGGATAGAGTGGCAAACGAGCACACAGTCCACCTGATGGTAAGTGGCTGCTGTGGCCCATGGACATGTACATTTATCTTCGATTACGAATCAAAATGCAGATGCGTTGTCACACGTGAGGACTAAGATGGAATGTCTCATTTCCAGTAAAAAGAGTCTCCGGTTCTCTAAACTCACCATACGAAACACAGCAGCATCAAGCTACCATTTCATGCTGGTATTTTGTGAGAGGGTGGTCCTTCCCCGGTCGAGCCGACCCATTCTTGCTACAACTAAACTACTAATATAACTGCAGCATGGCTCTACCACATACAAAACTCTGCCCGATAGACTTAGAAATGAAGATTTTCTTAGTAAAAGCAGAGCAAACGACATAACCCAGCGGATAAGTGCTTACTTACTACTGAGGTTGGTCCTCCCCCAAGGAATGCCACAAATCACGGTCCTGAGCCACCTGCATCCATCAATTTCCTGCATATCTTACCACGTCGTCACTTCATCTATTGGGGGGCAGGCCCACACTTTGTCTACAGGTACGATGTCGAGAACCTTGCATCCCCATCGGTTGTCGGTTCTTTGAGCATTATGGCCGGACCATTGCTATTTCAGCCAACTAATCCACTGAGCTATGTCGATTACTCCGATTCTACTGCGGATATTCTCATTTCTAATTTTATCACCCAGAGAAACAGCGAGCATAGCCCACTTCATAGCTCGCTGAGCGACCTCATACTGCCAGCAATGAAGGAGCACGTCTCAGATCCATAAGTCATCATTAACAACCGTTACAGAATTACAAAAATTCCCTGACGAACATGGATTTACTCTGTAGATTGTTTCATATTGAACATACTTGCCATAGTTACCACGATTGCCAGACGGGTTGGCAATCGCAATTTTTTTTATTTTAAGTTGTTATTAGGAAGCGGCTCCAACGCATCTCCTCATTTGGTTCCTTCTGTTGCCTCTAACGACACCCACGAAAAGATATGGGGTAGAGGATATTCTTACACCGTCACTACACCAGACATGAAGTGAATGCCAATCCGTAGGTATAATACATCTTTTCCCTATTAATTTATGTCTTACAGTGATAATTGTAGTAAATTTAATCTTCTCACGTTATAGGAATGCCGCGAGATCTTAGACATGGGTTTTTGTACGATATTTTACGCGCTCAACTGATTGCTTTGCTTTCACAAATATCCTTTAAAGTGCCCCGACGTAGGACTAGACATACACCTTTATTCGGTGTTGCCTTACGTCATACTAATAATGGCAAGAATTGTGTCCTCACCCGAATGGTTAAAAAATTTAATAGTAAATTTTCTCATATTGACCCATTTATCCATTAAAATTATTTAAGCGAAAGGTAGTACAGGCTCTGACAGGAGTAGATTAATTTTTTTTTTCAAATTCAATTTTTTATTTCAAAGTCAAATTTATTTATTGCTAGAATGTAGTACATAATAATATGATGTTATTAGTTTAGTGTTAGTTAGTTTAGACAATTAACCCTTATTGTTTATGTTGGTAGCCTTGTGTGTAGTTTTGTAAATCCGTAGAAACATCTTAAGTTATAATATGTCTTCAATTCGCTAATAGACACAAAAATAATTTAATATAATGTATGTATGTGAATTGTATGTAGGTATATATATATATATATATATATATATATATATATATATATATATATATATATATATATGTGTGTATATGTGTGTGTATATATGTTATTATATGTATATACTTACGTATATGTCAAGTGTTTAAATTTATAATATGGTTATATGTGGTAGCTCAGATGGTTAGCGCTCATTGTAAATTTCACAGTAGAGAAACTTTCGATCTCAGCCGTACCAATGAAATTGTTAATTGCAATTTTAAGTGCTGATTTACCACATACTCGGCGGTGAAGGAAAACATCGTGAGGAAACCTGTAGAGAAATAAGAAAAAAAAATATTTCGAAGACATGTGAAGTTCGCCAACACGCATTGGGGTAGCGCGGCGGACAATTCCTTGCCCTAAAACGCTCTCAGAAATGAGCGGAGGCCTGTGCCCAGCAGTGGGACGTATATAGGCTCTAACTTTACTTTTACTTTTTTTATATGTATATATATGTGTGCTTATAAATGTTTATATTATCCCATTGAAGCATAAATAATTACCTAGGTCAGCTATGACAAACTATTTAAATTAAGTACTGTTTTGATCAAAGGTTTAGTTATTTTTTTTTCTTTTCAACTTTTCATACTTCTGATTTATACTAATTGCGGAAAGTGGATGACTATTATTGGCCCTATGTAAAACATATTATATAAGAATTCTTTTTTTCTCACAGTATGAAGGCTGTTGTTATCCCTAATAAAATAAAATAAGATTCTGAATGAAAATACGTTGTGACATCTGAGGACTAAGTAACACTAACAGTGACAAAAGAAATGTATGTAGTTCTCGTTATGCACCATACAAAACACCAGCGTAAAATAGTAACATCACATTTAGTATTTCCCCGGTCGGGCCGACCCATTCGCGCATAAGCTATGCAGCAGAATAAAATGCAGTTAGCATGGATCTACCATGTATATGTGTGTGACTACCTCGTTGATCTAATGGTCGTTAGTGCGACTGCTGATCCTGAGATCCCAAGTTCAAATCCCAGGTTGGGTTAAAATCGGTTTTTGGGTATTTCTGTGTAGCAATTCTCAGTGGCAGCCTGTAAAGCCATTGGGCCTAATTTCTCCCCGGACGCTTAGAATAGCAGTCATATCGGTCTATGATAGTGATGAAGTAAAGATTTCACCTGTGTTTACATACGCAATGGTGCACTTTAATCCCAGCCTGCACTGATTGTTAATATCCGTTAAGACTGACCGCTGTGACCGAAATTTTACTTAACATAATTTTTTAGCTACACTGTAGGCCATATAACTCGAGTTCTCTTACAAATCGACATATCGACCGTAACAAAGCAGTAAATGCAGGCTCTCAGGTAGAGAAAGCATCACCACCAATAAAATCTTATTTGATCGTGATTTTAAGATATGTTTTTAATATACTTAATGTCATATATCAAATTAGGAACTGAGTTTTATGCAATTTAAAAAACATTGACTTATTCTTGGTTTTTTAAAGTAAATATAATTAAAAATAAATTGACACGAATCACGAAGTTGAAACAAGAAATGAAGTCGGTTAATAACGTTAAACTGTTCTAAAATTGTTACAAAACTTTTCAAATTTCCTCTCAAGCAACCTGAAAAATGTCTTAGTTAATATTTAGACTGTATACTTTGAAATTACTTTTCGATAAAATCGTTTTCATTATTCGTTTTCGAAAATTTCGAATTATTTATCATAGACAGACACAGTACAGTTCACAATAGTCAGTCCGTGATATGTTTAATGCAAATGTGATGTGTTTAATGAATGAATTAATATGATTGGCTTGAAAAAAATCTCTATAATACGCGTACCTTGCAAAGATTCCAAACTGAAAACTTGAACGAAACGTTGGACGAACGTTGTTTGTTTTAAAAATCTTTCCGCTTTAGTACTAATTCGCTAGACAATTTCGGTAAGAGCGCATTGAAGTAATATGTACTACGCAGTAGAAGAAACACCTAAACTTGGTTGTTTGTGATTGTTGGAGAGTCCGCGGGCACAAACTTACTTAATCTGTACCATAAAAAGGTACTCTGCACCGCCAAGAATATTTTGTTCTACAAAAACTTTCTAGCAAAGAGTACGTAATACATATTAGTTTAATGGAGTGAGGTAACGTTTTTATTTCAATACGATTTTATTGCGCAACAACTGCATTTCATTTCAGTAAATGAACACAAGTTAAAAAGTTGAAGCGTGGATAGAAAAGTCCGCACCCCTATGAACTGAAACTTGAACTTAGGACGTCTATAGGACTCTCTAAGTTCAAGTTTAATGTAAGATATTCAGTGGTGAAGCTGTACCCGCCGCGGTGATATGTGGGCGTTTAAAGTATCCTCACCATGTACATTTACATTTGCATTACACACGCGAAATCTGCGTTCTTAATTTTTATTTCCTGGAGAGATTAAATGATCCGCTCTACTCGACCGTCATTTGTATTTTCTACTTTATTTCTGTTCAAAGGCTTACCGTCCTATAATTAGCCACCGAGCTATGGCAGTACAGAGATTTACCAAGAGATATGTACTAAATTTACCTATAAATAAATTGATGTAGATCTACATTACGATGCAATTAAGGGTTAATCGACACCCAGATAGCAATCGAACGAAAGACAGACAACAGTAAATAATTCGGTTTTGTTATATTTTTTAAGTATTTATGCATTACGACCAGGCGCAAAAAAAACATTAGAAATACCCCCCATAATATCAATAAAAAGCTGAAGATGTAACAAAATCCCTTTAACGACGGATTCCGATAAGTTTAGTACGCTCGATCTCACCTTACTCATATGAAAGGAAACCCTATGTTTTTATTTTAAATTCCTACAGGCGTAACACTGAGCCTTTCAATAATTTCATATTGCGGAATGACCATAAATTTTGCATGGTCTCACCACAAAAGTTCATTGTTTTATACGGTCGTGCCTCTATAAATCTTTTCGCATTTAAGTGTGTTAAAAGTGCATATGGATTTAAAGCTTTCAGATGGGAACGCGTTTTATAAACATTTGAAAGTGTCGCTTGTTGTATTTCTTCATTATTTCGCGTAATAAATTTATGGTCTTTAGTGGCGAACTTGAACGGTTTTTAGCGTGTTGGAATGTAAAATAAGTTTCGTATTTGTATTGTATGTAAAAAAGCGCATTGTATAATTTATGTTTGCATGTAAAGACATGGCGTCAAATTTTAAATTTTCATGATGTATGTAGATAGGTGCGCGTGCTTGCGTGCGTGCGTGACGTTAAAAATCTGCGGTTGCCGACCCGCTCGCCAAGCAAGGCAACTACGACAATCATCCCCCTATGAGATAAAATATAGGGGAAGGCAGCAGTAGACACTCCATAGGCTTCAAAAGATGATAGAATTAGTACAGCCATTCAACGAGGAAAAGTAAACTTTGTGTCTGGTACTCTTATATGACATCAGATATTGTATTGTGTCTATCGGAAATTCGGTCGGTTTTGGAGGAAAAAAAAAGACTTTTTCGTTTTTACCTGTATTGCAATGATTTAAAAATTTAATGAAATCTATTGCCTTCTAGCATTTAGTATATTCAGCTATTATTAAGCAATGATTACCCTAATGGGTTACTAAAAAATCAAATAAAAAATTTAACAAAAAATGATATTTAAAAAAACTTTGAAACATTTAACAGGGCTTCAAAATATGCGTTTATCGCAGAATGTAGAATTTTATATATATTCCCACGCCTTTTTAATCACAAAGTCAAACCGGAGAGTGACAGCAAAACGCACGAGGAGTTCATAAACGTTAAATGGTGTTCGATTGTTAAAATTTTATTTCACGAGGATGCAAGATACATTCTACTCTCGAACAGACATCCTAGCTAAGAGCTTAAATTTGTAAATTTCACAGTTCGCGAGCCTAGCTTTCGATCCCTACCGACACCAATGAAATCGTTCATTGTCATTTAAAGTAATGATTTACCAGGTATTCGGCGGTGAGGAAAAATGGTGAGGAAATCTGTATATCTGAGAATTAAAAACAAGTATTTCAAGGATACTTGAAATCCGCCCAAACGCATTGGGTCAGCGCGGTGGAAACGACTGGTGATAGGTCAGGTGCAGGGCCAACTGCTTTACCGGCTTTCTGAGGCACGGAGTGAAATACTACCAACTTCCTGACTCCAGCCTGCTACTGTGAATTTCTTGACAGAAAGACCTGGGATTGACTGGCAACCATAAGATCATCGAGGCAGTCAAAGTAATGCTGTGAAATTTAATATTTACTGTGTGCAATTCAATAATTACATTTTAAGTTTTTAAGTCAAATTATTTTTTTAATAGTAAATCTCCTGTATCATATTGTAGCCTCGAACAAATATTGTTTTGTTTTAAAAATTGAGAACCCTCTAAAAGCAAGCAAATATACAGTTATTACGTTTTCCGTTACGCCTCGCGAGCGTTAACATAATTTACGACGTAGTTATGCAAAAAGATCCAACAGACAAAAAGCTATTTTGTCAAATTGATTTTACTAATTTATTGGTTAGTTCCTTTTTGCATTACTACGTCCAATTATAAATCGAACGGTGACCTACAGGTTGACATGGGCCGCTTCGGATAACGATGATACGTTCAAAAACACGCACAACTCGATGTCAGGAAATAGTTCTCGTTTGAAATCATGCCAGCAAATACCGGGTTCTATGCAGGAGTTAAATGCTTTATTTGATATTTCGACAAGTCGATGAAAGGTGAGGCTAAAATTGCTTTAACGTAGTTGTCCAGAATGGTAACAAAACTGGGATTAAAAGAATTGAAAGTAGCTATGCCAGGATACCCCCGAAATGAAAAGTGGTGATGGACTCTCAAGCGCCATCACTACACACAAGTAGTAGTACAAGTAACTTGTGTTACCTTATCAAAAATCTACTGCTGAACATGGCCTATGTTCTCCGTAGATGGTCTCATAGGTGTTCTCATAGATGGTCTCATTTACTATAGTTACCACGCTTGGTTGTTGTATTTTAGTATAGTTTTTTATATAGTACTCAACTTTTTATATATTCTAGTATTATTAGAAAGACGCTACTGCTCATTTCCTGCTACGTTTCCTTCTGTCGCCTCTACGCACCCACGGGACGAAATGGGGTAGTGGATATTGTTACACGAAACTATATAGTCCAATAGTTCGTGTAGTGGCAGTCGGTAGTTATCTATAAAATAACTTATTCATCTTTAAATACTAGCGATAAGCTTTGGCCTCACCTGGATAGAATATATTAATATGGCATTATTCAGATTTTACATAATCAACAACGGTTAATTTTATTAATTATCGTTTTTAATATATTTTTAAGATTTTCGGATAAATGAAAAACAAAAAAACAAAACAAAACAATGGCTGCCAGCATTGTTTTTTAACTTTTCGACAAGTTTCGTCACAATCGGATCAGACTTATAAAAATTAAAAGATTTTTTCATTATGTCCTAACAACTTGTAAATAACAGATGAGCTTAATAGAAGCGAGTTATTTCAAATTTACTTATATGTCTATATGAATAAAATAATTATTAAACTAAATACCAATATCTGAAACATATTATACAATAAATTGAGACATTTTGTTTCCATCAAATGAAACGCCAAGAAAACAAAAATATTTTGCAAGGAATAAAGTAGCTTTCATTCAAGTATTACCAATAAATAGACCTGTCTTCAACAAACAATTATAATTTTGGAGAGCCTCATATATATAGCTAATATAATGTTTAATATATTTTGTGTACTCATATTTATCTTTTCTAGGAATAGTTTTTATAGAATATTAGAAAATAGCAGAGATTGCCATAAGGCATTAAGTCCGCCCTTTATATCCCTTAGTATATAAGGTATATAATAAAGATTAAATAAATAAAATAAATAACGGTGACAAGCGAGCACAAAGCCCACCTGATGGTAAATAGGTGGTACTCCAGAATGTCATATAACCTATGGACATCTACATCTATCCTCGATTAGGTATCAAAATTTAGATGCTTGTCACCCCTGAGTACAAAGATGGAATGCCTCGTAAGCAGTAAAAAGGGTCTCTGGTTCTCTACACTTACCATACGAAACACAGCGGCATTGAAAACGTGGTCCTTCGCCAGTCGAGCCGACTCATTCGTGTTACAACAATAATATAGTTGCAACATGGCTCTACAACGTATAAATAATAATGTTGAGATGAAGGTTTCAGTGTGTATTACCACAGTATGTAATATATTACTTTATAGTTGTCCATAGCAGAGGCTAACCAATATAAATGTCCGTTTAGTAAATGCCGAGAAACTGGCACTAAGGTTTGCGTTTTCTTTTATTGTAATATTCCCGTCCGTTGCTGCAAAGTCGGAACATAACTCAAGATAGAGCTGGCAAAATTATTTTTCTTTGAGATATTTTAAGAATGTGTCTTGTTATAAATAATCGTCTTAGAGACGTTTATTATATATTTAATGATAGGTATACATTTACATATACTTAATATGAAGGCTAGATGCAAGTAATATTTCAAACATCTTTATATTCTACGTTGCTTATCGCTTACGGTGTTTTATAATGTGTTTTTGTTTTCTAAAAGAAAAACATTACATCAGTCGGTAGGTAGTCAGGCTCGGAACATTTATTTGTAGGCCATATAATCACCTATTGCGTGAGAGCATTGAGCATCGCTCAAATTCAGTGCAATGCAAAACTCAATGCTTAGCCATCATGCTGACATTGTTAATTATTTAATCGAATTTTATTATATTATACCTATACGTGGTAGAGCCACCTATATTATGGTTGTAGCACGAATGGTTCAGCTTGACTGGGAAAGGACCATTCTCTTACAGAATACCAGCTAAAATGGCATAATGCTGATGTGTTTCGTATGGTGAGTGTAGAGAACCGAAGACCCTTTTAACTGGAAACGATGCATTCGATCTTAGTGCTCTGACAACGCATTTTGATTCTTAATCGAGGATAAATGTAGATGTCTATGGACCACAGCAACGACTTACATCAGGTGGACTGTGTGCTCGTTTGTCACCTTATCCTTTAAAAAAGTATTTTTAAGTTACCCCTGTTCTATAAAAAAATACGGTGTGGTGGTTGAGTAAAAGAATTCTTTCCTCTTCCTCCATTCTATTTAGCCACGTAGAATACGCTGACTGTCGAGGTAAAAACAACGTCAAACATGAGAAATGTCTGGTGCTGCGATCGTTAATCCATCTACCAAGTGGTGGCTAAAGCAGACCCTCCCTATAACAGGAGAAGCCCAAAAGGAGCAGTGAAGTACATTGCAGTAGACTTTTACGGGAAAATAAAATAAACTTGTAATTTGTTTTCACTTTGTCATTTTAAATCCTTTGTGTTTGTTCACAGATGATATCATAATAACACAATTGATCTTATTACAAAACTTGTCTCATTGATACCCAGCAGGTAGCCTACTACGCCAAAATTTTTGTCACGTTTTGTTGATTTCTTGAAGAAAAGGAAATGTGGTTTAATTATTAACTTTATTATACTCGTATAGTGCCTAATGCTTTGTTTTAGTGATCTTAAACTATTGAATAAAACTATTATTTACGGATTTTATCGCGTTTAATTACTTTAATTTATAGAAAATAAAAATATAAATAAAAATTCGCGTAAATTTAAGAAATCATTATGATCTTAAACTATCATGGCATTATTGCCTTTCTAATAAAACCGGCTTATTGTACATCGGTTGGATGGTCATTTTTGTGTTTTTTATATAAAATTGACTGCCTCGTTGGTCTAGTGGTTGTAGTAGTGCGACTGCTGATCATGAGGCCCTGAGTTCGAATCCCGGGTCTGGCCATAAAATTAATTATTGAGTTTTTCCCTCAAGAAATTCTCAGTAGTTGCCCGGAGTCAGGAAGTTGGCGGTGTCTCACCCCCGTGCCTCGGAAAGCACGTAAAACCGTTGGTCCTGCGCCTGATCTCTCTCCGGTCGTGTCGGTTTACCGTTCCATCGGATTATGAGAGTGAGGGAATAGAGAATTCACCTGTGCTTGTGCGCATACACTTGGCCACTATAATCCTCTCCTATGCCGATGGCTAGCCTCCGTTGAGGCTGCCGCCGTGGCCGGAATTTGGTCTGGAGGACATTATTATTATTAAGTAATGGGTAATCTTGGGTTTAAAGAAGTCTGACACTAAATAAGTCCCTTAGCTGTGCCGCCAGCCTTCTCTTCCAGATTTTGGCAGTCGATTTCCATACTTTAAATTTAGTTTGCTATTTTCCAATTTTTTCATATCGATTCTAGTCAAAACCATAAATTATAAAGTATTAAAAAGTAGTTAGTAGTTTATGGTTTATTCGACTAAAAAGACGATATACGACTATAGATTGCCACGTGCATCCATTAAGTCCCTAGATATTTTATTATGTCCACTCCATCTAGTAAAGTGGTCGATCAACACTGCGCCTTCCAGTACGCAGCTGAAACTAATTCTCGTTCATTGAAGAAGAACTGGTCGTTAAAGAATTGAACGTTTAGTGCCAGTGTCAGAATATCCACTACCCCATGTTATCCCGTGAGTATCGTAAGAGGCGGAGGAGTTCCCGCTGTTACCTCTTACGAAAAACCAGGTTTAAGTCCGGGTTTAACAATGACATCGGGACGTCAGTCACCTCAGTTCCCCGTGACCAACGGGTGCTTGAAAGCACCCGTTTTAATCAATGTGTAGTATTCGCGTAAATATAAGAAATCATTAAATAGCTATAACTTTTAATCCTAGTGATCGAATTTATAACCTGCTCCAATTTTAAGTTTTAAAAAAGTGAAAACATAGTAACAAACTATATTAAAACAATTCCAGAAAATGAAGAACATTCAACATTTTTTTTAATTTATTTTAAACACAAAATGCAATTGAAATTTATGAATACTTCTGACGAATGACCGATTTAAATTGAAATCTATGTTACAGATCCTAAAAGTGTTTTACTTTACATTTGCACCACGGCAAACACTCAGACGGTCCAAGAATAAAGACTTCACTGAGTGATTTATTTTCCCTTAACATAATAAATTACACGCGAGGGCTATAAATTTTGTCTTTAACAAAATTGTACAATTGAAAAATCTGTTAAAACGTTAAAGTGGGAAAAGCGCCCCACTCAAATATTTCAATATCTGTCGCCGCAGATCTAAAAATGTTGCTATTAATACGCGCAGTCTGCCGATCTGTCTGTCTGCCACCATGTTTTGTATTTCTGTCTGAGTTTTGATGTGTTTTACTTTATGTTCACTGATTTGTTGCCCTCGCCGCTAGTATTAATAACTCGAGAGATTATCACGCGTGTGCTGGCGCATTCACATTTAATTTTCGAACTGAACAACTGAAGATGTTAATTACGAGGCAGTTCTGTCGAAATTTAGAAATATTCAGTGTATGATTTTTTTAATGTTTTATTCGTATTTCCATTTCATCATCAACCTATAAAAAATCTTAGCATTCTTTTCAGTTTCATGGTGGATTTCCCTTAATAGTCACACTTATCAGTTGAGAACAAAATGTACGCAACAAAAAATATAAGTTCGGGGAAAAAGTTTCTTCGTATTTTATATACAAATTCAAGACATTCTTTTTTCAAAGTTTAATTACATTTAGTTACAATATATATGTACCATTTTGTTCGATAACTTGTTTCCATTTTGTGATATAATCCAGTTGCTGTAGAATTCTTGGGATTTTTGATCAAAACAATGCGACAAGTATAAAAGTTGGTGAGAATTACTTCGCCCATATCCGCTCAATAAAATAAAATTATGTATCTTACCTAGTTTAAAGAGCACCTCCCGCCCTCCCTCAGTTACGTGCACTAATCCCGTCACCACCAATCCCAGCACCACTATTCAAATCAGGTAAGACACATTATTTTATTTTATTAAGCGGATATAATTCAGCGGCGAAGTAATTCTTACCAACTTTAATATAGTAACGCCCGATTCTATTACCTAATTATCTGCGACAAGTATGTTTATCTAACAATACCCAAGAAATTCTGAAGAGACTGAAACAGGTGAAAATCTGAGGGTGCAAGGTTAGGACTATAATATGGTGGATGCAACCAAGCTCTCTCAATTTTTGCAGAGTGGCCAAAGATGTGTGTGGTCTGGCGTTATCATGATGAAAGACGACACCTTTTCCATTCATCAAAACCGACCGTTTCTTCCCAATTTCTTGATTGAGTCTCATTAGTTGTTGGCAGTAGAGATCCGAATTGACGATTAATGCCCTTACAATCCTACCATAAACACAGCATCTCGTTATTGCGTGATAATCCGGGTTTCGCCACAGTCTGTGGAGCTTCACTACCCCTTGATCATGATATTTTTCGCACATTCTCGTCGTAGGTGATCCACTTTTCATCACCATTAATCAATAATTACAAAAATGGTTTTTTTTCATTACATTTCCCTAGAGAATCGCAGATGAGTACACGATTTATTAGGTTCCTTTCAGTGAGCTCGTGTACCCAAATATCGAGCTTTTTTGTATAGTTGTATCAAATGGACCAAAACTGTTTTGTGGTCAATTTTTAATTCCTCGGCTATGTCGTAACTACTAATATCATAATCTTGATCTACTTTTTCAAAAATGACATTGACCTTATCCGTATGAGGGCGACCGTAACGAGTTGCACCTTAGCAACTGTGCTACTCTTACTGACACTGCGTCAGGTCAATAAACGTCACAAATTTTCGCGGCTTGGGTCGCATTTTTCCCCTTTTTTGTAATAAAACTTCAGAATTTATCAAATTTGTTCGTTAGATTAACTCATTTTGGCGGACAGAAACACAATTGAAAAATGGCGGAAAAGTGTTTTTTACTTTTACTTTTTTTTTCTTAATGTCCTTTGTGTATTGATATTAACCCAGCCAGATACAAACTGTACAACTTAAGAGATTTTTATTCAATTTTATTCAAACAAAACACGAATAAACTTTTTCAGCGACATATTATGAGTATGAACAAAATGTGTGAGCCGCATGCTCATTTACATCTGCTTTTATAATAAATAGAGAGATGAATTCTCTTACGCCGCCACCTTCTCTATATTTTTTTGTAACTTTTTGTATAATATTATAAAAAGATAAGTTTTCATGTTCATTAGTTAACATTTTCTTATGTGTTTTTAGGACGTATGTTGTATTTTGGATTAAAGTATTATATTTACATTTTTTTAAATAAATTACAAAAACATAAAATGACATGAAAATTTCTTTAATAATAAATGATTAGTAAAATACTTATATTCTTACCGCCGGATTATTACAATTATGTAAAATGTTTATATAATGGTAAAATTAATTATTTTCTTTAGAATTTTTTTTTTATAGAAGAGGGGGCAAACGAGCATGCTGCTCACCTGATGTTAAGTGACTACCGCCGCCCATGATCAACCGCAACACCAGGGGAATTGCAGGTGCATTGCCGGACTGCAAGAAAGGAGTAAGCTCTTTTCTTGAAGGTCCCCAGGTCGTATCGGTTCGGAAAAATCGCCGGTGGTAAACTATTCCACAGAGAGGTTGTACGCGGAAGAAAACTCCTTTTGAAACGTACTGTGGGGGACCGCCAAGCATCCAGATGGTGTGGATGGTATCGGGACGTTTGCCGCGTAGTGCGTTCACGAAATTTGGCGGCTGGGATTAATCCGAACAATTCCTCAGAGCACTCTCCATGGTATGTGCGTAATAAAATGCAAAGAGATGCAACATCTCTTCGCAGTGGCAGTGAATCGAGCCGATCGGAAAGCACTCGGTCGTCGACGATTCGAGCCGCTCTGCGCTGGATGCGGTCAAGTGGAAGGAGCTGGTACTGGGGAGTCCCAACCCAGAGATGGGAACAGTATTCCATGTGCGGCCGAATCTGCGCCTTGTAAAGTCGCAGGCGGTGTGCCGGCATGAAATACTGTCCCGCTCTGCTGAGCACGCCAAGCTTTTTAGAGGCCAATTTGGCCTTCTCTTCCAAGTGACCACGAAACTGCACGTCACTCGATATGTCAACGCCGAGGATTCCGATACTGGCTAAGGCAACAAGGGGAGTGCCTTGAAACTGAGGAAATACGAAAAAGGGGTTCTTTTTAGCGGTTAACGCGCAAACTGTGTCTTCTGGGGGTTAAACTGGACTAGATTTAGTCGCCCCCAATCCGAGACTCTGTTCAGCAAAGACTCGACTTCAGACACAAGTTTGTCCCGGCACTCGGAGACGTTTTCCCGAGAAATATTGGCTCGGCCGGTGTAAAGAGCATCACCAGTGCTGTCATCTGCATAGCAATTAATATTGTATTACATTATAACCATATTCCATAACATAATATAATTTGACGCGTAGATGGATGGTATTGTAGACTCAAAAATTATTCCTTTTTCTAAATTTAATCGTATACAGCTTCAACTATCGGTAGCAATTAGCTCTTTATGTTGAGGTAATTAGTGATGGCAGGAGATTAACGCAAAATGAATGATTCGGCTCATGTTCACACAAACAGGATGTCAACGGTAACTCCTACCTAAGGTTACCTACTCAGTGAAAGCTATAAAGTTTTGATCTTTAACATTGCCAAAATATGTGCGATAAAGTAGTGGCTTATTAAATGTATTAATTGATTTTTGTTGGTACTTTCACCATTAAGGTCTAATAATAGTCTAATGTTACCTATAGAAAATTTTGCTGTGCCTTCTTATAATGCATCTTCCTTAATATAAATTTAATATAATAAAACGCTTCAGATGCAAACCCGCCTGCGAAGCAGGGTTACTACGGCGCAATAACAAAACTGCCGAAGGCCCTGCAAATATGTTTTGAAAAAAAAATATTATTTCATTATTACCACTATTGCGGCCCAATCTATTATATATATTGTATTTTTCTAAACGCATTTTTAAAAATAGGAAAAAATCTGCTAACTTAACACTTCCTCAATATCATTTCAATTTTTCGGCCATGCAGATTTCATACGTCCAGTACGTGAAATGGAATAAACAAGTTATTAATACCGAATGCCGATGGGGATCAAACTCATACATACATTTGTAAATATTATTGTTTCATATTATATTGAATGACGAGCATCAGAAAGAAAAATAATCTTGTTTTTTTTTTGTAAAAATTATTCACGATTGATGTATGTATCGATAGATACATTTTGTCTACGTTATCTACTTAACGTTAAGTGGCACGTATGCTCTTTTGTAATCTTTACTTTTATAAAAAAACGAGAGAATCATTTATCATTTACGATTAACATCATCTTTAATTACTTGATTTTTTTAATCTAAGGGTAACGCATAAACGAGCATACAGTCCACTTGATAGTAAGTGAATGATGTGGCTATATGACATAGACATCTAGAGCTCTCTTCGATTAACCCATTCATTGCCACTTAAATTTTATAAACATCACCTGAGTGCCACTTAATATTTTTGTGGATTACAGAAGAAAAGGCGTAATTAAATGTGTTCTTTAATCACAAAAAATCCCATAAATAACAAAAAACCCATCTAAAAATTGTAAACGCACCATACGTGGTGGTGGCACTGGTAAGAGAAATTTAATCACTAGTGCCATTCAACGTGCCGTTTGCGTTGACGTTTGGATAGTATTATATAACATGTTCTGAGAGACTCGTGCTGGATATGTCAATATGCTGCTTTATTTATATAATCTATGTTTGTTTATAAATAGGTGTAAGTCCTTGTTTTACACACATAATATTACTTTGTTCTGTCCTAAGTTTTTGTATCTTACGTATTTATAACTACTTAGTAACTTGAAGCATGCGGTGTATACCTATTGTTGGTGTACTTAATTAAATAAATAATTTAGTATCAGAATTATTTAACATCTTTGCTCCTTATCTGATTAATGTATACCTATCCACTTTGTATATTGTTACATTTACGGCACCCAATAAAAACCTCTCTGGATGACCTTTGAGTGGGTTGATTATTTTAATATACATAGGTTCGTAAACAATAAAAGTGAGAGAAACCCATGAAGATAATCATTTATTTTTAAAAATAAAAAAATTACAATTAATAGTTGTGGTACCCTTTGAAACAATTATATTTTAATAATTAAAATCTATCATATAAATCTTCACATAAATAATAATTATCTTTAAACAACTAGTTTATATTTTTCACGTACCTACTTTTTAAACATAAAATAAAAAAATATACCTATGGATTTTCTCTATTTTTCTACCTATGACCTATGGCCTTGGATACTATAAATGCTACTGCGGAAGTAATACAAATAAGTTTCTCTCTGTGGATTCATAATTTAAACCTTATAAAATACGTAAAATGTGACGGCCAGTTTATAAAATATTTAGTAATTAAATACATTACGAATAGTAAATTTAACTTTATGAGTGTAAAAAAAATAAAAAAATAAGAGACACGCATAAATGAAGTGATTTGTTCCTTGTGCATCATGAATAAAACTATCCAATAAAGTTTTTTACTGCCATGCCAACGAACGAACCGTATGCGTGCATGTGACTTTATTTTTCAAAAACACGATGAAACAAGGGAAAAGAAAGAAAAAAATTAAGAATACTGATTACTTTTATCTCATAATTTACTAATATATAATAAACACTCGTTAAAACTCAAATTATTTTAAATTCAAAATGTACGTTATTAGTACCAATCTTTTTTTCATTGTCAAAACAAGAATGACAATACCAAGCAAAAACCATCGGTGTTTCCACATTTAAAAATTATTTCTAATAGTTAATGTTGCCATAGATTAAAATAAATTTCTACCGTTTTTATTTAATGCAAAGAAAACATCAAGAAGTCACTCAACATTTACGGTGCGTTGGTGGCATGACGTAGTAATCTCGATCAACGCAAATGGTGCGTTGGTGGCAATGAATGGGTTAAGAATCAAAATGCACAATTGGACATGCGTTGTCACCCCTGGGACTAACATAGAATACCTGAATCCCAGTAAAAAAAGTTTTCCGGTTCTCTACACTCATCATACTAAACATAGTAGCGTAAAGTGTTATTTTACGGTGCTATTCTGTAAAAGCGTGATCCATAATAATATAGCTGCACCATGGCTCTGCCACGTACATTTTTATTAGAAATACCGACATTATAATAAGCAAACAAAAACTAAACAATTTATTTTAAGGACACGAGTCACTAAACATAAATTTCTGCAAAATAAGACTTAATATTTGATCGTATCTACTGTGTTGCTAGCTTTAAATGACATTGGCTACAGGATGTTTTAATCTTGTAAATCCCTTAATCACTGAATCGACTTTATATTCGTCATTCCTTGAAAGCGGATTTGCTATACGATTGTTTCGTTGAACTTTTGTTTGTTAATATGCAGTCGGACTGAATGACTCGCTACTGTCAGTCAAAATGAATACAAAAGAAGAGATTGTTGCTTAATTCTTTTGTTCTTGTCGCTTGTAGTCATAACGGAGTATTCCCAATTTTTTTTCATCTGATTTCAAAATTTACAACTTCTCAACATCTGATTTCAAATTGGTGCTGTGTGTTGTGATCGATAACAGTGATTGATCACATTTGAGCAGATAAGCCATCCATAAGCGCAATATTATATCCTCATCACCATTATCATCACAGCCTATCGAAAGTCAACTGCTGAACATAGGTCTGCTCATAAATTACCTCATAGTTATTATTTCGAGTTGTCATCAGAGAGATGCTGTTGCACATCTCCTGTCTTAGATTCCCTCTGTCGCTACTTACGCCACCCACGGGATGATATGGGGTAGTGGATATTAATCCGCCACGCCACTACTCCGTTAATATGCCTTCGAGTACTAATCAGTTTAGTTTTGTAATATATTATTGTTAAACACATGAAATCATTTTAACGTTACAAAATTGTAACCAGTTGTTTTGAAACATAATTCATTGGAGGCGAATGTTCATAGTTCAAACGTGCTCGACTTTGGGTACCGGAAAACGGACGTGATACAATGTTAGCAATATTATGAAAATATTTGACGAAAATAATATCGATGATAGTGGTAAATGTGTTTGTTAATTGTCCTTAGTTATATAAACATAATGCAATATTAATTATTAAAATTAAAACATAACTTGAAACCGATTTCGAAAACAAAATATACAATAAAATAATTTCCACATAATGGCTTCAAAAAGCGGGACTCTAATTATTTAGTACACTATGTCTTAGCGTTTCTTAATTGTCATTAAAACTATTATTAGTTTCCTCTTTTAACTGAAATATCGTCTAAATATGTAATTACATTAAAAATTCATTACATATTTTTCCACCCTTTGGCTCAATACATTTTCTTAAAATAATAATAAAACAAAAGAAAAATCCTCAATTTTGGTTCAACCCTAATATAAAAAACATAGAAAACATACTCATCGAATATAAAATCTTCTTGATTATGAACCAGGGATAAAAAGTTTATTATTTAATGACTGTAGGTTACTACCATTTGCTTATTATTTTGTATTACTCAACTGCGACGTTTGCTGCAACTGTTTTATATACAACTTTACTATTTTAAATATAACAATGTATTTAAAGGGCATACTTTTTATTCCCAGTTGGTAGGGCTCTTTTACATAGGAGCATATTATAATTAGTCTAATTACTCTATGCTTAAGAGTTCGCCTGGATAGAAACAAATGTCTTATCTATTTCAGTGGCCAATTAGCAGTACGTTTTGAAGTTTTGAAGGGTTATAGATCATTCAATTTCAGTCCTAAGGGGTTACAATACATTTGTACTTCGTCTAGCCATTTATGTTTGAATTAATTTTCAGAAACGTCCCTATCTATTCGTTTGTCAATCTTAATTTAAAACAAAAACTGAAAGGTTTGACAACACTGACCACGCTTGGTAAGCGGATCAGTGCGCATAGAGACGAAATGCCAGTAACGCGATATGATATTTAAATTTAAGTTTCCCCCTACTAACTTTGAGATAGGCAGCAGAGTCTACCTAATAATAACTAAAAAATAAAAAACTGCGCTTGCTAACGCGCTTTTCAAGCGTGGCAACTATGCCAAATGGATATTTGCCTATGAGGTAATCTAGGAATCCACTACTCAACCCCTTTATTCCAAGGGGTTTTTGATAGACTGTAACGGTAACGATAGATATCCCCCATCATATTGAACATACATTTTATTTTGGTCGGCAAAAACAAGTTTCTTTATTAACGTGATACATCGCTTTAAAACGTTATTTTGATAAGAGTAAATATTATAGTATGTGAGGGTAATATGGTTGGTCACTTTCTTGTAACTCAAAAACTACAGTCTTGTTTGCATAGATGGCTTTGTGACACAATCGCTCAGTCAATCAAATAATAAAGGGTCAAAAAGGCGCTGCTTTATCGACGCCATTTTGGCGGTTGACATAATAGCAAATATTTTAGTCGATTTTAGTATGGTTCAGTGTAGTTAGTATTTTTAAAAAAGATTTTTCGAAGTGCTCCTAATTATTGCCAAAGCTTGTTTGCTTTTTTTTCTCAATATATTAGGTACAGTATAGGAGTGTGTTTTTATCTCTTTCTTCTCCTAGTTTTGGTTTTATAGGGTCTTCAAGGTCAATCAAGGTCAATCTTAAAGTGGCCATATTACCGTCACGAACCTTATTATATTATAAATCCTATCTTAGCCACAAAAAAGTTTACAATTAGTCATTAGTCTATCAGGCCCTCCTAAAAGAGTATTTGACGTAATCGTAACGGCGTGATAGGCTCGTTGGCACTCGCAGTATCACTGCTCCCCGTCCGGTCTGGGTGTTTTCATCAGGCGTATGAGAAGTATATAACGCTATCTATAAGAGGTCATGAAATATTTCATGCATTTTCTCCAGTCGTCTCTTACAATACCATCGAGACGTGACACATGATGAGTTCTCCTAAGCAGCTATGTCACAACAAGCTGCGCTTTACGGTATGCATTTGCTTTATATAATATTTAAAAAGAACTACAACGTATTACGCCATTTCCTCAATATATCCTTGCTTATATAGGTGCCTGAAAAAGTATGATAATGTATTAAATTACCATAGTATTGATTCTGTTCCTTAGCGCTTGTTGACTGCATGAATAAAATCGAATATATTACCTTTTCGCCATGAATACCGACATGCGTTATTTTATAGTTGCTGATAATGCGTTTCTCGGGGACGCAAACCTATTTTTATATTACTTTCAAACAGGTTCCCAATTTGCTTGTTTAAATTTTTATTTACTTGTTTGTTCAGATATCGTAAACAAACTACGTGATGCCTGAATGAATAGCCATAAAAAGATCTGATTACAGTCTACAGATGAAGACGCTCTACTTTTATCTCTCATAATCCAGTGTTAGATTACATTACATTTAAATTAAAATGGGATAGCTACCGCCTATATATATCCCACTATTGGGCATGTGCCTTCACTAGAAATTATTTTCAGAAATTTAGCTTCAGCGCTTATATTGTTAGTGATAATTGACTTGGCTGTTTTTTATTTTTGTAATATTTTATTCCTGCGACATGCAGGTTTCTTCACGATATTTTCCTTCACTATTGAGCACATAGCAGCTATATTACGGTAGCAGTACTAATGTGTCTTATATGAAATCGTACAAACCTGCTGTTTTACGTCTAGTATTAATTATTATTTAGTAGGGACAATGTGATCTTTCACCGGTCGAGACGATCCATGTGCTGCAGCTGTGATACGCTGCAACATGACTATACCACGTTTATAAACTTGAACGCAGTGAGGCGCGGAGATAAAAACATTTTTTCTATACACATCAGAAAGGCAATATAATAAAAATAAAATTAAAAAATGAAACAAAAATTAGAGCTTTTGTACAATTTGATTCTTTGTCAGGTGCTCTGACGTTACAACGGACTTTGTTTACGTTTATCAGTTATACTGACAAGAGCGATAAAATAATTAGGCCAGCATTAAAAGTATCTTCATTTAAACTGGGTCACCAGTTGCCTTGGCGCGTAACTCGCCTTCAGGTTAAAGAGTTGACATAAAACTTTAATATTTGTAAGCAATTAATAATTTTCATGTCTGCCTTTTATTTATAAATAGCTCACACGCTTATATTAAAATGGTGCAATCAAAAATTCAGTCAAAAATGTGTTATAAATATCCTAAAGGTATTATTATTATTTTTACATGGTTGCTAACTCGTTTGACAAGCGTGGCAACTGCACGGCGTGCAACTACGTGGCTATGGCAATATACCCTCATATAGCAACGACAAAAATAAACGGCCCCCAGTCTCCGGCGGCTCTGCTATGCTGGCTACGGTGGTGACCATGGTAATGGCAGTGCAGGAGGTGCTAAGAATCTCCGGTGAAGGGTCGGTTACCACCCAAGATGACTCGACCTGGCAAAATATAACGCACGCACCTTGAAGACTGACTGACTGATTGGCAGGTTGTAGTCCGAAAAGTGCAACCTGCCACTTTGTCTTGTGTATGTGGACTATGAGAAAGCCATTGACTCCGTCGAAATTGGGCGGTGCTAGAGTAGAGCAGGCCAAGTTGACTGTCGGTAAATCGAAGTGCTGAAGTGCTTGTACAGTAACAGTACAGAACCGGAGGACGAAACCTATCCAACTGCAGAGAGGTGTAAAACAGAGTGATGTTATATCCTCGAAACTCTTCACCGCTGCATTGGAAGACGTTTTCAAGCTACTGGACTGGAGAGGATACGGTATTAACGTCAATAGTGATTACATCCTTACATACCTTCGATTTGTCGTCGATATAGTCCTTATGGCAGAATCGCTAGAGGACCTAAACACTATGCTCGATAACCTCAATAGTATGTCACAACGATAGGTCTTAAGATGAACATGGACAAAATAAAAGTCATACACACAAACAAATAATGTCCATGTCATAGCGATGCCGGTTGTTGTTGGGAGCACTAGGCTCAAAGTTATTGACGAGTATGTTTACCTGGGACAAATAGTCCGACTAGGTAAGTCCAACTTCGACCGAGAAGTCAATCGACGGATCATCTCGGCTGGGCAACGTTCGGGAGATTACGATACATCTTCTTCTCAGGCATACCTCAAAACTAGATTGTACAACCAGTGCGTGTTGCCAGTGATGACCTATGGATCTGAGACGTGGTCCTTCACTGCAGGCCGTTTGAGGAAGCTCAAAGTCACTCAACAAGCTATGGAGAGGGCTATGCTCGGGGTTTCTCTGCGTAATAAACTTAGGAATAAGGATGTCCGCAGTAGAACTAGAGTGACCGACATAGCCCAACGGTTTGGTAAGCTGAAGTGGCAGTGGCCCAGCCATATAGCTCGTGGAACCGACAACCGATGTGGAATAAAAGGTTTTCGTTTGGCAGTCTCGTACCTGCGAGCGAAGTGTAGGGCATCTCCCTCACTAGATGGAGTGACGAGACGACCTCGTAAGACATACAAAAAGTCGCTGGATGCAGGTGGCTCTGGACCGTACTTTGTGGCATTCTTGTGGGAGGCCTATGTCCAGCAGTAGCTTTTGAAGTCTTTGTTTCTTTGTTGGTCTGAGTCTTTAATAATATAGTGATAATTGAATTTGTCGGCTATTGATGGGAAGCTGCAGTCCAATTGAAGAAGGCTGGAGTGTGTGATTAATATTCAGCATATTGTCTCGGAGACAAAAGTTAATTTGATTTATTTTATCACGCGATCGCGTTACGCGATCTTCGGCCAGTTGGAATATGGTTATGGGGTAAAACACAGTTGGTGTGAACTGTATGAAATTCTTTAATAGAATGCCAAAGTTAATCGTTATACTAAAAAAGAATGATTAGACTTGTTTTGACTACATCCGTTATTAAACAGGCTTTTTTTATAGGATAGGTTGACAGTCGAGCAAATAGTTCTCTATCAAATAGTTATCTATCCTCGATTACAAATCAAAATGCAGATGCGTTGTCACCCGTGAGGACTAAGATGGAATGCCTCGTTTCCAGTAAAAAGGGTATCCGCTTATCTACACTCACCCTACGAAACACAGCAGCATCAAGTTACTTTTTATGCTGGTATTCTGTGATGATTGATTATGATTGTGATGATGATATTCTGTGACGGTATGCGAGTACTTTATGTTGGTTGGTATTTTTGTACATGCCAATGATTTATGAAGTGAAAACTTTGTTTCTTCTTCTAACTTCTTTTCTTTAAACACGTTGAAAATATTTGGGATAGGAAAAAAGCACTGAAGTCGCATGACCGTCACGCTTAGATATATAAAATTCATGAAATTAAGGTTGAAAATCCAATTGATTAAATTTTATAAAATTGATATATGTTTATAAATAATTTCATGCAAAACAACGCAATAAAAGACTTTTTTTATTATTATTATACGATAGAAATAATTTCTAATAAAAATACTTCCTAACAAAATATGTAAATATTTTTGGTATTTTTTTCTTTTTTTTTGTAGAATAAGGGTGACAAACGAGCACACAGTCCACCTGATGGTAAGTGAATGCTGTGGCCCATAGACGTTTACATTTATTCTCGATTAAGAATCAAAACCCAAATGCATTGTCACTCCTGGGGACTAAGATGGAATCCGTCATTTCCAGTAAAAAGGGGTTTCCAGATCTCTACACTCAACATACGAAACACATCAGGATTAAACTGCTATTTTACGCTGGTATTCTGTGAGAGCGTGGTTTTCCCCCGGTCGAGCCGACCCATTCGTGCTACACCCATAATATAGCTGCAGCGTGGCTCTACCACGTAAAAATTACTACGTAAATATTATACCAAAAATAATGTTTACTAGTTTGTGAAGCTAAGAGTTTTTCACTTCTGGCGTCCTACGACGGACATTTTTTTAAATATTAAGTATGTTACAATTCTTGGGTGGTCCCGTATAATTGATATAAAAAGCCAAAACATATAGGATAAAGATTGTTAATTAATTATTTAGACGTTTGTGATTTTATTTAATTCCCTCAAAGGGGTTACAAAATTAGACTTATAATAAAAAGCAAAAGTCGACTTCAAAGAAATAAACGGAATAAAATTATTACTCCATAGTATCTTCTGAAGTTGACTTTAATACCTCTATAATATTTTTTTATTATATTAGAGCTATTTCGGTTATAATGCGACTTTTTAATATTTGTAACAGAAGTCATGCTTACAATAGCCTTACAATAGTCCAATTTTGGATATGTACATTTCGCACTGCAGGGAGTACTGGTCAAAATGGCAGACGATTTGTCAACCGCAGTACAAGTGAAATGAAAAGAAATCAAATACATTATTTATTTATTTCTTCGACATAAGAAATTATAACACGCGCCCTCCATATCCTCAACCTTATAGCAGAACACATAGATATATTTTGTTGTACTCTGGATGGGTTCATAGTAAGAGCTCTATTTGAAATTTGAAATTAGTTATGGTCCTACTGAGATATAGATACAGTGTTTGAAATAGCAATAAGTACATATTTATAATCAAAAATTATTAGCTTGTAACGGTGTAGTTGGAGTTGGCAAAAATAGTTGTCTACATTATCGCATTAGGTGATAAGCCTGTAAAGATAATTGTATAGTGGGAAATAAGTAAATAAATAATTTTGTTAGTCAAACGACATTTTGTATATGGTATTACCGTTTAAAAAAGTTCCTCCTAATCCTAAGACCGGAGAATAAAACCCGTAGGTATTCTATTATTGGATATTTTTAGGTTTTATATGAATGAGTAAATAATAGATTTATAGATAACAAAAGCATGTTCTGTTATGTACTAACAGGGATTTTTATACAAGTAAGGGTTAACATAAGGACCTCCAGTCCATCTGAAAGGAAATGGATGCCGTGATCCACAGACACCATTACAAATATAGGAAACATTGTATCCTTAACAATATAATGTTAAGTAATTTATGGATGATAATAATCCCTGGGAATGAGTCAATCGCTACGAAGCTAATTATAATATTATTTGTGTAATTAATTATGTATCATAATATAACATGATTGTAAACGTTGTTTTTTTTAATGTATCGAGCGGTTTCGAACTAGTTTTTCTAAGGACAGAGTAATTTTCGAACCAGTGGTAAAATAAACATAAAAATGAATTTTAGTGGTGATATTTATAATAATTACTTTGGTTCTCTATCTCCTCAAGACGGGTAACGGGTGGTAAGCGGGTGGTTTCTACAACGACAGACTTCTAAGCACTTAAGGAATCTGCTAACACTTAGAAAAGTTTCAAGAAATTCTTCGTACACTAGACACAAGACACAAGTAACGTAGTAAGAACGTAACGAACTCTTGCGATTCATCCTCTTCTCTAATGCGAGGACTATTATCTACATTGTAACTTTTATATAAATGTCACTGGTTTTCAGTCGCACATAATACCAGCGTAAATAGCAGATCAATGCTGATGTTCCGTATCATGAGTATGGAGAACCGGACCCTTTTTACTGGAAACGAGGTATTCCATCTTAGTCCTCTGGGGTGAAAACACATCTGCATATTGATTTTTAATCGAGGATAGGTGTACATCTCTAAGGGCTACAGCATCCACTTACCATCAGGTGGACTGTTGGTCTGTATTTAGTACACACGCTATTCTATAAAAAAAAGGTTAAGACAAGAAATGTAATTGGTGCTATACGTGGTTTTTTTAAACGTGGTAAAGCCACGCTGCTACTACATTATTGTAGAAGCTCGTGAAAAGGATCACGCTCTCACAGAACACCAGCGTAAAATAGCAAATTGATGCCGCGGAGAGTTTTGAGAATCGGGGACACTTTTTACTGGTAATGAGATGTTCTACCTTAGTTTCAGAACTGACAACGTATCTATATTTTGATTCTTATTTGGGGATAGATGTAGGTGTTTGTTGGCTACGGCATCACTCACCATCACTTGGACTGTGTGTTCGTTTGTCATTCTTATTGTTGACAATATAATCTTTACGGAACTGTATAAAATTATTATCAAAATAACTTTTTTAAACGATAGCTTGTTCGACATATTTCCAACAAGTTAATTCTGAACTGTGTATTGCATGACACAGTGATGGGGCTTCTCGGTCAGGTTACCAGGGGTTTAGTGACATATGTAGGTATTATAGATTACGTATTAGTGATAAATGGTGTAATTTGACTCTCCCGACTTTCCCTCGTTTATTTTTATTGTAACATAAATAGTCCCTTATTCAATTTATAAATTCTCATTTGAATGAAACTAGTTTTTGCGAATTTTATCGCATTTATTAACTTACTTTTTTATTCCTGACGTTTCGAGTACTTTACAGCATCCATGGTCGTACGTTGGTACTTTTAAATACTTGAATCGTTGCGAATATGAAATAAGTTAATAAATGAGACATAAATCAGTAAAAATTAGATTAATTTAAATGTGTAGTATTCGAGTATACATATGAAATCTTTAGATTTTTTTATTATGCTAAATTACTGTTTCTTAATAACAATTCAATACTATTTAAAAGTAATACCTATTAAAAATTTTATTACATATCATTTAAGAAAAATAAGAACTTATTGATATATTTTTGTGAACAAGTCAAAACTAACAAAAATTAGTGACGATTATGACGATACTTAAAATATAAATCAAATGCATAAAATGTTTGATTAAAACATTATTAATGCATACACCTGCTTTCAATTTTATAATAAAAATTAAAACAGAATAAGAAAAAACAAAAGAATAAAATATTTTTCTGCTTACCCCATATTTGTATACAGAGCTGTCATCAAGTAGAACTGACACCACTAAACCACCTCTGTCAACATTCAGTAGGAAATAGTCCATAGAAATAAAAACATCGACGCTTATAAAGACATATTTGAATTTCAAACCGATAGTGAAAAATGGGATCGTATTATAAACCGAAATCCAGAACGTGTATAAGAAATTATGCACTCCACCCAGCAAGTGGAAGGAGACAAATTCTATTGAAAAAAAAATCATAGTTTCTGAATTGATTTCTAATTGGGATTTGAAAGAAATACTGCACTATTGTTAGCTTCACACAAATTACAATTCATTTAGTCGCACATTTCGTATAATTGAAAACTTATTCGAATACAATAAAATTATAAAAATTACGAAACGGTATAATATTTAAATAATGTTATCATTCATTAAATACATAATTAATTCGCGAGAAATACAACTCGATGCCCAGCGCCTACTAGTCGAAATTTGTTTATTGTAAGGGTGAGGTTACAATCGTGCAAATCGATACGAAAAGCGAACGAAATGAGCTTTCGTTAGTTGCAATGTGCGTGTCGCACGCGCCGCGAACCAACTGTTCGGGCTCGTGCGTGTGCAGTGGGAAGCTAGCGATGCATCGCTGCTATCAAATAAACAAAAACTGCACGAGGGGTGCTCAATCTTAGGTGCTCCGGGCGTAAGTTAATTTTATTAGCACTCGTGGCTTTTCACTGCGGAGTATCTAATTTACAACGTAAATATAATTTTAACGACTTTACAGTAATTTATTTTTATTACAATACTATCTAGACAGACATAAAGACGGTTGTATAAAACTCGAAAAAACACTAAAATGATTTTAATTTTAATCTATAGAACTTTACATGTTTTGCAGTAAACCGAAGTTTATATTTATGTAGTCAAAATTAAATTTACACTTAAGTTTTATATCACTATAATAGATGATAATTATTTACAACCGAGGGAACATTAAAATTTTATTATATCTGATAATTTCACATGCAGCCGACGCGTTCCTTCTGACGCGGAAATGCTGCAAAGGCTTTAATTTCTTTTATTGCCATAGCGATTTATTACCGATGATGATTCAGTGCTGTTAATAAAAGCAATTGAAGATTAAATCAAGAATGTATCGCTTTTAAAACAATTAAACAATAGTTGCATATAGGGCTTTGCTTTTTCATATTACTATTTTATTAAGTTTTGTATTCAGTTTACAACCTTAACTACTTCGCGTTATCAATAACCGATCGCTCATTTAAAGTACTGTTTAAGTAATAAGGTCCGTAGTTAAAATTGTGACAAAGGAAAATGTTCCGATCACGCGCAGAATCTAAGGAGCGCATATTATGTCTTTAAATATAACTCGTGACAATGGGCAGTCCGTCACCGGTCTAAACCAAGGATACAAATCCGGCTTAATTTTATTTATTAGGGTTTATTATTGTATCATTTAATTATTTTAGATTAATCCTTTTATAATTGTTGCAGAAATTATTGCAGAGGAAATGAATACGTCTTTAGAAGAGCGTTATTCAACATGTGATATTTTGTTTTTAGCTTAGTGTCATCATATAGTTTCTAAACAATATCCTTAAAAAATGCTGTTGAGTTTCCTAAAAAAGAGTTCATCTATGCTCATACGTTTATGTGAATTTTATTTTTATCATTTACATTGATTAGTAAATTAGATGAAAATGTGTTTATTTAGGAACTGAGGAATAATATTAAATGTCTTATAGTCTACTGATAATTATTTATATATCAAATAAAAAATGTCTAATCCGTTTAAATCTGTTCAATAGCATTAGATTTAAAAAAAAAATCAAATATCACACATTCATCATGAGCTGTGATGATCCTAGTGAGAATACTAGGTCATAGTCTTAATAGATAGAATAGAAACTTTTTATCCAATATATATAATAAATAATGCTTATTAAAAGTCATTCTTACCATGAAATTATTGTCACTGGTTTTTAATATTTTAGTATGTCACCAAATCTCATATTATTTAGACGTGAGTGAAACTGAATTGTTAAATGCAATTATATTCCCACACACCTTCATATGTACAGATAAAAGATCAAGCTAGCTGAAAAAGAGTTTTAAGAAGAAGATGACGTGTAAATTCAAAAAAAAAACCTATTAAATATAGTCGCGATTGCGGTCTTATCCATTTCATCCATAACATCCATTTATTTTTCGTGCATACGTATACGTAGCTTTGTTATAAATTGCGATTACAAATAGTTAACAAATAAGCTACAACCAAAAAGGTCTAAAGGACTTGTACATGCATTCACTTAGTTTTTTTTATTCGCTGCTATCTTCGGCATCTCATTTATATAGACATTAGTTCTCGAGTCCAATGTCACCATGTAAAGCTGACGTTTCCTGTGCTTTACTAGAAGCTTACGACCAGTGCCATTTAAGCACCTTACGTGTCGTGTTCTACGATCTATTATATTTTCTTAAAATGTTGTATGTTTTATTTTTCTACATCCAGAAATTAAGATATGAATATTTGACTACATATTGTTATTGTGTACGCCTGTGAAATCTCTCTGTAAGACAAAAATCTTTGTTTAGTGTGTTCCGTGGTGAATTATAATTATTGATTCTCATATTTTGTCCAACCATTTTTCCATAACAGCCTATAAAAGCCCGCTGCTGAACATAGGCCTCCTCCATAGATTGACTCATAGAGGGGAATTTGCCATAGTTGCCACGCTTGGCAGTTGGTTTGGTTTAAATCAGGAAGATGCTGCTACCCATTTCCTTGATCAGTTTCCCTCTGTCGCCTCTTACGACGCCCATGGGACGATATGGTGTATTCTTGCACCGTCACTATACGATTATGTTATGTTATCACTAGAAAAATTAATCTCCTACTTTTTCCTTAGCAGTCTGCCTACTGTTCGTTGCATATATATTTGCAATACTATAATTTTGTACGTAATAGAGCCACGATCAGCGGTAAAACCGCGCTTTCAGAAAATACCAGCGGTATGACAAGTGTACACTTCGAATCAAATCAAGAACAAATTTAGATCCCCATGGACTACAGCATTAACTTTCTCTGCAGTGTCAGCAGTGCACTGAGAAATTGTTCAGATTAATTCCAGCCGCCAAATTTCACGAACGCAGATACTATCCTCACCTACTGGATGCTTGGCGGTCCACAAATGTGCATTTTACTAGCAGTTTTTTTCCTCGTACAACTTCTGTTTGGAATTGTTTACCACCGGCGATTTTTTTGCACCGATACGACTAAGGGACCTTCAAGAAAGGAGCTTACTCCTTTCTAAAAGGCTGGCAACGCACCTGCAATTCCCCTGGTGTTGCGATTGTTCGTGGGCGGCGGTAGTCACTTATCATCAGGTGAGCCACGTGATCGTTTGCCCCCTCTTCTATAAAAAAAGAATTTTAGTATACAGATCTTTTTGTAAACTGACTGTAGTATCTAATTACCGTCATTCATCATTTTTGTGAGTTCAGTTTTATAATAAAAAGTGTAGCCTATGAATACCTGCAACCAACTTTAAGCAGCAAAGGCAGATGCATTGTCACTAAGGACTAAGATGGAATACCTCGCAGTCGAAATTATACTGGCTTCCTATATCAAGTCTTAATATCAACAATGAAAGCACTGCTATTTAACAGCTGAAATATGTATGGTACCTGCCTAGACGGACTTAGACTTAGCAAAAAAAAAATCCTGACACCTATCAATGAGCTCAGGTGCACTGTAATAATACTAAGATACGTGAGGGTAATATTTTAATCTTTAGCTTATCCGCCCTATAAAACCAAAACTAGGAGAAGGACAGAGACAATAACACAAAGTCGTATACTATAACTGATATATTAAGAAAATAATAGCAAATAAGCTTTTGCAATATTTAGGAACACTTCGAAAAATCAACTTAAAAAAAAACTAACTACACTACACAATATTAAAATCGACTAAAATATTTCCTATAATGTTAACTGTCAAAATGGTGTCGATAAACTTTTGACCCCTTATTTGATTGACTGATGAAAAGCTATCGAATCACAGAGCAATATCGGCAAACACAGCTGTAGTTTTTGAGTTATAAGAAAGTGGCCATATTAACCGGATGACTTTATTACCCTCACACACCATATTATATTATATCTCCTACTGCACAAAAAATAATATTTCCTGTTCCTCAATAATCTGATAAGGCGATCGCCCTACCATTGTACTACCACGACTTTACGTTTTGTCTTCCGTATAATAGTGTATTGGATATTTAAGTATTTTAAAATATTTTTTAAATATATTATAGTATTCCCTATAATATGATATTGGATATTTAAGGGCTTTAAAATCAAATGCTTTTTATATATGATTACCCCCATATTAAGCTAGCGTGCAAGACTCTAATCGACAGTAGCGTGATGGGACATTTCTCATGGGATAGGTTTAGGGGTAGGTAATTCCCAAGGTTATAAATTACAATTAATTAGACATTTCACTTTATACTAAAGCAATCCGTTTTCTACCAATTTTCATTTTAATTTAAAAAAAAAAACGATAGCGTTCAACCAAAGTAAGGAATTAATTTATTAGATATATAAATATACAGAATTATATACAGGCAAAATACTTTACAAGATCGTTAGTATCGTACATTGCACTTTGTTACTTTTGCGTGTGGACAACCTGAACAATTAAAGAATAGCTTTTTAATCCTTGTAGTGGCGGTGTAAGAATATCCACCATCCCATATCATCCCGTGGGTGTCGTTGGAGGCGACAGAGGGGAAAAAATCAAGAGATTATTTTTTCTACCTGGTAGAGCCACGCTGCAGCTATATTATAGTTGTAGTACCGGGCAAAGACCACGCTCTCACAGAATACCAATCTAAAATAACAGCTTAATACTGCTGCGTTTCGTATGGTGATTGTAAACGAGGCATTCCATCTTAGTCCTCAGGGGTAACAACACGTTTTCTTTCTGATTCTTAATCGAAGATAAACGTAGATGTCTATGAGCCACAGCATCCACTGACCATCAGCTGGACTGTTTGCTCGTTTGTCATCCTTATTCTATAAAATAAAAAATAAAAGAATAGATTAGCACAAACATCTTCCTAATAACGACTAAACATAAAAACTACGGTTGCCAAATCGCTTCCAAAGCGTGGCAATTTTAGTAAAAATAAAGCAAGCTATGGGAGGGATCTATGTTCATCGATGGACTTTAATAGGCTGTAAAGTTAACGGTAAGCTTTGAAATGTTATATAAACTTTTAATAACAAGTTAAGGTCAACATCAAAAAAGTAAAATTAATAAAATTATTTCAATATAATAGATACCTAAAGAAATCGGTGCTAGGACAGTGTAATAATAATAATGTCCTCCAGACTGAATTTTGGTCATGACGGACAGTCTAAATGGAGACTAGCTACCGGCGCAGGACAGAATTATATTGCCCAAGTGTACGCGCAAGCACAGGTGCACTGTCTATTCCCTTACTCTCATGGTCCGATTGGACGGTAAACCGACACAGGCGCATAGCCAACGCCTTTACGTGCTTTCCGAGGCACAGGGGTGAGACACCGCCAACTTTCTAATTCCGGGTAGCTACTGAGAATTTTTTAATGGAAAAACTCAATTAATGATATTTTTGGCCCGACCCGGGATTCGAATACGGGACCTCAGGATCAGCAGTCGCACTACTACAACCACTAGACCAACGAGGGGCAGTAAGTAGGACAGTGTATAGAAGAATTAAAGGCTCAATTATTTTAATAATTATATTTAGTACTAAGCAAACACTAGTTAAAGTTAATAATTAGAATCTCGTCTAAATGGTTAAATTAAAAATCTTGATTCCCTATAGGTGATTCTTTCTACCAATTTATTTCGGACAACCCTTGACTATAGGTACGTAGTACTATTATTTCTTTTGTGCTATAGGCTATTCAATAAATAAATTTAAATTTGGTTCACGATTGATATTGATATTGCGTAACATGTAAAATACAGTCGATTTGAGAACTTCTTCTGTTGTTTTTAAAAGTGATGAAAAATAATAATTACTTTTCACAAGTAGATAATTTGATAGGGCTAGTCCCCATTCCAATAATTTAGCGTTTGGCTGCCGTGTTGCGGGACCGCGGGTTCGAATTCAGCACGGAACATATTACATAATAATTTTGTACGACCAACAAATAATTGTTCCTGGTCTGGATAATTGTCCACGTGCAAAATATGCATGTTAAACGACTTAACGCGCCCCTCAACAACGCAGTAACTTTAAAAAAATCACACAGATGTCAATCGTCAGTTTCGACTAATCGAAATTTTAAAATCATGAAAATAATGCTATAACCAATGGAAGTACTCACCATCGAAAAAACAACATGTCGAAAAATTTAATACGACTGAAAGAGTCGTAAGAGAGTTATGACTTACCGAGAGCTCATAAAATGCATTTCCATCCATCAGCTACGCACTAACAGTTCCCGCGTTAAAAGAAAACAAAAACGACCCTTAACTCAAAAATCATTTACCTCAGCCGAAGTTTACAGCGCCTTCAGAGAACCGATTAATTTATTATTTTATAGCGTCCCTTTTCGCGCATCCAATTTAAAATTTGACATCTTAAACAGTCTTAAATTACACATGAAATTATTTCATTAGCGCTGAAGCACCCGTGGGGCTAGCCTTGATATAATCAGGGCCAAGTTTTTCGGCACCGAAAGATATAATCAACACGTCAGTGTAGCCACGCCCTAAGCTCGCCGCGTTAATAGGCAGATCTCGATATCGGCTGCTTCTGCAAATCGGACAAAGTTATTGCTTCGTATTTATAAGGTATCAGCGTACAAATTTGCACTTTATATTAATAAATGTTAGTGTTATAATTTTTTTACTGAATGCAAACATTCCAAACTGGCGCCTACGTGTATGATGTTCGTTGTGTTTTATTTGCATGGTGCATTTGAACTGTTAACGATTATGGTAAGTGTTATAGTGACCGGTAATTTCTCATTTAGCATAATCGAAGAGTATTTAATTATCTGCAACAAAGTTTTATAAACGTAAAGTACCTAAGCTACAAATGACATAGCACGTGCTTTACTTTTTTAATTGGAATGCATTTTCTTTATTTTTGTGCCGGTGTGGAATTTCTTGCAATAAAAGCCTTATTTTTATAGGTTTTTTTAAATTAATAGGTATAATTATTTGTTTGTGTGCATATGCGTGTGCGGGTGCGCACGTGCATGTGCGGGTGCGCGCGTGCGTGTGCGGGTGCGCGCTTGCGTGTGCGTATGCGTGTGCGTGTTAGACGGCTATAGAGTTAATAAGCTTTTACTACGCTAAGGCTGTGAGATTTACCACTGAGGCTACATCACCACTTATCACCAGGTGAGATTGCAGTAAAACCCTGGATTTTTCGCCCTATAGGTGAAAGTCCCCTAGTGGCGGATACCTAAGGTTTTCAGGTAATAAAATAAAAACCACTTTGAAAAATGTAACGTTATTAATTAATTAGTTAAGTCAAAAAACTTTAAAATCAACGTTAATTTACACAAATGCACTTCTTCGGAGCATGGTACTTCCCAGTCAAGCCGACTCGTTCGTTCTTTAACCATAATATAGCCAGTACCTCGATGCATATCATTGCCCTAGGTACTTTAGATTTATTCATTCCTCCATTACGTACTATGAAAAGTCTACTGCTTAAAGGGGCTTTCCAAAGATTTCTTCAAAGGATGGGAGGGATATTTGCTATAGCTGTAACGCTTGTCAGACTAGTTGGTAACAAAGGCAGTGTTTTACTATTAGCTGTTATCAATGAGATGCTGACACCCATCTCATGTTTTATTTTCCACAACGACACCCAACGCCACTACAGGGCCATGGTAATATAATAATATCAGATGCAGCAACGACTTGGTAAGGCATGCAGGAAGACAGGAAGTCAATGGATGCAGGTGAACCTAAATAAAAAAATTACCCGACTATCCTAGAAAAGGGGTGTATAAAATGTCTAAATAAAATAATAGATAGATCAGACATTTTTACTTGTAGTCTTTATGAATTTCAAAAGTACGCTTAATATTTGCTATGTTATTTATGACTATTTTTTAAGGTTATTAAGTAGGTATGTATATTTTATTCAAACTATTATATTTACTTATTAGTTACGACGTTACTGCAATAGATTACCCTGTAATGGTAGCTAGAAGTATGAAATGAATTAATAAAAATGTATTTAAACTTGTGTTATGTAACCCATATTATCGCGTGGGTGTCGTAAGAAGCGACAAATCAGGAGATAGCCAGAAACGTCTTCTTAATAACGGCTAAAAATAAAATAAAAACTGTTGCCAACTCGCTTGCGACTAGCATGGCAACTATGGCAAATATCCCCTCTATGAAGCAACCTATGGGGGAGGCCTGTGTTCATCGGTGGACTTTAATAGCCTGTAAAGTGGACGGTATGTAACGTGATGAATTGATTTTAATGTAAATGAGTTGTTAGACTCGTGTTCATTTCAAGGCTCATTTCATTTCATCATCAAAGGCTTTATTTCTTCTTTATTTCTTTTTCGACTTTATTTCTACATACTTATCAATAAAATCTTCGTCTAAAATAATTATAGCGCATGATTGTGACGCTTTTTTTTCATTAAAATGAAGTGAGAAACTTACAGCGGTTACTGCTCCCCATAGATACTCAAAACCAAATAAATACAAAAGAAAGCTACAGACGACTGTCACCTCTAATCTCTGTCAATTTACAACAATATACAGGAGTGAACAAGCTTGATCGAAAATGAGGTCTCTTGGTACAAACTAGAAGATTAACAAAAGTTTCAGGTAGATGTCTGGGTAGTCCACCATTAAATTAAGTTATTAAACCATAAAGCCTCGTAAATGATTTAGGGCTTATAATTTAAAAGTTATACACATTTTAATCAAAGATGATAAATGAGAACACATTCCGCCTGATGGCAAGTGGGTGCTGTAGACATTAGACACCCACACCTGTACTCGATTGAGAATAAAATGCCGATGCGGTGTTACCCCTGAAAACGAAGATGTAAGAAATGCTTCACTAAGGGCGAAAGGTACGAAAAACAGCATCATTAGGTAACTAGCTTACGCTGTTGTTTAGTGCGAGAGCGGATGTTTTCCCGTCGGGCCCACCCATTCGTGCTACATCAATACAAAGGCTGACTTTGCCACGTAAAACTATTAAAATTGATTCGTAACCAAATCGTAAATAATTTAAAGCTAAAATTAGCCTCGTAAGCCCAGCTAAATTATAACATCAGGGCGTCAAACACTTCAGTCTCCTGTGACAACGAATATATTTTATTTATACTTTTATGCACAAAGTTATACATATGGAAGACTTAATGCCTGAAGATATTCTCTCCAAGTCAATCATTAGGCTAAACAGAGATAGACGTAAGAGGCGGTGCAGCAATAATCGAATAGAAAGCGTTGAAAAATAAAAGAACAAATATGAAATATATATGAAAATAAGAGCTGTGTTAGTTCAAACTTGCAACAATTTTTTCAAATGCTTACGGACTTAATTTTTTAAAACGAACTTGTTGGTAGCTTTTATAATTGATTAAAACTAGTTTTAATCAATGTGTAGTGTTCGCGTAAATATAAGAAATCATTAGCTTTTATAATGTCAAGAGGGATGTTGTTCCAGAGTCTGATGGCCGTGAGGCATTGACTTATATATCCGTGAGGGCGAAAAAGTGAGAGAAAGTAAGTTAAAAATAAACGTGATATATAATCAATAAAATTATTCTTAATCTATTTGGAAAAAAATCAAGAAACAAAAAAGCAGAAGTGCAATCTTATCCACACACAACGGTGATGGAATCTTTTAACAGGACATAAACGGGCTCGCTAGTATCGGTCTATATATAGAGGCATTGTAAGGGCGAGATTACAAGCTCGCTACCGCGGTGTGCACCGAGATCGAAGTAATTGATAGGGATAATCGATTTTCATCACTGCTCCGCCGCAATAAAAGTGTTAGCGCTTAAACGTGAAATCATCAAAGAGTAAGCCGCGGTATTTAACTAATATTTTTATTTTGCTGCTAAGTTATAATTTACTCGTAAATATGATGATGCTCTAATAAAAAAAACTTGTAACCTAATGCCTTAGGTGACATTTTCTTTATAAACACAAACACAAACTTTTCTTATTACCCTCCGTTTAAAAAAAATGAAGTTAGGTAGTAAGATTTTCTACTGTGTCTTGGAGGTGGTTTATATTGCACAAGGAGATACTCTTACATCCGTACCTGGAATAATAAAACATGTGTTTTATGGCCTACAAGTATAAGGCCATAAAAACACATGTCCTTACGGGTTTTGAACCTGCAGCCACGCAGTACTGTTACCAAACGCTTAGCTACTACGTTCGGACCAGTCGAAATATTACAGGTATATTTGATTGGTTTTATCTGGGATTTTTTCATTTTTTTTCCATTTTAATCTGTAACAGGACTGACAACGCATTTACATATTGATTCTTAATCAAGAACAGCTGTTGTTGTATGTTACAATGAGTCCCAATATCAACTTGCCAACAGGACTGTGTAAACGAGTACACACTCGTTTTGCTTTCTTTTTCTTATATAAATGAGCCAAGAAACAAGAAATTTAGTATTTTAGAACATAAGATCTTCTCAACTTCAAATATTTAAGTTGTATCTAGGCTGTATTCCAAGTTACTCCTAGTCAGGTATCAACATTTGACCATGTGATTAGTGACCAGAGTTTTAAATTATTATGCTCATTATACAAATTTATGCTAGAATGCAAGTTATAGTCTTCGTATGTGGATATTTTATATTGAAACGCGTTCTAGTATCTTTTTTATCTGCTACAATCCAACACTAATTAGTGTAAGTTAGTGTATCTGTGACAAACCTACACCAAGGTAATTTCGTACGTTTGCAATGTGTAACTTTCAATTAATGCATGCCAGTTGTAGTTCACGTTTGACCGTAGAAGGAAAAGAAGAGATCACCTGCTGGACAAAGTATTTCCTTGTCCGACCTAGAAACAAGGAGCTGGAGCTTAAGCTCCATTCATTCTACTATTCATATAATACACAGAGATACTTTGAAAATTATATTTGAAAATAGCTCGGTTCCTTTTACATCTTTGTGGCACCATGAAAGGCGCTGCCTTAAAAGAAAGGCACATATCCAAAACTAGTCTTAAAATATTTATATTATAGAAAAATAAAGAGAACGTTGATATAAAATAAATAACGAAATTTCAAAATGGCCAGTATGTTAAAATGTAAATTATTTTTAAAGTCACATGCTCTACTGTAGGTTGCTTGATCTTTGTAAGGCTGCCATATTGGTGCGTGATTCTTTTCCCCAGATGGGCTAGCGCCGTTCAATTTGCAGCTTTTGTTCAATGCCGCTTTTAAGTTGATATGCAACAAAAATATTGTAACCCTTACGCGATGAATAATAAGGATGAATAATGGTCTGCTTTGCACTTAAAATTACTATTCGTGCTGATATTGGGTTTCTACTGATGTAGTAGTTAGTATATTATAGTGTATATATGTATGTGTGTATTGATTTGCTTACCTATTATTGTTCGTCGTTAAAAACTCAAAAATTAACGAATCGAAATAATTCTACAAAGTAATGCTGAAACGAAATGTTTCGGGCATTAGTTCGTAGAGTCGCCAACCATCGGGGACAAAAATTTCTTGAGTGGCAGCTTCGTACTTGTAAGCCGAGGGTACCGCGGCTCCCAAATCTCGTAAGACATGAAAGTTATTGATGTTGTTGGCCTAAGCGTCTGGTGTTTTATGGCGATCTTAAGGGGAAGCTAATATTCAGCAGTGATAGATGATAATGACGATAAACTGTGCAATACTATAACAGTGTAACAAGTTGTTTAAAACATAAACACTTATCTCCGTCCGTATCTAACGTAATTCTTATATTCTTCATATAACGTAATATATATATATATATATATATATATATATATATATATATATATAAATATTACATACGTAAATATATTATACAATCTGAGGTGTACTCAGATGCAGTATCTGAGACACGGTACAAACCTATAGCCAACAATGAATATTTTTGGAGTATTAATTTATTAAAGTTTGAAAAACCTCGAAAAGGTAGTATAACGTATTAGGACCACGCTGCAGTTATATTATGGTTGTAGCACGTATGAGTCGGCTCGGCCGGGGTCTCTCACAAAATACAGGCGTGAAATAGCGGCCTAATACTTCTGTTTCGTATGGTGAGTATAGAGAAACAGGTCCCTATCCCTTTTTAGCGGATACGTGGCATTCCATCTTAGCCCTCAAGGGTAACAAGGTTCGAAAATCGAGAAATCGAGGGTAGATGTAAATGTCCTATATAGGCCTCAGAATCCGGTAAATGTACCTATGCTGTGGACTCTGTACTCGTTTGTCACTCCCATTCTATAAAAAAACTACAAGGTAAGTCGGTTTTTAGTTTTTTTTAAACTTTTACTTCCTAGTATATAGCCGAAATATTTACGCTATAGATTTACTGTCTTATTAATAAAAATTGCTTATTCCAAGCTTAATTCGAAGTTACACTTGGACTAGCTAATCTCAGAGTAACTGACTATTTACTTCGTTATTACAATGTTATTAATAAACATGGAGTAACATCGGACTAACTAGACATTCCTTACGCCGGGATTAACGCTTGCGCTATGGCAACCCACTTATTTTAAAAGTAAAAAAAATGTGAGTCAGTGAATGATTAGTGAATGAACTCAATGCTTGATGATGACATTAATGACAGTGACAGGCAATATTTTGAGTTTGACAAGAGATAAGTGTTACGTGTTGTTCCTTGTTCCTCGTGTTGTTTTCGGACTCGGTGGAAAAACTAAGTTCTAAATGTAATCATTTTTAATATTATTTGTAACGAAATTTTAGAATTAAGAAAAGAGCGTGAAGGGCAAAATTATTTAAATAACCATTTTTGTTTTGTTTTTTTTTTTTTGGATAAATAAAATCTTTTGTAGGTACATGTAATTTTTGTATATTTTTTTTAAAAATCGTTAATAAATGCGGCCCGAACAGAATTTCCTCTAACGGAGTTATTTACTAATTGTGTGACTGTACATTTTTATCATCTCCTTATACTACATCCTCAAGCAGATCTTGCTTTTGCATTGCAATGTATATAGTTTTATATGCTCTTATTTAGTATTTAGTCCTCGCAGTAAACACCGAAACCTTTGCTTCCTTCCAAAGCATTGTTCTACAGTGTTACGGACCCAGATGTGCGACCGGTTGTACATTCCTTCCTTTTGTTTATTAGGACGCAAGATAGGAGTGAAAAAAGCATAACCAGAAACTCCGAGAAGTCTGCCTTTAAATTCTGACTGCTCAAAAGTTTGTTTTAATGTGACTTTCATTAAATATTCTTGAGTCATGTGTGCTGCCTTACCAATGTGCCACTGTATTCATGAACATGAGCATTTGACACAACCTGGAACAAAGCACTCACAACTTCTTTAATATGAAATAATAGATTGAGGTGATTGTATTGAATTTAAGAAAATAACTAAGTACGTATATGGCAAAGATGGGCTAGCTAGGTGCTATAAAACTTACTTGTACATTTATTGAACTGTATCCTTTCCTGTTTATGTAGTATTGTCCGATGTTTTCAGCGACTTTCGGGATTAGAATATGTGGCAATCAATAACCCCAATCACTTGTCTAAATCCATATAATTAATAAAAACCTGCAATCACTTTGTTCTGCTGCACATCACTTCTTGGCATTTTAATCCATTATGCTGTTTTTGTTACTAGTGCTTACAACTTATGAACTTTTACAAAATGTCAAAATACGCGACTAGTCTATGCTTACTCAGTCGTTAAACTAGGTACCGCCAAGGATTAACTTTTATTCCGAGAGTAGATTCGGATTAGTTTACTCGCTCCTTACTCTGTGTTTATTAATACTGAAATTAGATATTTTAAGCTTTAAACTAGGAGTAAAGTTAATCTCGATCAAGTCTGTGTTTATTAATAGGGCTGATAAAGTTTTTTTTTAATATTTGTGACGAGCCCCTTTAATTCTTTCTTAGATATTCAAATCATCTTTTATCATATTCAATCGTCTTTTATCCTATTTATTAGGCGCACGGCTGTAATAGATAACAGCCCTTCCGAGAAAAGAAAAATATTTCGTGGTTATGTAAAGTTTGCCAACAACACAACAAAATTTCATAACACTATAATGACCACCATAATAGAATTAAATAAAAATAATTTTTATACATACATACAATACATAAGAACGAAATAAAAAACGCAAGTTGATATTTTAAACTAATATGACCGCTCGGATTGTAATTCACTTTTTGAGCATTGACTTTTTCGCACATTTTTAGGGTTTCGTAGTCAACTAGGAACCCTTATAGTTTCGCCATGTCTGTCTGTCCGTCTGTCCGTCCTCGCTTAATCTCTGTGACCGTTAGCACTAAAAAGCTGAAATTTGGTACCAATATGTGTATCACTCACGCCGACAAAGTGGTAAAATAAAAATTGGAAAAAAATGTTTTATTAGGGTAGCCCCCCTATATGTAAAGTGGGAAGTGATTTTTTTTTAATTTCAACCCTAACGTGTGATATATTGTTGGAAAGGTATTTAAAAATGAATAGGGGTTTACTAAAATCATTTTTGATAACGTCAATAATTTCGGAAATAATCGCTCCAAAAGTAAAAAACAATGTGTCCCCCCCCTCTAAGTTTTGAACCATAGGTTTAGAAAATACGAAAAAAATATGAAAAGTAGAACTTTATAAGGACTTTCTAGGAAAATAATTTTGAACTTGGATGGAAACAGCAGTACCCACTACCGGGAGCAGTTACAGGAGCGCGGAGCGCTGCTGGAGCGCGAACATAATGGATACCCACCTTTAAACTCATAAGTGGGAACACTTATTGTGACGGACAGGAAACTACGGAACCCTACACTGAGCGTGGCCCGACACGCTCTTGGCCGGTTTTATTTTTATTGGCATGGACTTACGTTCAAAAAACATCATTAATGAAAATAGAAAAATTCGAAAAGGTACAAATCGATTCTATAGACGTGTCCGTCTTCGGGTGACATAAAATATGTCGGTTTACAATAAATGCTTAGAGGAAGACTTAAAAGTTGCAAATTATTTAAAGCATTTTTACACATTACATTCCTAAGCATATTATTCATTCACATTCCTGAGCAAACATAAGCATTATCATAATTGGCATATTTTAAGAAACCATACAAATATAATTTTAAAAAAACTCACCGTGGAATTCCTGAGTAAATACTCGTAAATAATATTTAATTATAGCACATTGAAATTCTTTCAGTCGTAAGCTTTTGAAGCAGCAAATAATGTATCTATATTTTCTTACCGTTACCGTTACAGCCTGTTAAAGTCCACTGCCGACTGATATTAACCATAGTTGCCAAGCTTGGCAAGCGGATTGCCAACCGCAGTTTTTTAAATTTCTAGTCTTTTCTGTCGCTTCTTACGACACCCACGGGATGATACGGTGTAGTTGATATTCTTACACCGCCATAACACGGTATTTTTTCTTACAAGTCAAGAACTTTTTACATGGTAGAGCCATGCTACAGCTATATTAGTAGTATAGTTGTAGCACGAATGGGTCGGCTCGACCGGGGAAGGACCACCCTCTCACTGAATACCAGCGTAAAATAACAGCTCAACGCTGCTGTGTTTCGTGTGGTGAGTGTAGAGAACCCGAGACCCTTTTTACTGGAAAAAAGGCATTCGATCTTTCCATTCTTCCTTCATTCCATTCAGTCCTCACGGGTGACAACGCATCTGCATTTTGATTATCGTTATCGAGGATTGATGTAGATGTCAATGGGCCGTAGCATCCACTTACCATCACTGTGACTGTGTGCTCGATTGTCACCCTTATCCAATTAAAAAAAAATTGAAACATACCTTGAATATATAGGAATTGGACACTATTATAATTTAATTTATTATTAAAGTATAATAGTGATTATTATTATAGGTTATACTTGCATAAAGAATTTGTCGACTCGACCGGGGAAGGACAAGAACTTGTAACATTTCACCTTAGTTCTAAGGAATGACGCTCTGCATACATAAAACAAATATAATATGAATGCAATATAATAGGATAAATGTAGGTGCTTGCCGTAGGACTACAGCATCCATTTACCTTATAAAAACCTCATTCTCATCCCCTCACTATAAAAAATATAATGAAATTGCGTTTTTTAACCCTTTATTATGTAACCAGAACTCTAAGGCTCTTCAAGATTTCGTTATATGTTTCGTCTTTGAGAGACCATTGCCGAATAAAGGCCTTCAAAATAAAATATAAGTTTTAATAAGAACTTAAACAACACACCTTAATTATGAGTCGTGATGATCCTGGTGAGAACACGGTATTATAGTCATGAAGTTATTGTATTATCAATACTCTTAATACGTCTGCTAACTTAAAGATTATTTTTTTAATTATGTGCGAGCAGCTATGCAGGTCTAGGAAAAGAGACCAGCGACTCAGAAGATCTATTGTGATCGCTGCTATGGCTATAGTTCATAAGCCCTATGTCTTCAATGAATAGAAGGAGTTGCTTAGCCGTGAGCAATTTCACTTCTTCTGGGCGGAGTACATAGTTTCCCAGATCAGTGCTACGTTTGCGCATTAAGGGTCCGCAATCAGGATGTGTAGAGGCGTTTCTTTCCGTTATGGAACAGAACCGACACATCCTTGAGTTGCTTAGCCCCAGGATGGACATGGATTTTAAGACAACAGTGTCCAGTTAGGGCTCTTGTCAGAATGCGCAATTTAATCTTACTTAATCTTTCCGAATTATAAAATTACCTTATTTCATACATACATATTGACTTCTAGTGACAGTGTAGTGGCGGCGGTTTAAGAATATTCACTACCCTATATCGTCCCGTGGGTGTCGTAGAAGGCGACAGAGCGAAACTGAAAGAGGTAATTGGCAGCAGCATATTCCTGATGACGATTCAAAATAATAAAAAACAACCCACTCGCTAAGTGCAAAATCCCCCTTATGAGGCAATCTGTGAGGGAGGCCTATGTATATCAGTGGACTTTTATAGGTTGCAATGAATGTATACATACATATTATATACACACATACATAGGTACAAATGCTACAGACAAGTCAAGCTAATAAATGCCTGTTAAAAAGAAATTACCGTTAATATCTTACATCTTACGTAAGTTATTATTTCAAATTTTGAATCGCCGCAACGATGAATAATATATATCCACTCTCTCACCTTAAATATTACGTTAAATCGTTTAAAATAATTATACGAGTGAAACCATTTTACTAACCAGCGGCTCCATGGTAGTGTTTTGTCGACGTTTTGAATAATTCACAGATTGGCACGAAAGGTGTTCGTCAGTTATCAACTTAGTTACTGAATGTTTAAGTTCTAAGGGAATTACTGCTTAAGAGATGAAATAATAATTACTCTATTTGATTTTTTTTAAAAACTAGCATTTTGTTGATAAACATTTTTGTACAACTCGAATACGATACGGAAAGGCTGGGTTTTACTTTCGACTTATCAAGGTCACGCTCTCAGGTTATCTATAATTGAAAGGCTCGTTATTCTATAGGTCGTAAGTGCGACTGCTGGTCTTGTGATCCCTTGTTCGAATCTCTGGTCGGGAATTTTATTGGGCTTTGGTGTCAATAAATTCTCAGTGGAAACCCGGAGTCAGTAACTTGGCGTTGTTTCATCCCCGTGCCTCGAAAAGCACATAAAGCCTTTGGCCATGTGCCTGATCTCTTTCTGGTCGCGACGAATTGCCGTCTATTCGGACTACGACAGTGATATGAATAGTTAGTGCACACACACGTGCATAATAAAAATGTCCTGTTTCTTTCACGGCGCCCAGTCACAAAGGAGACTATCTAGATAGATAGTATCCGTTGTGACTGAGCGCCGTGACCGAAATTTATAATCTGAGGTACTACTACTACGATACGATACGTACTACTCGATCACATTAGTCGGATTTATTATAATTATTCCGTACTAGCACGTAAAAAAGCACAGCACTAGTAAGAAGACATATGATGAATAAGTTTGACGCTTTCGCAATAAGTATTATTAAAAAAATAAATCCAACGAATTTTTTTTTGTCGCTATGCTGTTTTATGTAGTATAACATCAAAAACAGTTTGTGAGCTCTAGCAAAGGATGATATATTTTTAAAATTTAACTTTATCAAGATAAATTGTTTACGTTATATATATTTTTTAAACATAAAAAACATTGTTTGAAATTAAAAAATAAAACTGTTTTTTATTTTTAATAACAAAAATTGAGTAATTCAATTCGAATGTAATTGTAACAGAAATTTGATAAAAAGAAAAAATTGGTTAACCAAACTTATACAACAATTTATTAACAGAAGGTTTTTATTTAATATAATATAGATCCTGGCTCGAACACATGCGGAGATCCTCCTGGGCATGCTGAGGATTAAGTTATCCAGCATTTCCTGCATTAACCTCTCTCATGCTTCCCTGATATCTGCCAGTCTAGGGAGGTGGCTGACGGTTTCATACAGCTCGCTTAAGAGGTTCGCATGCGTGCTCTATTGGATTTAAGTCAGGCAAGTCAGCAGGCCAGTCTAACCTTGTGATGTCGTATTCTCGGAGAGCAGCATTGACTCGTTGAGCTCGATGTTCAGGCGCTTTATCATCGACCAGTACAAATTGGTGCCCATGGTTCACTCGGAATGGTCGGACAATTCCATCAATAGCGAATTTGTGTACCTATCTGTCATCATGGAACCTCAATACGGGTCAAAGGCGTTCTAGCTGTAATCATAATTCCACCCAAAAGGACACCAATTTCCCATCTTGCTGAATGGTTACAGTGGCAGTTCTTTGCCTTTCAGTCTCCAGATCTTCTCTAGACACGGGACACGTCGGATATCTGGATGAGTACTGATTTGCAATTCATCAATCAAAAAAAGAGACAGTTTTGCCAAATGTTTACATCGTCATCTTCTTCATTTTGCCGGAGCCTAGCCTACTGCAATCTCTGAGGTTGCCGTTTCAGATATCTGAGTGCTTGAAGTCCAAAGGCGGCCCGAGTTTTTGCTTTTTTTTATAGGAAAGGGAGCAAACGAACATACGGCTCACCTGATGGTAAGTGATTACCGCCGCTCATGTACAACTTCAACACCAAGGGAATTGCAGATGCGTTGCCGGCCTTTTTTCTTGAAGGTTCCTAAGTCGTATCGGTCCTGAAAAATCTCTGGTGGTAGTCGATTCCACAAGGAAATTGTGCGAGGAAAAAAAACATCTTTTAAATCGCACAGTGGTGGACCGACAGTCATCCAGATAGTATTGTACATCGCGAATTTTATCGCGATGAGCGATAGTGAAATTGTGTGGCTGGAATTAGTCCGAACAATTCCTTAGAGCACTCAGAGATGCAACATCTCTTCGCAGTGTCAGTGAGTCAAGCCGATCGGAAAGAGCTCGGTTGCAGACAAATCTAACAACTCTGCGCTGGATGCGATCAAATGGAAGGAGCTGGCACTGAGGAGCCCCAGCCCAGAGATGGGAACAGTATTCCTTATGCGACTGGACTTGCGCCTTGTAAAGTTGCAAGTGGTGTGTCGGCATAAAATACTATCGGATATACTCTAGACTCTGCTGACCACGCCAAAATTTTTAGAGGTGAATTTGGCCTTCTTTTCCAAGTGACCACGAAACTGCACGTTACACGATAATCGACGCCGAGGATTCCGATACTGGCTGAGGCAACAAGGAGAGTGGTTTAAAACTGAGGAGATACGATGAATGGGTTATTTTTAGCGGTAAGCGCGCAAACTTGTGTCTTCTGGGGATTAAACTGTACTAGATTTAGTCGCGCCTAGCCCGAGACTTTTATTGTAGTGCTGTTAACTGTTGGGTCACGGGCCGCCAGCAATCTGATATAGCGCTTCTGAGCAGCAGTCAGCTGAGCAACCACTGTTGGATCGGTCAGCTAAATTATCCATGTCGTGGTAGCTGTGCAACGTGGCCACGACATAGGATTCGGATACAGTATCTCTCAACTCCTTACTCTCGTTTTTTTTTATAGAATAGGCTGACAAACGAGCACACAGTCCACCAGATGGTAAGTGGTTGCTGCGGCCCATAGACATCTACATCTATCTTCCATTACAAATCAAAATGCAGATGCGTTGTCACCCGTGAGGACTGAGATGGAATGCCTCATTTTCAGTAAAAAGGGTCTCCGGTTCTCTACACTCACCATACGAAATACAGCAGCATTAAGCTACTATTTCACACTGGTATTCTGTGAGAGCGTGGTCCTTCCCCGGTCGAGCCGACCCATTCGTGCTACAAATATACTACTAATATAACTGCAGCATGGCACTACCACGTAGAGATATAATATCGTGGAATATCCTTCTTTCATCAAAGTTACAATTTTTGCTCGTAAAACTCTGATAATCGTCTTGGTGTTGTTTCAATCACAAATTTCCTCGAAAAAAATATTTAAATCCGCTAAAATTTACTGATTCAAATTTCGAAATGAGCTGTAGCTTGCATTGAATTTCTTTTTATATGGAAAAACAAATGATTTTTTTATATTTTAATACTTTATGTAAAAGTAAATAATCTATAAAGAAGAACTTATATTAATATAGTCTACCGTAACAAAAAAATCGATTTTTCAAACTGATGTTTTTTGATGTGTATATCTTGAAAATGACTTGACAAACTGACTTAATTTTTTATCACTATCTTTTATGAGAACCAAGTCATTTTCGAAATCTTTCTGTTTTAAAAAAATATTTTTATGAAATCATTTTCCAATTTAGTTTTCCTATATAATACTTTATTTGTTTGTTTTAATATTGAGTGACTGTGTAGAAAAATGCGATAATATTATTACCTAATGTTCATTTGTAGGGTTTATATGATACAAATATAATAACTTAAGCAATTAGTCAACTAAGCTATCTTACCAAAAGTTTTCACTTACCCTTTGGATAGTCCCTATTAAAACTAATTAATTATATCTGTATTATTACAAGATAGTAACGGGAGTCAATGAACCTATTAATAATCTACCATTTATGTCATAATAATTATCAAAATTCAGCTATATAAAAAATTGTAAACGTGACTTTTAGATGCACTTTTAGAACCTCAAAAAATGTGTCATTATTTCGTCTAGTCGGGATGTATAAACAAATATAATATGAAGAATACTTAAATAAAATATTATAGGTAAATAATAGCTGTACCTGCGACTTCGTTCGCGTGGAATCAGTACTTTTGCTATTCTAAGTGATGATGATTTATTTGTAAATTAAACAGTCGTGAATATTTAGAAAGACACTAATCTGAATAATAAGTATTATATATCAGTTAGTCGGTCAATCAGACAAAAAACGAACGAACAAATAAACGGACCCACATACGAACCAAGAAACGAATAGGCCAAGCTCTACGCTTGTGTTTTATTTTTTAAATAAACAACAAAATGACCGCTATAACGTAATCAAACGAAAACTACAATCCTATGCCTACCTAAAACTAAATACCTACACTAACAAAATAAATGAAACTGCGTAAATATCTATACTTTGTCTCATCCTGCAAACAAATGAAAAATAAAACTAAACTCAACCTAGGAAAGTTTTTTTACCTTTAAGTAATAGGTGTCATCGAGCTTAAAATCAGTTGGGTTTTCAATCAAGAAATTCTCAGTAGGTAGCAGCCAGGAGTCAAGAGTTTAGCAGTGTTTCATCCCTATGCCTCAGAAAGCACGTAAAGCTGTTTTATGTGTGTCTGATCTCACTATATTTTGTGGGATTACTAACTCGGACACAATGATAAATCGACAATTTTTAATATTTTGTATATAATGATCAATGGGGGCAGATTTTTGTAAAGTTCAATAATAAATATTATTCATAATTATCATAATTTCGTTTTACGGATTTCCACACTACCATGCAATTAAAAACCATTTTTTTCCTCACAAACCATGTATCCTGGTTTAAACACTTTAGGAGGTGAGATATTAGGTAAATAAAAGAATAAAAACTAATTTTTTAAAAACATTTTTTTATCCTAAAGTATTCGTACTAATTTTATAGTTACAATAATCATTTAATAATTTTTCCCTATACCAATATGAAATCACTACGTAAAAACATTCTTAAAACCTTATTTTGCCATCTAAGGATTTTAATTTTCAAGACTTCTTTCTTAGTGGATACTACTTAATAGAAGGAAGTTATTGTACCAATTTCACGCATCTACATCCAACGATTTAGCCTGTAGATTTAATACAATATTTTTCGTACAAAATTGGAACCCGTGTTTTAAGACCCTAAGAGACAAATTTTATTATTTAATTACTTTAAAGGATTAATTTTTATCCCTTCAAATTGAACATTATCTACCGCCTTCTCCCTTCCCCGGTAAGAGGTTGTTTTAAGAAATACCAAAATATTTTATTACCATACAAAATTGCAATGCCCCTACTCTACCGTACTCTACCGTAACGGGTTATTTTGATATCGCAAAATACGTATTTATTTATTTTTTAAATACATTACTCTCAGTAAGTATCGAGTCAATTGCCTTAAAATATATTTGTTATAAAATCCCAACAATGGGGCAAAAAACTGTTTAATGATGTATATGTTTTATGACTATATAAAAAAACAAAATAAAAAAAAAAATACACCCCCAAAAAAAAAAAAAAATCCCAAACAACAAAAAAAAAAAACACCCTTATTTCACACTCTTAGGGATCGAATTTTCCAAAATGATTTCATAGCAGATTTCTACGTCATAAAATGTAGCTAGCTACTATCCAAATTTTAGAGTTCTGCTTCAAGCTGCTTAGGTTGAGCTTGTGCACTGGTATCTATGACTCAGTATATAAAGAGTATATTATAGTAGATACACCGTGAACACTGTGATCTTTTTCGTTAAATGGCAAAACTAACTTTACGGCAAAAAAATTTATTCGATCATCAATGGAGACGCATATGTTCAGATGTGGCCTTAAAATGCTGTAAGGTTTATTGGATAAAAGGAAGAAACTTAGATTTCCTGTTCAAATACAAACATTGCGTTAAAAGAAGCAAGCAAAGTAATTATTTACATATTATGTATTATGTATATATTCATTTATGTATCATTTATAATTAAACCATATGGTGCTTAAAAAATTATACGATGTTTAGAAAAGAGTGGGTAGGAATAATATTAAAAAAACTCAAAATTTTGGTTTCACGATAATGTAAATTTTAAAACTTTTGGAAAGTAGAGAAGTAGGAAAGTAGGAAGTATAGTATGTTTACCGCCAAGCTTCTATGATCTATGCCGAACCCAAAGAAATTGTTAATAGCACTTTCAAAATTTGATTTACCATGTTGTGGCTACCTACTCGGCGGTTAAGAAAAAAAATATAAGCTCATCATCACCATCATCATTACAGCCCTTCACAGAACCTTCCACTGCTGAACATAGGCCTCCCCCAAGCAACGCCACATAGCACGGTCCTGAGCCACCTGCATCCATCGACTTCCTGCATGTCTTACCAGGTCGTCACTCCATCTAGTGGGGGGTCGCCCTACACTACGCCTACCGGTACGAGGCTGCCACTCGAGAACCTTTCTTCCCCATCGGTTATCGGTTCTTCGAGCTATATGGCCGGCCCATTGCCACTTCAGCTTACTAATCCGTTCGGCTATGTCGGTCACTCTTGTTCTACTGCGGATATCCTCATTTCTGAGTCTATCACACAGAGAAACTCCGAGCATAGCCCTCTCCATAGCTCGCTGAGCAACCTTGAGCGTCCTCATACTGCCAGCGGTGAAGGACCATGTCTCTGATCCGTAAGTCATCACTGGCATCACGTACTGGTCGTACACTTTAGTTTTCAGAGATTGAGGTATACCTGACGTGAAGATGTGTCGCAATTTCCCGAACGCTGCCCAGCCGAGTTGAATACGTCGATTGACCTCTCGGTCGAAGTTGGACTTACCTAGTCGGACTATTTGTCCCAGGTAAACATACTCGTCAACAACTTCGAGCATAGTGCTCCCAACAACTACCGGCATAGGTATGACATGGACATTAAACATGATCTTTGTTTTGTCCATGTTCATCTTAAGACCTATCCGTTGGGAGACACCATTGAGGTCATGGAGCATAGTGCTAAGGTCCTCCAGCGATTCTGCCATAAGGACTATATCGTCGGCAAATCGAAGGTGAGTGATGTACTCCCATTGATGTTAATACCGTATCCTTTCCAGTCCAGTAGCTTGAAAACGTCTTCCAACGCAGCGGTGAAGAGTTTTGGGGATATAACGTCACCCATCATCAATATAAGCACGCCTCCTTAAAATTTAATAAATAATTTGCACAACATCTAATGTCCTTGATCACTCAACGCCAATATTGAACAAATTCGTACCCATACTTCGTACTAGAGTTGAGCCGATTAGTACTTGGCCGATTTGCCGATTAGCCGATTAATCGGATAAGAAACGGGCGATTAATCGGTCATTTCTTACTGGGTAAAAATTACAAGTAAATTAAATATTTTTCTAAAAAGCCTTCAATACTACTTTTTCAAATTGGGTATTTCATTTTAACAAATTATTAGATGACTGGAGATTCTTTATTTAATAACATTACAGGAAAAGAACAATTTTTTTTGTCTTTTAAGAATTTTCTATTAAAAAAAATTTCTATTAAATTATTCTATTTGTCTTTTAAAAATCTACATGTATGTAGTTTAACAATCTTTATTCGAGAATTAAGTGGGTTTTTTGTTATGCAAAGGGAAATACTTAATTTTTTTTAATTTATTAGGAAATTAATATTATCAATATTTTATTTTTATGTATTACATACTATGCTTTACGATTAGAAAAAGTAAAAAAGCAGAATTAACATAGTAAGTACGTAGGTTTTTGCTTAGTTTTAAATAGCTACCTCAGATTCTTTTTTTACCAAAGTTCCTATGTCCAGAACAATTAACATTCAAACATGTGATACTGATTTTTCAATAAAAGTTATATATGAACCTACTTATTTTATTATTTATTTGATTTACCTACATATAAATGTGATGTGATTTTGCGCATGGGAGAGAAACTATTCTTTCCTTAAATTTAAAGCTTTACTCATATCAATGTAGCCGCACTTACCACGCAGAAAATCACGAAAAACCTTTGCTGAAATTAACGAAATAAAAAGCCAATTAATCGGCGGTTTTAGCTGACTGATCGCCGACTAATCGGTGACTACAAACAGCCGAAGGGCGGCGGCTAATCAGCCCAACTCTAAATAAATCATAACTTTTGATAGGATGAACCGATTTTAATGTAACAAAGACTAAATTTAAAACGAAGATACGCTTCACAATTTTCTTAAAGATTATTTTGATATAAATCAGTACTTTATAAATGATACTTTAACAAACAAACGGACAGATAGAATGACAGACAGAATGACAGACAGACAATTCTAAAAATGATAGAAATGTATTCAGTTACTTATTTTTAGTCCTTCTCAATCAATTTTGTTACAAAAATATAAAATGTACAGACATCTGAAATTAAAATTTTATTATACGAGTATGTATAGATTTCAAAATAAAACAGTCCCAGCGGGCGGAATACCACAGCAAATAATTTTAGGTAAAATTAGATTTGTAACAGATTAACGAAAATATATCACTTTATGTGGTCACATCGTTGGTCTAAACGCTGTGACTGAAGTTTGGTCTGGAGGTTCATTATTCTCTCTTGTATAATAATACGTGTGCTTTAAATTTGTGCATCTTCTTACATGCCGTTCGACCAACATTTTTCGATCGCTCGGTGGAACGTCAATAAATTTTACGGCCAAATTTGTGGTAGCAACAAACACGTGCTCGGAGTTAAACAGTGCGCAAGACTGAGCTGATGGGATAAGGTTGTACCAGATGTTCGTCAAATAACAACCTTATACATTATTTAATGGATTCATTCGTATATTACAGCCTCACACAAAGAGGATATTTTTGGCTCAGTTGCCACGCTTGGTAAGCGGGATCTCAACCGCAGGTTTTATTTTTTAGTTGTTAAGAACGAATATCATTCTCAAATTCATGTAGTGGCGGTGTAAGAATAATACTATTCCATATCATCTCGTGACGCGACACAAGGAAACTTAACCAGAAGATGAGTCTTCGTGATAACAGCTGAATAAAAATAAAAAACTGCAGTTGCCAACCCGCTTGCCAATTGTTTCATCTGGTGCAAATATCACCCCTATGAAACTTTTGCTAGGCAGTTGTGTAATGATATGGTAATCTGGAAGACTTTTTTTATAGAATAAAGGTGACAAACGAGCACACAGTCCACGTGATGGTAAGTGGATGCTGTGGCCCATAGACATCTACATATATCTTCTATTAGGAATCAAAGCGCTGATGCGTTGTCATCCCTGCGGACTAAGATGGAATCATTTCAGTAAAAAAGGATCTCCGCATCTCTACACTCACCATACGAAACACAACAGCATTAAGCTGCTATTTTACGCTGGTATTCTGTGAGAGCGTGGTCCTTCCCCGGTCGAGCCGACCCATTTGTGCTACAACCATAATATAGCTGCAGCGTGGTCCTACGACGTATGAACATGGTAGAGCCACGCTACATTGATAACTAGATTACCGAGTAATTGACTGTGCGTAAAATGTAGTGCAAGTCGGTCCACATGTAAATTGCATTGATTGCGTTGCGTGAGACTTATGTTGCGAAGATAAGTCTTGGATGATTGATATTATGTTAAGAGGTTCATTTTTATTGATTAAGGAACTAGATAATAATATTTTGATGGAGGTAAAATTGTTAATTTTTCTCATGGCAGTTTAAAAAATATATATAAAATAATTCACAGAAATAATCAATAAATAGTAGAAGTAGAGTTGCATAGTCATATATTATTAAAAATATTGTAATTCATTATTTAATACAGAGCAGTGGAACTAGTTGGAACATGGTGAATTTTATTCTATCGTAGAACTGATACTGTTAGTTCTCGACAGATGGTCGTAGTGTGAGTACCTATTAAATCTAAAGCAGCTGCATGTGATGATAATCTCCATACCTGAATTCATTTTACTAAAGTTTTTCCATTTTTCTGGCGTAACGCATTTGTCTCTTCCCAAAATATATATGTAATAAAAAAACCTGCGGTTCCTATTTAGAATCGATACTCAAACGTATAGAAATAACTTTACTTCACAAAACTTGACCATAAAAAAATAAATTCATTTAAAAAAACATTTGCAATTATCATGTATCAGATATATATATATATATATATATATATATATATATATATATATATATATATATATATATTAAATATCTCACTCCGCCAAGAGTACTGTCAAAGACCCTGCTTTACCAAGTGTCAGTTAGAGGCAATAAAAGCACAGACAATCTGCTTAATTAGAAATCAGATTTTTTTAATTTAAATTTAATTTAATTTAAAATCTTTATGGCCGAGTTTTCTGAAGTTATTTAGATTCTGATAACGCACTAAATGGAAACCACAGGTATTTTGTAACATGTTGTATAACCCTATTCCTGTCAGTCATAACATCACAATTTTGCCATTGTGACGGCCCAATATTATTATTAATAATCAAATTCAATATAAAGGGGCATCAAAAATAGTCTTAAAAGATATATATTAAGCAATTAAGTTAAATTAATAAACATAAAGTTAATATATTTCAGACATTATCCCAATAACAACTAGTAAATTAGAGGCAAAATTATTGTTTTTCGTCATAAATTAATTTATTAGTAAAATCTTGAAAAAATATTTAAAATAAGATAAATAATAGAAATACAAGTCAAAAAATATTATAAAATTAAGTTAAATAACGTTTATAAGATAATTAGAAAGTTTGTTAAAAATTGTTTAAGTCATGGGAGGTGTTCGTGTATAAAAGAAATTTTTTTCTAAGTTGTGGAAGAAGTTCACGTATAGATGAAATTTCCTAAGTTGTTGAAGGAGTTCATGTATTAAAGAAAATTTTCCTAAGTTATGGAAGGTGTTCGCGTATAGACGTCTTGTATGGAGGAAGCTGTCGGAGGTACATACCTGCAGTTGTACATATATATGGGGTGGTCGGGAGTCCGACTGCCTGAAGTACTGTAGCACAATGACTAGTCCTTCCTATATTAGGGACTTATGATATTAAACTCAATGATACAAAAGCAATACTAAAGAAGGTCTCCATGATGAATTTGCATTACAATAGTAGGGTCCTGGGTTCGAACCCTATATATTAATGACTTATGAAAGTAAGGTCTATGATCCAAAAGCAATACTATAGAAGGTCTCTATGATTAATATGCATTACAATAGTAGGGTCGTGGGTTCGAATCCTATTAATGAATGACTTATGAAAGTAAGGTCTATGATTCAAAAGCAATACTATAGAAGGTCTCTATGATTAATATGCATTACAATAGTAGGGTCGTGTGTTCGAATCCTATATATACATGACATGAAAGTAAGGTCTATGATAAAAAAGCAATATTATAGGAGGTCTCCTTGATGCATAAGCATTGTATGGGGTGGTCGGGTGACTGACTGCTCCTAGTACTGTAGCAAAATGACTAGTCCTTATTAGGGACTTGAAAAGGAATATTATGGTGGCGTGTGTGCTGCTTTACGAGCATTTGGTCCGAGGTAAACTTGGACTCGCTAACCGATGTGTCCTAGACATATCATCTTAGTGCCGGTGGTAAGCGGGTTTGTTGTAGCAATACGGCTCTCCCGTGGACATCGCACACCCATACCGTTTGTGGGCGACGTCGTAGCGCATAGCGATGTGTCGACTATCTTTCGGATTGGGATGATGAGTGTGTTTGGTAGCACTTTTAAGTGTAACAGGCATACTCAACTTCATGTCTTAGTGCATTAGCGCTATGACACGTGGAGTTTTGTTCATTGGCGTCTTAGGAGCGTGCTACTATGATACGTTGGTGATATTTTTTATATAACAACAATAAAAACTTTGTTGACAAAATCGATAGGAGTCATGTGGGTGTGTTGTGAGGGGGCGCCACCCGTATGATAATTACATTGATGCTTACTGCTACTTGCGGTATTGCGTCTTGTGATGGATCTGCGGGTGTGCTGCGCCTGATTCGATGCATTCCTGTGGTTCTGGTCGATGGAGGTATACAATTAACATCTTAGTGCCGGTGGTAAGTGGGTTTGTTGTAGCAATACGGCTCTCCCGTGGACATCGCACACCCATACCGTTTGTGGGCGACGTCGTTGCGCATAGCGATGTGTCGACTATCTTTCTGATTGGGATGATGAGTGTGTTTGGTAGCACTTTTAAGTGTAACAGGCATACTCAACTTCATGTCTTAGTGCATTAGCGCTATGACACGTGGAGTTTTGTTCATTGGCGTCTTAGTAGCGTGCTACTATGATACGTCGGTGATATTTTTTATATAACAACAATAAAAACTTTGTTGCCAAAATCGATAGGAGTCATGTGGGTGTGTAGTGAGGGGGCGCCACCCGTATGATAGTTGCATTGATGCTTACTGCTACTTGCGGTATTGCGTCTTGTGATGGATCTGCGGGTGTGCTGCGCCTGATTCGACGCATTCCTGTGGTTCTGGTCGATGGAGGTATACAATTAACATCTAAGTGCCGATGGTAAGCGGGTTTGTTGTAGCAATACGGCTCTCCCGTGGACATCGCACACCCATACCGTTTGTGGGCGATGTCGTTGCGCATAACGATGTGTCGTCTATCTTTCGGATTGGGATGATGAGTGTGTTTGGTAGCACTTTTAAGTGTAACAGGCATACTCAACTTCATGTCTCAGTGCATTAGCGCTATGATACGTGGAGTTTTGTTCATTGGCGTCTTAGTAGCGTGCTACTATGATACGTTGGTGATATTTTTTTTATATAACAACAATAAAAACTTTGTTGCCAAAATCGATAGGAGTCATGTGGGTGTGTTGTGAGGGGGCGCCATCCGTATGATAGTTGCATTGATGCTTACTGCTACTTGCGGTATTGCGTCTTGTGATGGATCTGCGGGTGTGCTGCGCCTGATTCGACGCTCTCTTGTGGTTCTGGTCGATGGAAGTATACGGGTGGTGATGTCTGCTGAGATGTATGGGGGACCTTGGAATGGTGTAAGCCCGACGATAGTCGTATTGATGCTTGTTGCGTTCTGCAGCATTGCGTCTTTGCGATGGTTGTTTGGTGGGACGCTATTCTCAATGGCGCTCTCTGCGTCTTGGTTTGACTCACACCTAAGTAGCTTTGCCCAAGTCGGGTCCCTTCATTGCGGGGCTGCAGACTGTCTGCCCTCCACGATGTTTTATATAACAACATAATATTATATCTCTGTAACTTTCCCACCTTTGAATGATTGAAGGAACCTTGTTGGTGGGTGAGAAAAACATGATCGAAAATGCATTTACTCAACGTCAGTGACACAAACCCTTTCTGATGGCGAATTATTACTCTTATCTTATAACTGCCTTTTGGCTATATCTGCCATTGTATTGGTTGGTGGAGCATATGTGTCGACCTCATGCGGGTGGTAGCTGGCGGGAGGATCTGAGGAGACTCTGAAGGCTGCGGCCGAAAGCCGCACAACGTGGGACCCCATTCCCTTGAGGTGAGCGGTAGACTCATGACACGCTCTGCGGCTAGTAGCCGTGCTGATCATGCAATTGGTGGTGATGCCATACACTTACATCACGTCTGCAGGAGCGGCGGTCTGTCAGGTGGTGGCGCTCACGGAGGGTTTACGGCCAGTGTGCCTATTTGCCTAAACCGTGTGACGTACATTCACTGTGGCTGGATTCGTTCGTATTCTGTTTGGCGTTTACACGCATTGACATGCGCGACTTCGGTCGATGTTTGTGCTTACGCACTAGCAAAGGGCCGAGCCTCTTTTACTGGTTCGCCAGTTATTTTGCTGTGGACTACGGTCCAGTTCCCGAATTAGCGTTCCCTACGGGGGGAGTGCATCAAAATGGTTGGCGCTCACCGTGCACGGCGTGTGTGGGGCCGTGTGCCTCCCCTACATTTTTTTTAAATAAATGTAGGAGAGCGAAGTCCTTGTATTGGGTATTTTGTATAAATATATTTTGAGCCTTTTCCGAGCGGGAAGGGATAATTAATAATAAATTAATAATGTAAACCTGATACAAGTGGAATAAGGATGTTTTATGTCTTAACCTTTCTCGAGCCCTGTCTTCGTGAACGGGGTTCACTTAGCTTATAAGGCACTACCAACAGCTTTCAATTGCTCTAGCGAATATTCATTCTTCCAAAAGACACCTAAAAGAACTAAGTTACTAAACAAACACAACGTAAATAAGGGTCCTAACTAAGTCGATCACGCCAAAATATTATAAACGGCCTATTATTAAACCTTTAGAAAGATCATTTAGAAAGACCAAAACATATTTTATTTATCCTAGTCACATATATATAATTTTTAATATAAAGGGGATTATAATACATTTAGTATTTTATATATTTATTATTCTGAGAGAGGGGGGAAGCGTTACAATTTGGTGCCGTGACCACGATATATTTTAAAAAGAAGGTCGTCTGTATAAGAATTATGATGTAGGCGTTATGCCTACAATTTGTTGTCCGTGAAATGGAAAGGTGTCTTGGAGGATGGTGTTTGCTGGGGGGTGGTTGTGAGTCTGGGGGTGGGGCTTTAATATTAATATTGATTTTTTTGTTATAAAAGGTGTGTTCATAGTTAATGCGAAATAAAATATAAAGTGAAATAAATGAGAAGACGCAGTAACAATTGTGTAAGTGAAGGACATAACAGTGCTAAAAACTGATAAAAGTATATAAATATAAAATGGTTAAAACAAAGAAAAGTTCTAACTTAGTGAAATGTTGAATGAAAAATGAAAAATTAATTAAAAATGCAGTGAAAACCTTTGAGGTTAAAATAATTTCTCGAAGAAAAGTTTATTAACCAAACGAAAGTTCACCAAATTAAAGTAAACCAAGAAGAGGTGTACGGGGCGAAAACCTCACATGTCATTGATCCTAGACGAAATATTTTATATAACATACATAATGTGACAATAGAAAAGCTGAAATTGGAAATGAAAATACTCATCCAGTAACATTTTATAAGATCTCACCAGTTAATTAAATGACGTTCCATCTAATCTCTATATAATCGAAAGTCATGAGCAAGATTTAACTTAAATTTTTAGGAAAATTATTAATGTAAGTATTTTATTATATTAATTCATTAAAACAAATATTGTTCATGCGTGATATTTGTAATAATTTAAATTAAATAGAGAGAATTATAAACCTGGGTCAGTACGCCTGACTCAATAACATTAATAAGTTCAAGCAGCCACTTAAACTAAATAGTAAAAGCAAACATAATGTCAGACAAATTAGATAACAAGTGCGAAATAATTTAAAAGAGGCAAGTCGCATTAGAAACACAAAGTTTGATAAGCGTAATAAATTCATGAAATATCACATTGGCGACTTAGTAAAAGTTTCTAGATCCAGTAAATCAGAGGCAGATAACAAAGTTATGAGTAAATTTAATTTGGCGTATGAAGGGCGTTACATAATAGCAGCCGTAGCATATGACAATGTACTTTAATATACTTTAGCAAACCCAGAAACAAATTAAATGAGAGGAAATTTTAATGCTATTCATTTATTAAAATATTTTAAGTAATAGTTTTGTTTTATATACATTCTAGAATAAATACTGTAATATAAATTGGTCTCGTGGGTGGCCTTTTGAAAAAATAGATTAAAATTATTAAAGTTATGAGCAAGACACAAATTAATTAAAAATAAGAAAAATGTTGTAATAATTTTATTAATGACTATCTGTAAATATTGATTGTAAGATAATTTTGTAAAATATGTTTTTATTGAATAAGTTTGGGGAGTTGAGTCAGGGTGAATGACTCAATCACATTTATCCTGTGGGTGTGTAGCCATCTGATTTCAACTCATATACAAAATACTGTGCATATAAAGACAACATTGCTGAATTATATTTTAAAGATTTAAAATGTTAGTCAAAAACAAAAGAGAACCACTATTTAACGACGTAATATACAATAAATTTATCAAGATAACAATTTATGGTTTATCGCATTGGGATAGATGTGGTTGAAGGGGTGTGTGGCGGCGGCCATTCCCTGGGGTAGGTGGGATGAAAATATATACTGAATTGTAACAGATTGAAAGAGGAAAGAACAGATACACATAAGTTCAAAATTTTGAGTGTAGTGCATATGCTCTCAATATATAGTAAAATTTTATATCAACGACTCCACTGTGTGGGTCATTAACATAAAATTTGGGGGTGGATTGTGACGGCCCAATATTATTATTAATAATTAAATTCAATATAAAGGGGCATCAAAAATAGTCTTAAAAGATATATATTAAGCAATTAAGTTAAATTAATAAACATAAAGTTAATATATTTCAGACATTATGCCAATAACATAGTAAATTAAAGGCAAAATTATTGTTCTTCGTAATAAATAAATTTATTTAAAAACTTGAAAAAATATTTAAAATAAGATAAATAATAGAAATACAAGTCAAAAAATATTATAAAATTAAGTTAAATAACGTTTATAAGATAATTAGAAAATTTGTTAAAAATTGTTTAAGTCATAGGAGGTGTTCGTGTATAAAAGAAAATTTTTTTCTAAGTTGTGGAAGGAGTTCACGTATAGATGAAATTTCCTAAGTTGTTGAAGGAGTTCATGTATTAAAGAAAATTTTCCTAAGTTATGTAAGGTGTTCGCGTATAGACGTCTTGTATGGAGGAAGCTGTCGGAGGTACATACCTGCAGTTGTACATATATATGGGGTGGTCGGGAGCCCGACTGCCTGAAGTACTGTAGCACAATGACTAGTCCTTCCTATATTAGGGACTTATGATATTAAACTCAATGATACAAAAGCAATACTAAAGAAGGTCTCCATGATGAATTTGCATTACAATAGTAGGGTCCTGGGTTCGAACCCTATATATTAATGACTTATGAAAGTAAGGTCTATGATCCAAAAGCAATACTATAGAAGGTCTCTATGATTAATATGCATTACAATAGTAGGGTCGTGGGTTCGAATCCTATATATGAATGACTTATGAAAGTAAGGTCTATGATTCAAAAGCAATACTATAGAAGGTCTCTATGATTAATATGCATTACAATAGTAGGGTCGTGGGTTCGAATCCTATATATACATGACTTATGAAAGTAAGGTCTATGATAAAAAAGCAATATTATAGGAGGTCTCCTTGATGCATAAGCATTGTATGGGGTGGTCGGGTGACTGACTGCTCCTAGTACTGTAGCAAAATGACTAGTCCTTATTAGGGACTTGAAAAGGAATATTATGGTGGCGTGTGTGCTGCTTCACGAGCAATTGGTCCGAGGTAAACTTGGACTCGCTAACCGATGTGTCCTAGACATATCATCTTAGTGCCGGTGGTAAGCGGGTTTGTTGTAGCAATACGGCTCTCCCGTGGACATCGCACACCCATACCGTTTGTGGGCGACGTCGTAGCGCATAGCGATGTGTCGACTATCTTTCGGATTGGGATGATGAGTGTGTTTGGTAGCACTTTTAAGTGTAACAGGCATACTCAACTTCATGTCTTAGTGCATTAGCGCTATGACACGTGGAGTTTTGTTCATTGGCGTCTTAGTAGCGTGCTACTATGATACGTCGGTGATATTTTTTATATAACAACAATAAAAACTTTGTTGCCAAAATCGATAGGAGTCATGTGGGTGTGTTGTGAGGGGGCGCCACCCGTATGATAGTTGCATTGATGCTTACTGCTACTTGCGGTATTGCGTCTTGTGATGGATCTGCGGGTGTGCTGCGCCTGATTCGACGCATTCCTGTGGTTCTGGTCGATGGAGGTATACAATTAACATCTAAGTGCCGATGGTAAGCGGGTTTGTTGTAGCAATACGGCTCTCCCGTGGACATCGCACACCCATACCGTTTGTGGGCGATGTCGTTGCGCATAGCGATGTGTCGTCTATCTTTCAGATTGGGATGATGAGTGTGTTTGGTAGCACTTTTAAGTGTAACAGGCATACTCAACTTCATGTCTTAGTGCATTAGCGCTATGATACGTGGAGTTTTGTTCATTGGCGTCTTAGTAGCGTGCTACTATGATACGTTGGTGATATTTTTTTTATATAACAACAATAAAAACTTTGTTGCCAAAATCGATAGGAGTCATGTGGGTGTGTTGTGAGGGGGCGCCATCCGTATGATAGTTGCATTGATGCTTACTGCTACTTGCGGTATTGCGTCTTGTGATGGATCTGCGGGTGTGCTGCGCCTGATTCGACGCTCTCTTGTGGTTCTGGTCGATGGAGGTATACGGGTGGTGATGTCTTCTGAGATGTATGGGGGACCTTGGAATGGTGTAAGCCCGACGATAGTCGTATTGATACTTGTTGCGTTCTGCAGCATTGCGTCTTTGCGATGGTTGTTTGGTGGGACGCTATTCTCAATGGCGCTCTCTGCGTCTTGATTTGACTCACACCTAAGTAGCTTTGCCCAAGTCGGGTCCCTTCATTGCGGGGCTGCAGACTGTCTGCCCTCCACGATGTTTTATATAACAACATAATATTATATCTCTGTAACTTTCCCACCTTTGAATGATTGAAGGCAACTTGTTGGTGGGTGAGACAAACATGATCGAAAATGCATTTACTCAACGTCAGTGACACAAACCCTTTCTGATGGCGAATTATTACTCTTATCTTATAACTGCCTTTTGGCTATATCTGCCATTGTATTGGTTGGTGGAGCATATGTGTCGACCTCATGCGGGTGGTAGCTGGCGGGAGGATCTGAGGAGACTCTGAAGGCTGCGGCCGAAAGCCGCACAACGTGGGACCCCATTCCCTTGAGGTGAGCGGTAGACTCATGACACGCTCTGCGGCTAGTAGCCGTGCTGATCATGCAATTGGTGGTGATGCCATACACTTACATCACGTCTGCAGGAGTGGCGGTCTGTCAGGTGGTGGCGCTCACGGAGGGTTTACGGCCAGTGTGTCTATTTGCCTAAACCGTGTGACGTACATTCACTGTGGCTGGATTCGTTCGTATTCTGTTTGGCGTTTACACGCATTGACATGCGCGACTTCGGTCGATGTTTGTGCTTACGCACTAGCAAGGGGCCGAGTCTCTTTTACTGGTTCGCCAGTTATTTTGCTGTGGACTACGGTCCAGTTCCCGAATTAGCGTTCCCTACGGGGGGAGTGCATCAAAATGGTTGGCGCTCACCGTGCACGGCGTGTGTGGGGCCGTGTGCCTCCCCTACATTTTTTTTAAATAAATGTAGGAGAGCGAAGCCCTTGTATTGGGTATTTTGTATAAATATATTTTGAGCCTTTTCCGAGCGGGAAGGGATAATTAATAATAAATTAATAATGTAAACCTGATACAAGTGGAATAAGGATGTTTTATGTCTTAACCTTTCTCGAGCCCTGTCTTCGTGAACGGGGTTCACTTAGCTTATAAGGCACTACCAACAGCTTTCAATTGCTCTAGCAAATATTCATTCTTCCAAAAGACACCTAAAAGAACTAAGTTACTAAACAAACACAACGTAAATAAGGGTCCTAACTAAGTCGATCACGCCAAAATATTATAAACGGCCTATTATTAAACCTTTAGAAAGATCATTTAGAAAGACCAAAACATATTTTATTTATCCTAGTCACATATATATAATTTTTAATATAAAGGGGATTATAATACATTTAGTATTTTATATATTTATTATTCTGAGAGAGGGGGGAAGCGTTACACCATGTATGACGACGAATGTATCTATCATTCAATGACAGAATGGAGCTTTATAAACAAGAACGATTTTTAAACATAAATAAAAAAAATAAAATGATATGTTCATTGTCATTTTTTTAATTAAACTGAATTCTTGTGATGTTAGTTCTGTTAGTCTTTTGGCTCTTCAGCTTCATAGAACTCATGTTTTACTAAGTACACAAATCAATTATAACAAAAATATAAAGTAATTGAAATAGAAAAAAAGAGTCAAACGCTATATTGTAGATTACTATACGAGAGAAGAGAGGTATATTGTATCATGGATTAAGGCTGGAGCGTGGTTACACCTATGCTTAGCCGGCTACTAGGTGCAGCCGATTGTGGTTGGTTGAACTTAGGTGTATTCGATTTATTAATTGCTAAAACTAGGAGTGGTTTTTAATAACTTTTTCAAAATACGATATATCCGCAACAGTAAGTTAACCACTATGACTAGGGTTAAAAATGTTAAAAATACAAAAGCACATATCAAGTTATATCAGGTTAAGGTGCGACTGGGGCGGGCCAAGGACCACCCTAGTTGGCCCACCCCAGCGCAAACCCGCGTGCATTTAAATTATTTATAAGTTATTCGGACTTATCGAATACAGCTATAAGCTTAACCAACCGCGTTTGGCTGCGCCTAGTTTACAATTCGTTTACAAAGTTTACAATTCAGCTTTTAGCCGTAACATGTACACAACTTACATTAAATGTATCGTGCAAACGTAGTTTTTAAAAATAAAATCTTAAATTTTCGAAAGTTCTTTACCGATTGCTTTGACATTTTGACACAACGTTACATTCAAGTACGCGTGTGTAATTTAAATATTTTAAAATATTTTTGAGCTACACTAGATGAAGATGGCACTTTACAGCGCTATTCGCGTTAGATTTTCTTTATTTGTGAAAAGGGCAATGTGTAGATGAGGTATTCGTATATAATTGGCAGAAACGGGCAATGTGTAGATGAGGTATTCGTATATATTTGGCCGAAACGGCCAATGTGTAGATGAGGTATTGGTTTATATAAGGCCGAAAGAGGCACTGTGTGGATGAGGTATTCATATATATTTAATTTATTAATTTACTTGAACAAATCAGGCGAACAGGAAGTAATAGTACATTGTTTTATGCATAATTTTTACACGCCACTTACTATCAGATCGTCAGTACATTTGTCATTGCAGTTATATATTAAGAAATCATCATCATCATTATCATCGTTACTGCCCTTCACAAGTCCACTGCTGAACGTAGGCCTCCCCCAAAGAATGCTACAAAACACGGTCCTGAGCCACGTGGCAGTTATATTATGATTGTAGAATGAATGGAGTAGCTCGACCGGGGAAAGACCACGCTCTCAGAGAATACCAGCATAAAGTAGCAGCTTAAAACTGCTGTGTATCGTATGGTGAGTGTAGAAATCCGGATACCCTTTTTTACTGGAAACGAGGCATTCCATCTTAGTCCTCAGAGGTGACAACGCATCTGCGTTTTGATTCTTAATCGAGGATAAATGTATAAATGTAGATATCTATGGGCCACAACATTCACTTACCTTCAGGTGGACTGTGTGCTCGTTTTCCACTCTTATTTTATAAAAAAACTACTATTCTAAAAAAATCTCCGTCCGGCGAAAACCAGCATTTTCATATTTGCGTGAAATAATTAACTTTTCTATTCGCCCTTTTGCCACACGTTTAACTATTGTAATATATTGCTTCATTTTAGATAGGATGTTACGGTGGATAATTTAGATGGCATGTTTGTGAAATACATAAGTATAAAGTATTTTCTAAACACTCCAAAAGCTGATGTGCGAACATGAAACGCGATGAAGAGTGCCGACATTAAAGAGAAAAACATCGTGGATGTACTTTATGTTTACTAAAATTACACGGTTCTTCTAAAACGTAGAAATATTCAATTGTTTCGTTCTCTTTGTGAGCGTAGATCGAGTAGTTTATTTGCTGAATACGAAAAATGGAACAAAGCCAAATTTGATGCTATTTCCCAAAACGAGTATAAAGGCCGAAATTTGGTTCGGTGCCCAAAATTTCTGTCCTGGTGCACTACGATTGCTTTTATGTTTAATTATGCATGTAATACTAAAGTTAAATAATAAATTCTTTGCGACTTTCATCGTCCTTTGGGTATTTGTAGTTAACCCGTGCATATTTTTTTTCATTCCTTAAATATCTTGAACTCGGACGACCTTATATGAGTCCAGTAGTATGAAAATGGCCGTTCACCTGAATGTGTAATGTATATAATATTTAACGAATTAATTACTTTATTTTTTTAAACGTGACCTTTACACGCTCTTAAATTAGAATTGGTATCACACGCGCACGCACTATAAAAATGGAATTTAATTAATACAATTTACACATGGTAAAGCCAAGCTCCAGATATACTTTAGTTGAAGCACGAATGGGTTCGATTGAGCAGGGAAGGACCGCAATCTCACAGATTAACAGAGTGAAGCAGCAGCTATTTTTTTTAAACTTTACCTCGACAGTAGGATTCTCTCCTGTATCGTAGTTAACGTACATAAATTTCACAAGGACAAATATCCAGACCCGGAATTATTTTTGTGAAGGTACATACATATACTTGTTCCGTGCGGGATTCAAACCCGCGGCTCTTAGCGCTGCAACTCATTGCTAAGCCACTGCGCCACGGAGCCGTCCGTTCATGCTGCTGTGTTTCGTGTGGTAATAAGCGAAGAGAACCAGAGACACTTAGAAGAAACGAGGAATTCTATTTTAGCTTGGAAGTGTGATACCGCATCTACATTTTTGATTCTTAATCGAGAATAGATGTAGATGGGCCAGAGCATCTTATTACCAACAGATAGATAGTGTACTCGATTGCTACAACTCTATAAACTGTAGTTATTAAACATCAATACTTATTATCATTACTTATCCTGTTGCAGTCCACTGCTGGAAAGTATCCAAGTGCGTAACTTAGCCCAATCTTCAACTTCAGCTGCCTGCCAATTATAATCTAGTTATAATCAATGTAAATACAGAAAATCTCTAATGTTGAGTATGTTAAAAACAATAAATCTATAATTACCTAGTACAATAGCGATTCGTTGAATATCAAGCTTATCTAAAATCTGAATATTCATCATTAATATAGTAAAAGTATTTCTCAAACTTGATTGTTGCAAATGTTTTCGTTTTAAGTTCATTATAAGGTTATTTCCCTATATACTGCAACTGGACTAATATTGGCGACAATTCAAAAAAAATACTTTTCTGATTTTGTTAATTGCGCAGGTGATATTGTTCTTCTTTAAAGTAAAAATAAAGTAACAGTCTATAACCCTCACACAGCTAGGCACATGCCTTCTTTCATTTGTGAGACTGTTTTAGGGCAAGGAAATGTCCGACGCGCTACTCCTATGCATGTTGGCGAACTTCGCATGTCTTCGAAACTTTTATTTCTTATTTCTTAGACACCGGCAGTGAAGGAAAACATCGTTGAGAAACCCCGCATTCGTGATGGTAAATCAGCACTTAAATTGCAATTAACAATTTCGTTGGTGCCGGTGGGGCTCGAAACAAACTTGCTTACTGTGAGATTTACTGCGTGCGCTTAGTCTCTGAGGTACCACGACTTACTAGCTACCACGGCTCTCTTCTTTATTGCCCCATAAAATACCACTGCTGGATGCCTCTTCAGCTGTAGGGAAGATCTTTCCCAATCGCCACACACGGCAGGCGAATTCACGATCGCAATGCCAGATGGCTGCTGCCCGTCAGACGTAAGATAATTTATATCGGAAGCTATAAGATCTATCTTTTACCTTTTCCCATAGATGACTTAGTATGATGGTACTGCTGGTGATATTATAATAGCGTAACAATTATATGTTACAAATACTGCCTATGGTATAGGTATGCTCTATGATATGAGGCAAACAAACATACAGTGCTAGAGACACGGGTGAAATCATGTTACGACATTTTGTACAATTTGGTTTCGGCTGGGATCAAATCAATGCTGCAAGCTGCAATCAAAACCTAGGGCACGTGACGTGACTATCACGGAATGAACACTAAGCGAGGTTGGAATGGTAGGACTTTTTTTCTTCCTGGTAGTCCGTCTGCGTGTATGCTCTGCTGGATTCCAAGCTGAAGGGTATAGGGAACCCGTATAACTACAGGTTGTAAGGCAACGTTATATCTTAGGCCTTGTTGATGAATGATGACAATGGATCTGTATCCTTCTTTGTTTGAGTTTAGTTGCATGTATCCATGGGCTGCATCAACCACATACCATAAGGTAGAAAGTGTTTTTAATTAAAAAAAAAGTAACAAACAAGCACACATCTCACCTGATGGTATGTGGATGCTGTGGCCCCATAGATACATCTATCCTTTATTAAGAATCAAAACGCAAATGCGTTGTCACCCATGAGGACTAAGATGAAATGCCTGGTTTCCAGTAAGAAGTGTCTCCGATTCTCTATACCCGCAATATGAAACACAGCAGCATTACGCTGCTATTTTATTTTTTATTCTTTGAGAGCGTGATCCTTTCACATAGCATGGTTCTACCACGTTTAGAATCAAACGTTTTTTTTTTAAGTATAGGGTGACAAACGAGCACACAGTCCACCTGATGGTACGTAGTTGCTGTGGCCCTGCCAGACACCTGCATGTATCCTTGATTACGAGTCAAATTGCGGATGCGTTGTCACCCGCGAGGACTAAGATGGAATGCCTCATCCAGTAAAAAGGGTCTCCGATTCTCCAAACTCACCATACGAAATACAGCAGCATTAAGCTACTATTTTTCGCTGGTATTCTGTGAGAGCGTGGTCCTTCCCCGATCGAGCTGACCCATTTGTGCTACAACTATACTACTAATATAACTGCAGCATGACTCTACCGCGTAGAAAAGTTGGAATTGTCACTGTAGTTTAAAGACGTATGTACACACAACACTTAGGGTCAGTTCACACCAAGATGTGACGCTACGCGAAGCGGCGCACAGTTTTTAAGATAGTCATATAAAATATAACTTTATTTACTACACAAATAATTAAGATAATTCGAAAATGACCCGCGGCGTCGCGCTGCGCCCAGCTCGAAACCGCATGACGCAGGGAAACGCTGCGAGGCGCAGCCTGAAGTCGTCGTGGCGACTTGTCTCTACTATTACTATTAGGCGTCTCGCTGCCACGCCTCGTGACGTCGCAATGCGTCTCGCGGCGGCAAGCTGCGCGGTGCGAAACCACTGGCCTCTTCATGCATCGTCGCGACTCTGTGTGAAGTGACCCTTATAAGGCAGGTGATCCACTAGCTCCCGAATTCAAGCTGCATGTTAATACGGAATTAACATTAATTTGGAGTAATTAACTTTAAGTGCATTCTATATTTTAGTTAACAGAATTTATGTGTCCTGTTTACAAGTTGTATTTAAAGAGCAATCACTCTGACAGTAATTATAAATGATGCAATGAGCTTGAGCAAATACATAATGGTCGTAGTGATGTAACGTCTTTAGTGCTGTTTTGACATTTTCCTTTTTTTATTGGTCCGGGTACTGCTGTACTTAATACGGTACTTAATACGGCTGTACTAAATACTTAGTACGGCTTGACATAATAGCCAAGCTTTGCAGGCGAGTGGCATATACGAGTTTATTGCCTCCAGTGCCACGTCACTGAGGTGAAATATTTGACAGATTGCATGGCGGGAAGTTAATTTGTTAGAAAAATGTAAGGATTAACCTTTCCTTCTGAAATATTACCTATATTTTATATTAACTATATTAAAAAGAAACCAAACTACAGATGTTAAGAATTAAACAATATTCAAAACTCTAAAGCGAAAACAACTACGGCATTGTTGTGTGTAATTACACACTCTAGAATCCGATATACTTTTATTTAAAACACAAGTTTTCATTTATAATCACATGTTGTAAGAAATAACTTCACCTCAGTCCCAACTGACGACATCTGGTGAGCGAAATATTGTTAGCTCTCACTGGATAGTAGATAGAATACCATATCTTCCGCACCTTTTTCATATATAATGGCATGTTGTAACTAACAACTTCACCTCAGTCCCAAATAGCGACATCTGGTGAGCGACAAATTCCTAGCTCTCATCGGATAATAGATAGAATATCAGATCTTCCGGACCTTTAATGCTGCTATCCGTGGCCTATAAGTTACTTCTGTCATATATAAGAGCCCAACAACCAATGGGGCAGGAAGTTTCTCGGGTGGCAGTCTTTTACCCGTAATTCTACACTGGTCGTCACTTTAGTCGATGGATGCGTGGTGTGGATCTGGACGCAATTTGTGCCATTCCTTGATCTATGTTCAGCGGTAGACATGTGAAGAGCCGTAATGACGATGAACATATACGAGATAACTCAAGAGCTACAGCCAGCCTTATCCTCGATAGTCTTTACCTGTCCGAAAAAATAATTAAATGAATGTCCTATAAAACATTAAAATGGATCTTATTTTTACTCCTTATAATATCTAATATTTATTAGCATAAAACACAATAATATTTTTTTCAATATTGTTTTTTTAATTACGAATAAATATTTTTGCAACATTTTTTTATCTTCTACTAGCAGGTTCTCGGCGCGTTGCAGTCGCAGAAAAATAATTGCAGAAATATCGTTTTAAATTTGGAAGGAGTACATCTTTTAACTGGGAATGATAATACCTTTCATTAAAATTGAATTATAAGTAACTGAACACAAATAAATTTGTCGGTACGATACGCGCGCCACCTACTCAAGTTAGTCGTACTATGGCTATATTTGTATATTCGCGGAAGTGGAGGATGCAATATGTTGACAAAGTTTTAACGCAATCTGATCGGTATGGCAGCGCATAAAATATGAACAAATAAACATTATTTTATATATTTTAGATTTTATTTCATCACAAAATGAGAGAGGAAAATTTTACTCTTAAGGGTTGGTTTTACACGCTTATATCGTTATTATAATGAAACCAAGAATCGTGAAAGTTTAGGACTAAACTATAAAATTTACGGCTACGCTGCTTTAACATGTATAGTTACTATAGTACTAAAGATAGTAGGATTCGTTTTCTGCTTGTCAGTACTGACTTATTAAGTAATCGGTGGTGAAGAAAAACTTTATGAGGAAACACGCATTGGTCAGCGCGGTAGATAATTTGCTCTACAGCCCTCTCAAAAATGAGATGAAAGAAGAGAGAAACAATGAGACGAGATGAAGAGAAGGCTTCATCCTTTTTTAAGTCGGTTAAAATAGAACGTAAGTTGCATCCATAAATTAATATTATAATAAACTTCCAAGCACAACAAATTACAAAATACTTGTTGTTATTATTAAACTTAAACATCAGAAATGGTAACTAAAATATAAAAGATAAAAGAACATATAATTGTGCACACCACTAAATACCGCATCATTACAATGTAACCACAGACAGTAAAGAAAACCTGGGGAATCTTTGACGCATGCCGATTAAGTTTATGGGAGGTAGAATTATCATATTGAAGAAAAAACAAGTTCCACGAATGCTTAGTATTTATTATAATGTAATTTTTATAAATTTTTATCAGGGCCAAGGTCTGTGAAATGGAATCTAACACGTAAAAATTTTGTATTAATGTAAATATTGAAGCAAAACCATAGCCCTTCTTTTTCCATCGCACTGAGGTAAAAAAATCTTATTTATCTTCTAACTATACAATAGTTTTCTATAAGCGTTGTAGAATGTCAACTTGAATATAATCACTAGACATACACCACTCCAGGTTCATACATTCGAAGTAAAAATTGTTATCCAAATTTATATAAGACCATCACTAAAGTATTATTAACTTCATAAAAAACATCAATATTGCTTCAAAATTAAAGAAGATATCGCGTAGTATAACATACATAGAAAAAAAATCTACAGCCTTATCCTTTTTGAAGTCGGCTAAAAATTAACGAGAATGACTTCAACGTTTCGTCACTTAACAGAATCCTCTTGTAACGTAAGTTATCGTTGATTCCGTTCACTTTTTGTTTTCTATTAGCGATGACGGTCGTAGAATGTCAACTTGGTTAAACTCACCTGACCTACCGACCGGAGGTAAGCTCTAATTACATGTCAGAGTCATACACGGTGCCAATCGACACATATACGTGTTTTTTTTATATAGAATAGGGTGACAAACGAGCACACAGTCTACCTGATGGTAAGTGGATGCTGTGGCCCATAGACATCTACATTTATCTTCAATTAAAAATCATAATGCATATGCGTTGTCAGCCCTGAATACTGAGATGGAATTCCTCGTTTCCATTAAAAAGGGTCTCCGGTTCTCTACACTCGCCATACGAAACACAGCAGCATTAAGCTGCTATTTTACGATGGTGTTTTGTGAAAGCGTGGCCCTACCCGTGGTGCAACTACAATATAGCTGCAGCATGACTCTACCATGTGAAATTGATTGAGCCTCATTACATTTTTAATTTCTCGGACATGTAAAAAGGTTTCCTTACGATGTTTTCCCTCACGAACTTAGAAGTCATGATTCCGAATCCGCCTTTCAACTACTGTCTGGAAACATGATCGTGAACCATTTCGAGCACAAGCATTTCCGCTTAGAAGAAGTGATTAACAGAAGGATTAATAGCGTAAATAGAAATGCTTTCTTTTCAAAATCAGATAGTATACAGATTTTTAGGATTACCACAAAAAATATTTTACGAAAATTCTACCTGATAATAATATGCCAAACGAAATTTATTGCTAACTGCACCATAAAAGGCCCGTCGATTATTGGAAGTGAGGTAAAAACTCTCCCTTGTCATCGTTTTTCACCTGTAGTTATTACACTATACAAACAATTTTTACAGTCAAACGATACCATTATCGTAAATCTATTTTGTTTGTCATAATTAAAATTCGACGTTTAAATTAAAATATTCTAATTTTTTTGAAATAAAATAAATAATAAACTTACAAGTAAAACGGAAATCATATTTTTTAATTAAGCCGACCGGAACCAGCCAATAGTAGAATAAAAACCAAAATTGGTACCAATGAAGTTTTTGATTGCAATTTGACTAGCTGACTTGCTTAGCGCAAGGACAACATAAGGACAAAACATTTAATGGAAATCCTAATGTCTGAAAAATAAAATATTTCCAAGATAAATGAAGCTCGATAAAACGCACTGAAGCAACGTGACGAAATATATTTTTTAATAACCCTCTCAGTAATGAGAAGACTGTGTGAAGCAGTGGGGTAGGTATATATATAGACTGTGACTTTATATTTACTTTTCGATCCTACTTTCTTCGTATTATAAAATCCTCCTTTAAGTGTTCCACTGAGTTCGAACTGTAGTTATAACTTTAAAAATTTCTTGTTTACTGTATAGGTGTTGTAGTAACAGACCAGGAATAACTTTTTGGATGCCTAAAAGTTATTTGTCTCTTGCAGGAGTCGAAGAGTGCCTCACAGCAACGCAACTATACCCAAGTCATTACCCGAATAAGCCGCCAACTCATATTTAATTCGCGACTCCAATCCGTAGCTCGGTGGCTTAGTAATGACTAGCGGCACTAAGTGCCGCGGGTTCGACTCTCATCCGGAACAAGTATGGCCTACAAATAGTTGTTCCGGGTCTGAATGTTTGTACTTGTGAAATTTATGTTTGTATGACAAATGAGAGAAAATATACTTCAGTATATAACAGCAGATATTAAAAACTATGGCATAAGAACTTATGTTTGTTGTTTCTTGGATCTTAATAGTCAATTAAGATAGGAAATGCAACAATATGTGGATGTGTGTGTGTGCGTGTGCGTGTGCGTGTGCGTGTGCGTGTGCGTGTGCGTGTGCGTGTGCGTGTGCGTGTGCGAGCGAGTGCGTGTGCGTGTGCGTGCGTGTGCGTGTGCGCGTGCGCGTGCGCGTGCGTTTGCGTGTGCGAGTGCGTGTGCTGCTGCGTGTGCGTGTGCGTGTGCGTGTGCGTTTGCTTGTGCGTGTGCGTGTGCGTGTGCGAGTGTGTGTGCGTGTGCGTGTGCGTGTGCGTGTGCGTGTGGTGTGCGTGTGCGTGTGCGTGTGCGTGTGCGTGTGCGTGTGCGTGTGCGTGTGGTGTGCGTGTGCGTGTGCGTGTGCGTGTGCGTGTGCGTATGCGTGTGCGTGTGCGTGTGCGTGTGCGTGTGCGTGTGCGTGTGCGTGTGCGTGCGCGAGGGCGTGCGCGTGCGCGTGCGCGTGTGCGTGTGCGTGTGCGTGTGCGTGTGCGTATGCGTGTGCGTGTGCGTGTGCGTGTGCGTGTGCGTGTGCGTGTGCGTGTGCGTGCGCGCGCGCGCGCGTGTGTGTGTGTGTGTGTGTGTGTGTTCAGAAAATAAGAAAAAATCATAGGGTAATATTTGTTATTTGTTTTTTATTTGATTTATTGCAACGATCAGTTACACAATCATCATCATCATCATTACAGCCCTTTACAAGTCCACTGCTGAACATAGGCCTATATAAAAATATTGTGATAATAAACAGAGTATTAAAAAACATTAACTAATTATGTAACCCACACTCAAGGTTCAATAATAGTTGCCACGCTTAACGGGTAGGCTTAGCGACCGCAGTTTTTCAATATTTTGAGTTGTTACCAGGAAGATGCTACCGCTTATGTCCTGTTTCAGTTACCCACTGTCGCATATTACTACAACCACAAGATAACATGGAGTAGGGGATTAGGAATTGCTGATCACAGCATCTTAACTCGGATCTTAAATAACCTCGGATAAGCTTAAGCCGCTACACTACTAAGTCTTGGACTGAAATTTTAAATTTAAGAATAATTTAAATACTATTACAACTACATCTTCCAATGTTTTTAGGAAATACACACATATATTTGGAATTACAGATTACAAAATTAATAACTAACATAACAATCAGCTAAATTAATTTTCTACATAATTGTCTGCAACATCTCAGCTGTCTTTCTTCAGCAACTTTGTAAACTGCAATTCTTAACATCGTAAACTACATGTAATCACACTGAAATCTATCGCATACGAAATTGCATTTGTAATGAATTTTCGCACAGTAATTCTATTAACTTTACATTCGAATTAACTAGATTTGTATAGAGCCCAGATTTTGCAGTGTTGCAAATTATCTATGTTAAAGACTTAATTGTAAAATACAATTTTCTTCCTTATATTATAAGAAACTGTTCCTTTATACTTTAGTAGCACTTTGTACCACGAATGGGTGGCCTTAACTGAAAAATTATGTGCAATGAAGGGGTCTCGGTTGAGTTCTGAACAGAAATCCCGTAAAACCTCAAATAATCTGATGGTGACCAACATAGAGTTTTAGCCGGTAGAAGACAGAAATTTTCATTGTCCCTGCAGCGAGAAGTATGCACGAGAATTTTTAAAGAGTATAAAAGAAATATCACCGTTGCCTATATCGTAGTAAGCTACTCAGTAAAATTGCAATTAAGTGTTACAATACTTAATTGCAATTTTAGTGATAGCCTTTTTTTAATGAATAAGGGTGACAAACGAGCACACAGTCCATCTGATGTTAAGTGGATGCTGCGGCCCATAGACATCTACATTTATCCTCGATTAAGAATCAAAAGGCAGATGCTTTGTCACCCCTGAGGACTGAGATGGAATGCCTCGTTGCCAGTAAAAAAGGGTCTTCGGATCTCTACACTCACCACACGAAACACAGCAGTATGAAGCTGCTATTTTACGTTTGTATTCTGTGAGAGCGTGGTCCTTCCCGGGTCGAGGCGACACATTCATGTTACAACCATTATGTAGCCGCAGCGTGGCTCTACCAATTATATAAGCTTACTACTACAATAGTACGAGGCTGCCACTCGACAACCTTTCTTCCCCATCGGTTGTCATTTCTTCGAGCTATATGGCCGAGCCATTGCCTCTTCAGATTACTGATTCTTTTTGCTATATCAGTTGCCCTAGATCTACTGCGGATTTTCTTATTACGACGTCTATCACACATTGAAACACCGGACATAGCCCTTTTTATGGCTCCTTGAGCGATTTGAGCTTATTCATATGGCCTGCAGTGAAGGACCACGTCTAAGCTCCATATTGTCATCAGGAAATCGGTTGATACAGGTGACTCAGGACCTTACTTTGTAGCATTTCTTGTGAAAACCCATGTATAGCAGTAGAATTGTGATGGACTGTAATGATGGTGATGATAGTTGTTTCATTTGAGATTGAATTCTGCTTTTCGCGTATTTCTAATTATAAAGGCAGCGCCCAACTAAATAGCCATTACGACTCTGTAACAGGAACAATCATTCAAAGAAGAAGAAAGAAAGAAATAATTCAATGGATGGCAGCAATGAAAAAGTCACCAATTAATCGTAAAGTTGCAGCAGTGTTACTGCAGCACTATTAATATGTCAGCGCCAGCGACCTACGAGCAACAGAGCAAATTTACAGACATATATATTGCCTCCGTCTGGTGGACTTAAGTTTTCCTTACTCAGCGAAGGAAAGGTTAAAGATTTGTCCTCTCCCTCCAAGAGCGATGGGTATTAGTGGGGTTGAATGTGTGCGTGAGATTTACTGTGGCCCTATCTGTGGCAAAGGTTGAGATACGAGCCTTTCTTCCCTCCGCGAGACGGAGGTATAATATTACCCATGTCTAGGTGAAATGATAGACATGGGTAATATTACTCTTACACTATACCAAATCGTATTTTTGTATTGCATTTGAACAGATATTGAATCAATATATTTCAATATCTATGTATCGGAAGATATCTAAGTCATTTTGTAACTTTATAAGAAAGTCTGTACTCTGACTTTTCTGTCTGCTTAGATATAAAGATATATTGTTGTAAAATCTACGTATGTTAATGCGTATTAGTTAATATCAAATCATATTAGATACATCTATTTTATTCAATTATATCTTGCGTTCTTTCACACGCTCATAGTTCTTTAGAAATTTGAATCAGTCAGTATATCATAATAAAGATATTTTACGTTATTTAAAATTATTGTTATAGCTTTGATTTTGATGTCAGATTCTCTTAAAGAGTACATAAATCACTACCACAGTGTTATTTAATACGTAATTAATCTGAACAGATATATAGATATTGGATACTGTACCGATATGTAGATATTGTATCTATATAATATGTTTTATAGCCCACTGTTAATTTCATCATGCAAAACTAAAACAAAACACAGGAATTACCTAAGCATTTTTGTGTTGAACCAAAAACTTATTCCATTGTAAATATCGTCGCATTTTCTTGAACTTAATAATTCGAGTAAATAATCATTTTAAGGGGATATAGTAAGTCAGCTCAAATTCTAATTTCGCCCCCACTTCCCCGCGCGTCGTATGCTGTGTACCGAGATGTTTGTAATCACTAATACTATAAGTAGATAGGTCGTAAGGCCAAAGGCCGAAGCGAAACTGACCGGGTGGCAGGAATCACGCTTCAAGAGGCCGATAGTTTAGGTAATTTCTTTTTACAGTGAAAATAATGGTATTTTAAAAAAGTAAATAACATAAGCACTGCTTTATAGTTAGTTCAGTTAGTATGCAAAGTTTCATGATCTTATTTAAAGTATTTTATGAATAACAGCGGTTTATTTTTTACTTTGGAGGTAACTTTGGATTTTTTTTCAATCGAGAAAATTTTACGGAATCGTGTTTTCGTCTAACATAATCCTTAATATTAATCCTCAACTTTACCATATATTTATTTCAAAATTAATGCTGCAATATTTTCGGCATAACGGAGGATCTTGCTAAGCCATTTGAAGTTATATTTCCCCTTAACGGTATTTCAGAAAACCACGCGCGTGTGGGCTTGTTATGTAGATGCCTACTCCCTGCTGTGACATCAATCGCATCGATAAATGTAAAAGAGAACGTATTACAATTTTTAATAACCGATTTCGGATGTAAAGATCAATCCGCGCTGCATTCGAATAGAGCGACAACATTATCATGGATTCAACCCACTGTTTATGTCACTGTCACTCGCGACAGGGACAAATCGACGGGACTGTGCCTAACAACAGTATTTTTCGATAGAAGAATGATATTATTCATAAACCTGTTTTTGTAAACAATGTGTGTTAAGTGTTATACATACTTCTACCTATGTTTTTTTACGTAGAGAGACACCTATTTCGACTATTTTTATCTCTTACAATATGTAACAAAAACCCTGTGGTTCCCGTTAAGTGTGTTATCAGAATCAGTATCCAAGCGTATAGATATAATTTTTTTTTTCAAAAAATACATTTAAAAAAATTAGAATGAAAAAAAATTAATTAGCAAATTGTATGTGGTTTTATTTCCTCTTACTCACGAGTATCGGTAATGCGGGGTCTTTGACAATCCTCTTACTCCTCGACCAATGCAGAGATAATAAAACCGCATACAATTTGCAAATTATTTTTTTTTTCATTAAATTTTTTTTAATGTTTTTTTTTTTTGAAAAAAAATTATTTCTATATGCTTGGATACTGATTCCGATAACGCAGTTAACGGGAACCACAGAGTTTTTGTTACATGTTGTATATATATTATATATATATATTGTAACAGCGACAAACAGTGCTAATAGTAAAAGACGTCTAGTATCGCCCATCCGATTACCGAGCATAGTGATTAGGAGTACCAGTACTTTTACTATGGGCGAAATCCGTATGTAGCAGTGGAATATTACGAAAGATAAAAAATAAGAAAAGTTTTTTGGTACGGGGTGTTTTACAAAAGTAAGGGTGAAAAGTAATTAAAAATATATTTATTACTCTCAAAAGCCGAGGTGAATTGAAAGTAAAACTTATCGCGCCACCTAGTGGAAAGACCGTAAGCTCGACCAGCCTGTATAATATAATTATTTAAAAAAAAAATTTAAGTAACTACTTTGTTGCTTTACAATTCTTAATAAAAAAATTGGTCATGATTATGAATTCGATTATATCACAATTTTACGAACTCGGCCCTATTTTATTCTTTATTCTATGCTATCTGCTCTTGATATAAAATACAGGATTCACCTGTCAATAATGTTTTTTTTTGTTCAGTAATCATTTCAGAAGAAAGAGCGCATTTGACATCGGTTCATCGAATCAGACATAAGATTACCAACTTATCTATGTTTTTGCAAATGTAAAATAATACAACAATCAACTTTAACTCAACGTAACACGAAAGTGCGTGATTTTAACAGTTTTTGTTAATAATTTTGTAATAACATAGCATTGATGAATCTCTGTCCGGTTTAGGTAACAGCCGAAATTGACATAAACATGAAACTGATTTAAAATTTCAAATAGCCACTGTCGGCTTTTGTAGTTATTCGCTTTCGCAAAAAGCGATCGACCAAAATCAACAGGTTGACGGCATTACGTATTCCGTATGAATATGACGTCGAAAAACTCTGTTCGCTTTTTATACGTGCGTTTTGAATTGCGCCTCCATGGCGCTGACAATGAAAATCACAAACAAAGCTATCAAGATCGGTCGTAAAACGATGTAAAAGTCAAGCGATACATTCTACAATTTATTTTCTCGTTTATAAGGGACTTGGTAAATTTATACGCTTTTTGTATGTACTTACATATGTTTATAGTAAGTAAAGGCTGGCCCATTGACATCTACATCTAAGGTCGATTAAGAATCGAAATAATGATGATGCATTGTCACTCATAAGGACTAAGATGGAATTTACACATTTCCAATAATAAGTGTCTCCGGTTCTTTAATGTCCTCCAGACCGAATTTCAGTCACGGCGGCCAATCTCAACATCACCGGAGCACTCTCTGTTCCCTCACTCTCACAATCCGATAGGACAGTAATCTGACACGATCAAGAAGCAGGACCAACGGCTTAACCTGCTTTCTGGGACAGGTCTTGAAATACTGCCAACTTTCTGACTCCAGGCTGCTAATGAGAATATCTTGATAGAGGAAGCCAGTAACTGACTTTGCCCTAACCCGGGATTCGATCCCTGAACCTCATAATCAGTATTTGCGGTTATGACCACTAGAACAACGAGGCAGTCAAATAGACTCCGGTCCATAAGCAATTTAGCATTAAGCCTTTAAATAGCCACTTATACGTTGATATTCTGTGAGAGCCATTCGTGCTACAACTTAATACAGCTGCAACGTGGCTCTACCGCATATAAATTCAATAATTATTTAGTTTTTCAAACTATAATTAATAATTTGATGTAATTAATAACTGATAATTTAAGTAAATAATTGGTTTAGTACATGTTTAAAAAAAACAAGTAACATCCAAACTAGGATTTTTTCCTGTATCGTGGAGACAGTTATACCCGGAAAAATATTTGTAGGTCATAAAACACTTGTTGCGTGCGGTATTCGAACCCGCGGCCCCAAGCGCTTCATCGCATTGATATGCCACTACGCTGCGGTACGCTATTCAACTGTGAATTGTCTAAAATAGCTAAAAACATATTTTAAATATCTTTTATATTTTATATGATATTTTAAAATACAATATTATTCAAATACTCACCAAATTTTAACATCTTTAATAGACCTAATGGATTTCCGCGAAGTAACCTAATTCTATTAATTTTCTGTTGTCTTTAAAAGGAATATACTCATGTATATGTCTCGGCCAACTAGCTTATTTAGCCTTACAGTTAACAGCTTAACTTTTTACTAAACGGCGTCGTTTAACAAGTGATCTGAATGATATTCAGCACTATTTGCTATTTTATGTAAAAGTAAGCGGCTTTAGCATGGCCGCACCATAGGGCTTGTGCTCACATACGGTACGGTATGGCACGGCACGGTATGTCAAACATTTTTTCCGTGAACAAAAAGTTTTCGACCTTATTGTAGAAAACTTAGGACTGACATTCCTTTATTTCAACACGAATATACCAAAACGTCTCACGTGACACCGCGGCATGCTGCGACACGTCACGGCATTCCATGGGATTCCGCGGCACGCCGCTGCATCATTTGACAATTCACGTGAAGCATGCGTTCATAGATTAATACTTCATTTTACTAAAGGAATGTGAGTGCTAATTAATTGAAACGAGGTTGAATCTAGCCTGTTGCGGCTTCGATCTCATTGAGCCCGGACGCGACTGCTTTTGTAACGACGCGGTTTGCCACAGGATCCTTCGGTAAGCCGCGAGATGCCACAAAATCCTTCGACATGCCGAAGCGTGCCTTGCCACGCCGTGCCATGCCGTGCAGTCTGTGAGCGCGTGCCCTAAACCTACTGTCGCTAACATTCTAAGAAACTATCTCACTTCTCTTATCCGCTAGTTGAACGGTTTCTTTTATTAAAAATACTAGGCTATTAACTAAGAGGCTAATTAGGCTGGTTAGCGTCTCACACACATTAGCGTCACAGTCTGAAAAGGCGGATTTTCATGAGACGATTCAATTATGACATGACTTTGGTCGAAATTAGTTTAGACACTTTGCTTTGTTATAGAAATTTATTATTTTGGAGATTCCCTGAAGGATTCGTCTTCAACTACTAGCAGTGTTTAAAGCATCACGACGTACTTATTTTGCTTAGGTTAAGATTTTGGAGGCACTTCGTATGTGTCTCCTAAGATCAGAGTCAGCAGCTTTAATTCGTAAATCCGCTATCACTCCATCAGGTTTACCCTTTCATGAAAAAACTTATTTCCTCCATCACTTAAATCAAGTAGATCATATTGCGGTTCAGTGTTCGTCTAAAACCCGCGAAATTGAGGTCATCTAAAATAAAAACAAGCAGGCTACCAAATAAAATATCCAAAATTCGAATAAAACTCGCAATATAAGTGGTAAAGTTACGCTTCATGTAAACAAAATGTTCAGGGTACACCGGTGGTAGAATCATTGGTGCAAGAACTCTGACCCTACGATCGTCAAGTGTGTTGATTAAGGCAAATTTGAATAATAAAGGGAAATCCCCATGTCCAGGAAGACTTTTACGGTCCGATAAAAAAAGAACATGAAAACACAGGAGCAATAACTCGACCAAACCTACCTTGTTACCAAATTATATATATATATATACATAAACGGCAAGGTTGTTGGGCCTTTTAAAAAAAATAAGGGTTACAAACGAGCACACAGTCCACCTGATGGTAAGTGGACGCTGTGGCTCATATGCATCTTCATTTATCCTCGATCAAGAATGAAAATGCAGATGCGTTGTCACCCATGAGGACTAAGATGGCATGCTTCGTTTCTAGTGAAAAGGGTTCTCTACACTCACCATACGAAACCCAGCAACCTTAAGCTGCTATTTATGCTGGTATTCTGTGAGAGGGTGATCCTACCCCGGCTGAACCGACCCATTCATAATACAAATAATATAGTTGCAGCGTAGCTCTACCACGTATTTACAGCGGTTCTTTTTCGTTAAAACTTAAGATTCCAATGCTATTCATGTCCTAATGTAGAGAGAATTATTTTTTTTGAGGTGACAAAAGGGCACACAGTTTACCTGATGGTAAATGGATACTGCTGGTTGAAAGGCATCGTCGTTACCATTCATATCATCTAGTTATCGTACCATTTAGTTTTCCTCTATTCATCTAATGCCGCATTAACAAATCGTCGGCCCTGTAAAGGTAGAGCCCTTGTATGCACAAGTGTATGTGACACGACTATTTATACTATATATTACATTCAATACGTGATGCCTTTGTATGTTAGACGTTAATTACTGACCTTTTATCTTAAAATATGGTAATTTAAGTGTACCGAAATTTTTAATAATCATTTTAGGATTAATTAAAACTAAAGTACGTAAGGATAATGTGGCACCTTAAGCTTTGCTACCCTATAAAACCAAAACTAGGAGGAGGACTGAGACAAAAACATAAAATTGTATACTATAACTAATATATAAAGAAAGAAATAGCAATCAAGCTTTGGCAACAATAAGGAATACTTAGAAAAAGTAACTTTAAAAAATTTTACTACACTACACAATAATAAAATCGACTAAAATATTTATTACAATGTCAACTGTCAAAACGGCGTCGATAAAGCTGCGCCCTTTTGACTTTGTTATTTGATTGACTGAAGAAAAGCTATCGTATTCAAAGCCATCCATGCAAATAAGGCTATAGTTTTTGAGTTACAAGAAAGTGACCATATTAACCGGATGACCCATATTACCCTCACGTACTATATATACTATCACTGAAGTACTTGCGTAAGATAATGCAGTATCGTAATTGCTCACTATGGGATATGTCAAAAATATCTAATGGCTTTTGATAAATGTCGGCAACACGAAGCATAGTGAAAGAAGCGAAACGTGTGGTCGATTCGCTTAAAAAGTGTGAAGATATCGTACGTGGTAGAGCCACGCTGCAGCTATATGGCTGTGCCACGTATGTGTCGACTTGACCGGGGGAGTATCATACTCTCATACAATACCAGTGTGAAACACCAGAACAATGCTGCTGTTTCGTATTATGAATGTAGAGAACCAGAGTCCCTTATGACTATTATACTGGTAACGGGCGAAGCATTCCATTTTAGACCTCAGGGGTGACAACGCGTCTGCATCAATCGACGAAACAAGTAGATGATTATGGACCACATTACCTTCTTACCATGGGGTAGACTCTGTGCTCACCTGACACACCTATTTTATGAAAAAGTACCTCAACATAAAGTCCTGGTATTTCCAGATCAACTCGACGCTAATATTTCTTGGGTGCCATGGAGTATTGTGAAGAATTGTTTTATCGAAATAATAATAAAATAAACTGTAAAGACGTAAGACAATCTACTACCCCATATTGTGCCGGGGGTGTCGTAAGAAGTTAAGCCAGATGGGGCAGGCCAGAAGAATATTATGACTTTCAAAATATGACGGTATAGCCTTCCCGCTTACATTAGGAAATACCTAGACTGATTATGGGTATCAGCGCTAACAGTTAATCAATCTGCCTTCCAATTTCATAATAATAATAATCCAGACTGAACTTCGGTCACGTCAACTAGCCTCAAAGCACAGACTATCCATTGGCGCACTACAAGATTATAGTGCCTAAGTGTATACGCAAGCACAGGTGCAATCTCTATTCCCTCACTCTCATTGTCTGATTGGACGTTAAACCGACACAACCGGAGAGAGATCAGGCGCAGAACCAACGGCTTTAGGTGCTTCTCGAGGCACGGGGGTGAGACACCGCCAACTTTCTAACTCAGCTACTGAGGCAGCTACTGAGAATTTCTTGATGATAAAACTCAATAACTTACAATTTTTTGGCTCTACTAAATTTCATTTTTTTTCATTGGGTTCATTTCTCATGATGAGCAGTTGTACTACTACAACCACTAGACCAACAAATATATTATAAAGAAAAAAAATCTAAGTGAACTAGTTGCATGTGTCTACCCTAAATGAACATGGTGTTTTACCAAGTGACCAATATGACAAGTATAAATTAAATTGAGAACCCTCGTACCTTAAGTGCTAAGCGCTAATTGTGTACATAATTCACAGTATTCAGAGTAACCGGGTTCGATTTACACAGGCAGCAATGAAATTGTTTATGGCAATTTTAAGTGCTGATTTACCACTTTTCATTTGATCCTTAGCTGAAGATAAATGTGGATATCTGTAGGCCACATCCTTTACTTACCATCAGGTGGACTGGTTGCTCGTTTGTCATCGAATGCTATACAAAAGTTTACCATGTGCTTCATGGTGAAGGAAATGTTAGGAAATCTGCACGTCTGCGAAATTAGAAATATCTTAAATACTCGTATGTGTAGTCTCTAGATTTTTGATTTCTGACGCTTTACAGTGGTCAGTTAATAGGGTATATTAACATAACATATTAGGGTATAGTCAAAGGAGAAGGGTATATAGAGCAGGTACTATTACAGAGTAAAAGCTATTCATCTTAGTTTTCTCACTCTCAGGGAATACAGCGGGTGATTTAAAACTTTTTACTGGAAACGAGGCATTTTATCTTAATCCTCAGGGGTGGCAACGCATCTGCATTTTGATTCTTAATTGAGGATAGATGAAGATGTTTATGGGCCATAGCATCCACTTACCACAAGGTGGTCGTTTGGCATCCTCATTCTATTAAAATATATCACAGGAATAAAATAAGTTCATTAGTTTCTTCAATATTGTGTAGAACAACTACAACTTGTTAGAAAAACGCAGTGCCACCTCCATCTTCCTACAATTTATATATACAGTGTGCATATCTGGGTTGATACTCAGTGATGCGTTTACGACCACATCACGATGCACATTTGACATTGTCCCAGTTATAACACGTCCTTAGCCGTGACATTGTAACACATTCCATCCTTTTGTATGCGCCGAGCGAATCGCCTTGCCGTACGCCGTTTTGGAATTAATGTTATATAATTCGTAAACAAAATTTGACCTTATCGATCGATATTACTGTTGTCCGAGTGAATATTAAAAGTTGAAGACTTCGATTAAAGCTTCGAGAAGGTTAAGAGATTTTTTAACCATTCTACCCCCTTACGGGTATCAAAGACTACGATGAAACAGGGATGAAAGACTAACAGACTATCAAAAGTCCACTGCAGAATATACGAGTTGGCATCACCATAGATAATTTTTTTATAGAACAAGGGCGACAAACGAGCACATAGTCCACTTGATGGTAAGTGGGTGCTGTGGCCCATAGACATCTACATTTATCCTCGATTAAGAGTAAAATGCGGACACGTTGTCACTCCTGATGATCAAGATGGAATACCTCATTCCCAGTAGAAAAGGTCTCCAGTTCTCTACGCTCACCACACGAAACACTGCATCATTAAACTGCTGTAAGTTGCTTGACATAGGTATTATGCTTATATGCTTTTAATTGCTAGTTGTGACGCGCAAACTCTCTGAGTCTTGTGGATACAACTGTTTTTCTTGGTATTACTATTGACGCGAAGCTTCATTAGGGCCCCCATATATTTAAATTAGTTCTGCGGCATATGCTTTACGCTATTATTTTGTGAGAGCTTGGTCCCACCCCGGTCGAGCCGACCCATTCGTGTTACATTTATAATATAACTGCAGCGTGGCTCTTCCTAATATCTAAGATTGCCTCATGGGGTTGCTATACTATGCGAGTTTTCAACCGCAGTTTATTTTTATTTTTTGGTTGTTATTTGAAAGACGCTGCTTGCCATCTCCTAGTTTTTTCCCCTCTATTGCCTCTTACAACATCCACGGGAGACATGGGGTAATAGATATTCTTTCAACACTACTACACAGTCAACCATTCTAAACTAGTGCATAACCACTATCCAAGTTGATGTTAAAGGGTGATGCAGCCGAAGATGGTAAAGCACGGTGACTTAAATTAACAAAAGCCTATTCATTCTTGCCTTGAGGACACCCAAATTGTATTTTTTTTAGGTTATAACTTTCTTCCACAGAAATTGTACATGATTACTTCTTCTTAATCAGTCCACTGATGTTAATGGGCATCTATTGTTTACTAATACTAGAGCATCAAAAACTCTTGCATGTCAAAAGCAGAGTCGAAATATTTTTATTCAAATTGGCCTTCACAAAACACTTTTCAACAATTAAAAGCTACGCATCTTCAAATTCCTACTACAGGAGATCTTGTGAGAAGAAGTAAAAAGAAACCAATAAGTAGTAACCAATAAGTGTATAAGAAGAGATCTGTCAGGGGGATTGAGTGCTCTCGTGTTTCCCTAATTATATAAGAACCCGGGTCCGTTTCCCGCCAGCATCAATGAAAGGCTGTAATTTTAGAGTTATAGGAATCAACGTCCCTCTCACTCAATTTCACCCTGTTACATACCTATTATATACCTATTATTTTGATAATACAATTTTTTATAATATTCCATGGAACCTAAGGAAGCGCTCAGGGGTTTAGCGCTCGCTGTAAATTTCACAGTACGCGATCGACACGGGTTTGATCCCGCCGGCACGACTGAAATTGCAATTTTAGGTACTGATTTACCGAGTGCTCGGCAGTGAAGGTAAACATCGCGAAACATGCAAATCTAAGAAATAGAATATTTTGAGGACAATGTCGTAAAGCGACAATTAAAAACTAAATAACCTAACCTAACTACAACAAAACAACCAAAAATAAAATAAATTATTTAAAAATTTGAAAAGATTTACAGTTTCTTTTATAAAAAAAAGGTATGAAGGTGATGATGGGCTGTAATGATGATAGTGATTTACAATATTATTAAAAAAAAATAACAAAAATAAAGATACTGCAACGAAGTATGCACAGGCTATGCCTATGATAGGTGCACAGCGCCTGCTCTAGGTACACGCAGAATCTGGAGAAAGCACATGCAGCGTCTGGAGAAGGTACACGCAGCGCTTGGAGTAGGCACACGCAACGCCCGGAGCAGATACACGCAGCACCCGGAGTAGACACGCAGCGTCTGGAGTAGGTACACGTGGCGCTTGAAGTAGGCAAACACAACGTCCGGAGTAGACACACACAGCGTCCGGAGTAGACACGCAGCGTCTGGAGTAGGAACACGCAGCGCTTGAGACAAGCACGCTCAGTGGCCGAAGATAGCGCGGGCACTAATAGGTGGAGGCGTAGGCGTGGCTAGGCGACGACTTCAGGAGAAGGCTTGCAAGATCCCGAGGCAGTGCGGATAAAGCCTTTAAGAGGTGCTTCTCGTAACAAAGCTGAAGTGAGGACCTCTATCGGCCGATCCTTCGGCTTTTATACTTTTTGACGGATCTGGGATAAGAACGAGAAATTATTTGAAATTATTTAAATTAAAAGCAAATTTTTGTAAATGGCCAAGAAGAAAAGAGTATTTTTGAAGTAAAAACATCAGGCCGGTAACAATATTTGAATAAAAATTGCCACGACAACCAGATAAACAACGATGTCAAAACATGTCAAATTTTGGTTTTAAGCTCGTAATACAGAAACGGCAAGATTTAAGTGAAAAATGAGATATTATTTACATAGGAAAAAAGGTAGCGCAAGAGCGCGCACGAAACCCGAAATTGTAGAGTTACGGAGAACTAAATAAAAGATCGAAAAAAGGTAGACTCCATTGACACCGATTTAAAAAGTGCTGATAACGTGAAAATACGAAGTGAAAATGATTTGTTATTGTGTTCTTATGGTTTAAAAACGTTACAGGATCCTATGAAAATAAAAGTGATGCAAAATATCCAGTTTTGAGGCTAATGCAGAAAATCAAAAACAAAATGGAAAAATAAATTCAAAATAGTGTAAAATGGTATGTAAGTAGCATAACACTACATTTTCCCCCCGACCCTGGAAAATTTTTGACTCAGCAAAAATTTTGATATGTACATTCTAAAACAAACCATAAAAACACAGCTTTGCAGTAACAGACATCACCAGGCAAAATCAGATATACCATCTCTTACATTCATCATCTGCATTCAGGTAAGGGTGGAGTTCACATTCAATGACTACCACTCTAAAAGTGTGTTTTCGAAAGGACATTCAGGCTTATTTAAGGAGTTGTCATCCGCTCCTGCGTGGAAAAAAAATTCGAAAGGACATCCAGGCTTATTTAAGGAGTTGTCATCCGCTCCTGAGTGGAAAAAAAAATTATTAAGGGAGTACTCAGCCGCTCCCAAGTGAAGATAAAGATAAAGAAATTAATCTTAAGCAAGCTTTAGTCGCTATGACTTAAGTAAAGATTAAGAACGGCCAGAGCGGTAGGGCTCAAAGCCAGAGATGAGCAACATCACTAAAAGAACATTCAGGCTTATTTAAGGAGTTGTAATCCGCTCCTGAGTGAAGATAAAGATAAAGAAATTAATCAGGTAATAATTATACATATATACAAACATATATACAAATATACAAACATATATACAAATGTAGTGTCATGCAAAACAGTATTAGCTGGTTTCTCACATCTAATCTTCACTTCGTAATCGAGTTCGGCCTTATTAAGGAATTCGTACTCAATAACCCTTTTCATTGTTTTAGTTAAGTGCAAATAGAATAAGTAATAAAATAAAATAAAGAATAAGAAATAAAAATTTAATTAAAAATTGTACCTCTTTAAGTTATCTAGAATAAAAATATTAAAGTGATGAATGTAAGTGAAGTGTTATATGCAGGTCCAAATATAATCCAGATAAGTTGAAAAACTAGATGAAGTTTTGTTTTAGAATTTGGAAGATAGTACCTCTTTAAGTTCTCTAGAATAAAAATATTAAGGTGATGAATGTAAGTGTTATATGTAGGTCTAAATATAATCCAGATAAGTTGAAAAACTAGATGAAGTTTTGTTTTAGAATTTGGAAGATAGTACCTCTTTAAGTTCTCTAGAATAAAAAATATTAAGGTGATGAATGTAAGTGTTATATGTAGGTCTAAATATAATCCAGATAAGTTGAAAAACTAGATGAAGTTTTGTTTTAGAATTTGGAAGATAGTACCTCTTTAAGTTCTCTAGAATAAAAATATTAAGGTGATGAATGTAAGTGTTATATGTAGGTCTAAATATAATCCAGATAAGTTGAAAAACTAGATGAAGTTTTGTTTTAGAATTTGGAAGATAGTACCCTCTTTTAGTTCTCTAGAATAAAAATATTAAGGTGATGAATGTAAGTGTTATATGTAGGTCTAAATATAATCCAGATAAGTTGAAAAACTAGATGAAGTTTTGTTTTAGAATTTGGAAGATATGATAAGGATGAGTAAATAAAGAGTTAAGAACGAAAGAGAAAGCAATTCAATCAAAAGGAAATGGATAAGGCGTAGCTAAGGTGAAGAAAAAGAAGAACTTTTACGTCGGGCGCCAAATTGTCGTGAAGCGACAATTAAAAACTAAATAACCTAACCTAACTACAACAAAACAACCAAAAATAAAATAAATTATTTAAAAATTTGAAAAGATTTACAGTTTCTTTTATAAAAAAAAGGTATGAAGGTGATGATGGGCTGTAATGATGATAGTGATTTACAATATTATTAAAAAAAAATAACAAAAATAAAGATACTGCAACGAAGTATGCACAGGCTATGCCTATGATAGGTGCACAGCGCCTGCTCTAGGTACACGCAGAATCTGGAGAAAGCACATGCAGCGTCTGGAGAAGGTACACGCAGCGCTTGGAGTAGGCACACGCAACGCCCGGAGCAGATACACGCAGCACCCGGAGTAGACACGCAGCGTCTGGAGTAGGTACACGGGGCGCTTGAAGTAGGCAAACACAACGTCCGGAGTAGACACACACAGCGTCCGGAGTAGACACGCAGCGTCTGGAGTAGGAACACGCAGCGCTTGAGACAAGCACGCTCAGTGGCCGAAGATAGCGCGGGCACTAATAGGTGGAGGCGTAGGCGTGGCTAGGCGACGACTTCAGGAGAAGGCTTGCAAGATCCCGAGGCAGTGCGGATAAAGCCTTTAAGAGGTGCTTCTCGTAACAAAGCTGAAGTGAGGACCTCTATCGGCCGATCCTTCGGCTTTTATACTTTTTGACGGATCTGGGATAAGAACGAGAAATTATTTGAAATTATTTAAATTAAAAGCAAATTTTTGTAAATGGCCAAGAAGAAAAGAGTATTTTTGAAGTAAAAACATCAGGCCGGTAACAATATTTGAATAAAAATTGCCACGACAACCAGATAAACAACGATGTCAAAACATGTCAAATTTTGGTTTTAAGCTCGTAATACAGAAACGGCAAGATTTAAGTGAAAAATGAGATATTATTTACATAGGAAAAAAGGTAGCGCAAGAGCGCGCACGAAACCCGAAATTGTAGAGTTACGGAGAACTAAATAAAAGATCGAAAAAGGTAGACTCCATTGACACCGATTTAAAAAGTGCTGATAACGTGAAAATACGAAGTGAAAATGATTTGTTATTGTGTTCTTATGGTTTAAAAACGTTACAGGATCCTATGAAAATAAAAGTGATGCAAAATATCCAGTTTTGAGGCTAATGCAGAAAATCAAAAACAAAATGGAAAAATAAATTCAAAATAGTGTAAAATGGTATGTAAGTAGCATAACACTACAACAAGTGAAGTACGCCAACACGGTTTGAAGCAGGGCGACAGATTAACTGCTCCCTAACTCTTGCACACATGAGAGATGATATTACGTGACTTTGCTTTTTACTTTACCTTCAGGTCACGGGCAAGTGTTCCTGGAACTTTAGGGCGCCTATTTCTAGTTCCATGTGATGATACAAAGAAATACACACATTAATTAAATTTTTAAATCGCCGCTAATCCTTGAAATGTAATTGAACCAGACGAATTCTAGTTTAATTTAATTATAGTATTATTAAGTTCCTTTCTATTTAAGACTGATAAAGATAACGAAGAACTCTTGACACAGGTTTTCTTTTATACGTACTAGGAGGAGCCATGTTGTTAATGTTTGTAATCTTAAAGAAATTTATAATCATAAAAAAGAACATTTATTTATTTATTATTTAAATAATAGGTAGGTAGTAGTAAATAGTAGGTATGTAAGAGTTATTATTTTTTAATATCTATACAATTTCTTTGTTTTTTATTTCTTGGTTTTATTAGCACGTACATATATCAATTGAATTAATCTTTTCGTAATTATTTTTTTTAATTCCAGGATTTTTAATGCCAAATGATGAGTCTGCTTTTAATTTCTTAATTTTTAATTTTATAGCATAGCATAGCCATAATTATAACTTAAAATGTTAAAACTCGCTTAAATTCAGATAACTATATATTGATGTTTGTCCTCGTGCAATTTATTAATAGGTATAAGCTGCCTGTACAATACTGGTAAAATCCTATTGTGTTAGTGAGGGGTACCTAATGTTCTTTAAAAAAAATATTCATTTACATCTTGAAATAAGAAGCCTTGTTAAAATGGATTACACATGGCGGGCGTAATGCCTTATTGCATTCTTTCCCAGTCATCCCAGGACGTGCGGAGATAAAGTGATAGGTGTCAAATGAAAATAAAATGAAGTAAACAAGTATTACGTACTTTTACCAATTTGCGATTATGAAAACAAATACGTGTGCAATATACTAACATACTATAATAAATGCATATATCCCATACTTAAATAATACTTCATATTATGATTATGTCACTGAAGGTCCCGATATAGGTAAGAATTAGTTCTTCCTCTAACATTTTATATTTAGAAACAAACAATGTAACAGTCAAAGCTATAACGAAGCTGTAAATTGTTCTCTATTCAACTATAATATGGTCTAATTTTCCGTTCACGATTTTCGCAATGCCAGCCGCGATGTGTGGGCTTAATACTTTTGAACAGTTAATTGTATGCGGGTCAATTCAGACTGCTAAGCAGACGGCGACCTTCACCTGACCTCTGTTTAGGAGTTATCGCCACCATATATAGTGAAACTTTTCCGCATTTTTAGTTCCGTGTTTGCTCGGACTTTATTCGAAGGTCGTGCGATAGCAATCGGTGAATATTATAGAAATGGGCGTGGTGGTCAAATATTTACGTGATTTTGGTACTTATTCGTCAACTGATACTTTAAACAGCATGCAGCCGAGTTTTATACGTGGTAGAGCCATGTTGCAGCCATTTTATGGTTGTAGCACGAATGGGGCAGCTCGACTGGGAAAAAACTACGCTCTCACAGAATAAATAAATAAAATAGCAGCTTAACGCCCCTGTGTTTCGTAACGTGATTGTAGAGAACTGGACATCCTTTTTACTGGAATCGAGGCACTCCATCTTAGTCCTCCGGGGTGACAAGGCATTTGCATTTTGATTCTTAATTGAGGATAAACATGAATGTCTATAGTCCATAGCATCCACTTACCATCAGGTAGGCTGTGTACTCATTTGTTACCATATAAAAAAACCTACTGCACCTTAGGTCGTGGGCTCAAATCTCTCACGGGTCCGAAAAATTTAATTTTCGGATTCTTTGCTTGCTTCCTTTGGTTCTACTACATTATCAAATTCATTGCATGAAAAATTATATTTATATACCTTGAATTGTATGAAACTAAATTAAAATTTAGTTTGTTAAATGTTTATTTTCCAAATCCAATACCGTTACGAAATGAGGTTCCTTTGACTGGAGAAGAAACGGTGAAAAAACCGGGTATTCCATTATATTTTTTAACATTAATATTATATTATTATAAAATATACAACAGTAATTATACGGAACCATCGGTAACTGAAGCATGGTTCTAGTCCCTACAAGCAGTACTAGATCAAAAGTATGATGAGGTGGCCATCGTCCTCCTCGATTATATTAAAGGGAAGTGGATGACCCGTCACACGACGCTGCCCGCGATTGACCTTTAAGTGAACGTGACATACCTATCTAAGCCCGCCACACACTTAGAATCATAAGCGTGACATAGACCATGGTATGATAAACAAGTGCACCCCGTGCTTGCGCATATATTTGCGCTAATGACAGAAGATGGAATGATAGGAAAACGTAGTCCTGCGCGCCGTGTGGCCACTTCGTAGAGAAATGCGCGTAGAGTTCATGTGCACTCCACAGAGCCAGTAATAGATTCATGGGCCCACGTATACACATTTACAACAAAGTCCTAAAAATATACAAGATCTTACTAAAGTTAAGTATAATTTTTTGATTTTATGAAAAGGATTATTATAATAAAAGTTATTAAAATTATTATGTTTGATAATAACCCCTAGGAATGACAGCTTTCAAGGAGATTCTTAAATGAGTTTTGTAAGTACCTAATTGTAAAAACTTTTTCAAAGTCGCTGATTCTTCCCAAGACAGAGTTTTTTTGTTTGCCAGTGGTAAAAAAAAAACTAGACACTTTAAATAAGAATAATTTGTATATTTTTATTTATTTAATGTTTATTATAAGACAGTAGCAGTACTTTCAGCGCTAATCTGACAGCCAAGGGTGACGATAACAAAAAGACCAAAGGAAAATCCATGTTGAGGAGAGAATCGTCTATTGAGGGTAAGTAAGGATTAGGAATCACGTACGTTTTTATACCTAACACTGTCTCATAATTCGATATTCTGAGCGAGATTAGAATGGCCAATCTAAAATGACAAAGCCCCGGGCGAGGTTGAAATTACAACGGAGCTTCTGAAAGTGGGTGGAAAATCGGTACTAAAAGTCCCCTAAGCCAAGCCAGTACATGTAAGAAAAAAATATGTATTTAGGTTAACATAAAATCACTAACAATTCTTTTGACAAAGGTAAAGATCAACATCAACGTAGTTTGAGAAAAGTAATATGAATTTTAGAATGTATAATGAAATTCCCTATGATATTTAAAGCTTTCCGAAATAAAATTTAAGTGCCACGTTAAAAGTTTTCTTGCTGGAAAGCTTAATATAGTTTAAATAATTATTTATTTTAATAACAAAGGAACATAAAACGGTGTCATTCCTGTTCAACACCAAGCTATAATATTTATGCTATAATATCTATATAAATTTGAGACGTAGTTATTAATAATAATGAATACATAATACGTGTATATAGTTACATAGCTAGTTCATTAGGATAGAATAATGGTTTCTTTGGAATATACCAGTGTATCAGTAAGCTGATTTTGTGTTTTTCGGAGATACATTTCAGTGTGTGACTGACTGGGATATGTCTCTACTTGCCGCGACGTTGTGTGGCAGACCTTCAACTTACCATAATTATGGTCAAGGAAGACGACGGGCGCTACATGCATCATAATTGTGAACAGGTGTTGCTCTTTGACGCTGATCTGCTTGGATTCGAAAGGCAACGATGAACTCTAACATTTTAAGTTTTTTTTGTAGAAATAGATTTATTTTGCACATCGTATTGCATGCTTCAGGTGCCGATGGGATCTGATAATGTGTGCCATTCTATATTTACTATGCTATTGTAGTATCAATTTAAAAAAATAAGGAAAAAGAAGATATCTGCGTTTTTCTTTTAACTGTCTCTTCTCCGGTTGGCAGAACCTCATATCGAGATTTAAAAAAAATCGTATTTGGCAAATTAAATTCTTTTTAATAAAGATTTTAATAATTAATTCGCAACCATCCACTTAATTATATACAATGATGTGTCTTACCTGGATTGAAGAGCACCTCCCGCCCTCTCTCAATTGCGTGCACTAATCCCGTAACCACTAATCCCACGTACGGGAGTAGTAGTCCGGTCCACTACTATACTATACTAGTGGTGCCGGGAATAGTGGTGTTGGGAGTAGTGGAGCTGGGATTAGTGGTGACGGGATTAGTGCACGCAATTGAGGGAGGGCGGGAGGTGCTCTTCAATCCAGGTAAGACACATCATTGTATATAACTAAGCGGATGGTTGCGAATTAATTATTAATATCTTTATTATAAATAGTAAAACCAAAAATTTTTCACTACCGACTTTAATACGACCGATTCAATGTATTCGAAGTCAATTAAATACCCATTATTTAAGAATAACTCAAAAATTACTAAGCAGCTCTAGATTAAATTTATATGTGACTACACGAAAAGCACCAGCTTACAAATAAAAAACGAATCATCAAATAAGGTTCACCCAGAAAAATGTTCTGAGGTAACACACATTAAAAAAATCATGCAGTCGAATTAAATAGTTCTCTTTCTCTTCTCTTTCTTTTAATCTTTTTTTGAAGTCGGTTTAAAAGTAAAAATAGATTCAAAAAGCAAGTTGTTACTTACTCATACAATATACTTACATAATTTTCAGATTCGCTTTACAAAGCTGTTGCTTTAAAATGGTGGTAAGACAGTATGTGGAATAATTAAAGCCACTATGCAGTATTAGTTATATGCGTATAATTTTTCTCTTTAATGTTCCTTGAAGTCTGTTTTAACTATTGAAGTAAGAAAGAGTTATCTAACTAAAAAGTACTTGATTAAAAGCTTTTTAAATAAATTTAGGAAGAAGTTTTTACATAGATCTTACCAAATAAAATATAAGAAAACAACATTGAACTTTACGCGTAAATAAAAATTTATCGAATGGTCACAAAATATATCATTGAAACTACCGTTTATGTAGATGTCATAATTTTCAGATTCGCTTTACAACGGATTACGCGAATATTTACCTTGAATACAAAACTTGAAGACCTTATCGTGTGCCAATATGTTGTTATTAACAAAAATCTTTAAGGTGGTACAGATGTATATGTTCCAATTAGTTATGCACTTGGCCGAGTAAAAGATACACGAGGTGCTTAGATTAGTGATGTAGGGATTCCATAATATCTCTTGAATTGTTGGGATTTGTCTTGTCAAATCTTTTATTTAAGCTCGACCTGCATGCATGTATGTATAAATGTAATGATTTTTTCTAATACAAAGGGTTAAAGTTACCCAATTGTGTGCATCTGAACAGTCTGAAAAGTGCAGACATATTAAGAACAGAAGATAACAATACAAAAATTTCATGACTATGAAATAATATTCGCACTAGAATCATTACAGCTCATACGTACGTCAGAGGATACCTTTTTATATACGTGGTAGAGCCACGCTGCAGCTATATTATAATATGGTTGTAGCACGCATGGGTCGGCTCGATCGGGGAAGGACCACGCTCTCACAGAATACCAGCGTAAAATAGAGGTTTAGTACTGCTGTGTTTCGTATGGTGAGTATAGAGATCCGGAAACCCTTTTTTACTGGAAACGAAGTATTCCATCTTTTTCCTCAGGGGTGACAACGCATCTGAGTTTTGATTTTTAATCGAGGATAAATGTAGATATCTATGGGCCCCAACATTCACTTCACTAACCCTCAGGTGGACTGTGTGCTCGTTTGTCAACCTTTATCCTATAAAAAATCTCAGAAGATTCACAATCCCATATCATCCCATAGGTGTCGAGAGAGGCGACAGAGTGAAATTAAATAAGAGATAGGCAGCAGTCATTCTGAAAACAACATAAAAATAAAAATTCACTGCGTTTACCTACCCACTTTCTAAACGTGGCAACTATAGTACATATTCTATGACTTTTCATAGTCTTTAATGAATATAAAGATATATTTTGTATTTCTTACAGAATTTTTTTGCTAGCATTTTATTACGATTCTATCTGGTTAGTGTTGATATAGTCCTTGAAGTGAAATTGAAACTACGAGTAGTAAAGAAAAGCTTAATAAAAGCGCTTTTAATTTTTAAAGGCAGCATTATGTTTAAAAGCAAAAGACGGTTAATGCTTATACGCTGAACTACCACGATTTCTTGCCAACATATCATAAATTAAGGTTTTTACTAAATATTTCTTTTTCTCTGCATACTGCTGAAATGAGCAAAATGCTCGGGTAGATTTTATTTAAAAAAAAGTAAGAAAGTTGAGTAATTAATAAAACATTAATATACAACCTGCTTACCCTAGTATTGGCTCATGGTTGGCATTGCATAGGAATATTTTGATAATACACATGCATTTATGCGTAATGACGCTCAGTTCCGCGAGTCTTATCGCTGCTTATCGACCGAGGTTACGAGGCGAACCTGACAATGAAATATATTTAGTGATGTTATTGATCTAATATCGATAATATATTTTAAGTTAGTAGCAGTAGTTAGTTAGAAGTCATATCGTGACTTATTTTTAAATTCTATATACATACATATTTAAGGTAAATTGAATACTAAAATGTTAGAATATTTTTTTGTGATTTATTATTATTCTTCCCTATTTGAACCGGATTTTGTTAACAATTTCATGGGTTTAATGTTTTTTACACGGTACTCTAATTCTTTTTTCTTTTCTCTAAAATAAAAGTAGCCTAAGTGACGTATATTTATAACTTCAGCCAGTGAAAATCCCATCAAAATCATTCGAGTTGTTTCGTAAATTAGCCACAACAAACAGACAGACATACAGGCAGACAGATAAACAAAAATTTTAATAGTTGTTTTTTTGTTATAGGTACCGTTACATACTTTCATATACATTTAGTAAAAAGCTGTAACGGACACTTCAATTTCCTTTATTTGTATAGATTTGCAAAGCATTAAGAAATATATAAATCGCACACAATTGTTCAAATTATATGCATTTATACAGAACATAACAGAAACAGAAACTCTTTAAGTCAATATAGATTAATTTAACTCTGGTTCAGAAAAAACCTCTGTCCTGGGAAGAACCGGTAGGAAAACCAGCGAGACTTAAAAAACAGCTTAAAATAATGTTATAGTGTAATTAACAATACATAACAAATTAGAAATAGCTTATTAGCAAATTAGAAAAACTCAATAATTAATTTTGTTGGCCCGACCCAGGATTCGAACCCAGGACCTCATGAATCACTAGACCAACGAGGCAGTCAAATATATATTACTAATTTGCCATAAATACTATTAGGTGGAAATTAGGCCAGTCCAAAAAATACTTAATATCTAATAAAAAAAACAGAAATACTCTTTAAAATGCCATCGTTATTTGTTGAAATATACAAAATCAAATAAATTTTTGTGTTCTTTATGGTTTATATTTAATGTGTTTTCGTCATAACATTACACTTAGTAATGCAAGGAATTACTCTCATAATAGTTTTCTTTAAAGATAAATAATTCTTTATCGATAAATGTTATGACCTGCATTATGCCCCATCACTATCAAGAAGTATAGGGGTCAGGCCTTCGAATGAATGAAGGAGGGTCATTTCGTTACAAATCATAGTTACTTTAAATATCCTTATGAAAATCGTATCCGACGTAGTAGTGCGAGCACTTTGACAATAGTGGGTGCATTTGCTCGTTTGTGTTAATGATATCGACATATTTTCTGTTTATCCTAGACCCATTTAAGAAGAGATAATATAAATACAACACATTTGAGTGTTATGATCAGATAATATTTTGTTGTCTTCAAAATGTGTCGCCTCTTTGTGCCCTTAGTGATTCTTCTGTGCTTAGACTTAGGTCTTTGTTATGTAAACCGTAAGTATATTTGCATTGGAAATAGTGAAAGAAAAGTGTTTTGAAAAGTTTTGAAAAGTGTAGATAAAAGTTTAAATTAGATTGCAAGGCACATGGCTGCTGAGATTATAACGAGCATTCTTTCAAAGTTCTTTTATTGATACTGAAAAAACGTTATATTTATATTTTTTTTTATTATTCCTTGAAAAACTATACAAACAAAAAAGATCATTTGGTTTTAGAATGATACAGGTGCGTAAACAAATGAAAAAATAACGTTATTAAAAAAATATGTTTTGTAAAATATAATTTCCAATTTATTTTATCACCTTATTATTATTATTAAAAATTCAGCACATAGACGTGTCCTAGGCACAGGCCTCCTCTGCTTTTTGAGAGCGGTTTTATAACCGTTACGTTCAAATTGTTATAAAATAAGTAGAAAATAATAAATAACAATTTAAATGAAATATTATAACACCAGAAAATTTAATTTTAAATAATCTAAGTACTTATTATGATCGTTGATTATGATAACGGGGATATATTTTTTAAGTCTATGCATATTAGGTACTCTAAAATATTAATTTACCACCAAATTCTTTATTACCACTAACCACCAACAGATAGGATCGCGGTCAAGCAGTGAGTTATAATTCATCATTATTACAACCCTTCACAAGTCTACTGCTGAACATAGGCCTCCCCCAAAGAATGCCGTAAAGCTCGGTTCTGAGCCACCTGCATCCATCAACTTCCTGCATGTCTTACCAGGTCGTCACTCCATCTTGCTTATAATTAGTAAAGAATAAATATTTCCTTATGGTTTGCTGTTCAATAATAACTAACAATTTTTAGTAAAGTAAAATTACAGCCTATATACGTCCCACTCATGGACACAGGCCTCCATGCAGAAATGCAGGTTTGCTCAGGATGTTGATATCAACAATTTCATTGGTGACAGCGGGGTTCGAATCTCGGTTGTATAGCAATATTTATCACGGCTCTTAAAAACCTCTTGACTTTAGTTAAAGTTAATTTCAGTAAATAAATTCACTTAAAATCACAAGGTGTTCGATTATATATTGGCCGCATACTCGAAAAAAAAGATTTTAATTGTTTTTACAAAACTGTCATGCAGCGTAATTCAATGTGGAAAGAAAGAAATTTATAACATTTTCATTAATAATGGCTGTATGCAAATAGGTACTGGATGAAGTAACGGCCTAATAAGACTTGAGTGCTGGTGGCTCAGGAGTGTATTTTGTGGAATCCCTCCGAGGAGATTCAAGAACCTTACTTTTACATCGAATGTCCGTTTTTCGAGCTATATATGAATTACTATTTTTAGTCTATGTCGGTTAATTGATTAAACCAAAACCAAAGTCATAATTCAAATAAAGAAATTTTTATAAACATTATTATCAACAGTTGCTGATGTAGAATGCGGAGTACAATCTGTGCGAAGAGGTCGAATAGTCGGAGGCATTGACAGTCTACCTGGTGAAATCCCATGGGCTGCCAGCGTGTGGCGTCAAGGAACTCACCAGTGTGGTGCAACCGTTATTAACGATAGATGGCTTTTGACAGCTGGCCATTGCATTTGCAGGTAAATATGTGGGCTACTCAGAAAGTTTTGCAAAACTATAAAACAATTTCTATGATAAAAAGTTGTATTTATTATTAAATAATATTTTCGAATTAACTGTCCACAAGCATCTATACAAAATTTCATGCATCTGAAACTATTTCCAAATCACTTTTTCAGTCTCCCTCAAGCACCTCTTCTACGGTTTGTTCGAATACTGCTAGCGCATTTTCGGGCGATTAAAAGCTTAAACGAAAAAATTTTAATATTTCAGCTGATATTCTATTATAGCGATTATAAATTAAGTCAAGCGGAGCCAAATGATACCTGTAATTAGTACAAGGGTAATCAAAATGCTTAACCAGTATGTTGTCCAGGAGTTTTGAACGCTGAGTGCCGAGTTCACTCGCTCGTTAGTTACAGCAATAAATACTTCTTGAAAGTGTTTGGTAGTATACCATTTAGCATTGATCTTTCGAAAGGAATTGACCCTAGAGAACCCGTCAAAACGGAATAACTAGCGTTCAAAACCTTCACTGTGTTTCTCAATTGCTTTACTTTAGTGGGCGATGGTTCATTTAAAAAAAATTACGTGGTAGAGCCATGCTGCAGTTATATTAGTAGTATAGTTGTAGCACGAATGGGTCGGCTCGACCGGGGAAGGACCACGCTCTCACAGCATACCAGCGTTAAATAGTAGCTTAATGGTGCTGTGTTTTATGTGGTGGGTGTAAACAACCGGCGACCCTTTTTACTGGAAACGAGGCATTATATCTTAGTTCTCACGAGTGACAACGTATCTGCATTTTGATTCGTAATCGAGGATAGATGTAGATGTTTATGAGCCACAGAAACCACTTACCATCAGGTGGACTGTGTGCTCGTTTGTCACCGTATCCTATAAAAAATAAAAAAATAAAAGGTTGAACTGACGATTAGTGCTTCAGGGGTATAGTAAGACTACATAACTTAATATAGGAACACTGAAGTTGTAGAAGGTCAGTAGCCTCTTCCTGATAAATTTTTTTATATAATAAAAAGGGTTTCTTACATAGAAGGGGGGGGGGGCAAACGAGCCTGCGACTCACCTGATGATAAGTGACTACCGCCGCCTAAAAACAACTGCAACACCAGGGGAATGCAGATGCATTGCTGACCTTTTATAAAGGAGTAGGCTATTTTCTTAAAGGTTCCTAAGTCGGATTGGTCCGGAAAAATCTCGGGTAATGGTCGTTTCCACAAGGAAGTTGTGCGAGGAAGAAAACTTCTTTTAAATCGCTCAGTGGTGGACCGTCAGTCATGCAGTTAGTATGGATAGTATCGCGTATTTTGTCGCGATGTGCAATGGTGAAATTGTGTGGCTGGAATTAGTTTAAACAATTTCTCAGAGCTCTTCCGTGGTAAATGCGATAAAATACGCAAAGAGATGCAACATTTCTTCGCAGTGCCAGTGAGTCAAGGCGATCGCAAAGAGTTCGGCCGCCGATGATTCGAATGGCTCCGCGCTGGATGCGATCAGATGGAAGAAGCCGGAACTGGGGAGCTCCAGCCTAGAGATGGGAACAGTATTCCATGTGCGGCCGAACCTGCGCCTTTTAAAATTGCACGCAGTGAACCAGCATGAAATACTGTCCCGCTCTGCTGAGCACGCGAAGCTTTTTAGAGGTTAATTTGGCCTTCTCTTCCATATGACCACGAAACTGCACGTTGCTCAATACGTTGACGCCGAGGATTCCGATATTGGCTGAGAAAATAAGCGGAGTGCCTTGAAACTGAGGAGATACGACGAAGGGGTTATTTTTAACGATAAAAACGTAAACTTGTGTCTTCTGGGGATTAAACTGTACTAGTTTCAGTCGCCCCTAATCCGAGACTTAGTTCAACAAAGTCTCGACTTTAGACAGAAGTTAGTCCCAGTACTCGGCAACGTTTTCCCGAGAAATATTGGCACGGCTGATGTATAAGGCACCACCAGAGCTGTCGTCCGCATAGCAATAAATGTCAGTAGTTTGCAACATATCATTGATATGCAGTAGAAACAGCGTTGGTGATAGCACGGAGCCTTGTGGAACACCAGCATTAATGGGCTTATAATTGGAGCATGTACCGTGTATTACGACCTTGATGCTCCGATCTGCAATAAAACTGGTGATCCAAGTGCACAATTTCTCGGGAAGCCCTTGGGAAGGAAGCTTCGTAAGAAGCGCTTTGTCCAAACTCCAAACGAACGGCAAACGGGAGGCGTTGGCATGTGCAATGTGCAAATTAAGCCATTGGTGCAAATAATGCACTTTCTCCTGAACGAATGACTAATGCATATCCCAATAATGAGTAAATCGTATTGAAGTATTAAGGAATAAAAGGTTAAGGTCACACACCAGGTGAAGGTTTTGTGATCCACATGTTTCATAAATGTGTTTGCAGATTGAGTAAAACGACATTGTACGCAGCAACAATTGAGGTCTCCGCCCACCAAATTTTGACCGTCACCCTACTGACCCACATTGATGCAATCCTATAATTTTGTCAATACGCACCCGTGTTTTAGTTTTATTTCAATAATTTTAATAATTGTGGCCGTGGTAGCGTCAAGTGCTGTATTAGGGCTCCTTTTCTGCCTAGATGTCTATCTGGGTAGGTACTCACACTCTTACGTACTTGTGCCGCGAAGCAGTAATGTGTGCGGAGTTTTGGCGGGAACTTGACCGTTGACGGATAGTCGCTCCTGTTTTGTCGCTTGAATAATGGTTTGGGTTAAGTGTTTGCGCGTGTGAACTATTAGAAAAAACGACGAAACAAGTGCTTTGATGTTGATATAAACCTCAAGTTAATTTGATCGCTTGGGCGCCTTATGAACTTGAGTGGCTGTCCTCATCCACTGTCCGCTGGGTTGAGCTGTCGTCAAAATTTCCCAAAAACTTCACAATGTGACGCATCAGCATAAATAGCAATCTAGCATAAAATGAAGATTTTGAAAGAAATGATAGGTTTAGAAAGGCTAGAATCCAGAGCCGTAGTCAGTTAAATAAAAAATAAAAAAGTAATGTGTGCTTTTTTTTTCGTGTGAAGAGTATATAGAGAGTCACTATAATTACGGGTTATTCGTCATCTCGCCCGACAAAAACTCGCCCGATCGGGCGACTTGGCGCCTTTCGAATTTACCTAATATTTCTGTCGTCAACTCGCACGCTCGTACAAAGTACAGCCAGGAAAAAAATAATCTAAATTTTAAAAACTACTTCAAATAAAACGAAATTGTATTAAATAAAAATTTAAACTAAATTTTAAAAACAACTTAAAATAAAGGTACTGACTAAATATTGTTGTTTTATATCCGAAAATAGATATATATACATAAAAATAAAAATACAAAATATATTTCGTGCCCGCGAAAATTCAAAAGTTTTTATTAGCTGATTACTACAGCTCGAAGAATAGAATGTTGGTTATCGCTAGTGATAATTGTGAAACAATATTAGCAAATTGTAATTTGACAGTTTTATGTGACGAACTTTTAAATTTTGTCCAAAACCCTTCCAGCAATTGTAAACCTTACATATTGATTTAGGAAGCAGTGAAACACATACTAACATCATACCTGCGATTTATGCATTATTGCCAAACAAAAATAAAATAACTTATAAAGTGTTGTTTTCGCTGATTAAGAGTCAAATTCTTCAGTTCGATCCAAAAAATATTATACTCGTAAATATACTATCACAGTTGTATTCCCAGATACTTGCATTTGTGGGTGTTTCTTTCATTTTTGTAGAAGTTTGTGGCAAAAGGCTGACGAAGCAGGCATAACAAAATCTGCACTGTCTTGAAAACATGTAAAAAAGTGTATTGTTTTGGCACATTTACCTAAAGAATTTATTGACAGTGGTTGTTTGTTGTTGTACATTCTGTCTCAATGCCCTAACGATGAAACAATTGTCCAATCTAATAATTATTTTGTAGAAACATGGTTAAGTGAATCTTCATTTTTGCTGATAAATGGTCGTGTAGTAACAATCATCACCAAACCACAAATATGGTTGAGAGCTAGCATGCTACTGTAAACAAAAAAGTAAAGTCAGTCATCATTCTTTGACATCATCATTTTTTGACTATCTTACAACGAGAAGATAATTATTATCAAACTTTATACTTAAAAGGATCAAATATTACGACAAAACAGAAAGAAACTTGTGCTATTGATAAATATATTGCTACCACAATTACCGAACTCAGACTCGGAAACATAAGTATTGAATTATATATCGAAAGTCTTATATTATAATTTTTTGAATATTTTGATTTGAAAATAAATAAGAACAAAAACTGTGATCTGTGATTATACTGACAATTTTTTATGTATGTTGTAAGAAGTAGTTATAACAAGCCAAATTCTCCTGTGATATTATTGATTTTTATATTTAGAATGCTTCAGTGATATTGTCGATTATATTTTATATTTTTGATTACATTTTTATACTTAGATAATAACAAGCCAAATGCTTTTGTGATATTGTTGATTCTTTTTTTTATGTTGATCATATTTTTATATCTAGTTAACAACACGTTATACTTAGCTAATAAACAAGCTTTGAGATTAATTATATAATTTTTTTGACTTTGATTATTATTTGATGTAACATGCTTTTATATTTTTGAGATGTTAATTTGTGTTTTATTTGAAGTCGTCATTAAAATTTAGTTTAAATTTTTATTTAATACTAGCTGTTCCCCGCGACTTCGTTCGCGTGAAATTTATTACGATTGATTTTCATGGATTTGAATATTTTGAGAAAGACCCAATTCTTTTTCTTATATAAAAATAAGACTAAGTTACTCCTTATAACTTCAGTTATCTGCCAGTGAAAGTTCTGAAAAAATTTGTTCAGCCATTTCGAAGGTTTTATTAGAAGTCGTTTTTAAAATTTCGTTTAATTTTTTTCCTGGCTGTACTTTGTACGAGCGTGCGAGTTGACGACAGAAATATTAGGTAAGTTCGGAAGGTGCCAAGTCGCCCGATCGGGCGAGTTTTTGTCGGGCGAGTTGACGAATAACCCATAATTACACACAGAGAATACCCCCGGATTTCTTTAGAGGCCCGTTATCTCCGCAACTCTCTTCCTGCTGCATATTAATCATCTGCTTATTCCCGGTGTCTGTGTGTATTTTTTCAGCAAAAAGAAGCCCGCTCACCCTTGCTTCTACTTTCCGGAACGTATCTTTGGAGTACACTAACCGTTGCAGTTGTTAGAGGTTAAGATTTCTCTGAATCACAACTATAGATGGTCCATTGAGTCCAGAGCAAGCGCAAGGAAACTAGGTGTCTATATAAGGGTGCAGCGGTACTTTACGTCGGGACAGCTTCATAACTTATAAAAAGCACAATTTCGGTCATGCATGGAGTACTGCTGTCGTATATGAACTGGAGCTGCAAGATTCCTCCTAGCAGCGTTGGACTCAGTAGAGAGGCGTGAAAAAATGAAAAATATGACGATATATTCTTGACGTTAAAATTAAAGCCAAGCCGAAAGTTAGACGTTAAATTTAAGTTCAGCGTACTTTTATAAATATGTCTTGAGTGTTTCGCCCTGTCTTATTATTTATTACTTCTTGAATTCTTTTTTAGTTCCAGCCGGGTTGGATTCGTTTCTATAAGGAGCTATAAATCTTGCAGAAAACAATTTGTATTTGTTTTTTATAGTAGACTGTTAATATAAAATCTGTCTTGGCAAAATCACTTAAGAAATTTTTTGGTTGCGTTCATGAATTTCAATTTGGTGAAACATAGGATGGAAGGTCGAAAGATCTTTAGTACAAAGAATAAAAAACAACTGCTTTGATATTTTCGTGCTCGAGACATGTCAAATTTTTTTTTAAATCCATAAATCTATGGTTTTTAAGTTTGCGTTTGGCACGTGCTAATGTGGTCAAAGAATTAATAATATCATTTTATCCCATAAGTGTCTTAAAACAAGACAATGGGAAAAATTAATAAAGGTGATATGTCTAAAAAGTGATAATCATGTGCATAGTTTTCAACTTTGGTACTTCGATTATGAAACCGCCTGTAACTGTGGTGATAAGCCAAACACAGTCCAGCCATAAGCTGTTACACAATGTATTTAGCTGGTTTGTTGTCATGACAATGACGACGGTGAAGTTCACATTGTTGTTATCACACGTTTCTTTATCTATTTCATTGTAATCTTATTTGTATAGCACAAAAAGCTTTTCAAGCCTGTGATCATTACCCTAACATTGGTTGCAGAGTTCAAAGACATTTTATCACACAGAGAAACTCCGAGTATTGCCCTCTCCATAGCTTCACTTTAAGCAACTTCATACCGAGTATTACGTTTTTTTATAGAATAAGGGTGACAAACGAGCGCACATTCATCCTCGATTAAATTCAAAATACAGATACGTTGACACTCCTGAGAAATGACATGGAATGCCTTGTTCCCAGTTAAAAGGGTCTCCGGTTCTCTACACTTACCATACAAAACACAGCAGCATCAAACTGCCATTTCACGCCGGTAGTCTGTGAGAGCGTGGTCCTACCTTGGTCGAGCCGACCCATCCGTGCTACAATCATAATAACTGCAGCGTGGCGCTACCACGAAAAATAAATAAAATAATCATATTTTATTTTAATAGAAAAAGTTTGATCAAAGATATTTTCACCTATCGTCGATTAAGTATCAAAATACAGATTAAAATATATAAATAAAAACTAATATGCATAAAAACCAGCGTAAAATAACCTAGAATTAAGCTACTATTTTATGCTGGTGTTTTGTGAGAGCGTGTGCATCCATAATATATTGCTGCAGCGTGGCTCTACCACGTAAACATAATTCTTATTTAATGTTTCATGTTCTTAGTTCAGTGTCGGTAATTTACTGATTTTAAGTCTCGTTTAAACATTAACTTACGTACTATCGTCATAATAAGCCCTCATTTTGCACTAATGGTAGGTAATTGTAATCCATAGACACCTACATCACGTTTGTCTCATATCAAAAAATATTTAACCTCAAAATCTTATTTATATAGTAACTTTATGCAAAAATATAAAATACCAGCATTAAATTTTAAAATAACCAGGAATTTTAATGTTACAATTCTTTAATAGAAGGTCGGGGGAAAAGTTTCTTCGTATTTAATATACAAATTCAAGACATTTTTTTTTTTCAAATTTTAATTACATTTAATTTTACATATATATATATATGCCATTTTGGTCGATAACTAGTTGCTATCTTGTAGGTAGTGACATAATCCTTGGCTTCCACGTCATGGTATTGTATACTATGATTGCAGACTAGAGCCAACCCATATTATTCCTTAACTAATACGTTTACAATGAAGTAAAATAAAATAATAGATTTTTAAAATTGCTTACTGAATTCATTAAAAAAAGGCAGGACTGACTATTATTCCTAAAATAGAACTTAAATATACTAACCATGCCCCCTCGCTACGCCACTATGTGACTATGAGGCCACATTTATTGGTTCAAATGTCATCAAAGTTGGTTGCAGAGGTGGACCATACCTGCCGTATTGCTCATTGACGATCAGGGAACTATGAGTTGGTTAATCTCTCTTATTTTAATAAAAAAAACGTATTCTCTAACGCCGTTACCAAATAGGGTTATTATACACAACAAATTTTTTTGTTGATTTTTGTTTTCGGTTTCTTAAATTTACGCGAACACTACACATTGAATAAATCCACTAATACGGATTTTATTGCGTTTAATTCACTTATTTTTAATTCCCGGCGTTTCGGGTGCTTTGCAACACCAATAGTCGGGGGGGGGGGGGGGATGAAAGAGATGTTTGACGTCCCAATGTCATAGTTAGCCCGGCTACCTTCAGTTTTCGAATATTAACTTTTGGTCCGATCTACACAGAATGAGCTTACAGTATCTTGAAGTCTTGCAGTGACACGCTTGGGTTTTTATCTAATTTTGTAAATTATAGGATGCCAAGCAGGTGGTAGTACAAACTCATCTTCTGTATTGAAATTAGGATGTTTTTTAATTTCAATAGCCTCGCGTATCATCCTTGGTAGGAATCGGTGTTCTTTTGCGAGAATTTGTGGTTATCAAATCTGATGTAATTGGGGAACGATCTTGAACATGTTCACAGACTGCGTACTTCCCTCAGCGTCGGTGCTTGACATCAGCTATGTTCTTTCACGCGGGTAAAGCAACCGAAACATCGGGGATTAAAAATAACTTAAAAATAAGTTAATTAAACGCGATAAAATCCGTATAAGCGGTTTTATTTAATTAATATTATTTTCAGTGCTTTTGAGGAGTTCTTCAAATCAAAACAATTAACTGTCGTCGTCGGCTACACAGACATTTCTAGCAACGGCGTGAACCAGCCTTTGTCTAAAATTATACCGCACCCCGAATACAGGTAAGTATTGTATAGAAATACGCCTTATTTATAATAATATATTTACGCCATAAATCAACTAAGTCCACATATTTTGCTAATATTATACCTACAGCCAACTTCAAACAAAAAAGGTTACAGAACCATTGTCAGAGAGGATTAAGCGGAATGCCTCACAGTCTGTTATTACACAGGATCTCTATTCAAGCACTTACGGGAACACTGCAATGCATTGCTTTTGGAAGCGGTAACTGGCAAGAGGGTGGCACTTATGCAGACAGAGTCCTAAGTACAAAAACTGTCCTACCACCTTCTGAAGTGTATAGTAAAGTAGTAAAGTAAAGTTACAGCCTATATACGTCCCACTGCTGGGCACAGGCCTCCTCTCATTTCTGAGAGGGTTTTAGGGCAAGGAAGTGTCCGCCGCGCTGCCCCAATGCGTGTTGGCGAACTTCACATGTCTTCGAAATATTTTTTTTATTTCTTATTCTTCAGACATGCAGGTTTTCCTCACGATGTTTTCCTTCACCGCCGAGCACGTGGTAAATCAGCACTTAAAATTGCAATTAACAATTTCATTGGTGCCGGCGGGGATCGAACCCGGGCTACTCGCGTTCTGTTATATTTACAGCGAGCGTTAACCATCTGAGCTACCACGGCTCAAGTGTATAGAGGGCCGGTATAATTGCAGGCTGTGTAGCCATTCATCTTAGTGCTCAGATGTGAAAATGCATATTATGTATTATGTAACCTTCTTTGTTTGAAGTTAGCTGCAGGTGTCTGGACTGCAGTAATCACATACTATCACGTGGACTGTAAGTTCGATTGCCACTTTCAAGAAAACATACAAGATCAAAAATCTTTCACAATTTAAGATAAAACACACCTTGTGATTAAACGCACGTGGCACGGTGGTAACACGTTTTTTTTTTGTAATTTGCTTGTTCATTACGCACACGCTCCACATTTTAGTGTCCTTTCATTTCTATAACTCTATAATATTAAACATTGAACTGTGTGAAACAATCCACGACCTATCCCGTATGATCTCGTGGTTGGTCGTAATAGGCGACGAGGGACATGAAACAGGAGATGGCAGAAGTCTTTTCCTCATAACAACTCAAAAGAATAAAAAACTGCGATAGCCACCCCGTCTGTTAAGGGTTGAAATTATGGCAAATTTGGGGAACATTTTGATGAGACAACCTATTGGAGAGGCCTATATTCAGCAGTGGATTATTGTTAAAAGAAATAAACGTATGAAACTATGGTGCTGTTGGTGCCCTGAGCTTACCACCTTCTATGACTGTTCTGTTTATTTATATCGCGTGTTTTGATCACAGATGTAATAGAAAATCGAATGATGTAGCTCTGCTGAAAACGCTCCGCCAATTGATCTGGACTAGTGAGTTGCGCCCTGCATGTTTGCCACAAGCCTCTTCTCCAGATTTTAGCGGTGTTCAAGCCACTGTAGCAGGTTGGGGCTTCACAAATGAAGACAGAGGAATAGGTACGTACGTGTAGGAAACACTATCACTATCATTTATAGCCCTAGTAAAATGGTAATTTAGTATAAAATTTTATAAGCCGGCATCTTTTGTGAAAATTTATTTGATATATTGATATTTATTAATATACGGTATAATAGGTATTCGATACCTCCTATCATCTATAAAAATATGACAGGTCATATTATTAGAATATATTTAATGACAAAATAACTTTTCAAACTTCAAATAGTAAAAAGAATAAAATAATTTCGCATAATGAAGACTCTAGCAACACCTTCATTAAAATGCGAAATTGTACATACAGATCACCTGCGGTAATCCGACAAACGTTTTGCAAGGCGGTGTCGGATTATCGTATTTGTCAGACTTATATAGAGTACTTCCACAGCTCCCTGGTAGTCCGGAACATTTTGAAAATAGTATCTTGTAATCCGAGAGATTACATATTAAATATAAAAATAGAAAATAAAAATGTCGTGTGATACACAGTGATACCTAAACAGAAAACAATGAATGCCTGCTAGGCCGCTATCGTAGTCGGAGACTTGATAGCGGCCATTTGAACTGAGACAATACGCGTCAAGCTATATTCGTGGTGGCGCGAACTAATTGCAACCTTTTTGTCCACGTATTCTCGAAAGACATCTCTCCCCGTGGAGTATTCATACTTTACACATTTACATTTACTTGTAGGTAGACTCGACTCGAATCTAACTACAAGTAAAAGACATGTCGGATTACAAGGGGGGACTGGCGAGAGGGTCCACTGTATTGTAAAAAAGAATACAAGACGTATTGAAAGATGAATTAAAACTCCAAATTTACAATGTGAAATAATTTTATACCTTCATATATAATATCACAATATACCGACGACTTTTAATTCTGATTAAAAGTTCTTTTTTTACCTTTTTGAGTAGACTAATGTATATCACAATTTCGTCTAAATGGTTCCATTGAAAACTTAATTCCCTATTTTTCTCCCTTTAGGGATAGATTTTTTTTTTTGAAATTGTAGGCGACTATCTCTGAAGTATATTCCATTTATTTAAAAAAAAAGCATTAAAATAGGCCCACAATTGACGAAGACAACGAGAATGTAATATAACATGCACAAGTACAAAGAAAACACACTCGAATTGAGATCCTACTCCATATATTTTTTCGATTTAAATTACGTTATCACCGTAACATAAATCATTACAAGTTGAGTACACAACCAAGAGTATTTCTATATTAAGACATTTGTTAGACCTGTCGATAGTTTTTTTAGTTCGACTGTATTGATAGCATGAATAGTAATTTAATAAAAATATTGTAAGTCATAAGCTCAGAGATTAAGAGAGTCGTCTCTCGATTTACCTAATTTTAAATTTTCCACTATTTGGATACTATAGGAAAACTGCGCCGTCAGGGTAAATCCATAATGGAATAGTTAGATGACCTTTGTGTAAATTTAAGATGCTAATAAAAGTTACCTCAAGATTTCGAAAACGTGGATACTTAAGTTTAGGCTTTTTTCCCCACGGTGGTCGTATTGACATAATTTGTACAATGGTTCAAAAGTATCTTGCAAAATTACAAATTACAATCACATCAATATGGATACGTTTTGTAGTCTAATCTTTCTTTTAACAGGTTCGAATCTTTCTTTTAACAGGTTCGAATCTTACTTTTCGCAGGTTTGAATCTTTCTCTTAACAGGTTCGAATCTTTCTTTTAACAGGTTCGAATCTTTCTTTTAACAGGTTCGAATCTTTCTTTTAACAGGTTCGAGACCTAATACCCTGCAGAAGACCGATGTAGTCGTCGTTGCAAACGACGAATGTAACAACTGGTATGAGTCACAAGGTAGCAAGGTGAAGATAATTCCCACTCAAATGTGTGCTGGGTATGAACAGGGAGGCAGGGACTCTTGCTGGGTAAGGATGAACCAATTGGTTATAATTTTAAGCAACTGTGACAGTGTGGGGGTGCATCTCAGTAGTCACAAAGGCATTGCAATCATGCTGTGAGTATAGCTAGTTGCTTAAAACAATTGTTTACACTATAATTTTTCGGTCCTCATCTGATAATTTTAGTTTTCAATTTTTATTAGTGATTTTTATATGGTTAAATTAATAGGGAAAGACAATTTTACGGAATTTACTTTACGCGATTTCTTTGTCCCTCTTTGTTGTATTTTAAAAAATAATGTAAAATTGATCTTTCACATTTTATCATAGTTATCAATTGATTATTAAAATTACACTTTTCTTAAATAGCGAAAATGCAGTACTCTCTTAATATTCAAAATACTAATGATTTCTTAAATTTACGCGAACACTACACATTGAATAAAACTATATTTACGGTTATTATCGCGTTTAATTGTCTACTTTAACTTATTTTAAAAATCCGACGTTACTACAACAAAATACTACTTAAATCTTAAATGATGAGGTATGATAATTTATACGAATCCATATGCGTGTACGTTTAAATAGCTGTATCGATTTCAAATTTTGTTCTAAATAAAATAAGAAATAGATACTTTTTTACTATATAATGAAGCCGATGTACACGGTAGAGGTTCCTCTAAAAATTATAATTTTAAAATGTCTTCTTTCTTCTTCCTCTTGTTCATCAGCCTGTAAAAGGAACACTGCTGGACACGGGACTTTCCCATTTTAACAAGGATTTTTCTTAATCTCGACACCTGGCAGGATTTGCAATCACAGTAGATACCAGACGTCTTGCATCTTTGACGCTGCTTGCAATCGCCATTTTAGCAGTTTACGTCTGGTGTAAATGGGATGATTATACCAGCATCTATCGGAGTTCGAGAAGATCTTTTTGGTATATCTCTAAGTTGCCTCTTACGACATCCACAAAGGACAAAATAGGGTAAAAGGCTCGCGGACCAGCGATCGTAGTTTCTGACATGTCGCACCTTTAATACGTGATAGAGCCATGCTGCAGTTATATTAGTAGTATAGTTGTATTTGTTATATGATAAGGATATAGAACGACGAGTGAATGCGGGAAATAGAGTAAATGGGGCCCTGCACTCTATTGTGAAGAGCCAAAATGTGTCGAAAAAGGCACATATGGCGGTTCACAATGCTGTGTTGGTCCCTACTTTAACGTATGGTAGTAAAAGTTGGGTGTGGCAGAAGAAGCACGAGATCAGAATGAACGCAGTAGAAATGCGGTCGTTAAGGAGTATGTTAGGGCTGAATCTGAATGACAGGGTGAGAAATTGTGTGATAAGAGAAGAGTGTGGTTTGCAAGATGATGTTGTGACCAGGATTAAGAAAGGAATGCTTCGGTGGTTTCGTCATGTGGAAAGAATGAATGAGGAAAGAGTGACAAAGAAAATGTATGTTGCAGAAGTGAATGGCAGAGTCGGAAAGGGTCGTCCTAGGCGAAAATTTATCGACCAAATTGGCGATTTATTGAAAAAAGGCCAAATCAGGAGTACCCTTAACCGACGAGCATATATGCGTAGGTATATCGATGTGAAGGAGGCGAGAGAGGTGTGTCAGGATCGTGCCAAATGAAAGTCTGTAGTCTCTGCCTACCCCTCTGGGTGACAGGCGTGAATGTTTATGTTTTTTTATGTTTTTTATTGTTGCATGAATGGTCTCTCACAGAATACCAGCGTTAACTAGTAGCTTAATGCGGCTGTGTTTCGTATGGTGAGTGTAGAGAACCGGAGACCCTTTTTACTGGAAACGAGGCGTTCCATCTTAGTCCTCACGGATGGCAATGCTTCTGCATTTTGATTCGTATTCAAGGATAGATGTAGATGTCTATAGGCCACAGCAATCACTTACCATTGGGTGTACTGTGTGCTCATTTGTTACCCTGGTTGTACCAATATTTATCGGAAACCATATGATTTTTTTGGGATTTCCCAAAGTTGGTACCATATGATTTTTTTGGGATTTCCCACACGATACTCACGGGATAAATTGGGAAAATAGTCTATTGTGGTCAACTTTATCACCAACCGTTATATTTTATGTATATTTTTAGGCTGACAGCGGTGGTCCACTGATGGTGCGTGGAAGCAAAGGTCATTCTATGGTAGTTGGAGTGGTTTCAACTGGAAGTGGCTGTGCTCGAGCAAAAATGCCTGGCATTTATACAAGAGTATCCAGATACACGAAATGGATTGTGGATAATGTGAATAATGATAATTTAAGGTCTGGTTTCAGATTGTTCCAAAGGGGAAGATTGTTCTAAAGCGAATAAAGTGATAAACAATTAACAAGTTAAAGTATATTTTTGTGTACTTTATAATTATTATTGTTAAGTAGTTGTTTCTAGTATAAGCTTAATATAAGATAAAATCAAAGATATATCTGTGATACTACTAACAGTTAAGTTTATGATAATTTTTATAACAATAGTTTAAATCGTTTCTTTTATATTATTATTCTAAGCCAGCGCTTAAATACAATCCCACCTGATGGTAAGTTGTGATGTAGCTTAAGATGGTAATATATTGTAAAATAAAACTAAAATAAAATTAATTGATTTACACAGATATGTTCTTTTTTTCACAAAACTTTAGGAATTCTTTCTTACTTTCCTCTATAACACTATACAATTTCCTACCGGATGTCTCTTCCATATCATCCTTTAATGCTTCTAGTGATAAGTCGATAGAGCTTCTCGCTTCGATAACCAAGGCCTTAATTTCGTCTAAAGTTTTAAAAGAACCATCGCTATTTACCTTTTGCGCTTTCAAAATCAACGCGGAATGAAGTTCATGATGCAATACGGAACTGTAAAGGCTTAGTCTAGCGTTTCCAGGATCTAAAGTATTAGTGATCCCAATAAGATCTTTACACATTTTGATTTTCTTCTCCAATATTTCTTCAGACATATAATTTGGTTGTCTACCGTACAGTTGAATTAAAGAATGTTTCAGAGAATACAAATGATAATGATTAGGGTGTAAAAATGTCGACAGCCTACAAAGAAGATTTTCTAACATTGTCACAGACCCACCCATGATTAACACTCCGTCAACCTCTTCTCCCATTTGTGAAATAAGCATATTAATCTGTGAATTATTCACTTTAACTGGACATTCACTGCAAGCCCAATCCGTTTCATCGTCCAGAGGATCTTCAGGCAGATGTATTCCATTACAAGGTTTGGTGCCATCTCCAAAACATTTCATAGCACTTAGATAAGTGCCGAGTTCAGTTGGATCACTACATCTAGGACATTTACAAGAGAAATATTTTGTATCTTTCAAATGTTGTCTTCGAGCTTGAGTGCCCCACAAAGCATGACTATACATAGTTGTAATATGATGATCTTTCATGACAGGAACTACAACTTTAACTGTTATTTTATATAAATCATTCTTGTCTGCATTTGAATGATTAAATGTATGTTTTGTGTTTGGTATACAACTGTGCTCTAAAATGCAAGTGTTGCAATAAAGTGCTTGTAGTTCAGATCCTTCAGGCAAACGTATTTCCAAAGCATTTGTGTCGATTATACCACAAATTCTATGTATTAGCTCCTTTGAAATCTCTGGTATATATTTGTCTTTTGTTTCTTTATCGAGCTTACTAATGAAATTGTTAATGAGATATCCAACTATGAATTCGTCGGCTTCACTGAAAAAAATCAAGGAGTAAATTGAATATAAATATGGATTATATTAAATTATAATATTTTTTATATATTATGTACTTTAATATCCCTGTAGTATTTTTTTAAACTAAAGTTTTTTTAAACTCAATAAAAAATTAATCCAAATGTGTAGCCTTGGGTGCAGGAATTATTTTGTCAAGGACGTAAAAATCTAGACCCGAAATAAGCAATTTGTGTTTAGAACAAGGTGTTAGATTCAACTCAAATTCAGATATTGGAATTGTTTTACAAAAGATAAGCTATCTAACGACTTATTTTTGATTGTCAGTAATAACTACTGTGCTGAGCAGTGTAAAAAGCCCTTCCTTTTTTCCCAGGAGTTGGACCAGGAGTGTGTTGGTGTTTTTCCTGCCAAACCGCAGTGCAGTCACTTCAAGTGCCTCTCTGAGGGTTAAGAGGATCAATATAATTATTGGTTGTAAAGCAGACCTTCATGACTTGAAGTTGATTGTTGGTATCTATAAACTGCTGTAGACACTATCAGATGGACTGTTATTTGATTTTACTTTTAATTTTTATGGACATTTTGCATACTAGTATAATACTACAGTGGAACCTTGATTCAGATTTTCACAGGATATGATATCGATTTTTACGGCTTAAAAATGTCTTTTTTTCGGTCGAATATTTACTAAAAGTTGTTTAAGTATTAACCGTACAGATCAATAATTATCCTCAGGTAGGCTACGAACTTAAGTGTCACTCTCTTGTAAACATATTATACTACATCATTAACATGATATTCTTCCTCCTCATTAGACTACAAGTAACCATCAGCTGGACATTGACATTTCATTTAATGGTTAATATTAATAAAATATTGCTTCAGAAGTAAATATTGATATCCACTTACTCGTAAGCTTCGGTTCCAGGTGTGCGACACTCCATGTGTGATTGCATTTCTAGTAAATTTTTCCATTTTTCAGGATCTATTTTTTGTAGAAGAATGCATCGTAATGATAACAAGGCATCGTGTCTAAAATTGAAAAATTACCATTTAGTAAGGAGGCAACTTGCCAGCTGTAAAGCATTTTTTGATATTATTTTAGCGAAATTTGAATAAACGAGCACAAAATCCACCTTATGGTAAATAGATACTGTGACCTATAAACACCAATATATATCCTCGACTAAGAATCAAAATGCAGATGCGTTGTCATTCCTGAAAACATGGAATGCTCCTTTACCAGTAAAAAGGATCTTCAGTTTATTACATTCACCAATCACCATACGAAACACAGCATTATACTGTTTTTTCATGGTGGTATTCAGTGAGAGCGGGGTCCTTCACCGTGGTCGGACAGACCCATTTGTGCTACAGCCATAATTTAGCTGCGGCATGGTTCTACCATGTAAAAAAGCAAACAAACAGTTTATGACTTTCGACATTGTTCAACAGAAGTCACCTCGGTCTATCGGGACGCATAAAGCTCAGACTACAGACCATAAGATATTGAATATTTGAATACCTGTAATAATCAGCCATATAGTCGAGCACACATTCAGGGCGCACACTAAGAATATTGCACTCGATACCGTGATGTCTTGGATCTGTTAACCCGGGGCAGTTTCCACTACAAACGGGCCAACCGCACCTTAAAACAACAGAATTGAAGCGTGTCATGGCAAGGCTAGGTAAATGATTTATACATTTCGTTTGTATCGTAAGAGCCACACCATTGAAAATTTAAAAAATGCTCTAGGTATCCGTCAGATAAGCATAGTTTAAGTTACATTACTTAGGTTTTAAAAATTAAAAAAGTAGAGTTATAGCAGATATAATGGTTGTAGTGGTGGCGTTAGAAAGTCCACTTCCTCATATCATCCCCGATTATTGATACTGACAATGGTCCACAAGACCAAATTTCTCCGATCTGGATATTTCAATCCTGTTTTCGTTTATAGAATAAGGGTGACAAAGTGCACACAGTCGATTTAATGGTAAGTGGCACATAGACATCTACATTTATCTCGAATAAGAATTAAAATGTCCTCCTGGACCCTCAGGACTAAGATGGAATGCCTCGTTTTCAGTAAAAAGGATTTACGGTTCTTTAAACTCAACATGCAAAATACAGAAGAATTACACTGCTATTTTCCGCTTGTATTCTGTGAGAGCGTGAGCCTTCCCCGGTTGAGCCGACCCGTTCGTGCTAAAACCATAGTAAAACTGCAGCGAGGCTCTACCACGTATAATGTGTAAACGATATGGGTATTCCACCATCTAGCCATAAATTCTTCCAGGCATTTCTATGCTGCCTGGATTCTCTTAGAATGCCATCACACGTTTGTTACTTATACGATAAAACATTTCTAAAGTTTCAAAGTCGCTAAAGCTTACTTAGCACATCTTTCGCCAACATCTGTGAAGACAGGTTTGTAGCAGCCAACGCACGGCATCTGTGCTTCAGGGTCAAGCATCGCTTTCGGTGCGAAGACCATTGGCTTCTCCGTCAGCACTACGTCTCCAGGAGACAGGTCCCGAGCTGCCACCAGATAGCGCCCGAGGTTATCTGATATTTCTATCTGAAATAAAGTGTCCCGATTTTACAGCAATGGTGATTTTAGGATCCCGTTGTCATACAATGAGCTAGTCCTTACTTGTGACAATATACGAACTACTCAACCTATGGAGTATTGACGGAATTAGCTAATAACTTGTAGGATCATATTTCTTCGAAATAAATTTCAATGTTATGAAAAAAAATATAATAAATACTAGCGATCTGCCGCGGCTACGCACGGGTGATTTCTGTATCCAATGTAACATAAACCATCTAGGGATCCATTCAAACACACACAAAAAACTTCATCAAAATCGCTTGGGAGGTTTCAAAGACTATGTCGAACATAGGTTAAAAACATTTTTGTGTTTTATACAGATAATTTTTATATAATGTCCTAATATTATATAGTGGATGAGAGAACAAATTTGCAGAGCAATTTGCAGCGTATGAATTACTACTGCCACATATTATCCCGTGGTTGTGGTAGTGGCAACAGAGAGAAATAGAAACAGGAGATGAGCAGCATCATCTTTCTACAACAACTTAACAATAATAAAAAAAACTACCGTTACCCGCCTGATAATCTATGGGGGAGGCTAATGTCCAACGAATGACACTTATTAGCTTGTAATGAATGAAAAATGAAATAATAATGGGGACTGATTAATAATGAGGGTAGCTAAATAATAATGAGATACCTCTTTTACAAATGTAGGTTAGTTTTTGAAATATTTTTAAATTTAAAACTAAAGTTTTAATAACCCACTTGCAATTAGAGTAGGCCTGTTTCCAGCTGTAGGGCGTATATATTTAGATTGTTACTATACTTTTTTTTTCGAAATATTAAAAATAAACAGGTTCAAAAAAACTTCGAAATTAAAGAAATATGCGTTTAGTTACAGAAATCCTTTCAATAGACATGCTAATAAATTTTGAGCTGTCAACTTTAAAAAATATTTGAGATTATCTAAACAGGTGTGTCTAGGTGTGTCAGGATCGTGCCAAATGGAAGTCTGTAGTCTCTGCCTACCCCTCTGGGTGACAGGCGTGAGTGTTTATGTATATGTATGTATTATGTATGTATTATCTAAACAACGGAACCTTACTATACGCGGCTGGGCAGCGGCCTCCTCTCAGTTCGCCTCAGTGTTCCAATGCGCGTTGGCTACATAGGTGTCCACGAAATTGCAATAAAAATTTTAATTGCGCCTGAGTTGTTCGTTGTAAATTATGTTGTAAGAAGAATGGTCAAATATCTCAGCAGCATGCTCTCTGCTCATTACCTACCTCCTTACGCTAAGAGCCTGCTAATAACTAACAGTTGACTTAATAAATCATTCTTTACGTATTTACTTTTTCAGTCTACGTTTAAATGAAGATTATTTATTTATTTACACTTTATTGTATCTTTATTTAGATTACAAAGTGCGAACTTAATGCTTAATGGCAATCTGTCCCAGATATTAAAACAAAAAAAAAATACGCTACTGCTGCGGTAAAGCTATTGCATAGCATTTTTATCAACTTATGCAATTATAATTATTTATTATTAAGTATTTTTTTCTTTGTTTTTTCTTTGATATTAATTCAGTTTTTCTTTGATATTAATTCAAGTCACACTTTTTGAGCGTGGTGACCGATAAGAAAACAATTTTTTTCTTTTTTTTATCTTACAATAGATGTAGATTATTCAGGAATTTGTATCATTGAAACTATAGGTTTATGGTAATTAACGAGTTCTTCCGACAAACGATAATTTTCTATAAAGTCTGTGTTTATTAAATACTCTAAATTCACAAAGTTGCTAGCATGACGACGACTCGTATAAAACCGAAGAATATGCTTCTTGCAATAAACTATAGGTATTATTGTTTAAAAAAAATTTATTATCTTAGAATTCAATTCATGCAAATAGTCTACACGCATACGTCTAGTAGCACGCACACAAACACCGTGCCGAAGTCTGCCGAACTTAAACGACGTTAGACGATGTTTTAAGGTTTTAGGACGATACGGAATTTCTTGTTCGGTCACCGCGCTCAAAGCCCGCTTATGCAATAGCTTAAAAATATAACACAAAATTAATGCTAGACAAAATTATTCACTTAAATTAAATATGTATTAAAATGTTGGTTGTATTCCATTAACTCTCATACCCGTCACCCAAAGCCGTATGTAGAGACTACGGACTTTCATTCGGCACGACACGACACCTCACTCGCTTTGTGATGACATATTTTAGAAATATGTAATAAATAGTGTTCTCTATTAAAAATATAATTATCACCTCAGTAACCACAACCATAACACCTGTTTAAGCCCCGAGTAAAATAGAAAAGCATCGATGTTATTAGTTTAAGCTGAATAATATCATGTATCTTATAAATGTAACTTATAAATAAATACGCATTATTTCCAATATAACATAATGTTGAGTTATAGTAACAAATGTATTAACGAATCATGTGCTACAAAGTGTAGTAAAATAATAGTGACGTATATAGTAGAAACGTGCATGTCAACAGTCAATGTTAAGGAGAGATGAGTCTAATAGTAGGACGTAAATAATTAACTTTTTACATAATGGAATTAATTTAGTAAATATTCTAATGGTGTTAAATACTCAAGTCAAAAATCTTTTTTACTATCTTGTCTAAAGCCGGTGAAAACAATAAAGTTTATACATGTATCATTATCATTCATCATCATTACAGCCCTTCACAAGCTGAACATAGGCCTCCCCCAAGGAATGCCACATGGGCTATGTGATTATGAGTGATATCGGATTAGTAAGCAAAAGTGGCAATGGACCGGCCATATAGTTCGAAAAACCGACAACCAATGGGCAAAAAAGGTTCTCGAGTGGCAGCCTCGTACCGGTAGGCGTAGTGTAGGGTGACCCCCACTAGATGGAGTGACGACCTGGTAAGACATGCAAGAAGTCGATGGAAACAGGTGGCTCAGGACCGTGTTTTGTGGCATTCCTTGGGGGAGGCCTACATATTATGTATATTAAGTTACAAACATTAGGTTATAAAGAATAACCAAAAAAATAAATATACGATATAACAATGAATAAATAAAAAATATAAGATAATAAACTTAAAAAAAACTTATAAGCATAATAACATAATTAACATTAAAACCAAACGAAAACGAACTATTGCAAGGCTATTAAAGAGCTACATTGGATTTTTATAGGGATTGAAGGGTTAAATTATGATTAGGCAGTCTTATTATTGATGCTTATATACTAATAAAATATATTATTATTACATCAGTAATTATAATTATAATTAGTAACGTTGTACTATGGTATGTTGCAATAAAATTGGCGCCGAAGAGGTATTAGTATATTTCACTAGATGGCAGAAAAAGCGATTAAAAATATTTACTTTGTATGGTAGAGAGGTATTGGCATCTTCTTGCCCCATGATTCTGAAAAAGAAAGAATAATGTTATTCGAACTAAAGCTCGTGTTATTTAAGCTTTCTATTTTGTCAGCTGTTTTTAAATAGAATTTTATAACAACATGCATTGTAGAAAGTAAGGAACTCGTTTTTTTATGTAGAGTACACACAAAAGTTCCATACTACCTTATTGAATTATACAGAGTTCTTTTACAATTAACCGGCAAAAAAGATTTAGAATAAGTAAAATCACATTCAATTTGGAATAATTTCAAATAAAAGTAGACGCCTTCATCATCATCATCATCGTTACAGCCCTTCACAAGTCCACTGCTGAACATAGGCGTCCCCCAAGTAACGCCACAAAGCACGGTCCTGAGCCACCTGCATCCATCGACTTCCTGCATGTCTTACCAGGTCCTCACTACATCTAGTGGGGGGTCGCCCTACACTACGCCTACCGGTACGAGGCTCCCACTCGAGAACCTTTCCTCCCCATCGGTTATCGGTTCTTCGAGCTATATGGCCGGCCCATTGCCACTTCAGCTTACTAATTCGTTGGGCTATGTCGGTCAATCTGGTTTTACTGCGGATATCCTCATTTCTGAGTCTATCCCGCAGAGAAACTCCGAGTATAGCCCTCTCTATAGCTCGCTGAGCGACCTTGAGCGTCCTCATACGGCCAGCAGTGAAGCAGCAGATCCGTAAGTCATCACTGGCAACACGCACTGGTTATACACTTTAGTTTTCAGAGATTGAGGTATACCTGACGAGAAGATGTGTCGTAATTTCCCGAACGCTGCCCAGCCGAGTTGAATCCGTCGATTGACCTCTCGGTCGAAGTTGGACTTACCTAGTCCCAGGTAAACATACTCGTCAACAACTTCGAGCATAGTGCTCCCAACAACTACCGGCATAGGTGTGACATGGACATTAAACATGATCTTTGTTTTGTCCATGTTCATCTTAAGACCTATCCGTTGGGAGACACCATTGAGGTCATTGAGCATAGTGCTAAGGGGGTGCTAAGAATCTCCGGTGGAGTTTCGGTTGCCACCTACGATGACCATCATGGGCACCCTGAGGACTGACGAGAAGATACTGGAACTGGAAGAAGAGGTAGACAAGTTGCGCTGGAATATTATTGGATTATTCGAGGTCCGAAGAGAGGGGGAGGACACGGCAATCCTCGAGTCCGGCAACTAGTTCTATCACCGGGAGGGCGACCATCTGTCCCAAGGAGGTGTCGGATTTATCGTCCACAAGTCTCTCGTCAACAACGTTGTAAAGATTGGGGGTGTGTCGACGAGGGTCGCGTACCTGATACTCAGAATCACCAAACGGTATTCGCTGAAGGTCATACAGGTTTACGCACCAACCTCGGCATATCCCGATGAGGAGGTGGAGGAAATATATGAGGATATTTCCAGAGCCATGCATTCCTCCAAAACCCACTACACGGTGTTGATGGGAGAACTCAACGCAACTTCATGAGATTGACTTCATTATGACGACCAGACGCCAACTGTTCAGAGATGTCTCAGTGATCGCAGGGGTGAAAACTGGCAGCGATCACCGAATGGTTAGAGGCACACTGAACCTAAACGTTAAGTTGGAGAGGTCTCGTCTAATGAAGTCAACGCTCCGTCCCCCTCGTGCTCTAATCCAGAATCCCGAAACCTTTCAGCTCAAGTTACGTAACCGCTTTGAGTGCCTAGAGAGCCTAGAAGATTGCAATGCAGTGGACGATATGAGTAGACGCCTTATATACTCGTATTTTCAAAAATGCAATAACGGTATATATTTGAACTTAAGTTTAAAATTTGGCTACTCTTTGAGAAATAAACCATAGTTTTATTATACTTTATTAGCCATACCAGTACACTGTTGGACAGCTCCCCTGCTTTTTTGTGTAGATAGTGATTAAATGACAATGGCATAAATAAATTAAGTATATACCTATTTAAATTGATAGCGGTGACAAACGCGCACACAGTCTACCTGATAAGTGGTACTGACTGCCTAGAGAATGCCTCGTTGTCACTAGATGTCGCTAGGGGCATTAATTATGGCTTGCAACGGTATAAAAAGGGTCTTAACTTTTGTACACTAACATTACGAAACACAGCAGCATTAAGCTGGTTTAATGTAAAAGCAAGGTTCTTTCCCAGTAAAGCCGCCCCATTAATGCTGCTGCAACTATGAAATAGCTGCAGCGTGACTCTACCATGTGTAACCTCTTTACCAAGTGGTCACCGTTCCATCCATCCTCACCGTTATACGTCAAGACATTATTATAATATTTTGTAAAATAATATTACCTGCTATCAACACTTGTGTGGCTTTTATTTAGGCTCCGTAAATATTAGAGAATGTTATATGTATTTGAAACATATGGTAAGTGTAATTAATAAGGTTAGAGTTAGTGCTAAAAACGCTTTTTTTTATAGATAGGGTGACAAACGAGCACGCAGTCCACATGATGGTAAGTGGTTGCTGCGGCCCAGAGACATCTACATCTATCCTCCATTAAAAATCAAAATGCAGATGCGTTGTCACCCGTGAGGACTGAGATGGAATGCCTCGTTTCCAGTAAAAAGGGTCTCCGGTTCTCTACACTCACCATACGAAATACAGCAGCATTAAGCTACTATTTCACGCTGGTATTCTGTGAGAGCGTGGTCCCTCCCCGGTCGAGCCGACCCATACGTGCTACAACTATACTACTAATATAACTGCAGCATGGCTCTACCACGTAAAAAGCTTAGCTTTTCTTCTGTATCTTATTCGTTTTAAATACAAAAGTTGCTTATAAACTGACATCAAAACATGGACAATTATTTAAAGATATACTTACTTACTTAAAGATAGGTACTTGTTCCGTGTGGGATTTGAATCTGCGACTCGCAGCGCTAAAGTGACTTTAGTCACTGTTCTATCGAACCGCCATTTTGTTATATGTAATAAAATAACAATAAAACGCTGCATATTATCTACACACCCTCCTCTTCATCCTCTCGCATCAGCGATAATAGAGAAAGCATTTTTGTACAATAATCACTGTACGTGTTTCAAACACAAAAATACTGTTTTTTAAATATCATAAAAATTTATTTATTATTTTAATCAATTTTGTAAGATGCAAAGTGACTTCCGTTTATAATAATTAACTTTTTTTGTAAAATAATTGTTTGTAACCAGGCAGAGAAGATATGTTCGATTCATTTTATTTTGAAATCAACAGACTACAGTTATTCTTGTACACATAATATGGTGTATATTTTAAGGAACGTCATAATATTCCAAACTTCTGGGTCGATGCCAAATACTTTATCTATTCTTTGATTGTTGTGTATGCACCGACATATTAAAATGAGGAGTTTCCCAATTCGATAGTATCTATGTTTTTTATTAAAACAATATATACATTGTGGTATTCCTTAGATCACTTTAAATAGTAAAAATATTATTCTATTATAAAATTTCACATTCTGAAGTCAGAGCCTTAAGGACCTACGCTTACAGACGGTACGACATGGCAAGGGATATACTTCGGCATGCCGATGGATCCTGTGGCATCTCGCGGCATGCCAAAGGTCAAACAAAGCAAGACGCGCTGGTGTACCGGGCTCTCGCGCGAATCACTGCGATTGCCGTCGCAACGGGCGAGATCCAAACTTGTGTCAATTAATTAATGTTTGTTTGTTTGTTTCAATGGAATGCCGTGACATGTCGCGGTATCCCTTGGAATGACGTGACGTGCAGCAGCATGCCGCGAATGTCAGTGCTAAGATTATTAAAATAACGTCGAAAATTTTTTCCCACGAAAAAAATCTTTTGACATATATCATAGCACCGACAGCAGAATGTGAAAAATAATTTTATTCTCTTTAGTTGATATAAGTCAGCTTATAGTTTTTGTGGAAAAGTTAATAATAAGTCTTTATAAGTTCACTGCTAAACATAGGACTCCCCCATAGATTGCCTCATAGAGGGGGAGGGGGAGGGGGGGAGTGCAATTTTTTAAATTAATTTTAATAGAATTAGCGTGGTGGTCATTTCAAGAGGTTATTTTTATTTATGTAATCTTTTATATTATAAATTATCATAACCCTTTTTGTACAATTTTTCTTAAGTAAAACATTTAAACTTGTTGACTTTGTACATTTTCTTGTGAAAAAAAAATTGATTTTGTTGTGAAAAACATTAGCCCATAAATTAATTACTAATTCTGTGGAATCTAGTAACTGGTATTAGGTACAAGCAAGTAAAGTTCCTAGTGTTAAAAATTTGAACATCTTTATTCTTATCAAAGCTATTTATGTTTTTATGTACATACATTACATTTTCATAAATATATTGTAATGCCTAAGTTAATATGTTCATTTCGTAAAATTTTTCTCTAGGGACTCTTAAAATTTAAATTATAAATCGCCCGTACAGCTCTCTTTTTCAAAATAAATATGGCATCAATGTCAGTCGCATTACCCATAGCAAATGATGTATTGATTTATTGAACACTACTTGATTTTCTGTTCTTTTTAACTATTAAATACAATATATTCAGTCAATATAAAAGTAAGTAACAGTAAGTAACAGTACAAATACAAAATATTGACACATTTTGTATTACTTACTTTTTCAACAACGATCATGTTTGTCTCATTGACTTATATATTACTAGCGTAAAGACCGGGCCGACCGAACAACTAAAACGGACCAGTGCATTGGCCCTAAATTAGGGCCAACGCGAATTGTTCGTCAGTGGTGCGCGCGCAGGAAAGATTTGATTGTCATCTTATCATAAATATGCCTAGTTGCGTAGTAAATGGATGCAAAAATTACGATACAAGGAATAAAAGGAACATGGGACATCTTATCATAGGTAAGTAAACCTTACATTAATTTTATTATAATTAAATTATTATATAAACGCATTTTCAACACACAGTTTTACAGTTAGTCAGCTTAGTTACGTTACCAAGATTACGCCAGGGTTGGATTCAGACCCTCAAAAATATTGTACATGGAAAGTATTATATTATTTTCAAAATATTATTGTCCAAAATTATACCACGTTTGACATTTCATGTTTCTTTTTTCCATGCGCCGATATATTGGCATCACGCGAATAATCTATACGTTTCGTTATTTGACGGTTTTATTTTTATTTCTGTTTTATTTTGTATAAAGTCAGAGTAAGTTAAATTTTGAACATTGGTACCTAATTTGTTCTATATTTAATAGGGGTAAAACGAAAGAAGTTCAAAAGAAACAATAACTACTTAATTGAAACCGAAAATCTGATTCATAAAATATTTTGAAATTCTGTTTTCATTTCAACACGCAAACTGAGAGAGGCTGCTGCCGTCATCAAGCTTCTGGTAAAAATGGATAGGCGAAGACTTATAAAGAATGTTTATACATGTGCGATGACAAATTGCGTTTCAAATAATTTATAAATTACAGATTTCCAAATGATTCCACACGTAAAGAGATTTGGAGTCGTATTATTAGGGAACAACGAAAAGAGCCTTATTTCAAGCCTCATAAAAACGCAAGAGTATGTTCTGCTCCTTTTTGTGGCGAAGATGTTGATATTTCAAAAGCCGGGCTACGAAGGCTGAAAGGATCGGCTATACCGCGATTGGAGACTGAGGTATTGGTCTCATGCATACCTACTTATCTACAGTAAAAATAAATTTCGTTTACTTGTTCTCCATATTCAGAATATAAATTATTTACAGGTTTGTGAGAACGAAGAACTCCGGCCTTCAACGCCAGCACAAAGTCACATGTAAAGGAAATTGATGTTGACATTAGCGATCTCAATTCAATATTTGACACGCCAAGGAAAGTAAACTTAAAAGAAAATTCATAGGTTAGAAAAACGTCAAAGGGTTTCTAGGTTAAGAAAGAAAAACAAATCACTACTATATATAATTAAAGATTTGAAACAGAAGAAGTATATCACAGAGGAAATTGAGTCTGCTCTTGGAACAAAAGCCGAAATAACAGAGCTTTACGGACTACAATTGCTTAAAAATAAATACAGTAGAAATAGAAACAACCCAAGAAAAACAAAGCAACCATCTTATCCACCCGCCCTTCGAAAATTTGCTATGACATTAAATTTTTACTCTCCATCTGCCTATAAATATGTACGGCGAAAATTTGACTGTTGTCTTCCTCCCCCTAGAACCTTGACTAAATGGTAAATTAATAAAGACTTGTTATTTATGTGTTATAAACCGGACGCGTATATGTTTTACTTCGTAGGTTTGATTGTGCTCTTTGTTATAGGTATAGCTTCATTAACGGCGAACCCGGATTCACACAAGAATCGTTTGAAATGCTTAAACTCAAGAGGGACAGTATGTCAGAAAACGTTGAATGCTGTCTAATTTTTGATGAGTGAACATTCGACAGGCCAAATTATGGAAAGGCGAAAGAAATGTTGGTCAGGTAGACATGGGGTATGAAAAAATTGACAAAAAAAAGAAAGCCACTAAAGCTTTTGTAATGTGGCTCGTTAGTCTTTCTGAAAATTAGAAAATACCAGTCGGTTATTTCAGTGGATGGTTTTACTAGTGAACTTATAGCAAATACTGTTAATATTTGTCTTGAAAAATGTAATTCCATCGGTGTCAATGTCGAAGCGCTCACATTCGATGCATGTTCTACAAATGTTAAAGCTGCAAACATTCTGGGTTGCAACATAAGTAGTACAGGTCAGGTCAGGTCAACAAAAGTAAATATTGTTGTTTTCATGGACGCATGTCACATGATAAAGTTAGTAAGGAACGCGTTTGAAAAAAAAAGATAATTTTCAACGAGAAAGATCAGCGAATAGAATGGAAATTTTTGATTCGACTCTTAAAACTCCAAACAAACCAGCGGCTAAATTTTGCTAATAAATTAACCTACAATCACATATATTTTCAAAACCAAATTATGAAAGTTAAATTAGCGACTTAATTGCTAAGCCGAAGTGTTGCAAAAGCACTGACACTCTGCAACGAAATATTACAATGTAGTTATTTTTCAGAAAGTAGTGCGACAGTTGATTTCATTAATTTATTCAATAATATATTCGATATTTTGGATTGTCGCAGATTCATTCTATCCGGATACAAGAGAGCCATTTCTCCAAAAAATAAAGAAAAAATATTTAATTTTATTGCGGAGGCTATTGGTTATATTAAAGGTCTAAATTTTTTGATAATGTGAAAAGAAAGATTAAACAACATAACAGACCACCACGAATTATGATGATTATAAGAAAAAAAAGTATTTTGGAATCTAGAAGCAAAATGGGATTCTTAGGATTGATTGTGTGCTTAGAAAGTTTAAAACTATTCTATTTAAATTTAGTTGAGTCGAATTCTAAATTGAAGTACATTGCGACGTATCGCCTGTCTCAGGATCATTTAGAGCTATTTTTAGCTTGATAAGAAAACACGGTGGATACAATGATAACCCAAACAATATACAACTCAAAGGAGCGTATAGGCGTTGCATGAATCACTTATCATTAAAATCGCAATTTACTGGAAACAGTATTCCTTTGGATAATTTTCCAACATAACACTGTCTCATCTGTAAATGCTATTAACTGTACCACTGAAATGAATCGTCACGCAGAAGAAGACAAGCCCATGGACACATCGACAGATACATATCAGGAGGAAAATGATGTAGTTTATTCAAATAACTGTGCACAGTTATCGCATACTTATATGATATATCGGATAACCCAACTGAAAACGTCTTTAGGCACCTCACAGAGAATATAGAACTCATTACTGGGTATATTGCCGTATGGGACCTGTTTGATGTATGCCTAGAAACCGATAAAAATATAAGACACAATAATAGACCCCAATTTATGGCAAAAAGTGACTATGTTTCTGTCAACAAAAACTCTAGCAAAGTTTATTCGAAAGAGTACTTTCAATGTTTTAAACTTGCACTCTGTTGATCAGCCGGCAACATTGAATCATAGATTGCATCTTATTTGAGCCATAATTAAGAAGTATATAAATGTCAGAATGCATCACATGGAAAACACGAGGAAGGGAACTGAAAGACAAAGATTTAAAAAAAATGTTTTATTTAAAGGACAATAATTGTAATGTGTATAAAAATATCCAAACTTTTTCGTCTTTTATTTTCGGCTTTTAAAATATTCTAATACTTAATTATTATAATATAATATTACATATAACAAAATTAACTTGTTTACAACTTCAAATAAAGCTCTTTGAGATTAATTTGTTTTACTTACGTTTTCTTTGTTACCTGTAAAATATCATCGCAAAAAGGAAATCGTTATATGTATCGGCTTACAACTGAGTTATACTGACCAACTACGATAAAATGTGATAAAAAATCATGTATGCACATACAAAGTTATGTCGTCGATCTATGCAAGGCAGTTCTCACGTACAATTCAGAAATTCTCGATATTGTAGGGTTAATGTTAAATAGTAAAAGGACCCAATAATAATACAAGTCGGTTGACCTTAAAATAAAATTACGGTATTTTCGCCTAGATTTATTAAGATACTACACACTATAAAATAATGGAAAAGTTGTATAATTATATTACGAAATCCGACCCTGGTTACGCCGTGTTATGAAGTTTGTATTATGACAGATGCGCTACTTTTTCTTGTATGAAAATGTTGAGTAAATTACATATATGGGCCTATCCTTACGCTAGTAATATATAAGTCAATGGTTTGTCTATGTTTCTTTGGTGTATGGAAATAAATGTATACATAAAATAATTGCAACCAATGATGAGCTCGTTATCGACTAACGGAGCCTTGTCAATGCTCTAGTTCCTACCATTGAGCTATGCAACACAATAGACTACAATAAGTGTAATAGGTATATAAATCAATGGTTCCTACCAGCACGAATATTCTATACGCTTACCCATGCACTACGCAACGAGAGATTTAACACAGGGAATATTAAAAACAAACTTTAACAGAAAGCCAAAGTTTTTTACAATTAATTTTTTATAAACTTATTAAGGCGGGACAAACAACTTATTCTATGTCCATTAAAGAGGCAAAAATGCAGTGCCACTAAAATTCATTTACCACATTAAATAGAATGTATAATTCTAAGTAATAACCTATATTTTTTCCATAACAACGTCAATTTAAACATTTTACGAGTTTGCGAAACACAGATATGTTTCGCAAACTCGTAAAGTGTTCTTTGGATCCGATAACTGGGCTACAGCGGTCTATTCTTGTACCAAATGCCTATAGAAATAATAATCGAAATCTTTTATGCCTTAACAACGCACTAAAGAATACAAAACATGAAAAATTCTATGTTATATTTCTCTGGCAATTTATTTTTAAACTTTGACATCTATCTTGGATTTAGCATTTTAATACATTAAACATGCAAACCAATTTGCAATGTCAAAGGATTTCAACGACTGCATTTCTGTTATTGAATAGTCGACTTATGAATTAAAATAATTTTATTTAATATAGATTTTATAAATATTTATATAATATTGTGTTTAAATATTATGACCTATTAAAAAACTAAATAATTAAATAATAAAGAGATTTAATTAAAAAAATTGTGCGGTTAAACTTCATTTGTAAAAGCACGCAAAATATTTCATTATTTTAACATCGATGTAGCTTCTCTAAAATATCTGAAATATTTTATTGATAATTAGGAATATATTTATTGTTATTGCTCTGATTTATATTTATACAGGGTTATTTTTCAAAGTGTGGCCAAATTTTAAACTGAAGTTAACATATATATATAAGTAATGATATACAGTTTTTGATAGTAGTTTTTGGAAATCTGAGTAAATAAGGTTTCTACTTTTATTTGAAATTATCCCAAATTGAATGTGATTTATGGGCAACAAAAAATGGGTTTTTGCCTACCGATCGACTCCTACGAATGTGTGCGTGCGCAGTAAAATCAGTTAAAATAATACATTACCACGCATTTTGAATTTAAAAAAGGACAGAATGTTTGAGATTTGTTTTAATTGATTTTTCTTCACCAATAATTATTTATTATTAATTCTGGATATATTATTTGTTATGAACCTATGTTATTTATTCTGAACCTTCTCTGCAAATTTGACTGGTTATTGCAAGCGAAACATATTTTTCATGCAAAAAATCAAGTTGCAGTTCAACATTCCTTAGTACTATAATTGTAATCGTTTTGTCTTGTTTAACTCATTAAAATGTCTTATAGTGAAACTATGAATAGAATTCAGTGTTGTCTTTTCAAAAAATTTGAATAAATACGAAAATAAAAAAGTATATTTTAAGTTGAAATTAACAAATTAATATATTCAGTTAGGTACGAATTCTATACTTATTACTATTCGTTTTTATTCGTTATAAATATTTTTATACTTACTAATTTTATTGTATTTTTATTTTATTGACTGATAATATCATTAAAATTTAAATAATGGTCACACACACACACACACTGCAATTTTTTCAAGACAATTTCACATACAGTTTTCCACAAGTTTCCATGAGATGAACGTACAAAGCGCAAGCGTTGCCGCTCGTGGCTTTACAAGCTACGGTCGAACTGAAGAAAGTTCAGACTGTTGCTGACGTAACGCGAATTTTAGTCCGTCCGTATAAATAGTGAAATCTTCCGTAATGCATATAGCAAATAAATGCAATGCGTAGGTCACTCAATAAGTTTTGAGATGCTCGAAATTTAAAAATGGAACGCACCCTTGTTATATGTTTCTATAAAGTAAATTTATTTAAAAATAGAACTTCATAAGCCAGTTGCTCAATATTTAAAAAAAATTAAGTTCTATTAATTTCCTGCAACGCTTCCCGCGCTTTTCATTTAAAACGATGGATCTTAACCATGAAAATTTGCGCGCTATGATTTATTATGATTTTAAATTTGGTTTAACCGAACAATTAAGCTTACGTCGGTTATAATCAGCATTAAGGCAATCAGCTCCATCACGCGCAATGATTTTTAGGTTTGCTGAATTGAAAAGGGGTAAAATTAACCCTAAAAGATGACCAAAAAATCGGGGCCTCACAAACAGCAGTAACGGCAGAAAATGTATGGACTACTGAAATTTTTGTGCGAGAAGACCCACGAATCACATATACGGACATCGAAAAGATTGTAGGCATTAGTACGGGGAGCATTCCTACCATCCTATCAACATCTTGGAGTGAGGAAGCTTTATTATCGATGGATCCCTCGTTTGCTTTCCGAAAGTAAAAAATAGACTCGTCTCGTGGTTTGGTGCCATCAAATGCGTCTATGTTTTGAAAACGGGGCATCTATGAGTGTTTCAGAAATCGTTACTGGTGGCGAGACATGGATCTATCAATATTATCCGGAAAATAAAAGACAATCATCGGTATGCGTCTACTCAGAAGGACAGTTACCGACAAAACTGCAAATACCTCGCAACGTCGGCAAAAAATGATGGTTAGTTTTTTTTCAATCTTGGAAAATTGTAGGTCAGTCAACTCTGAATGGTATACTTTAGTTGCATTACCCAAAGCTTTTTAAGCTTTGCAGGAGAGAAGACTAAAGACCGGGCTTCGAGGAATCATGCTGCATCACGATAACGCCTCTTCACATACCTCCCTTAGAACAAAAGCATTTATTCAGGAACCTGGTGTTGAAACTCTAAGTCACCCACCCTACGGCCCTGACTTAGCTCTTTATGATTTCTTTTTGTTCCCAAGAATCAAAGGAAAAATAAAAGGCAATTTTTTTTAAGCGCTGAAGAAGTGGCTGCCTACGAAGAAGCGATTTCCTACCTGTCAGATCAAAACCGGCAAAAGTGTTTTCAGAGTTGGTGTAGGCGAATGGAACTTTGTATAGAGCATGATGGAGAATATTTTGAAAAGATGTGAAATAAATATGAATAGTATCTAGAATATTTTTTGTATATCACAACACTTCCTTCTTTCCATCCGATTACACTAGGCTTTTGTTACGCTAGCTGTGATTGTAGCCATGCCCGAATTTAAATTATGTAAACAAGTAAGTAAAAACAAAGATATTTTTTGGTTTTTTATTGCAAAACATTACATATTTATTAACCGGCAAACAGTCCTCCATTGGACATGGTCCTGTGTCATAGGACTCGGCGTAACCAACAGGCCTGGCAAGTGGCAACATCTGGCACATTCGACGCTGCTTTCCATTACCGAATTCCCCCTCGGCGAAGTTTATGCCAAGGATTAATTTGACCATGGTATATCGAAAATCTCAAGATCTTCTTGAATTTATCATTGGTAATTCTTACATCACCCACGGGACGATATGGGGCACCTCTTCTTCTTTATCATCAACCTACGTTACTACTACAACATGGAATATGAACATACACAATAGGACTGGGGAGTGGTTAATAAAAACTTTTTAAAATTAATCTATAGAAAATATCAAAAACGTGCTTTGAAAAGTTTCGGCAAACATAAAAGTTAGCAAATGTCTACTGTATCATAATATACATATAACATAAATTTTTAATAAATTTTATTGTTCTGTAAATACAATTCTATTTATTAAACGAAGTAAATACCGCCTTCTTAATAGACGTATTGCGATTCGTGGATGTTAAACAACCTAGGCAAACAATAATAAAAACAATAATAAAGAAATACTAATTTACAGAATTATATGTCGCGTCCGCGTGGAAGCCGGTATTAAAGGTAGCCTAGCCTTGTTAATATTTCCAGCTATCTGGCCACATGTCATCGAAATTGGATCAGTGACTTAGTATTTCCTTTCATAGCTTTTTCCCTAGTTCGCGGCTTAAGAGGATACCTTGAAAATGAATCGAAGTTTTGGGGGCGTGGCTTATTCCTTTGTCGGTGAAGCTAACGGACGACTGAGGGAGTGTCAAAATGAAAGTGATGTAATGACATAGTAGTACGCAAATTAGATAGCCATACCGAGCAAGCGCTCGCAAAAAAAACTAAGTAAGCGCCAAACAACATTTTCATTTATTTTAACAAAACTTCGTTATGGATTAAAAAACTGGTTTATGAAAACTTAGATATGATTATTTACTATACCTTAAAAATTATTCCATGAAGTTAGTCGTAAGAATATTGTGGAGTCATCGAGAAATGTAGATAATTAGCGCCCACTTTGCAATTTTTTTCTATCGAGAAAATTACATGGTATCGTGTTTTCCTTTTATACAATCCAAGTTCATATAGTCAAAAATCATACATCAAAATTTTGGTTAGTAATCTATAAAACTTAAAAAAAATATGTTAAAAAAAAACCCACCAAATTTTCGAGGTATCACCTTAACGATCAATAACGACCAAATGTGTAAGGTTTACCTAGCTGTGATAGTTTATCTTTTTAATTTAATCAGAACTATCTCAATTTTATCAAAATCAGTTCAGCAAAGATTTTCTCAATAAAATAGAAAAGTATTGATTTTTTTCTGCTATACATTTTGGTTGCGGATTATGTTTTTGTCTTATATTTTCGGAAGTAAATTTCAAAATTGACAATATTAAACTATAGATTACCTAATTTTGGATTTTTTTAATCGTAAAATTTACAGAGAATTGTGTATTTGGCCAACAAACTGTTTTTTCATTGCATTTAAATTACAAGTGAATATTTTGGTATTTATCTTTTAGTAAAAGATTGTACAAAACCAATTGAGGTACAGTCGACTCTTAAAACATTTGAACATCAAATTGCAATATTATGTATAATATACCGATCTGGTTACTTAACGTTTGGCGTAAAATGATCGGATGTAAAATACCCAGCTCAGTGACGATTAAGGCGAATTCATCCTAAAACGGGAGAAGGCCATAATGATATTTCGATTATTATTGTGTTTAAATTTATGTAATATATAAGTTCCTATATTATATAAATATAAGTTCCTTGGAGTAATTTGTATTTTCTATAAAACATCAAACTGCGTCGGTCACAGAACACATTAGCGTTTGCTATTACAAAAGAGCACGGTTGCCGTTTTCATTTGCTTGGCACATCTCCCGAATGTTTAGTTGCGTAGTGATAATTATCTGTGCCTATTTTAAGCGAGTATTGTGCTAAGAACGTATCGGATCGGGCGTGCCGAGAGCTCTGAAGTGACAGTTCCGTACTAATAAACAATAAAAGAATGGAATATCTGAAGCGAGAAATACCAACTTGCGAAGTGTGCCAACAACCCGCTAACCAGACGTGCGGCGGCTGCAAGCAAGTGTACTACTGTTCAAAATCGCACCAAAAACAGGGATGGAAGGAAGGTCACAAATCAAAATGCTGCTCTTTCAAAATTCAATATTCTCCAGCTCTAGGCAAACACATGATAGCTACTAGAGATATAAAACAAGGTGAAATTATTCTTAAGGAGAAACCGGCTGTAGTTGGTCCTAGAATGTCCTGCACAGCACACTGTTTAGCTTGTGGAAATAAACTAAAACCGATTGAGATACAAGAAAAATTAGATTATTACAAATGTTCACAATGCAATTGGCCTATGTGTGGTCCTGAATGTGATAAATCTGAAGTTCACAAATACGAATGTAGAATTATGGCAGACAGAGGTTATAAATGTAGTATAAAGTATGAAAATGCAGACAAAAATGAAGCTGCATATTGTGTGATTGCACCATTAAGAGTTTTGTTAATGAAAGATTATAATCCTAAGCAATATGAAAGCATTATGAATCTAGAATCTCATTTAGAGGATCGAATGCAAACACAATTGTACACTTTATTAAAAACTAATCTGATTGCTTTTATAAGGAATGTCATTGGATTGCCTTTCAAGGACGAAACCATTTTGCAAGTGGCTTCAATTTTTGATACCAACTCATTTGATGTTAGATCACCAGATGGTACGAAAAGGTGTAGAGCAATTTACGTTATGGCTTCCATGATGAACCATAACTGCAAACCTAACACACGACATATATTCGTAGGAGAAGACCATAATTTGGTACTCCTCGCGACTGTGCCTATTGCTAAAGGTGAACTTATCACTGCCACTTATACTCAGTCTCTGTGGGGAACTTTGGATAGGAGGAAACATTTGAAGCAATACAAATGTTTCGATTGCGAATGTAACCGATGCCGAGATCCTACAGAATTTGGTACTTATCTTGGGAATATTTACTGCTCAATGTGCAATGGACCATTTAGCGACAAAGGCCTATCAAAAGGAGCTATGCTTGTGTCGACGAATACTCTAGAAGAAACTGCACCATGGAAGTGCGAGAAATGTGATCACTATATTCAAAGCAGGCAAATGTTTTGGGGAAATAACGCTTTAAAACAGGAATTGAAGGGGCTCAATAAAACTGGTCCACAAGAGTTGGAGGAATTCGTAGAAAAGTACAATCTAACTTTGCACCCAACAAACCATTTGGTAGTTCAAGCGAAATTAGGTTTGGTGCAAATTTATGGCAACTACGAAGGATATACTTTGACAGGTTTGATATTTTTATCCTTTAATATTTATTAAATTTAAAGATCTCCGCAAAAGTAAATTAAAAACTTTAGATTTAAGTCAACGCTTCTATTCCAGTATTCCCATTAAAAAATAAAATACTTCCGTTATTTGCCTTCAAAGGTTTTTAGATAAGATTTATAATGATCCTGGTAGTATTTTTCAGAACTTCCGGATAACCTGCTAAAACGCAAAATTGATCTCTGTCATGAGTTGTTAGAGCTGGCGGATAAATTAGAACCGGGTTGGACTCGATTCCGAGGAACAATTCTGCTGGAGCTGCAAGCTGCTATGTCAATGCAGACTAAACGAGAGTTTGAAGATCAGAAAGTGACAAAGGAAGGGGCACAGGTAAATATTTTCTTTCATTTTTGGTTATTAAAATGTTTTTAATATGTCATGTTTTTTTTACTATGTCATATCATGAATGTTTTAATGTGATAGAGCCAAGCTGCAGCTATATTGTTGTTGTAGCACGAATGGCTCGGCTCGACCGGGAAAAGACCAAGCTCTCAAAGAATACCAGCGTAAAATAGCAGCTTAATACTGTTGTGTTTCGTATAGTGAGTGTAGAGATCCGGAGACCCTTTTTTACTGGAAACAAGGCAATCCAGCTTAGTCCTCAGGGGTGACAACGCTTCTGCGTTTTGATTGGTTTGGATAGATTGGATTGGATTGGATGTTTATGGGCTACAGCATCCACTTACATGATGGACTGTGTGTTCGTTTGTCAACCTTATTCTATAAAACAAAATATGAATAATTTGGAAGTCTTGACATAATGATTAAACAATTAATGCTTTCAAATGAGCAAACGGTTTGTTTCGTCGTTCATAGTGCTTACAACAATGGAGTGTAATAATTTGCCAGAATCTGTCTTTCCATCCGATTAAAATGAAGGTATAGGATAAAAAGGCTTTTGTTAAGCCAACTCTGTGAACCTTATTATCTTCGACTAGGTCAGCCCTTATCATCAAGTAGAATATTAGTCAAGTACTGGATTTTAATATTCGAAAAAAAAGAACCTGAACTTTAGGCGGTTCATTGAGGTAAGGATCGAAGCAGCTGCAAGGAAGTTAGGGGTCCTTGCAAAGGAACTGCGGTAATTTCCGTTGGGATAGCAGCTCACTCTATACCTATAAAGTGCAATTTCTGTCGAATATGGAGTGTTGCTGCCATTTGACGGTTGAAGCTGCGAAATACCACCTCCGAGGTGTTGCAATCCGTAGCCTTCTTTTTTTCTGTTTGTGGTCGGTTGCAGGTGCCCATGTTCTGTAGTAGCCACTTAACATCAGGTGAACTGTAGGTCCTTTTGTCATTTCAGCCTTATAATAGTAAACCTAGCAGCTTTTAACTCCCAACCATCCTTTCAGTGTTGACATATTGTTTTAGGACGTTATACGTTTTTATTATAACCATAAAAACAACAAGTGGTTAAATTAAAGTTTTATTATTTCAATTCTGTGCAACCATCTTCTATATAATTAAAATGAGAACAGCAGTCAATTAAATACGAACTTGATTAAATTTATATGAGACTACACGAAAGTGCCAGCTTTCAGATAAAATTATATCAAAATCATCAAAATTGGTTCACCCAGAGAAAAGTTCTGAGGTAACTAACACACACAAAAAGAAAACAACAACATACTGAATACCTCTTCTTTTTGAAGTCAGTAAAAATAAAACTGAAGTTTTTGTCAATAGTATTGAAATAACTAGCTTCTATTTAGTCAAGGGGTTAACTATTAATAACAGTTTATAAAAAAATATGTTTGTCTTCGGTATGACCGAAGCGATTGTGATGAAAGTTCACTAACAGATGAATAATAATACAAGACGTGATGTAGGCTAAATTTCTATAAAAACTATGCAGTTTTTTTTTTAATATTAAATGGAAAAACTTCTAAAAAAATTTTTTTTGCAATTATCTAAAAAATATTGGGGACATAAAAAAATCGTACAAAACTTCTTTGGTACAAAACAATTTTACACAAAAATGGTCTACGCACAAATTCGCAAGTAAATCCTACACTGTAAATTCCTAGAAAATTCGTAATTAACGATATTTGAAACGCTGCCAAATCTAGTAAGTAACTTCATTTTAAAAATATATTTTTCAAGACAGCGTCCTAAATTTTATTTAAAGCAATCGAATATCTAAAAATACATTATGCACGAGCATATACATCGCGTCAGTCAAAGGTGAGAAAGTAAAGTAGGTAAAATAATTTTTTCACTTGCTATCTTATTACTCAAAGCTTGCCATTACTGGGCACAGATCTCATAAATTAAGGTATAGACAAAGAAGAATCAGCACCGATGCGCTGGCCCAATGGATATAACCTTACATACAGAAATCCAATATTAAAAATGTTAACATTAATTAGCTAAGATCTACATGTAAATAAAAATTACTTATCTTACATTGTTTGAATAACGTGTCTCTCTCCTTGTTATACAAGTAGTATGGGAGTTTTTACTATTTTGCACCATAACAATAACAATATTATTGGTGGTTAATAATTGACCACAACATTGATCACCAACTAGACCATTTGGGTGATTTATTGCGGATGGTACGAATTAAGATACCCTTATGGACGACACACACGGTCAGTTCAACTGATCAGTTAAAAGTAGGACTGTTGATATTTTTTGAAATATCGGATTTTCGATAGATCGATAAATACACTGATATATAAAACTCCGATATTGATATATGATAATTAACTGATCAGTTGAACTGACCGTGTGTGTCGTCCATTATATAAGTATGCGTAAATATAAATGAAAGTGATAGAAGCGACATAGGTGTGTCGGGATAGTCTCAAATGGGAATCCGTCTTACAAATCCCAAACGGAAACCTCTGGGTGACAAGTGTGAGAATCATGCTGTTTCCTATCTGACCGAAATAAAGTCACAGTGTGAACAAGTTTCGGCACAAATACGAATAAAGTAAGAGAACGTGGGTTAAGCATTTATGAACTTTAATTCGAGGACAGGGAGTGATTAAGCAGTTACTGCGTGGATTTTTAGACATCACATCATTAGCACCATAAATAATATAATAAAATGATAAAGGCTTCATGCTGGTTTTTTTTCAATACAAAGATTTTTTCCGAATCAGTGACGAAAGTAAAACAATGACCTTCAAAAAAGATAATAAAAACACATAGTCTACCTGTCGGTGATAGAATGCTAATGGCCTTGGATAATTTTTAAGTATGTTATATAATCAAAAGCTGTAGGTCATAGACACATATTTTTTGTTTAATTTTAGAAAATATAAAATTACCCCCATTTTGACTAATGCAATCCAAGGAAGTTTAAAAGTTTGTGCCAAAAGTAGTTCTTACCGACAGCTTAGATTATTATAATCTAAGACCGACAGTAATAACGCGATTGGCAGAATTGAAACCACGTGCTTAATTCCAGAACCCGTACTCTTAACAATTTTAGCTTTTGTTACTTACGCTGGTATTCTGTGACATCGTGGTTTCTCCTTCATTCGTGTTGAGGTGCACACAAACGGTTTTTGAGACTGGTTTGGTAGCTACCAAACGAATTTAGATTATTCACCAATAATCTATGCAAACGAACTATGGGACGTGGATATGGACTACTTTTACGACATCTAGAGGCAAGATGAAGTTTTTGTCCAGCCCTCATCACGCAACTAACTCATTCCTTTTGTTCTTAAAATCTATTTTATTTATATGATTACAGGATCAGCTAAAGCAAAGCATGACCCTACTGCAAGAAGCTGCAAATATTTTACGCATTGAGCCGCATATGACTGAAATCTTAGAGGCAAAGGTCAAGGAACTCTCAAGTCAATTAGACGCAGCAAATAGTATTTCTGAACGTTAAGAAAAAAAAAAAACAAATCTTGAACTTACCAAATATTTTTATTATTTGAGAAATATTAAAAAAATACGCAATGTGAATTCTAAAATAAAAGTTTCTAACAAATCATTTCTTGCCAGTATTTTTAGAATAAATAATTATCATATATTTACGTGGGTCAGCACATTCTAAATTTAGAAAATTACTTTGATTATGACAAGAAAATACCGATCTATGCAAGTAAAATTTTGAAAACATATGCATCTATTTGTTATTTATTGCCTTCCCTAGAACAATGTTATCATTCCTGGAATATTATATTCATTTGTTAAATCTCCACTATTTTATTTATCGTATCCTTAATCATTTATAATTTACGAATTTACATAATTGTCAACTTTTAGCGGTGTAATTTTTGTCGGTTTTGTTGTGACTTCTTCAACTTTTGGTAAGCTGAGTTCCACAGTGTCCCTATTTATAAGAAGTATGTTTTTGATTACGCGCGAAAGTTTTTTATTCGGTCGTGGACTGTTTTCAATTACGAAAATGTTCGCCATATTTTTGTCTGGTGGTGGGCCTTTCTTCATATTGAACTGCAAATAAAAAGATGTTCATTTGTGAAATTCTACCAAAAATATCTTTCTAATATAAACTTTTATTTTTTCATTTTTCTAATATAAATATAAACGTTTAATAATATTTTAATATTCATAATCTAAAAATATCCACTGTTTTTTTTTTCATACTAAACAGGGATTGGATAAGCGATCTGACATGCTTAGTGAGGTTTCCAATTTTAATCTGCGTGATCTGAGTGATTTGTTTTTTTTTTGTATATAAGAGTGGGCAAAGCAGCATGCGGCTCACTATCGCCGCTCATAAACAAATGCATCATCAGGGGAATTGTAAATGCGTTGCCGGCTTTCGTAGTTTTCTTTAGACCGGGTTTCTTTAGACTTTGTTCTGTAGTTGGCACGTAAAGAATGGCTATTCCCCTTTTAAAATGCCGAGCACAGACCTTCTCCCACTTCTGAAAGGGAGCTGCTCATGGAGTCATTCCCTCCTGTTTGACCGGCAAAAATTATATTAAAAATAAACTAATAATGACATATCAACTACACCTTGTAATATGACAGTGAATGTATGAAAAACTATTCCGTGTCTTAAATATTAGGCATAAAGGGAATTGTTACTTTATACTAGTTCTACTTTATAATCCCGTATTACTGGACTTGGGTATCTTGAGTTGTGTGCTAGAGATTATCCTTTATTGTCACACTTGACAGGCAGATTGAATGACTGCAGACATCGCGCACCTTTAACGCCACTGCTCTGGTATCTTTGGCTATGTCTTACTTCTGGCGTAAAAGAAATGATTATACAGCCATTTATCGGAGAGCATAAAAAATCAGCCGTTTTTCAAAGGCTACTTTTTGGACAACTATTGTATGAAATGTGGTGATAGATTATTTATAACCACTTTACGATACTTGTTACTTACACTGGTAAATATTAGTTTGGAATTCTTCTTAGATACCTACCTACAGGTTAATAGAAATAATATCTAACTGTAATCAATAAAGACTTTTTCCTACCGATTACTTTATTTCAAAACTTAATACTGACATAATTTATCGAACAGATATGCCGGATATTTTTACTACCACAAGTCTACGGTTGTTTTTTTTTTTTGTTATTCGACCTATCCGTGGGACATATTATTATGTTCTCCACGCTGAGCCTCAACAGAGACTTACCAAGTGTATGCACAAGCACAGATGCACTCTCTATTCCGTCACTTTCATAGTACCATAGAAATGTAATCTGATACCAACTGAGAGATCAGGCGCAGAACCAACGGCTTTAAGTTCTTTCCGAGGCACGGGAGCGAAACATCGCCAATGACTCCGGTCTGCTTATTGACAAATTTTTAACAGAAAAGGCCTAATTAGCGGTAGTACAACAACGAGACTATCGATAGGACATACTATACTATATGTTCAAATCTATATACCGTAGCACACATGCAACACCAAGAACCAAAGTTGAACCACGCGACACCTGGCGTTCTATCCATAGCTCTTCGAAATCTGGTATTGGTGAAGCCGTAGATAAGAGGGTTTATAGCACAATTGAAGTATATCAAATAGTTGGCGATGAACCACATTACGCTGTAAGCGCCATCTACCTGTGAAGTTGAAGACAATTTAATGAATCTAAATCTAAAAGTAAAGTTACAGCCTATATACGTCCCACTGCTGGGTACAGGCCTCCCCTCATTTCTGAGAGGGTTTTAGGCCCAGGAAGTGTCCGCCACGCTGCCCCAATGCGTGTTGGAGAACTTGACATGTCTTCGAAATACTTTTTTCTTATTCCTCAGACATGCAGGTTTCCTCACGATGTTTTCCTTTACCGCCGAGCATGTGGTAAATCAGCACTTAAAATTGTAATTTACAGTTTCTTTTTGGCGGCGGGGATCGAACCCGGGTTACTCGCGTTCTGTTATATTTACAGCGAGCGTTAACCATCTGAGCTACCACAGCTCTCTATCTAAATCTACGTGACTTCAAATTTGTAGTACACGGACAACGTGAATTGGTGCCCCGTTGTGTTACTGTCTCACGCGTAAATCGTTCGACCTTAGAAAGATCACGTTTGCACAGAATACTAGCGCAAAGTAGCATCGTAATATGGAATGTTTATGGGATGCAGTAGGCATTTAAAATCAGGTGGATTGCGAGGTCGTTGATCACTTCAATTTAATAAAAATGTCGCTGTGTTTCATGAGTTGAGTGCAGAGAACATGAGATTCTTTTTATTGGTAGAAGAATAACAACGTATTCTGCATTTTGTTTCTCAATCGAAGATAAATGTAAATATTTATTTGTCACAGCATTTACATACTATCAAGTGGACTGTATGCTCGTTGTCAACCATACATAAAAAAGGTTTTTGAAGGTATATATGTGTGGGTGAGTTTCATTCCGACTTCGTACTACCAGAGAGCCCTAATAGCTTCCTATAGATGGTGGTATATCTATACGGTATTGTGATGCCGCGGCTACATATATCGCGATGTATGTGGCCGTCCATTCGTGTAAACTTCGTCTCTTCGTGCAAAGTCACAAGCACGTCGCTTCGCTGTCGGTAAACTGTCGCACTTCAAAGGGTTTTAAATAATGAGAAGATGATAAAAAACATAATTTTATGAGATATTTTGAATAAATAATGTAGGCGTCTAAAGCTGGCCCGTGTTGCCAAAACCTAGTAAAAAATAATTATTCGCTGCCATATAATATAGTGCGACCGCGGCGTCCACTTTGTGTTTAGCTTGGCGACAAACTTTACAACGCGCAGTGTGACCAGGCACCTTCACCGTAGGCCGAAGGAGAAGTTTTATCGCGATAATTCCTTCGCGATGTGTGTGGCCTAGGCTTAAATGTACCTGCAACGGGCGCTACCTTTAACGCATGTATTAAATGTGCGAAATGATGGTTCTGCGATCGTCAATTTGCTTGCCAAGATTTGCGATTCTTGCAAATCCTCTCTTCATTAGGAAAGGTCCATGTTTAGCTGTGTACTCTCACGGGATAATGATGACGAACAAGGTTTACCTTTTTAAGGAAAGATTCTAGTCAATATTAACTTTGATTAAAAGAAGAACGTGCTCTTATGACGATTACGCTTATACCTTGGGCTATGGCTAAGCGCACCGTAAATTTTACAGTACTCAAACAACCCGGGTTCAATCCCCGCTGGCAACAACGAAATCGTGGATTGAATTTTTTTTTGGATGTGGATTGAGATTTACCACGCGCTCGATGTGAAGAAGGATATAGTAAACCTGCAATTCTAAATAAAAAAAGCGAAGACAGATCAAGTGCGCCTGTTATTTAGGCAGAGGTACAAGGAAGTGCCTTGCCCTAAAACCCTTTCAGAAATTAGAGGAGATCTTATATCGTACTAAGTACTAAGGCTATAATAATAGTTAACATCTTGTTCTTTAGAAAAATTAAAAGAAAAACTACCATACTTTTAGCTCATCTACCACAAGGGATTTAAAAAAATATACCGAATTAATCTCCAAGCTAAGATTGTTCCTCCAGTATACTAGAACCGTGTAAGGCATCCTGCAAATGGCCGCAGCTAGTAGCACGCAAGCCGTGATCTTCATAGCCCTGCCTCTCACTTTGGTGACCATTTGACCGCCGCCACGAGAAGACAGCTCGCGAGAGCTCCACTCTAGCCGCCACATTATCGTGCCATACTGAAACAAAAAACGGTCTACTTTCGATCGACGCACCATAAATTTTTAAAGATAAAGATAAAGATACATTTATTGCATAACAGTATACAATATGATCTTAGTACAAAAACATATAGTTTTAGGCTCAACAGTTTACCCATTTCGGATATGCAACAATTAAAAAAAATTAAAGTTACTACTTATTAACATTAATTTTATTAAAAATCTCATTGAGATTGTAAAAAACATTTTCAATTAACAATTTCTTTAATTTTGTTTTAAACATATTTCCATTTAATTGTTTAATAGCTGGTGGTAACTGATTGTATACACGAATAGCAGTAATATAGGTAGTTTTATAGTAAATCATATTTTTAATAATAGGTAAGCTTATATCATATTTATATTGATTGCGAATGTTTTAATGTAAATGTGTTAAAAGTATTGAATGATGAAACTGAATATAACTGGTATTCTTAAATATTAGTGATCACCGAATGGTTAGAAGAATTATGAACTCTCATGAAAAATTAGGAAGTCAATATTCCATCCCCCATGTGCTCTCATCTAAAGCCAAATTGAATTACAAAATCGTTTACAGTGTCTACCGTTACCGTTACAGTTACAAATGGTCATAAGTCTACTGCTGAGATAAGTTGCCACGCAAGCGGTGGTAGTCGCAGTTTTATTTTTATTTTTTACTTGTTATTAGAAAGACGTTGCTTCCCATTTTCTGGTTTATTTCCCTTCGTCACCTCCTACGACACCCACGGTACGTGGAGTAGTGGATATTTTTTACGCCACTACACAATAAAGTTCTACTTCTAGAAATAAAATATTTAAAAACATGAATCTAACTAATTTCAATGGACAGACCAATACAAACAAACGAAACCGAAAGAAAGAGGGTCTGAGATTGAAAAGACAGCAGGAAAAAATTGGTTAACAATAGCACAGAACCGAAAAGAGTGAGAAAGGATGGAGGAGGCCTTTACCCAAAGAGGCTCCCTTAATTGAAATATATATTTTATTTTATTTTCTAAGCGTACATATAATTGTTGTTATTGTAATTATTTTCTATTAAGGAATAAAGAGGCTTTATTATTATTATTATTAAAACCTTCTTAAAATAAGAGGTTGTTTGTGCTAGTAGTGGGAGTAAGAGAGAAGGAAGAAGGGGAATAGAGTAGGCTGTAATTTTACTTTCCAGTTCAATTTTGCAGGTGATATCAATGACAAGTTCGTGGGTTTGCACTAACTATTCATTGAATGGAGGGTTTCCTCGGATCAAATTTTTAAGGTCGCATAAGAATTCAATAACTCGTGTAATTGAGAGATAATAAGTGACTTAATATTTTGGCTGTGAACATAAAATGAAACAGCAGTCTTCAACAGTATATTCGAAACTAAAGAGACAGATGTCAAAATATTTGGGTCGAGTAAGTTTGGCAATTACAATCAGCTAGTAGTAAAGAAGTGACTGAGAAAATTCAAGGCTCCAAAATTTTTACCCGAGATCTGTTAGCCGAAAAATGGCTATTATAAAATCTGGAAACCAAGAGATTGATAGGTTTTATGGACGGCTGTACATATCGTTATTTGAATCACAGGCAAGTATAATAACTTGGCTGGGCAGGGTTCAGTAAATTTATTTATACAAAATCTTAAAAGAGTACAAATACATCGGCTTGTGATATCTACTTGTGGTACTTTAAGAAAATGAACGTACTTCCCTTTTATACACTAGTCTCCATTTGTTCATACTTGCGCGATTTTTCTTTTTTCTAGCGATTTTCAATTCCTTTCAGTACATACATAAGTTAACAAAAGTACAGAACTATTTGAATAGCTTATTCTCTAGTTTCAATTAATAGTGATGCATAGCGGATCGAGAAATAATGGATTAAGAAATACAGAAACACTAAAATGTCAAACTTACGGTTATAATCATCAGTCCCAATGGTAGCCAGACGAGAAGTATAATAATAAAATGCCAGTAAACAGTCAGTACATTAAGGTCTTCCGCACAATACATTTCCAAATAGTTAGTCCATTGTCGCATCTGAGAATGAGAAGGATAAATTTTAAAAATGTGTGGACCATAAAACTATAGTATGGATATAGTATGCATAGATGACATTGCAATTTATTATATTCTCAAATAATTATTAGATACAATATTCGAAAGACGCTGATGCCGAAATCACCACAACATTTTTTGTGATGCCTTTATTGAACAATTGTTTTATAGGTTATCATCATATCTACGACCTTAAACATATATCATACCACGAATTCCCTGTTTATACTCCATGGCAAAGAAAGAATAACTGCTAAAGCCCATGATGCGACAATCAACTTCGGAGCGGCCGCTTTGGTAACTCTCGCATCGGCATTCATTACTGCAGCCGCTAGTCTATCGTAAGAGACCAGCATCACTGCCCCCACACTTGCTAGAAGGAAGGTCGCTGTAATAGCAAATACACAATTAATGGTAGGGTTGATGATTCTCTTGTTATTATTTCTTCATCTTCTTCTTTATGTGCCTTCTAGAAATTGGTTCGGAATTTATTTAAATAAAATATATATTTCGCAGTATAGACTTACGTTATAATAATTTATCTAGAACACATTCAAGTAAATAAAAAATAAAACCAAAACACATGAAATATGCAAACCAATACTGTATTTTAATCCCTAATTCAACTGTCGTTTTTTTTATATTAACTGTGATGGGAAGTCTGGAACATGTATGTTTTACGGAAAGAATTTTTTCCATCATGAATGTAAAATTGAAAGAAAAAAGGAAAATAGTAAATGAATTTTAATAGAATCTAAATAGCTCGGATTCCTATAATTATTTTAAGATATGTACATAGGTTAGTTATATATAATGGTAAGATATACCTACAGGGAATCGATTGATGCAGGTGGCTCAGGGCCGTGCTTTGTGGCATTCTTTGGGAAAGGCCATATTCAGCCGTGGACTTGTGAAGGGCTGTAATGATGACGATGATGATGGTTGTGTGTTGTTGTGCAATTCATGTAATATGTAAACTCCACTCAAGATACAAGAGAACACCTAGTGCTGAAGAAAATATATTAAATTAAAAAAAGAGAAAACGTTATACGAACAGACTCATTCATTTACCTTGCAAAAACCCTTCGAACTTGCACCCAAAGGTCCTCAACACGTAATTTTGGTAGAAATCTCTGACCAACATAAACCATGGGCACACCACTAACGTCAACAAGTCCACAAGAGCAAGATTCCCAACGAGGTAATTGCTTGCAGTCCAGAGCCATTTGTTCTTTATGAGGATGGTGATAATGACAGTGTTGAGAAAAATGCCCATGATGCTGACGACTAGCATTGCCGAAGATTTTAAAGCTATTTCTTTCGCCGACTTCACATGCCATAGCGTATTCGGAAATGGGAATACGGATGTATCAATCTGTAATAAAGCTTTATATATATTTAGTTTTTTTTTTTAATATAGAATAAGGGTTACAAACGAGCATACAGTCCACCATCTTCGTAGTATTATCACTGTCAAAAGGTTAAGGATCCTAAAGTGTTTGTAAGATTCAATAAAAGTAATTCAACACGACCGGAGAGAAATCAGGCGCCGGCCCACGGCAATAAGCCTCTTATTGCCGTGGGCCGTGGTCTTACTAATCGAGGCACAAGGGTGAAACTGATTTTGGCAAGACCCTGGATTCAAACTCGGGATCACAAAATCCAAATATGCTAGGCCAACGACGCAATCTTTTTTGCTTAGAAGACTGACTATACTACACTACCTTACTCTCAACAGCAATTTTCTACTTAAAAGACAGATTTTTTCATAGAATAAGGGTGACAAACGAGCACACAGTCCACCTGATGGTATGTGGATGCTGTGGATGTACATTTAACCTCGATTAAGAATAAAAATGCAGATGCATTGTCACCCTTGAGGACTAAGATGGAATGCCTCGATTCCAGTAAAACGGGTCTCCGGTTCTCTACACTCACCACACGAAACACAGCACTATTTTGCGCTGGTATTCTTTGAGAGCGTGGTCCCTCCCCGGTCGAGCCGACCCATTCATGTTACAACCATAATATACCTACTTTGCTGCTAGAACTGTTCCAATGGTTGTATTACGCTTCAAGATTTAGAAAGCCAGTTTTAAAAATTACTAACTATGGATCATTCCACAATTGGAAATATACATATTGGAACTCACGGCTTCCTTTATTTAAGCAACATTTGAGTATGTAAGTAATGTATGGGTTGCAGTCGTGACTACTTACCATCACGTGGCATTTAAGCTCGTTTGTCAACAGATTTATAAAAGCATATTGTATAAATACGCCGTGTGTTAGCACCCAATTTCTTCCCGTGGGTATTGTTAGATGCAACTACGGGAAATAACAAAACAATCTTATGCTTCCGACAAAATGGCGGTATAATCCATTGAAGTATGTACTACGTACTAGAAGAAACGCCAAGATTTGTCGGCTCTTCTAGTTTTAGTTCTTTGCGTTAGACCCGATTCTTATAATTCTTTCTTCCCATCCACCCAAAAAAAAAATAAAAAATTTTAAAAAAAAAAGTGTAAAATTTATATTTCCCTGGAAATAAAAAAAAAAAAAAAAAAAAAAAAAAAAAAGTTTCATTTGCCAAACCCTACAAAAGTTTTTTTTTTTTTAATTAATTTCGTTTGGAGACAAGAACCAAAAAAAACACCTTCCCCATTTTTTTCGAAAAAAAATTTAATTTTTTTTTTTCAATTTAACCCCTTATAAATTCCCCCCACCAAAAAAGTGGGAAAAAAATAAAAAATTTAAAAAAAAAAAAAAAAAAAAAAAAAAAAAAACCTCACGGAATCGAACTTAGTTATTCTGTGCCATAAAAGATTCTCTGTGTCTCTGACCAGGGAGCTTGGCCCCGCACTGCCGCACAGATGCCGACAGAGAGAGAGACACAAAACCTGCACCCAACTTTAAACCAACTGAGCCACTGATGAATTATCACCCCTAAGAACTAAGATGACTTTCTATTCACGTCGTTTTAGTGATGTAATGGGAATCCATTAAAGTGAATTCTTACGTCTCTCGTATACAAAATAAAGAAATTTGCGCTCATTAGGAACAGAAAAATACTTTGACGTTGTTTGGGACTAACTTCTATTATCCTAACAAAATTAAAAGAGAATAAGGTTATATATTTTTATCCGAATAAAGAGACAAACGCCTTAATAGTGATCTAATGGAAAGTAGGTAGGTACTAAAGCCTATGCATCCAACTTAAAATAAATAAAAAATCATAAATACGTTGTTTCTTTTAAGAGCCAAAAAATGTTCCATGGTTTGTAAATATACTGAGTCATTTATTTTTCAAACCGAAACCACTTCAGTGTTGTTGTAGGATTCGGAATTTTGGCAATAAAGAGTCAGCATTCAAATATTCTTTGAATAGTGCCCGTAAAGATATCAAAAGTCTAAAAATAGCTCTTTGCGAATGATTTTCATTCAAATATAGGTAACGAACTTCTAGTATTTAAAGTTCTAAACTTAGAAATAAATTTGTACTCACGTACGCAAGTTCGCTGTACGTGCCTCTCTTGTATAAATTTTATTACTTTCATCATGTCAAATATAGTAAAAATTTCATAATAAACAAAAATATTGTAGGAAGAGTGAATTTGGTAATTGTGACAATATCTACCATAAAATAAGAGAGGCGTGTGGTTTTCAATTAGACGATCTCTACACTTGCCAAGGAAATCGTAACGTATTAAAAATATACAACATCGTTTCAAACATTTCAAAATAATATACAACGACAATAGAAGATTCACACAGATTTTATATTTTTTAAGATAGGTCAACTTACATTATTCAAGTCATCCGCACTCCAGTTTGAATAGTATCTCGAGAAAGCTCTGAAGTCATTGTCGTGCATTGCAACAATCCACATTTAACAGTAAAAAAAAGCACTAAGACACAAAAGTATGTAAGAGATTTATAAATGATTGATAAGAAATGCCGACTATCGCCTTCTCCTTCTATTTTTTCGCGTGTTCATTTATTCAATTAACTAATATCTCTTTAAAAAGACTAGGTGACATTACAGCAGCTTTGACAGAATTACGAGAAGAGTTCTTTTGTTCAAATGGTAAAATGTTTAATATAAGTATACATTCGTAAAAGCTTTTAAGATACGCAACGGTAGTCCATTATACAGAAAGCTCTTATCGTGATACAGTCAGACTGATAGTGTGAAGGTTAATATGATAATCGTTTATCGTCTAATGGTGTTTTCAATTCATGTGAAGTTTACATATTGATTTTATTAATTAACTACTCAATGTCTTATGTGGTGACAGGATAAAATCCTCTCACTGACTAACGGTTTTTGGAGCGAGTAGCTATAAAATGTCTTCTAAATCGAATTTCGATCACGGCGGCCCAGTTTTAACGGAGACTGACTATGACAGATTATACGCAAGCACAGGTGCTATCTGTATTCCCTCACTCTCATAGGTTGATGGAACGGCGATCCGACATGATCAGAGAGAGAGAGAGAGAGAGAGAGGGAGAGAGAGAGAGAGAGAGAGCGAGAGAGAGATCAGGTTATTTTTTATAGGATAGTGGTGACAATCGAGCACGTAGTCCACCTGATGTTAAGTGGATGCTGTGGCCCATAGACTTCATTCTACATTTATTTTCGATTAGGAATCAAAATGCAGATGCATTGCGCACCCCTGAGGACTAAGATGGAACGCCTCGTTCCCTGGTAAAAAGGGTCTCCGGTTCTGTACACTCAGCATACCAAACACTGTGGTATAGAGCTGCTATTTTACGCTGGTATTCTGTGGGAGCCTGGTCCTTCCCCGGTCGAGCCGACCTATTCGTGCTACAATCATAATACTTCACTACCGTCACTTCCTATTTTCATGTTGCTATTGAGAATTTCTTGACAGTAAAACCCAATAACTGATATTGCACGCCTCATAATCGAATCGTTCACATTGTGCTCTACACTTACCTAATGGAAATCCAGTAATTTTCTGAGCTAAAAATGTCTTTATTTATTAACAATTGCACTTTTAGAATAATAAAAATACACATATATCGAGAAAAATCACTCGTTTTCATATTTCTATTATTTTTTAAAATAATTATCTGTATTTAGTATAAAAACAAACTAATGGGAAAAAGGAGGGTGTCCTGATGTCTGTATGTGTGGATGGCGCACGATTACAGTCGTTAGAATTAATGTATCAAAATAATAATTTTTTTATTAGGTATAGATTCTCAATGCACAGGTTCCTTTTAAAAATCACTAAGTACTTTGGTCTCGTTTAATTGTAATTAATGAAAATGTAAAAAAAGCAACTGGTACTTTTCAACAAAAAAATATTCTCATGGATCTCTTCTTTCGTCTCATATATGGAAAAAGAGATATTTCTCTTTTTATATAATCAAATGAGACTATGAGTCGTGCACTTTCGGAATTTTCCAATTTTTTTAGCCCGACCCGCAGACGCGTTTACGACCACAGGACTAAATAGGCAGTCAAAGAGAAGCTATGCACGTCTAACAAGACCAATATTACCGCGACCATTATAATCTATTGCGATCGCTGGTATAGTTTTAGTTCACTAATAAGTCCTATATCTTCAATGAATTGAAGAAATTGCTTAGCTGTTCGCATTTTAAATATACGTGGTAGAGCCTTGCTACAGCTATATTAGTGGTATAGATGTAGCACGAATGGGTCGGCTCGACCGGGGAAGGATTACGCTCTCACAAAATAGCAGTTTGACGCTGCCGTGTTTCGTATGATGAGTGTAAAGAATCGGAAACCCCTTTTTAGTAGAAAAGAGGCATTCCATCTTAGTCCTTACGGGTAATAATAACACATCTGCATTTTGATTCGTAATAGAGCATAGATGATGTCACAGCAACCACTTGCCATAAGGAGGACTGTGTGCTCGTTTGTCACCCTTAACCTATAAAAAAACTTCTTTTGAGTTAAGTATAATTTCCAGACGAATGATACTTTGGCGTTTAGTGTCCGCAGTTAGGATGTGCATAGTAGTTTTTTGCGTTAAGGAACAGAATGGGCAAATCTTCTATCTATCTAATAATCTAAAAAAATTAACTAGGCCGGTACTTAGCCTCAGGGTAGCCATATTATGCTCTTTATTCCTGGCTCTTGCCGGAATACGTACTTAGTTATTACCTAATCCCAGGGTTTCCGAAGCGAATTTACGATCATATTATGCCCACGTTAAGGTTTTAGAATGTTTAAAGCACGATGTTACAGACCAGACCTTAAGTGATTTTTTGTGGTAAAGAATTTTTCAGATTCTACAAAATGGCTTGGTATCAAATTATGTACTCCTTGACCCCTCTCGTGCTACTTTATCGGCTTGTTTATTGCCTATAATACCATCGAGACCCAGAACCAAATACATGACGACGATGCTGGTGTACGTCCGAGCGTTGAGCGAAATTGTTATTCTACATACTACGAGTACTTTATAAGTAATTTCCCGATATTGAAAACTTAGTTGTGCGTTATTTACGAATACGAGTTCTAACTTGGCACTAGCGCTATAGAAACAGTTTGAAGGATTAATTATGTATAGTATGAGGAAGTTACTGTAAGAAAATACAGTACGTTTTTGTTTCCAACGTTTTCGTTCTGGAAATTTTGACCTACAAAACGAACCTGGCCGGAGACCCTAGTCGACCATAAAGAATTGAAAGTGATCGTGGAGCGGCTCAGGCATCGGTGTGAATAACGAAACAATTTTAATTCACTATAATAAATTGGAAAATTGAAAAAGCTCGAAAAATAAGTGCCGCACGAATTGAGTGAAGCTCACCAACAAACACGCGTCGAGTGCTGCGTTACATCACTCAACCGTCACAATAACGAGTGGATTTCCCTCTATCCTGTATGTCTATCCCGTACGATAATCGGAAACGCTCATCACAGTAATTGTAGCCAGTAGAACTGGCCAAATCCTACCCCAAGCGCAAGATGACTCAGCAAAAGGTGCTGGTAAGTGTCTGGTGGACCAGTACTGTTATAGACCAGTACTGGTATAGAGTAGAATATAATCATTTTATTCTATATAGATTTTATGTAATACTCCTTGAATGTCATTTTTTACTTTTACCACTGGTTTGGAAAAAAAACCTCCGTCCTGAGAAGTACCAGCAAGAAACCCAGCTGGACTTTTTTAAAGCACATTTTACAATATAATATTTCGATACAATTGTTATGAAAAGATTAAGAACCAGGATGGTATCCAGTACCGTCTTTACAATAAAGGCACAGGGGGCCCGTGCCCAGGGCCTTCTATCTTCACGAGAGCCCCCGTGACGATAGGGCCATTGGCCTTATTTGCTTACGCTATACAATCCTTTTATTAAAATATATTAATATTAAGAAAATATTACCCGACAAAAAACAAACATAGAGCAAATAAAATATTAAGTTGTTAAATTAGAGTAATTACATACATACGTATGTATAGAGAGAACCTACAATTCTACATGAATTGAGTCAATTTATTTGTCTTGCGTTTTCTAATTTAATTTTCAAATGAGTGAAAAAGTGACAAATATATTCAAAGATGTTGCGTATAATTCATGCATGGAAAAAGAAATGTCACGTGGTCATCTTTGGTCTCTTTTTACACTACTAAATAAAAAAGTTAATAAGATCGTATTTATTTTATCCAAGATTGTACTGGCTGATTTATTTGACAAATGTAATTTTAATTAAGTCGTATTATTTATTGTGATGTTTGACGTCTGTTGTCTTTAATATTTTTCTAAAAATATTATTATAAAATTATATCTTTAAATAAAATCAATGTAGATGGCTTGTTTTATACAGGATGCAAATCCTATTCTTCCCGGAAGGGAATTCGTAGGCTTCCACCGGTGTGTATATTTTTATTATCCTCGAATAAAATTACATTATAATTATAAGTAAACTGTATTTCACATTATTTTGAAAATAACAAGTCGATTTTTTGTAAAAGTGAGACTACATTTGTTATATATAATCGCTAAAATACATTGAAATATAAAATTTATTTTATACAATAGTGATACGGTTTTAAGGCATATTGGCAAAGTCGACAACGTCACATCGACATTCTTCTTTATATTTTCGTTGCTTTTGTATGCTTAAAAATGATAAAAAATTAGAAAAAAAACTGGTTGAGAGTAATTCCACTAACAAAACAATTGGACAAAGAATAGCCGCTCAAAACACTTCCCCAAACATTGTTTTGTTGACGAAGGGAAATAGCGAAGGTTGTAATTAAATACAATTCCTACTTTATACATCGTAGGAATACATTTATTATTTAATTAAGTTTAATTTTATTTTCTTTACATATCATTTAATATAATTATGCCAAAAAAGCATACCGTCAATGGGATACCAACATGCGAATAGCATTATTAATAATAATATTATTACATCCGTTATGAAACTCCAAATATGTTTAATGTTTTAGGAACCAGAGGAGATTATGTATATTCAGTAATCTAAGAGATTATGGATAGTTCATATCGTGAACTCTCCATAATAGACAGGAAACAGGAAGTGAAACATTGATTGAATGTGAGAATAGTGTAAGCCATTTTAAAAATAACTGGCTGAGGAGTATTAAATAATTATTATTTTATTCGTGGTACAGCCACGCTGCAGTTATATTAGTAGTATAGTTGTAGCACGAATGGGTCGGCTCGACCGGGGAAGGAACATACTCTCACAGAATACCAACATGAAATAGTAGCTTAATGCTGCTGTGTTTCGTATGGTGAGTTTAGAGAACCGAAGACTCTTTTTACTGGAAACGAGGCATTCCATCTTAGTCCTCACGGTTGACAACGCATCTGTTTTTTGATTCGCAATCGAGGATAGATGTAGATGTCTATGGGCCGCAGCAACCACTTATCATCACGTGGACGGTGTGCTCGTTTGTCACCCTACCCTATAAAAATATATTTTATATAAAAGGAAAAAATTATAAATTAAATTAAATTAAACGCTTTTGCTGCAGTTTATGTCCGAAAAAGGTTTGCAAGTAGACCAAACCTTCGACTTTTTTCAGCTTTGTGTACTATTGTATTTATAAGTTTTGTCACAGCCAGCTTCTTGTCAAGGGTACCAATTAGTATTTTATTTATTTGTTTCATTTTTTTACACACCTTATAATGAGGGATATAAAATGCCGGCTTATTGTCTTATGGCGTTCTCTACCAGTTAACCCTGAACGATTTGTAAAATTGTGGCAGGTATAAAGGTTTTACTAAATTAAATGAGTAATATAGATATAAGATACAATAAACAATTTAAAAGTTATTTTAATATAGTTAAATTGGTTTTATTTTGTTTATAAATGGCAAATAAATATTTTGTTTGAATTTTTACTTTGTGATATTTTGTTCACACCTAACTAATGTAAAGCTGATGATAAAGCGTTAGCAAATTTGGCAAACAGAATTTTTCTTAGTGGGTTTTATGATATTATATTTTAACTTTATAGCACGATCAATCTGAATTACAAAATTCAAACAAATTGAAACAAAATTTGGCAAAATTTATTCTAAATCAAACGTTTTTAAGTTCCATTGCTGAACACTTCGTCCGTAGCAGGTCTTCCTTTAGTTGGTAACTTAAATTAATATTTATTGAAAACTTTAAGCAATTTCATTAAAATGCTGAATTTTATTGAACCATAGATAAAACGAGTATATCGATAAGGCTGTTTTTTTCTATAGCTACCATCGCTAGAATTGTCTTTGGTATATAAAAAAGCCAAAAAACGTCTATAACATTGTAAAGGGGAAATGATGACATTCATATAACTATCTTTTTTATCCTGTGGGAAATGTCATATGCATAAAGAGTTCGGCTAGATGAGGTTTTGTGCTGTTTTTAAGACTCTCTCTATGCTAGTAATTACTCTGAGGTTGTTTTTTTTATATAGGATGACAAACGATCACACAGTCCACCTGATGGTAAGTGGTTGCTGCGGCCCATAGGTATCTACATCTATCCTCGATTACGAATCAAAATGCAGATGCGTTGTCATCCGCGAGGACATAGGTGGAATGCCTCGTTTCCAGTAAAAAGGGTATCCGGTTCTCTACACTCACCATACGAAACACAGCAGCATTAAGCTACTATTTCACGCTGGTATTCTGTGAGAGCGTGGTCCTTACCCGGCCGAGCCGACCCATTCGTGCTACAACTATACTACTAAAAATAACACTTCAAAAGATTTTCGGCGAATGATTTATTTAATATGATAATTATTATCAACCACAATTAACAGATTTTATAGCAAATAATTGTTACGAACCTTGTTTTAGACAAGTGAAGCCTAAATTTTAATGTAATGAATGAAAAGAATACAGTTATTGATGGTGTTGTAGAATATTTTCTTTTTTGGAAAGAAAGTTTAGGAAAGAAACATTAAAGTTTACATTTTCCTAAGAACCCCGCTATGAAATCTGTTAAATATTTTACCTCATTGTAAAGTGGCGCCGCCCTGGCGGCAGAAAAAGTCGTGGAGTCATTAATTACATATTATTCGATTAATTAACTGATAATAAATATCATAGCAGAAAAATGTTTTTGTCATTCACTTTTTTACTTTCCAACAGGGCCCCAAATTCTTGTGTGCCCAAGGCCTCGGTATGGCCTAAGAGGGCGTTGATGGTAGCGACCATCTCATTCCCAGGGTTTATTATCAATCATGTAGGTACTCTTTAGTAGTGTAATAATCCTTACTAAACAATTTTTGCTTAATAAATATTTTAAACGTTTTGATAGATAAGGTCTGCATATTTTCTGGGACTTTCTTGTAAGAGCGTAACATTGCCCCATGAGGGAAATACTGACTCGTTGGAGTTGAGTAACACGTATAACTAACTTGTGCTTGTCCTTGTTGCACAGTTTTATAATATCTGGTGAAGCGATTACGGCAGATTTGATTGTCAACAATTGCAAACCATGATGGAAAAGCTAGCCGTTAAACAATCGATACTGGTCAATCGCTCTAGCTTACAGCACAACAGAGGATCGCTAAATTAGAGGAACTGCAATTTGAATGTCTCCGGCACCCACCATACTCTCCGGATCTTGCTCCACTTTAAAAGTCTAATTTTTAACACTTTTAAGTGGAATAAGTAATTATCAAGGTGCAGTCGATGAATACTCTGGCTCAGGATCGTGCTTAATGGTATTCCTTAGGGGAGGCCTATATTCAGCATTGAACATGTTAAGAACTTAATAATGATGATGATGATGAAGGAATATCATGTACCTTGTTCGAATGTCTTTTAAAAGTAGTTATATTAAAAACTTCCTCCCCTAATTTTTTACTCACGGTGAAATTTTTTGAAAGTAAAAACAATTTTTTTTAAGAATCGTAAACATCGATTTATTATTGACTAAAAATAACATATAATCAAATTGAGACCCTCCCGCTGTTTTAGAATCGTTTAAAAATGAATGACATTAAATTACGTGACCGTCATATGACTTATCATTAATGCAAAATTGATATCCCATTCATTTGTATTACCTTCCATGATTAACGTCAACTATTATAGACATCTTCATAAAATTGTTTTTTTATTTCTGCATGTTCTTACAGTTTTTATTAAATCGACATCTAGCGGTAAACAAATGTACTGTTTGCTTGTTAAGTGAGGCGTATTGCTGAGCTTCGCTGTGTTTTAACTTTAGTTTTAGGTGTTTTACACAGATGACACTTTAATAAATTGTTGTGTACTATGTATTTTCTTCATGAAACGTAATAAAATTTGACAAAATCAAATTATTCAATGTAGTAGGTATCTATATAAGTAATAGTATTTTATATACGTAGTTAAGTTTTTCTTTTATGAATTCGCCTTTTAAGTTTATTAACCTTCGTTTTAATGATATAGACCTAGTTTATTAGAAGCTTGATGAAAATTTATGAACGAAAAAAAAAGCAAACAGTACATTTGTTTACCGCTAGATGTCGCTTTAATAAAAACTGTAAGATGTCTACAATAGTTGACGTTTATCATGGAAGGTAATACAAATGAATGGGATATCAATTTCGCATTAATGAAAAAAAATATATTTGGGCGTTTTTTCAGCCTTGAAAAATGGACATCTTCTCGCTAAACAAAAGGCCAATGTATCAGAGGCAAGATTTAAAACTTCGTATTATTGGGGTTGCTTGAGATAATGTCGTTGATTCTTTGCTTAACTCTTTAGTAGCTTCTTTAAAATCGACCTAAATATCAATAATTTGGCTCATAAGAGCCCATTGCCTTGCTGTGATTTCATGGCGACAATCGATCGACGAATCACTACGAAACGAAATCAATAGAGATGGTTTGGTAAATGTCTACTATTCGGCGAATACGAATATTCGTATTCGCATTCGTTGCATCACTAGTAAATGCTAATGCAATAAGTGCATTAAAATTAAAACCGGAATCCACAGAGAATAGTGGTTATATAGGTCTTTGCCTGAATCCTATTCTGACGAGCTGTCTTGCAAATCTAAAAGCAATATACGCCAACTCATTGTAGGTAACACTTTGTAAAAACAACACGCTCAAAAAAAAACACGTCTAACAAGTTTGAAGCATTTCGAGTGAATGTTTAATTTCGTATACTTATTATCATATATGCACATCGCACACTTTCAGATATTAAAGTTTTTACACGCAGTCCACCTGAGATAAAAGTAAAGTAAAAAGTAAAGTTACAGCCTATATACGTCCCACTGCTGGGCTCAGGCTTCCCCTCATTTCTGAGAGGGTTTCGGGCAAGGAAATGTCCGCCGCGCTGCCCAAATGCGTGTTGACGAACTTCACATGTCTTCGAAATATTTTTTTTCTTATTCCACAGACATGCAGGTTTCCTCACGATGTTTTCCTTCACCGCCGAGCACGTGGTACAATCAGCACTTAAAATTGTAATTAACAATTTCATTGGTGCTGGCGGGGATCGAACCCTGAGATAAAGACATCTACATTTTACCTTGATTGCGAATTAAAATGCAGATGCGTTGTCACCTGTGAGGACGAGGATGGAATGCCTCGTTTACAATAAATAGGGTCTCCGTTTCTCTAAACTCACCATACGAAACACAGTAGCGTTAAGCTGCTATTATAGGTTGGTATTCAGCGCGAACGTGGTGTTTCACCGGTCGAGCCGACCCTTTCGTGCGACAACTATTCTGCTAATAATGCTGCAGCATGGATCTACCGAGAAAAAACACACATTACACGGTACTGTGTTTTTTTTTACTTTTGTGGAATTTCTTGGTTAAGACTTATGATCTATGTTCAACATTGGACTTGTAAGGGACAGTAATGATGATGATGATGATGAAATATGTTGACTACGAATTGGTCTTTTTTGCCCCACATAATTCTCTTATAATTGATACCGACGAAGCTATCCAAAAACGCCAAACCTAAATCTCAAAAACTATGATGGATGGGGATAATTACCAGTGCCAGGATAAATATAGGATCTGCACACTGGTGCTCCCTGAGCTGAGACTTTTTAGTGTAAAGTCTAAAGAAATGCATGCCTCCAGGCACATTCGTGAAAAAGTATTTAGGATTGCATAAAAAGGATTGAAGGAATGAGAGTATACATAAGCTAGCTACGAATTATGTACTCTATGACTGAAGAAGATGTAAACATTATAATATACAATACTTACTATGTCGTGCAGATCGAATTTCAATCACGGCGGCCAAACTCAATGTCGACTAGCGGTCTGCACGGGACAGGACTATAGAGCACGAATGTATACGTAATTACTGGTGTACTCTCTATTCCTTAATTTTCATAGTCCGATGTCCGAATCGACATGACCGGAAGGATCAGTCGTAAAACCAACGGCTTTATGTGCTTTACGTGCTTTCCGAGGTACGGGTAAAACACCAAATATTGTGCTTTTCTGTCGAGAACTACTGAGAATTTCTTATTAAAAAACTCAATAAATGATTTATGGCCTCGACCCGGGATTCGAACCACGCGCCACATGTTCATCAATCGCGCTTACGACTACCAACGATCAAAGAGGCAGTCATTTGTTACGTTACTTTTTTTTTGAGCTGGCACTCACCGGCACTTCTTGTTTTTTGTTTTTTTCAGTCGTAAAATATCTTCTTTTTATAGAATAAGGGCGACAAGCGGACACAGTCCACACCTGATGGTAAGTGGTTGCTGCGGCCCATAGACATCTACATCTATCCTCGATTAAGAATTTAAATGTGGAATGCCTCGTAATCAGCAAAAAGTATCTTCGGATCTCTATCATCATAAGAAGCACATTCTGTTGCTTCACGTTATTTTGTGAGAGTGTAGTCCTGTTCCGGTCATATTCGTGCAACGTGGTCCTAACGCCTAACGTGTTTGCGTTCACTAATTTATTTCTAACCACTCAAACGTCCATGGCTACTACGCTAGCCAAAACAAAAGTAGCGTTGTAAGTTCCGGATAGTGAAGTAGCCTTAGCGTCAAGTTTTATAAAACTAACATCTAGGGACATTCCTGTTCTGTCCTGTTCCGGTCCTATTCGTGCAACGTGGCTCTAACACGTAGCAAACACGTCCTAACGTGTAACGTGTTTGCGTTCACTAATTTATTTCTAAGCTAAAATACACCTAAAATTCTTTTACGTAGTGTGTACTATTATTTATTCTGTGGTAGTGTCTGAACAGAGTAAACAAACAATGGCGACAAAGTTCTCTACTACCTCTATTTTTGTAATTTACATTCGTTATAAATGGCTACAATGAAACAATGAAGATTATTCGAATTAGTATATTTGTCCTAAATGCGTCTATCGACACAATGGAAATCCCAGCAGTTTGTTTGCAATTTACCCGCATACTTTTGATCACCGTGCAATGATACGTGAGCATTACACACGTCCGAACAAATTAAAGCGACATTACAATCTCATTTGTCTCGTTTTACTTAAACAGCGGAAGTTTCCCATATTAGACGCACCATCAAAACTCTATTGTTGTCAAAAGCTGTTAGACGTTTCGGCAATGAGTATATTCCCTGTGTTACATAGACTAATAAATTATAATTATAACTTGTTTCTTTTGTCAACGACGTTTTATGCTTTTTATGCCAATCTGTATTGACGGAGTAGCTTCAAAGTAAAAATCGATTATAGTAATCAATAATCATAATATCATATATTTATAAAACCATCTCAGAGGAAAAGTTAAGAAGATAACATAAACATAAGATGGAATATTAAATAACTTAAATTAAACACAGTGGTAGCTAAGGTTCACGAGTGAGTCCACCAGCGATTTTTCCGGACCGATACGACCTGGGGACCTTCAAGAAAAGAGCGTACTCCTTTCTAAAGGGCCGGCAACGCACCTGCAATTCCCCAGGTGTTGCGGTTGATCATGGGCGGCGGTAGTCACTTAACATCAGGTGAGCCGCATGCTCGTTTGCCCCCTCTTCTATAAAAAAAAGTGGCAGTTTCGTACTTTTATAGTAAAGTGTAGAACGTCCACCCAGTAGTTGTAGTGACGACCTAGTAAGAGATGCAAGAAGTAGATGGACGTAGGTATGAGCAGTAGTGGATGGGACGTAATGATAATGTTGCTGATAATGGGTAATATAAAATTATATTCAAAATAAATTATAGTAAGGTTTCAACCGGTATGTACGACCCTCAGCTTGTCGTGGGCCTTCTCAAATTTCTAAGATGAATATGTGTTGACTGAGTTCACGTGTCCTTGAAATATTTTATACACCCAACATGCAGGTTTCTTTACAATGTCTTCCTTCACTGACGAGCACGCGTTAAATAAGCACTTGAAATTTTAATCAAAAATTCATTGGTGGTGGCGGAGATCGAACCCAGGCTGTTCGCTCGAGTACTCAGAAATTTACTACGAGTGCGTGTATGTTCCTACCTAAAAGTAATACAGACTTTGAGGGAGTATATTGAAGATCTACCAGTTACTTAGACAGGAAAGTTTTTATCAGGATGTTTTATCAAGTAGTTAATCAGTGCTAAGCATCGCACAAAAAATAAACATAGACAGTTGATGTAGTACCTACCTATCAGTATTTGAGGCGACCGCTCTATGTCCGTCTTGAACTACCACGACAGTATTAGAACTAAGGTGGGTGTACCATGGAAGGCCACTCTAACAAATAAACAGTTATAATTCGTTTATTTACTGGATAAATGAAACGAACAAATATTTAAGTAATACTTTGTTTTATTACATAACATACAAACCACTTTTTAAAATTGCAGATTTAATCAATATTGATTGAACTTAAGTTTCATTGAACTCTTCCAAATGGCCTTGCTAGGAACAAGGCTCCTTAGAAGGCCATTATAATAAATCAGTCATTTAACACTAAAGTTTAATAAATAGCTATTAAATCTACAATAAAAAGAAGTGGTTTATATGTTACGTAATAAAACAAAGAATTACTTAAATATTTGTTAGTTTCATTTATCCGGTAAATAAACGAATAATAACTGTTTATTTGTAGAGTGGCTTTCCATGGTACCTACACCCATCTTAACTTAACGTCGCCGATTCCCGAAATTCCCGAGGGACCGTACTGCCAAAATAATAGCGCGAGCGATTCGCCGCCGCGTCTGTGGTTTTCAGTTCGATGGTTGTTTGTGTAAGTAGAAGGAATTTTTCATCAAATGGCAGTATCTACGAAATTTCAATAATTGGCCTTCGAAGGAGCATTGCCTTCCATGCTCTACGCACCTTATTTGAGTTAGTAGGCTAATATACAACGTAAATCTTTAAAGGTTAAATATTTTTTTCTTTACCTTATACATATGAAATGACTTCAATATTTTGTAGCACAACACTGCCTCAGCAAAATTCTAAATTACGTCTCTGACTAAGCCACAATTGTCGACAGTAATTTTGTACGAATAACTTTAGTCCCACACGTCTCTCTTTTTTAGCATTAAATACAATGCATTAAGAGCTTTAACACTGTTGTAATACAGGTGAGTGAGTGACATAATGAAATTTGTCTCCGCGTAATAGAAGTCGTGAACATGTAGCTCTTCAAGATATCTCTAGCTTTGGTGTCTTTCACAAAACACTTTTAAATAATCACAGACTGCTAACTAGCTAATGAAATTTGACCTTTTGTTTCACAAAGACGTTCTTTGTTAGTTTTAATTTTGACTGTGACAGCACCGAAGAAACAATGACCTTGCTTGTTTGCTTTTGTCAATAAGGTACGTTAGGGTAATAGCTTTGCCGCCCTATAAATCCAAAACTAGGAGTATGAAGGAGACAAAAACACAAAGCCAAACAAACACAAGCAAATACTGTAACTAATGTATTAAGAAAATATAGCAAACATGCAATAATCAGGAATACTTCGAAAAATCTAGTAGTAGTTTTATTTCAGTAAATCTTTTACAATTAGTTTGCAGAGGCCTCCCAGAAATTAATCATAAAATACTTGTATTGGGAGAGTCTCGCTCTTCCTACGTAATCATAACAACTTAGATTTACATCAAAACTATTACTAACTACACTACACCATACTAAAAATCGACTAAAATATTTACTATAATGTCAACTGTCAAAATGGCTTCGATAAAGCATTGCTCTTTTGACCCTTAAGCTCCGGGCTATCGCTGTACTGATCTAAGTTAGTACATAATTTCTATAAAAACTTTAAAAAAAAAACGCCGTCATAAGGTCTGAAATTGCGTAGCGTCCGCGACGATTAAGACCGCTTAGAAATTGTCAGAATCTTAAAATATTTAAAAAAAATCGATTTAAGTAATCAAAATAATGAGCAAGTAAATTATGAACATTGATGTTATGAACATATTTGAGTGATTCCCAAGCATGTAGATTAAGTAATTTCGTTGTAATTTCAACTATAGTGATTTTTCAGAGGTGTTTTCGCAAATAATTATGATCGAGTCAAATTTATACAATCGTGTTTTTGAACAAGCAAATTCGAGATAAAGACATGAATTTACCTATTTCAAAATTCCACTTTCGTTAGTGGTGTCATCTCAGATCATAGAAACAACTATTGTTTCCATGATCTTTGGGTGTCATAGTCCTTTATTATTCGATGAAAGGAGGTGTATTTTTTCACGGTGTCGCCTTAATTGTTCGATTAACCGATGAAGAGCTATCGTATCACAAAGCTATATATTATGCAAACAATGTAGTTTTTGAGTTGCAAGAAAGTGACCATTGCCATATCCAGGTGAAGTTAGGCCGAATTACTAGTTTTTAAAATATATATACTTCGATCAATTGTATATTATTGATCGAAGTATTAAAAAGCGACAGTAGCCTAATGGCGGAGCTCAGACCGCGAACTCAAAAGGTCGTGGGTTCGAATCCGCCATTCGACTACTGTCGTGAACCACTCCTAACACAAGCGTTTTAAGCTTATCAGCAGTGGTTAAAGGAATATTAGTAATGTTAATTAATAGGATTACTAATATAAAAAAAAAACTAAAGGCACTCAACACCTACATGTCAGACATATAATGCTGACCCATAAAATAAGGAATTAGAGGCTGTGCGTTGACTCTTATTTCTTACTTACTTACTAATAAAGTGATTAAAGATTTGTGTACAAAATGTGTTCCAATTGTTATTTAATTTTTTTCGCTTCCGATTGTATATTTAACATTAAAGCACGTAACGTTAATCCATGCACATATGGGAAAACGACACATACACTCAGTTTTTTCTAAACAAACTTCTTCCAGGGCCTCCGTCCGCCTGGAAACGGAAACGCCTATCTTTCGTTTATTTTTTATTTACGGCAATTTTTATACTTCTATCGTAAAATCTCCTATCTTAATATATTTGAATTACGTGGCACGTTGTTTGTCCGCGATGGACTCCTAAACTACTTAACCGATTTTAATCAAATTTGCACACCGTGTGCAGTTTGGTCCAATTTGAGAGATACGATAGTTTTTTTGCCCATGAATGACCCACAATTTTTTTTCCGAATTTAAGCATTTTTAATTTTTTAATAGGCCATGACAAAGGATTTTAATAGGTCGTCGAAAAGGGCAGAACAACGTTTGCCTGGCAAGCTAGTAGTAAGTCTAAAGAACTTACTTGTATTCTATTTACCAAATATCCAATTGAATATATTTATAAACAAACATTAATATACTTAATATTAGGTATTATAAATATAATTCAAGAATTCATCCAGTTGACGTATATTTAATCTGTGCAAACCATACTTTCTTATACATGCAGTCACACCAGACAGCGTTGCCAGTTCTACAGACTGTATAAAATCTAATAATGCCGACTGTCTTCAGAGAAAAATTCGTCGAGACATGCGGCAAGAGAAATTAAACATAATGAAAGCAAATGATGCGGTACACCGATAGAATAAGCGAAAGGGGGTTCTTCCCCCTTTCCACATCTCGACTAGTATTTATGATTTGGTTTACTGGGTTTGTATTGGAAAATGTGTGCTTATGGATGAATTTTTGAAGTAGGGTTTTTTATATTAATAATTATATTAGTTTTAAAGTAACATATATATTTTTGTGTTTTTAGAATAAAGGTGGCAAACGAGCACACAATCCACCTGAACGAACGGATGTCGTGACTCATAGACAAGAGTTGTCACCCCTGAGGACTAAGATGGGATGCCTCGTTTTCAGTCAAAAAGATCTCCGGTTCTCTTCACTCACCATACGAAACATAGCAGCATTAAACAGCTACTTTACACTGGTATACTGTAAGAGCGTGATACTTCCCCTTCGAGCCGAGAAGAAGAAAAGAGCTTACTCTCTTTTAAAAGGCCGGCAACACACCTGCAATTCCTCTGGTGTTGCAGACATCCATGGACGGCGGTAGTCACTTACCATCAGGTGAGCCACATGCTCGTTCGCTCCCTTCTCATATAAAAAATATAATAATTGACACTGACGTTGACGAAGAATATATTTATAAATATATTCTTTGATTGATCGTAGATGGAAGAATATATAATAAATGAATATAATAGATGGCGAAACTCCGTGGCGGTACGTAATGTAAATTGTTAAGAAGATCTCCAGATAATTTTGAAACTTATTAGAAAAAATTGCAGATGGCACTTTTTTGTTCCAGTTCTATTGCGAATGGTTCTAGATATAAAAAAAAAAGAATCTTACAAGAAACGAAAAATTGATTTTATCCATTTTTCCTTACTCCAAAATCGTTGCAAAGCCGTCTCCATTATCCTTTTAGAATTAAAGGGAGTTATTTACCACCAAAACTACGAGTGAACGGCCACAGGAATTTACCTAAGTGAACTAAAAACCACTGGATATCAAGAAATAATAAGTTCACTTCCATCATATTTGAGTATTACTTGTTATTAAAATCTTTTGAAGAGAAATGTAACATTAAAGTAATTCCTATTCATTGTTCATGCCCTGACCTTTCATACAGTTCACCGCCTGTTCTCTAGATCTGAAGGTCTAATGTGTGCACTTCTTATCGGAGAGCGACATGCAGTCTGCAAGACGTACAGTCGGCAAAAAATAACTCGATTTAAATAAAATATTTCTGTCTTTTAATGTATAAAATGAAAGCTATAATATGGTAAAAGCAATGAACAATGAAGAATGACTTTAGGTAACAATTTGTAAGTTCATAAAAACCTGGTAGAAAATGTTGTGTTGAAAAGAATATTATAATGAGTACATAAAATTTTAAGATACTTTATCCTTAACCGACTAAATAATAATTTTGCACAAAATTATTATTTAGTACTTATTATAATATTCTTTAAATAGATGCGGATTGTTTCCAAAAACATTTTCTAGTTAGTACTGGAGCATGGTGATAAGGTACAATTTTAAAGAAAATTAGGGATTTTGGTCTAGTTTTGACAGTCATTTCTTAATATTAATGTTACGCTACTCAAAAAGTCATGAAGTAACTGAATTTAGAAATTGAGGAAAATTCAGTTTCATACGGTGAATTCAACATAACTTCTCAACCAAGAAATTTGTGATTTAGCCTTATCATTATGATAAACAACGATGATAATGATAAATAATGATAAAAAGTGATGGTGAATGGATTGGTAGACAGGAATTGTTTATCAAACCACTTAAGAAAAGAAAAGAAAAAGAAAATAAAAACTTTATTTGAAATCACAAAAAAAAAGAAAAAATAACGCGAGAAAAAACACAGGATTTTTGTGAAGTCAAATTAGGGCCCTATTTCAGCTAACTGCTGCTGTACTTAATGACAGCAGCGCTGATTTCAATTCATTTTCACATTCACTCTGAACTCTCACTTTCGATTCACTTGTGATCACTTTCGTTCCCCGATCGCTTTATTAATGAAACCATAATTTGCAACTCACCCGCCGACGGCGCAAAAATTAATACTACATTGTATTATTAATTTGCGGCGTTATGTGGTATTAGCACTTTAATTTGGTACACCTTCGCTTACAATTATAATTCTTGTCATCATCAAGGCTCAGAAAAAAGGGCAGTTTCAGGGTACAGTCTTACAAGGAAAATGTTTTATTATGAAAAAATATGTTTAAAATTGTTATACACTTTTCTGCAGTCGATACTTTGAGTAAATATTCCGCCATATTATCGGTACATCGGGCACATTTGAAATATTCATACGGGGACAAGAAAGCATTAATGTTCAATGAAGGCTTTATCATAAGGGACTCCGTCTGTGCCCGCTTGGGACTGCATAGACTTTTAAAAAGTAAAAAGATGATTTAAACGCCGTATTAAAGCAAATATCATCTTAAAGTGTATGAATTGTGCTAGTAATTTACTTATTCGAGTTGTTGTTCAAAGGAACTTGAAACGATGACTTTTGTTTTAAGATTTTAACCAATTATACGAGTATGTAGAGTAAACATAATACATTATAAAATGTCTGTCTTCAAATTTAAAAACTGTAATTATATATAATTCACATCTCTAGTGAAATACAATAAAATGCTAAATGAAATTGAAATTAAATGTGCTTCTAATATAATAATATCTTTAAAGCAATAAAAAAGTAAATATATTTTGTATCTAATTAATAAAGTGTAATTAATGAGGAATTAAAGGCTTTTTTATTTTTTTTATTTATTTAATGGACGGATGGATGGGTTGTTATGTATAATAAATAATTGAGATAATAGAAATTTTTTTAAACGGATTATTTTGTATTTTTTTAAATTAAATTTATCAATACAATTTTAAGCAAAGGCTTTCGTCGACAATAATTTTTGATTACGGTTAGGCTTAAAAAGTACAAACTCAGGTCTCGTAAATCGTTACCAAAATATTATATATATTTTTCTTTACCTTCATAGAATATGTTATTGACGACACAACATTCTATGATTGCTTCATTGGTCTAGTGGTCGCAAGCGTGACTGCAGATCTTGAGCTCCTGGATTGTAATGCCTGCCAAAATTAGTTAATAGATTTTTCTGTCAAAAAAAAATTCAGTAGCACCCTCAAGTCATGAAGTTGGCGGTGTTTCACCGTTTTTCCTATACCTGGTGTCCCTTCGGTAATGTCGGATTAGCGTCCCATCGGATTATGAAAGTGGGGGAAATAAAGAATGTAAGTACCTGTGCTCGCACTTAGACTGGAGCACTATAATCTTGTTGCGCAAATAAAACTTATAAACCTAGTATTTTATATAGCCAGTTCCTTAATCGTAGCTTGTAATTTATGTACACTGAATATATTCACTCTGTCTTCCCCTTGAGTTGAAAGCATTCGTTATAAATAAATTAACGAAATAAGCTTAGTCATTCGTTCGTATTCATTAATTAAGATCACATGCGGAGGCTTAAACCAATCTTGGGAACAATTGGCTTCCCACTCAAAAATGTAGGGTGGCAAAAAGTTTCACTAAATCTAAGACAGAGTCTGCGGATAAGATTTTTATGTATGTACAAATCAGTCCCATGTTTGTCTGGGACTTATGAGACTACCAGCACGCACAGGAGCTGGGCGGCGGCCTTTTTTCTCCATAACCCTCACAGAAATAAAAACGACCCTGTGCTTAATTGTGGGACTCATTTTACTTAACCTTACCATAATAGCTGAACTGAAAGAGATTTTAATTGGAGATTAAAATATTTACACGTGTTACACTGCAGTTATATTATGATTGTAGCACGAGGGGGTCGGCTCAATCGCAGTAGAACCACGTCCTCACATAATACCAGCGCAAAAAGCAGCTAAATGCTGCTGTGCTTCGTATAGTGAGTGAACCGGAGACCCTTTTTACTAGAAACGAGGCTTACCATCGTAGTCCTCAGGGGTGACGACAAATCTGCATTTTGATTCCTAAGCGAGGAAAAATGTAGATGTCAATAGGCCACGGTCATGCACTTACCATCAAGTGTGTGCTTCTGTGTGCTCGTTTGTCTCACTTATTCTATGAAAAAAGAGGCGCTGGGCGGCGATCTTCTTCATAACCTTCACAAAAATTGAGAGTGTGTGTGCCGTGTGCCTAATAGTGGGACGTACTTTACATAACTTTGCTATGATAGCTGAACTTAAAGGGATTTTTGTATATTTTTTCTTTCACTAGGGTAAATAGCAATATATTTTTCGCAAGCATGCATTTGTGTTCAAATGGGCCATTTTATCATATCTCATTCATTTAACAGCCGTACAGGGCAAACACGTCCCGCAAATTACGTAATACGCAAATAATATCGATTCAACCACCTCCCCAACCCCTCGGATTTTGGTAATTGTAATTTATATTTTAATGATTTACTATAAGCTTTTTAGTAAATGATTGAAAAAATATGGGGAAACCTTGATGTGTAATAACTTATTTCGAGGGCACCGAAGTCAACAAGCTCTGGAGTAGCGCCGTTCTTTACCTGCTCTATATATTTATGAATCGTAGAAAAGTCATTGAAAGCTATCAGTGAGTATTATATTTAATTTATAAACTTATCTGTACAAATAAATAAATTTTAATATTGAAATAACTGGCCTTTATTAAGCTCTAACCATTTTACAAATTTTATCTGTCTGTCTGTCTGTCAGTTTTAATTAGCGCTCGATCACTTCCAAAACCGATGTCGCCACATATTAATACATAGGCATTAAGCGACCGATGCCTGTAGCCGCTTTATAAACATATGCAATGCACAATTAAAATTCACAACATGCTTGGCGAGTCCCGCGTAACAAGAAAAAAGCTGCAATGGTAATTGTACAATACGAAAAGTAATAAATGAAATTTTACAAAGGTAAATATCATAGTAAAGTATTCATTTAATTGTAAATTAGTTAAAACAATGATAATTAGTAAATAATCAACTTACTAATCTTTAACATGGCTGAACCGATTGTAATAAAACTTTTCAAACAGATAGAGAGTAATGACCGAGGGATTTAGGCTATATTTTGTTAGAAAAACTTGTAGTTTTTTTGATACAACGAAACATTGTATAAATAAATGGTCTCTGATTATGTTAAATCCCAACAAAGTAGCGTGTCGGTGGTATAAAATAACAATTATTCGCTGTTCTCGGCAATAGGGCACACATAATACTTTTATATCCCATTCAGAGTGTTGTCACACTAGTGTTAAAACAGCGCAAGACGTGTATTACTCTTACTCAAACTTTTGTATAGAATTGTGAAAAGAAAGGAGACGGGGAGATGTAGCCGAGGGTGGCTGTGATAACAACCTCGCACTCGCCTTTGTCTCGAGTTAATACTGTATCTAGAATATTCAAGATAAGTGAAGTCCTTTTACTCACAAATTTCGTTTAATTATGCGAGTAAATGTTTCATAGAAATGTGAGCCGTTTTATGTGTTCCTTCCGCTGATGCTTGGCAGTGCTATTTTTTCTGCGCAAGATATTTTTTTTAATTTAGTCATTACAGCCTATGAAATTGTCGTACGTACTGCCGGTGTGCTGCAGAGGTTGCAAACTGTGGGTTCACTAGTGCTTTATTACTATTGTACTTTATTATGTTCAGACGTAAAATACCCAGACCGATGTAGGTGTGCAGAATGACGAGTATGACAATTATATAAAATCATCCCTACAAGGGGCAAGTGTGAGGCCCGTTTTTAGCAGTGAGTTCATTAACCCGTTAGGTTAATGAAGATAAAAGATAATGATTACATGGTAGAGCCACGCTGCAGCTACATTATTGTTGTAGTACAAATGAGTCGGCTCGATCGGGGAATCTGGATGAACATAGGGCTCCCCAAAGATTGCTTAATAACGAAAAAAATATTATCGGGAAAAAAACTGCTTAGCCAAGCTACATGTAAAAAGCAATTTATAGATTGTAAAATACAACAGATATAAAAAAGAACATGGAAATATTACAAATAAATAAATATTCAATATTTGCTTTTCCTTTCATATTGCCAGATACATATTACTTATTTAATACAGGTACATATTTAAAATGCTTTAACTAAAGTTATCCTTACTCTTAACTCGAGTGAAAAACTTTTATTCGATGTAGGAACTGTAAATAGTCGATTTACTCGAAAATTCGCTTACAACTAGAATGACATACGTACATAAATTAACCTGAGTGACTCTGGATACAAAATTCAACTCGAGTCGGATCTTTATCTTACGGTCAATACAGTATCTGTCTACAAATTAGTGATGAACTCAACTTACTCTCGAGCAATTTATTAATATATTATGTAATATTAATGAATTGATTAAGTATCATTTGTGATAGTTAAATTATTGATAACATTAAAACCTACGTCGTAATGTTAGAGTGATAAATATTATTTTATGAAGATTGTCGATACGCAAACCAAAAATATATAACTACCTATTAAGTTAAGTAATAATATTTGTGTTGGATGGAAGAAAAATATTGCGTAATTCGAGTTCAGTTCGAGTTACCTAAATTTGAACTCGAGTTAACTCGAGTCGAGTTTCTCCTGAGTTGGCACATCTCTAATATACTTATTTTTTAATATTACATTACCAGAATCAAGGACCTGAACATATATCAATCAACTGTTTTTTTCACATTTCTTGATTCCGTCTAGATTTTCGAAATATCTTTAGGCTTTTTATAATAATAAATTGGTGTCTCATTTTTAGTGTAATAACATGGAAAGTCGTTAAATTGCCTAGTGAGCCCACAAACCATTGTCTTGTTTCTTTAAAAGATCCTGAAGAATTAACTTTTCAGGAAGGTAAAAAGTAAGTTGTAACTTTTTGAAGTTTCATCTGTATCCCACTGGACAGGGAAGTTGCCGTAACCTTCCTCTTAATCAGTTAGTATAGAAAAATATATTCTTTATCTTAAGAACGACACTTAAACTACACATTATAAAAAGCAACCTTTAACAATAATTAAAAAGTTTTCAATAACAGGTTCAACGTAAATATTTTATAGGCTTTGTGGCTAATGTTTTATTTATTTTTACCTACTAAAATCAAATTGTTTGAGCAATAGGGATAGCTAATTCTGCTCTCCCGATTATGATGTGTATGTTTTATATACAAGTTGTTTTTCACTGCATTCAATTCTATGCATATTTTTAAATGCATTCACGGACAAACAAAAGGAAATACCAATTGTCACATATAACAATGGGGAAGTACATAGCAATTAAGAGTTTTCGGCGTGAATACGAATTGCCAAAATTCGGTAGGAGACAAATAAAAATTTGTTCTTTCGAGAAATAATGCGACGCACGATCTCTTAACAATGCTTAATCATGGTTTCGCAAATTCAGCGATACATTCATTAAGGCGCCTTTTGTTCTGCAAATATATTTGGGGGTAGGCAAAAATTATAACATACAGTGGTATTGTGAGCGCGGCTGAAGGGAGGCGGCGCGGAATAAGTGGCGAATTTGTTGACTCAGGGATGGCACTCGTGATTGGTATTAGATTTACTAAATAAAAATTTATCTGGAAACAAGGGTAAGGAAAATACATTTATTTTAAAATATCTTGAAGGCCGGCGTGAATAGGCTGCTGATACGCTAAGACAGTGCGATTTACCATCTACGATTTATAACCACTTACCATCTGGTGGGATTGTAGTTGAGCATTGGGTTATAAAAATTAATAATAAACACTTATCTATAATTTAACCGTAAAATATAAAAGGTAAACCTGATAAAATTGCAAATATACATGTAACAAAAACCCTATGGTTCACGATAAGTGCGTGATCAGAATCAGTATCCAAGCGTATAGAAATAATAAAAAAAAAAACACATTTGATAAAAAATTATTTTAATGAAGAAAAAATAATAATTTGCAAATTATATGTGGTTTTACTATCTCTGTCGTAGATCAGTTCAAGTGATGCGTATTGGGAACTATAATCCGCTGCAGCGTTGCTTTAGGCACATACCTAACTTATTTTTCTTTGGGGCAAACATCCACTCATCATTCATTACAGCCAAACTCCACTGCTGAACACGCGCCTTCCTATAAATTTCCGTAGCTGTTGCGTTTGATGGAGTTGGTAACCGAAGTTTTTTATTATGTTGTGTTGTTCAGTAAGATAATGCTGCCTGATGATGATGCATCTTCTCTTTTGTTTCCCTGAGTCACATATTCTTTCCCATTTAATTAAAAAATCCCGTAAAATATCTTAATTCCTTTTTATTTTTATAATCTACGTTAGTAAATATCATCGGCTGTAAAAAATACAAATGAATATATTTTTGTGGAGTTCCTTTCTTCTCCGATCCGAAGGAAGTCTATTCGATTCTGTTTACTTCCGCGGGCTGGTGATAATGAAGAAGAAAATACTATTTATTTAGAAATTTTTACTAGTTTTATTCTTATATTAAATTGTGAAAATAATGTCGCCCTCTCAACGTCCATTTGCATAACGAACTAAACCACCAGCGTATATTAGTCCAGGAAAAAGTTCAAAGTGCATGTTAACCAGCTGTAGATTTCCTTAAAAGATCCTATTTTGCAGACTGTAAGTTGTCTTATATTTTAATATCACCAAACAACTGTAAATCAAAACTCAAGTTTAAATATCAAGAATTCTTGGTAAATTGTATCTAAATTCAGATTTTTCTCGTTCTATAGAATATAAGATAAGTCACCGACCCCACAGCCATAGAGGTTTTTTGGAAGAATTTTGTTGTTTAATTATTTTTTATAAAATATCAGCGAGTTTTTGCTAACCCTAACATACGTAGCGCGAGATTTAAAGTAGCGACGCCTACCTCACGCTAATGCTAAGAAAACACCGAGTCTACAGGGTGATCTAAATTTACTCCGTGAAACGAATAAACAAAATTATCTACTTTATTTTCCCTTATACTCGTACGTTTTTGTTTACGTATTCACAAATGGAGAAATAAGATTCCCATAAGTAACACAGCACACATTAGGCAACTACAAGTTTGTAATGTTATTTATAATATGACCCATGTGGTGCACGCCTAAGGCAATGCATCACAACATTTCGTACATCAAAATAAAGACAACAAATACAATTGTACGCAATAGAATTGACAACTAGTCGTGAGGAATGCTCGTTCAACGGAGGGTAGTTTTTTACCAGCATAGTTACATAGTTTTTGCTCATTCATCCCCTGGCAGCGAGTATTTGGCTAAGCTTAACACGTGGATAGACAATCGCAATACCAGGCAAAAGTTGCATACATCCAACTGCTAGTTACAAGTATATATTCCCATTTCTGTGAGGATGTCGTTTTGTGTTGGAAAGCAGTCAATATAGTAGCTGATACCGGCCAGTATATAGCCGGTCTCAGACGTTGTTTCTAAGAAAGAACTTAACAACATTTTGTATCATACCTTTGACGCTGACGCTAATGTCGTTATTGTGTGTGTTATTCGCGAACGCCATCTGTCGGAAGAAATAAGAAGTTACTGTGTTTTATTTGTGCTTGTGCTACTTAAGGCCGAATACGATGCGAATGACCTTGCTCGTTTCGCAGCAAACCACGCACCGCCTGTACGCTTTGTTTATATAGACATGTATAATATAATCAAAGCCGTACGGGCTTTGATTATATTATATTTGACTGAGCTAGCTCAGAATGCAGAGTAATGAACAACACAGAGAGCATTGCTTACTTCTTAAATAAATCTTTCTTATTTATAATATTAGTTCCTATAGATTATAAATGCTGTACTTTATTCGTTATAAAATATTGTTCGAAAAGTTGTTGAATTGATAACAGTTTTTTTTTTTAATTGGTTCATCGTACGTAAAGAACCTCATATAACTGAAAACGTTTGTTCTTGTGAGTCTTACAAGATGCCGTAATGCAAATTGCATAAATAATAAAGAAAAAAAAACTAAAAAGTCGGTGATTGCCCCATAGTGGGGATAGGTACTGTGTATGTAAATTCTCACAAGACTACTCCGACTGGTCAATCACTTCACATCCGAAGTATTTCGGTTTTTCTTAATTATGTACTTACCCCATGCTTTCGGACAATACATTGACTATGACATTATTTGCGGTCTCTGTGCTTGCACTACTCTGTACATTCTTTTCCGACTGGGTCTTGATATTTACATTTTTAGTGTTTCTCACTTGAAACTAGAAAAGTATAAATGATTAGTTTGGCTAATGTAAATGAGTAAAAATGCAACCTATTAGGCAGCCTCAAACAAAAAATTACCTTACAAAAATATAAGTATTAACCTCAAAATACAACATTCGAGCAGCGTTCATAAACTCTCTTTGTTTTACCGCTTAGGTAACATTTATTTCTTTTCCTATCCATATTTACATTTATAGTCACTTAAACGCGTATAAAACACTAAATTAACGATTTTCGCTACAGACACATCGACTGTTGTTACCCTACGTCACACGTCGAAGCGCCTGGTAATTTATTACGGCAAACTTTTATCTGTCAATATACGATATTATTATTAGGTGTTTTTATTTAAAACGAATTATGTTAATAAATAATATTTTGTATCGAAAATAAAGACAGCAGGCACCTTCGGAATCACAATACAAACATTTATACGTAAAAGAATTTTTCCTAAATTAAAATTCACAGAGTTTTGGAAGAACAATCATTTTTAAATATCATTTCTTAACATTTTTTTATTTGTTGGTATATTCATTTATTTTAAAATTTTAAAACTGCGGTCACCTTGTGAAGGAACCGAACAAACCTACAAAAAATGTTTTAACGCTTAGAATTACTTCAGGTCAAAGTTGTAGTGAAGAGAAATACATTAAATTTCGCCAGTTCTCTTCGTATTCGGCCGAATCCGTAATATAAACTGTAAAAGTGATAACCGATTTACCGAAATTAGTCGGGAGGGTATAATAATAATAATTTAATTAATATGAAATTTTTATACGTGATAGTGCTACGCATCAGCTATACTCTGGGTAACACGAATGGGTCGGCTCAACCAGGAAAGCTCTTACAGAATACCAGCGTAATATGGTAAGTTGCTATATTGTTATATTGGTAAAATCCTTAATGTTTCTTTGTTTCGTATGTAAAGTGTAAAGAACCAGACACCCTTTTTACTGGAAACAAGGAATTTCATCTTAGTCCTCAGGGATGATAACGCATCATCTGCATTTGGTTTCTTAAGTAGATGTAGATGCCTATGGACCACAGCATCTACTAACTACCACTTACAAATCAATTAGTCTTAGACCTCAGGAATGTCACCGCATTTGTGACCTGCTGCGTTTGAAGTTAGTTGCAGGTGTCGATAAGCTGCAGGAGCATTTTCAGGTGGAGTGGGAGCTCGACTGTTATACATACATAAAATCTAATATATTAAAATTAGTTTTTGTTTGTTCGTATTTTATGCGCTGCCATACCGTACATCAGATTGCGGTAAACCTTTGGCAACATATTGCCTACACTTCCGCAAAGGTTATAGGCAAAATTAAATCCGGTAGGTGGCGCTGTCGTAGAATCCAGATATCACCCGTGCGGAGCCTGGGCAGACAGCACATACACATATACACTCACGCTTGTCACCCAGAGGGGTAGGCAGAGAATACAGACTTCCATTTGGCACGATCCTGACACACCTCTCTCGCCTCCTCCACATTCATATAAGTGTGTACCTACGCATACATGATCGTCGGTTAAGGATACTCTTAACTTGGCCCATTTTCAATATATCGCCAATTTGGTCGATAACCTTCCGCCTAGGTAGTCCCTTTCCCACTCTTCCATTCACTTCTGCAACATAAATCTGTGCCTCCTGTGATGAGTGATTTAAGTTGAGTTGTACCCTTTTTTGTGATTTTAACATGGGCATTATCAGAAAATAATTACGATTTTTTTGGTCTAACTCACGTTTTTCTATCTGCTATAGTTTCGGAGATAATTTTGTGCAAATTGATATAACTGTCCAGAATTTGGCAAAAAATTCGTGAATATCGATATTTGTCAAGATGTAACCTCCATAAGTAATCACTCAATGCACTATTTTTCGTACTTCATGATTTAAATGTGATTGTATTCAATTTCACATTTTATTTTTCAGTACAATTATCGTGAATATTGATGTGCCTAGAGTCATATCCTTTTGAACCGATTCTTTTCGATATGCCTAGGGTACAAATGGACATATACCTACCGATTCCAATGTGAATTTATGAATTTTTTTGTGAAAAGTGATACATCGTGAGATAAATCTTTCTACACAAATCTGTTTTTATGTGTAAACAGATATAAATGTAATTGTATTTAAAAGTCAAACCAATTCTAAAAATATTTATGTAGAACTATTATGTGCTAAATGATACGAGTGTAGGTAGTGTGGGTGCGCGGAGGTGAAGCGCCGCGTGATCGGGGATGCGCGGGACTTGGAGCCGTATTTTGAGTTTTGCTCGTGCTTTCTGCTTTCCGCCCGCAGTGTCGCTGCGGCATTGATGGAGTGAGGTCACGTCCGAATGCGCCATGGATCGACGCGTAAGTTGATAGACGTATCATTTTACACGAAATTCCATAATATTGGATTTTTTGTTTTGATATTGAATTAAATCACCTGACACAAAATAACGTAATGTTTTCGTATAGTCATAGTAATTAAGTTGCTTGATCTTTTCTTTTGCAATTTTGTCCCTATTATTTTGTTTTAACTAGGTATTCAAAGTCATTTCCTGTTTTTTTAATTAACCTTTGATTTATTATTTAAAGTCTTTTTAGAGACAAGTGTTGTTTTCGTGCTGTGGTTTTCAAAACTTTAATGTATTTAATGCTAAATAGAATAATGTTCGTTTCAGTTAAAATCTCGAATTGATAAAATAATGGAGTTGGCCTCTGAAGCCGAAATTGAAGAAAAATATTGTAATACTCAGGGATATGGCTACGAATCAAGCGAGGAGCAAGAAACAAGAAAAACAGTTGAAGGGTCGCGTCATCAGGATGCAATAGTTGCAGAAACGGTTATTGACAAAGAAAAAACTAGTGATATCCAGGAAGAAGGCAACATATTAATAGGGACGCAAGAAGTAAGAAAACCAGTTGAAGAGTCGCGGGACCTTCCAATTGCTGCGGAAACGGTTTGTGACAATAATAAGAGGAACACGACACAAGAGAATTCTTCAAAATACCTACTAGATGACTTGAGAATTTCCGATTCATCAGACGATGGTGATTTTGGATCATCTAGCAGTGATGATTATATTTGCGCTACTGATGAATCGTCGTCATCCAGTGATAATGAAAGAACTTCAGCTAAAAAGAAAAGAACGACTACGTCGTCGGTGAGACATACCTCCAATATTACAGTTCCAGAAACACCCCCGTCGCCCATGAGCACATCAGAGAACCCTGTTCCTGGTTGCTCTTTCTGGGAACGCAACGGTATGAATAGTGCCGGGAAAAAGAAAAAAACAAGAAAAAGTGTCAAGGAGAGAAGACAGGATAGAGCAAGGAGAAAATTGTTTCGTAATACTGGCTTAGAATATATAACGACATCAGGGAAAACAAAGAAACGTCGGCAACTTCATGAACTTGAAAACTGCCGTCAAAAATGCAAGCAGAGACTACCACAGGACTTGAGGGAGAAACTTTTTAAACAGTACTGGAGTTTAGGTAGTTACGAAAATAGAACTAAATACATTGCGAAATGTATTGAAGTCTGCCAAAAAAAAACTTCGAAGCTTTCTCCAAAGAAAAAACGCAACGTCAGCTTTCGTTACTTTGTACATGGTTTTGATCATACAAAACATCCAATTTGCAAAGGATGTTTTTTGAAGACTTTTGATGAAAGTCACAAATATCTACAAACGGTATGCGAGAAACTACGAGACAATGGCGGTCATCTTCCTCAGCGTAAACGTCGAGTTGGTAAGTCAATTCCTGATTTCAAACTAGAGGAAATAAAAGAACATATTGCTTGTTTCCCTTGCACAGAAAGCCACTACGGCCGCAACAAAACCACTAAAAAGTTTTTGAATTCCGAGCTCAACCTTCAAGTTCTTTATAACTTATACAAACTGAAGACTGATGCTCCAGTAAGCAAAACCATCTTTAAAAAGGTCTTTGAAACCATGAACTTATCCTTTAAAAAGCCATCTGTAGACACTTGTTCAAAATGTGACCGCATCAATATGAAACTCAAGTATGCATCTGTGGATCAGGCTGCAAATCTGATAGAGACGTTCAAGGAGCATCAAGAGGCGTTTAAGGCTGCTTACGAAGAGAAAAAGGCGGATAAACAACTGGCTCAATCGAGCGAAGTTGTAGCTGTCATAACATTTGATTTGCAACAATGTTTACCCACCCCGTACTTGCAAACGAATGTTGCATTTTATAAGCGACAATTGTGGACATTTAATTTGACCATACACGATTTGAAAACAAACAAGGCTTTCTGTTACATGTGGCCGGAGTGTGAGGGTAATAGAGGGGCTAATGACATTGCTTCGTGTTTATATGATTTTATCATAAATCAACTACCAAACTTACACCCAAACGCTAAGAAGCTGATCATGTTCTCGGACTCTTGTTCTGGCCAAAACAAGAATTCGATTGTAACAACAATGTTAATGCTAGTTACTAGACTATCCCCACAATTACAATTTATTGAACATAAATTTCTCGTACCTGGCCATACACACATGGAGGCTGACACCGACCATGCATTGATTGAGCGTAAAAAGAAGATCACGAATATGGATATACACTTGCCAAGAGATTGGTACCAACTAGTGCGTACAGCTTCAAACAAAACAGCCAAGTTTACTGTTATCGAAATGACTCATGAAATGTTTTATGATTTTAACATTTTCGTAAAGCAATCTTTTACTTTTAGGAAAACGAATACAGCCAATGAAAAGTTTTTGTGGTTGAACGTTAGATCTGTTCTTTATAACAAAGAAAACATATCCTGTTTTTCTTACAAAAAAGAGTTCAAAGATGTTGAGTACTTGACCATGGACTGTTCTAAACGGGGGAAAACTTATGATAATATATTTACGATTAATATGGTACCGAAAGCTTACCACTCTAAACTTCCTATTTCAACCGATAAGAAGAAAGATCTATTAAATTTGTTATGTTTTATTCATGAGAGCGCTCATGAGTTTTACAGAAGTCTGAGCTGCAAAAATGATGTCAAAGACAGTCCAGCGGATAATGACGATGATTCAGATGGTGAATAGGTTCCGGTTCATATTATAACTTATAGATCGAAAGACTTTGTTATTTTTTTATTGCTTTGTTAACGTTAGTCTACATACAGGTGGGCATATTATAATAATTTAAAAAGGTTCAATTCTGATTTGAGTATAAGTATTTTTTTAGTTAACATTATAATCATTTAAGACGAGTTATCCATCTCAGAGTGCAATTTATTATCTACCTCTATGGAACACCTGTTAAAATTTGAAGTGTTGAAAAATTTTGTTTGTTTGTTATTTTCCTAGATTTTTAGATTAAGACATGATTGTGATACTTTGTATTGTACTTAGTAGGTTAATATTGCTTATCGTGATACCTAAAGATAGATCTGTGCCATTTCTTAGATTTTAAGTTTAAAATTACTTGCTAACTTTTTTACAAATGATAAGTTCCTATTGAGAATAGTTAAGCTACATTCATATTGTTAAATCGTGATTATTTGATCTCAATTTACTTTTTTTAAGAATTTTGATAAATTTGTGCCTTAAATTTGAGTGAATTATTTATTTTGAAAAAGTTTAATAAACGTTGATTATTTTTCTACAACTTGTATTTATTTACACAATCCATATCTCTTTTGCTGATGGGTATATCTCGACTTATATCATTTAACTCATCTTCTAAAATACTAGGATTTTAGTATTCTGATACAATTCAGGTAAATATTGTAAATAGGCGACTGATAAGTAAAAAAATTAAATCTAAACGGTTATATCTTTATCTTTTGTTTGAAGAACACTGTGCTAGGATCATTATTCTGATGAGTTATTATATGTTTTAACTTCGTGTATATCAGTTTACACAACGACAACTTATAGATGCAACGTAATTTAACTGTACAAGTATCATTTATCACATAATTTTAGCACATAATAAAAGGTACAACTCACAGGTTTTCATGATTTACTTTAAAAATTAAATAATGTACTAAAAAACTAAAATATATAGCGAAAGAGAATATTTTACTCTACAAAAGAAGAAACTCAAATTTAACCTAGCCCACTTAGTTCACGAACAAGAATTTTTTAAATCTTGTTTTTGCACTCTTGTAAAATGATGATTTTTCACTTGTATCACCTATCACAGGAGGCACAGAAATTTGCTTTGTCACTCGTTCCTCATTCATGCTTTCCACATGACCAAACCACCGAAGCATTCCTTTCTTAATCCTGGTCACAGCATCATCTTGCAAACCACACTCTTCTATTATCACACAATTTCTCACCCCGTCATTCAGATTCCTTAGCGTCATTAACATACTCCTTAGCATTAGTATAATATAAAATATTAAAATCAGTAGTAAGAAAACAATCAACCTGTTTGTAACATGAAACACGTTTGAAATCAAAGCCGCGAGAGAAGAATTAGAAGACGCTCGAATAAGATGTAATTGAAGCTTTGTTACACACATCGAAGTTCATAAATCATTCGAGATTACGTAAAAGCGGTTAAAACAATTATTTCTTAATTTTAAAAAGAAAATATTGTAAATAATTAAAGCCACGCCATATCCTGTACGAGATTTTTAATTCAGAATATCATTCTTCAGCGCCGTTCACCTCTAAGGTACTACTTATTTTTTATTTTATTTTTTTATATAAAAGGGGACGAACGAGCATGCGGATCGCCTGATGTTAAGTGACTACCGCCGCCCATGATCAACCGCAACACCAGGGGAATTGCAGGTGCGTTGCCGGCCCTTTAGAAAAGAGTAAGCTCTTTTCTTGACGGCCCCTAGGTCGTATCCGGAAAAATCGCCGGTGGTAAACTATTCCACAGAGAGATCGTACGCGGAAGAAAACTCCTTGTGAAATGTACAGTGGTGGACCGCCAAGCATCCAGATGGTGTGGATGGTATCGGGACGTTTGGCGGGTACCGCGACTTATGGACATGGACCAATCCCAATATAGTTACAATAGCGACTACAGCATAACGTCCATTACTGAAAACAGGCCTCCGAATAGGTTGCCTCATAGGGGGGATATTTGCCATAGTATATGTGTATTTTAATATATTTGTATAAAAATATATAATATATTTATATAAAAAATATATAATATATTTATATAAAAAATATATAAAAAATCTGGTTCTAATTCTGCTTCAAAACCTGATTGAATATAGTATTTAATCCTAAATCTAATGTATTATAAATTCGGGATACAGTGAACAACGTCTTCTTCTTATTAAACAGCCTTTCTTAATCGCCGGCGGTACATGGTACTTTGGAGAAAGAGGAACTCTTTAATGATGAACTCTTTCTTCCAGAAGCGGCCCCACAGGAAGTGGACCTGGTCGAGCCCCGACGGTTCGACAAAAAATGAGATTAACTTCATTATGACGACCAGACGCCAACTGTTCAGTGATGTCTCAGTGATCTCAAGGTGAAAACTGGCAGCGATCACCGAATGGTTAGAGGCACACTGAACCTAAACGTTAAGTTGGAGAGGTCTCGTCAAATGAAGTCAACGCTCCGTCCCCCTCGTGCTCTAATCCAGAATCCCGAGACTTTTCAGCTCGAGTTACGTAACCGCTTTCAGTGCCTAGAAGATTGCAATGCAGTGGACAATATGAATGACAAGCTCGTGGAAACTGTCCATGCGGTCGGAGCTAAATTCTGCAAGACCCGCCGCAGAAGAACACAAAAACTCTCCGATCACACTCTTAATTTCATGGCTGTTAGACGGGAGATGAGGCTGCAATCGTCAACAGATTTGACAGCATACAGGCAACTGAACAGACAGATCTCCAAATGCATGCGGCAAGACTTACGCAACTTTAATACTGCTCGTATTAAAGAAGTGATCGAGCGGAACCAGGGCTCCAAAGTCTTTGCCAGAGATCTGTCTGCCAGAAAGAGCCAACTGTCAAAGCTGAAGTCTGAGTGTGGCAGCATCGTTTCCGGAACACACTGAGATTTTGAGTGAGATTGAGAGGTTCTATGGGCAGCTGTACACATCATCGTTGGAGCCACACGCAAGTGTGAGTAACGATACAAGAGCAAGTCTTACCCGACACTACTCCGATGATATCCCGGACGTCAGTCTGAGCGAGATTAGAATGGCTCTCCAGCACCTTAAAAACGGCAGGGCCCCAGGCGAGGATGGAATTACAGCGGAGCGGAGAAGTCCTTCAGAAGCTCTTCAATTCCGTCCTCTATGGTGGCACTACTCCGGAGGCGTGGAGCAGAAGTGCGGTGGTCTTGTTCTTTAAGAAAGGCGACAACGCTCTCTTGAAGAACTACAGACCGATTTCCCTTCTGAGCCGCGTCTACGTGCTGTTTTCGAGAGTCATTACGAATCGTCTCGCACGCAGAATCGACGACTTTCAGCCTCCCGAACAAGCCGGTTTCCGAAAAGGCTTCAGTACCATAGACCACATATATACCCTGCGGCAGATTGTACAGAAGACCGAAGAGTACAATCTGCCACTTTTCCTGGCGTATGTGGACTATGAGAAAGCCTTTGATTCCGTCGAAATTTGGGCGGTGCTACAGTCCCTTCAGCGGTGCCAAGTTGACTGTCGGTATAATGAGGTGCTGAAGTGTTTGTACAGTAGGGCTACGATGGCTATCCGAGTACAGAACCAGAGTTCGAGACCTATCCAACTGCAGAGAGTTGTAAGACAGGGTGGCGTTATATCCCCGAAACTCTTCACCGCTGCGTTGGAAGACGTTTTCAAGCTACTGGACTGGAAAGGATACGGTATTAACATCAATGGCGAGTACATCACTCAACTTTGACTTTGTCCTTATGGCAGAATCGCTGGAGGACCTTAGCACTATGCTCAATGACCTCAATGGTGTCTCCCAACGGATAGGACTTAAGATGAACATGGATAAAACAAAGATTATGTTCAATGTCCATGTCACACCTATGCCGGTAGTTGTGGGGAGCACTATGCTCGAAGTTGTTCGAGTACGTTTACCTGGGACAAATAGTCCGACTAGGTAAGTCCAACTTCGACCGAGAGGTCAATCGACGGATTCAACTCGGCTGGGCAGCGTTCGGGAAATTACGACACATCTTCTCGTCAGATATACTCAATCTCTAAAAACTAAAGTGTACAACCAGTGCATATTGCCAGTGATGACTTACGGATCAGAGACGTGGTCCTTCACTGCTGGCCGTATGAGGACGCTCCAGGTCGCTCAGCGAGCTATGGAGAGGGCTATGCTCGGAGTTTCTCTGCGTAATAGACTTAGAAATGAGGATATCCACAGTAAAACCAGAGTGACCGACATAGCCCAACGGATTAGTAAGCTGAAGTGGCAATGGGCCGGCCATATAGCTCTAAGAACCGATAACCGATGGGGAAGATAGGTTCTCGAGTGGCAGCCTCGTACCGGTAGGCGTAGTGTAGGGCGACCCCCCACTAGATGGAGTGACGACCTGGTAAGACATGCAGGAAGTCGATGGATGCAGGTGGTTCAGGACCGTGCTTTGTGGAATTACTTGGGAGAGGCCTATGTTCAGCAGTGAACTTGTGAGGGGCTGTAATGATGATGATGATGATGACCCGAAACTCGACACACTAATCACGTTAGGAAAATTTGGACCGTACTGCGGTTTTAAGTAAAGATTATTGTTGGTTCTAATATTGGTTGGCTTAGAGGTTGATTGCTCTCGTTAAAATAATCCTTCTAAATAATGCGAACTAAGATTCTCCAGTATTGGAACGATGGGAAAACCAATCTGTGATAAAATAACTTGAAGAAACGTTGATATGGGCTCTACAGAATTCAGGGAGTACTTTCATTGCACGTCTTTAATTTCATAGTATGCAAGGAATCCACGCTATATTCCAGGTTAAGTATTTAACCATTTAACCCATTCATTAAATTTCATGCGAAATTTCGTTAGTAAGTTAAAATTTACTAGCTAAGGTCGGCGTAAGAATAAGCGTAAGAAGCCCTCGATGATTTCTTTATATGAGGTAAGTCAAACAAGCACGCGGCTCACCTGATGGAAAGTGACTACCACCACTCATGAACAATTGAAATACCAGGGAAATTGCCGGCCTTTTAGAAAAGAACAGGCTCTTTTCTTGAAGGTCCCTCCCTCGTATCGGTCTGGAAATCGCTGGTGATAATCGATTCCATACGGAAGTTGTGCGAGGAAGAAAACTTAATTATGTGTACTGTTTTCACCATCACCATTACGCTAAAGCACGTCACCGTCCATAATACGACACGTTTTACATGTCTAAACGAAGTATCATTCAGGAGAAATAGACTCTGTGATGACTGACCGCTAACACTTAGCAGTAGCTCCATTATTATTATTACTACCGCAATATTTTTAAAACTAAACTTACATTCTAAATATGACCCGCCGGACATAAGCTTTCTCTTTTTTCTTTATTTCTGAGAGGGTTTTGAAGCAGTTAGTCCACCTCATTGCTTTAGCACATGTAAGTGAACATCAGACCATGTCTTCGGAACATTCTATTTCTTACACATGCTGGTTTTCTCACAATGTTTTCCTTTACCACTGGGCACCATGGAAAATTGTATAGAATAGTAAGTGATATATTTCTCGGGGATTAAAATTTACCACTAGCTCTTAACCTAATTAACGAGTAGACTTAACTTAATATAGAATCCAATATTTTTAATAACACAAAATTGTAACTACTATTAAAAATAATGTTAAGAGCAGAAATGTTATAAAAAGTAAAATTTATTTCAGTTCATTTCGCTATTCGACGATAGATGGCGTTACTAGGTGAAAATTTTGAGACCCAATATAAAGTTTTATTGCACAGCATATGAAAATAATAAAATATATTTCTGCCTAATAATGAAAATTACCAAACAAATAGCCTCGCCAATAGTAACTAACAACTGGTATCTGTAAAAGGAGTTTGCATACTACTCTTTTAACGGTTTAAGGCCTTAAGGTTAATAGTTTCACATCTTCGGGCAAGTAGAACTCATTATCTGTTTTAGCTAGCTGTCTTAGCTGAGTGATAACAAACTTTGTATATAAAACGTTCTTTATTACTAATATTGCCTCTATGTCGTTAGTTATTGCTAAGACATGCATATCCCCGTGTTTAAGAGAGAACTTAAAAAACTACTATGAATAAATTAATTTATATGATATGCACTAACTGTGCATATACGAGTATACTATAGGTACTGCATAATTTTTTGCCAATATTAAAATAAGGTGTTTTTATATATCCCTTTGTATTTTCTATTTCATTTACTACGATGAGTGTTTAGAGAGATTGTATGGATCTATTTCAGCCACCTAATTTCACTATCGCAAATCGTTACAGAATTTGCGATATCAACCACACGATATGGCATCGCATGACTTTTTTGTGGACTCGGCTACAACCTAAAAATCTCTTTCCGGCCAGTGCACCTGCCTTTCCTCTGGTGTTGCATTGGTTCATGGGCGGCGGTAGTAATATATGTTGGTATTATATTTGGTATTAGATCATATTAATACAATACATTATATTGGTATTAAATTATATTAATAATATATAATACCATTGATGAACCACAAAGTAGTATTATAGTGAGGGCTTTATATGAAACACCTTTTATTTAAAATATTAAAAATCTTTAGTATTAGACCTTGGGGTGATTTCATTTTAATATCGCTTATTGTTCTTGTGGCTGTTATAGCATTTTCTCCGCTTTATTATTAGATCACACTTAACATAAGGCCGCATGCTCGTTTGCTTCCTTTCCTATAAAAAAATTGGGCTTATGGTCATTCGATCGTGAATCACCGATCATTGTTCTAGAGAGAGATAGATAGATAGATAATTCTTCATTGTACACCAAATCAATACATAAACAAAAGACGAAGAAGAAAAAATAGTGTCACAATGGGCTGTCTTATCTCTAAAAGCGATTTCTTCCATACAACCTTTGGATGAACAGGATCGCAAAAAGTAGTAAATTGTGTGGTTTAGTGACGCAGAAACAATATATATAAATATGTCCATATTTTATATAATATAATTAGAAATGAACAACAAATAAATGCCAAAAATACGAATGTATACTATATATATAGATGGCACGAACTCAACGATTAAGATAGTGACTGTGTACAAGTTTCTGAAAAACAGGTAAACACTGGCATATGTTAGATTTTCCAATCTATACGAACTACCGATGATAATTACCTGAGTCTTTAGGTATACCCAGAGAGCTAAGTATACCCAGAAAAATTTCAAAATTAACTAAGTTAAAGGCATTGCTAAAATCTAACAGAGAAAGGATAGTTAACTTGCCATTTTCCATTCCAGATCTAATATCTTCCGTAATATTGACTAAGACTATGGCAGTACTATGCCCAGGACGAAAACCGGATTGTAGAGGATTTAGCAGGGAATGATTTTGGAGGAAAGTATTGAGCTGATTATATATCAAGCGTTCGAGAACTTCGGACAGGAATGGCAAAATAGACATAGGACGATATTCCGAAAAAGATGTATGGTTAGGTTTTATAGGCAACGGTATGATGTGAGCGTCTTTCCAAGTTGTTGGAAAAACACCACTAGAAATCGAGGAGTTGAGGATATGGCAAAGTATTGGGATGATTATGTCAAGAATCGGAAGGATCATATTACGGCTGATACTGCCGATTGCATTCGAAGTAATGGATAGAGTACTCTTCTTAACATCACAAGCAGAAAATTGATTTAGGACAAAAGATGAATGATCAGGAGTTGGAAGCGATGAAAGAAAATTTAATGTGTTAAATTTTGTAGTCCCATTAAGGTTGGACGAGGATGAGAAGAATTGATTCAGTAAATCAATGTTTAAATCTTTAGAGAGTACATTATTACGAGACTTTCCAACCCCCATTGATCTAAGAAAATTCCAAACTTTAGCCGCATCACCAATTTGTACTGATTTATGGATATAGTGGCGCTGAACATCCCTACATACCCTATTGCAGTGATTTCGAATAGTGACATATTTTTCCAGTTTATAGATGTAGGCCTACATTTATATTTTGTCCTGGCTGCAGCTTTTTTGTTTAAAATTGATTTTATTTCTCTATCAGTCAGCCGTGGTGAAGGGCGATATCTCATTTTAATTACGCGAACTGGTGCATGTTTATCATAGAGACAGGTGAGGTAAGTCGTAAATATTGCAACTTTATCGTCAACTGATTCTGCATTTAAAACGGCTGACCAATCAATGTTGGAAGCATCTTCGCAGAGATTTTGTATATACATGCCACCGAAATTGCGTTGCAGAAGAAACTTAGACTTAATTTTAGGTTGCCGGACATTATAAGAGAGAAATATAAGATCGTGGTAAGAGAAGGCATCCGCTGAACATTGACTATGCTCAACGGCGAGTTCAGAAGAGGACACAAATTTAAGGTTGAGCAATGACGGAGTAGCATTAGGAAAGGATGAGTAGAATTTAAAGGTAAAATAGAGAGATTAGTGGAATTTACTATAGATCGAAGAGAGGATGAACGAGAGTCTTGTTTAAGCAGACAAGTATTAAAGTCGCCCATAATGATCGTGTGCGAGTAAGAGGATACATTTTCTAAACTATTTTCTAAGGAAGTGAAGAAGTCAATTCGAGATGAAGGACAGTAATATACCCCCAGCAAAATTTTCGTGTGATTAAGCTTCACCTCAATAAAAAGACGTTCACATGCATTAAGCGGAGTTGGTTGAGATGACATACAACAACAACAACAACAGAAAAGGGAATAGACGCTCGGAGATATATTGCCACACCTCCACCACCGCCAACAGTACGATTATTTATTATGAGGTGAAAGCCAGATAAAGAATAATTAGTGGAAGGGAGACAAGGTTTAAGCCATGACTCAGAAACGAGAATAGCATGAATATCCTTAGAATCAAAGGTAGCCAGCATATCTGAAAAGTGAGCCGGAATGCTTTGGGCATTGATGTGAACGACTTTGAAATTTTTGGGAACATTAGAAAATTGTGAAGCTAGTATTTCAGAGAGAGGCTGTAAGCTAGGAATATTGCCATCATCACTATCTGCAGTTAGATAGGTTTCAGTATCACTACTAATGTCTAAACATGACACTATAAAATAACAATTAATGTTTATATATGAAAAATATAACGTACAATGAGTAAAATACAATAAAAATAAGGTAATAAATTTCCTAAAACTAAGAACAAACAAAAAGAAACAAATAAAAAATACTTTAGTGTCCACCTGCTAGTTGAGTGTTTTTATACGTACAGTTTAAGTACATTATCTTTACGACACTTTACCACTAAATGGAAAATAAAAAAGAGGATTAATAATATCAAGGTTCAAGTAAAAGAAAGAAAAAAAATTCAATAAGTGCACAAAACAAATACCGTTAAGGGAAACGCAACGGACAATGCGTTTGTTAACATTACGTTGTCGTTAAAGCGCGACATAACCTTATAATTGTGATATTAGTGTTAACATTATCTGTGGTATAACGTAGTATTCACAACACAAACTAATAAGAGTACTATAATAACGTACACAACAATGGCTCAGAAGGACTGGAACCCAGAGCCGTGAAGCCAGTTAAATAAAAAAAGTCACAAGTATAATGTACAGAATACTTTTACACCTAGCAGATTTAAGATAATGTTACACATTGTCAATGAGTAATGATAATGTTTCGCATTGTCAATTAGTAATGATAATGTTTCACATTGTCAATTAGTAAACATTTTTTTTTTGGTATAATAAATGGAAAGTGGGGTTAAAAATTATAATGCTTATTATTATGTAGATTCAATGGTAAAAAAAATGTTGCACAAAACATAAGGTATAGTCTAAATTTCGTCCCACTGCTAGGCACAGGCCTCCCTATATTGATGATGATGAGAGGGTTTTGCACTAGCTTATAACACATTCACAAAGAAAATAAGTCTCACAAGATATTTGTTGTTAAAAAACTTGGTATAAAGCGTTAAAAAACTTGGCAAAATTTAGGCACGGCAAATCCTGTACACTTAACACTACTTCACAACGGCGTTTCGCTTGGGCCTCCCAGCTGCAGTTTTCGTTACTGGTTTTGGGCTTGTCTGGTAATCGATTTTGCTGTTGTCGTTCAGACAGGTTACACGATATCTGGTTCCATCAGGTTTCGCAATGTATACAGATCCATCTTTAGTCCAGCATTTGGAGATACCAAATTTTTCACGGGCAACTACAAAAAGATCATGCCGAAGCTTGGTGAGAAATTCGGATACTGTGGTTCCAGAGCCTTTAAGTTGGGATTTTGCGTACCAGACTTTATCACGCAACCCTACATCTAGGAATTTCTTAGGAGCTGTTGGTCTACCCAATCTGTGACAACGCTTAATATCACTGACAGAGACGTTGTCTAATTTCAACTGATTTTGCAGAACCTTGGTGACAGCCAAAGCGGTGTCTTCTTTTGCAATCTCTGGTACACCATGAAGCAGGAACATTTTCCTTCGACTTCGTATTTCCATGCTGTCAGCATTACGAGCAAGTAATTCCATCTGCTGCTGAAGACTGTTTAGTGCCTGTCCTACAAATATCTTGAAAGACGCAAACTCAGCTACCAAAGAAGGTGGATGTGCTTGGCGTTTTCCGTAATTCTTCTTCAAAATCATTCATCCTTTTATGAAACACCTCCATCAAACTGAACATAGTGTTTTTAATAGAGATATTGCGTTTTAAATATTTCCCTGACAGGTTTCGTTTTTCTAAAACAAGTAAAAGTCTAGATAATTTCGTCAATTGCTGAACACGACTAGATTTTCCTTCTTATTTTAGAATGGATTTGGAAATTATGAATATTCTTAAATAATAAGGCCACATTGAACTTGTACATTAAAAGTTTTATTTCTAATTAAAAAAAATATTAAAATGCTTTGTTTCTTAAGTACTTTTGTCTTCAATACTTAATGCTATTGTTCAACAAACACAACAATAAAAAAAGCAAATGGCCGATTATATCGTGTTTATCATGCCACAGATATATTATTGGCGGTTAATAAGACGTCAACACGTCAAAATATCATTATCATCGTATTGTTCTACTGTGAGATTATCTGTACATGAAGATAGTTGTTGATGACGTCTGTCTATGCGATAGTGATGGGCAATTTCTTGTCCAATTGGATTGAAACTGTTGATGTGTTAATTTGATTCTCATAGACTGCAGTAGTATTGGTTTGAATATTTTTTTATAATATTGAACTAACAATTATAATATAATGTAAAACGATAATAGTAAGTGACTTCTGCAGCGCATGGAGACCTGCAGTTAACTTTAAACAAAGAAGCTGATGCGTTGTCGCCTCCGAACACGAAGACGGAATATGCATGCCGACACGTGATACTCGTAGTAATGTATAATATGTGATAGAAAAAACCAATACGGTTAGCTCCTTATATTATATAACCTCATCATATATTCTCAAACTACTTTACACTTTATGATTTCCTAGTATAATTACGCGAATTTAACGCATGGAATAAAACTAATTTTAAAATCCGTAAAATTAATTTTTTTAATTCTCGACGATTTGGGAAATTTAGAGCATACGGTCACGAGGTATTCTCCGACAACTTATATAAAATCAATAAAAATAGTTTTATTCCATACTTTTTACTTTACTTTCACCATTCAAATTGATTACAACAATCTGTCAATATTTCTAAAAACTGTCAAAATTATTTAATCTGAGAATGCGAGTACAACCCTAACACAGACGTCTGTTAATTGGGATGGTTACTTTGCGTTTTGATGCGACATGCCTTCCAACTAGTAAACTAGTGATAACATACTGCATGTTTTGTAAGGCTGCCACAATTGGAATTCGAATTAAAAATAACACAGTAAGCTAGTCGTCCGGGATATTCGATTTTTGAACGAGCTTATAAAAAACGAGAAGGTTATATAACCGAGTAGCATGTTTTTTGTATATTTACCATTTCTCGGAAATGGATGAATCATTTTTAATTTTTTTTTTAATTTTTTTTATTAAATAGAAGAAGGGGTCGTTCAAAGATTATAAAATAAAATAATATTATTGAAATTTAAATAAAAATTCACCCCTTAAGTTGAAAAAAAAAGCGAATGAGGTTTGCATAATCACTATTACGGACGTTATTCTAGTCGTTGACTGCCTCGTTGGTCTATTCTTCTATTGGTTGGAGTAGTGCCACTGCTTGTGATGTGATCCCGAGTTCGAATCCCCGATCGGGCCAAAAAAGTCAGTTTTTGAGCTTTTACATCAAAGAAATTCTTATGAGCTGTCCGGGGTTAGGAAGCTGGCGGTGTCTCAACCTTGTGCCTCGGAAAGAACGCAAAGCCGTCGGTTCTGCACCTGATTTCGCTCCGGTTGTGTTTTTTTAACGTGCCATCGGACCATGAAAGTGAAGGAATAAAGAGTGTAACTGTGCTTGCGCATACACTTGGGTACTATAATCCTGTCCTGCGCCGGTGGTTAGTCTCCGTTGAGGCTGGCCGCCGTGACCGCAATTCGGTATCGAGGACATTATTATTTTTATTCTATTTGTTACCTCGAGCTTGTGATTTTATTTAGTCCATTCGAAAGAATATTTTTTTAATTAAAAGTATAAATTAACTTGAAAAACTATATATGAAATAATTTTATTCTATATTAATTTATGAACTCAGGGCTTAAATTTTTCGAAACACTATGTTTTAGCACCGACTTCGAAAGCTATAATGCGAAAATTATTTTTATCCTTATTAGTTTTCGAAGACGGGTTTTTTTTGTTAAAAGTTTAATTATTATTAATCACTAAAAACTTTCTCAGATAATCCTAATTGTGTATTTACATTATACAACAGCTCTTAACCTGGTTTTGCTTAGTTTAAACGAAAACAGATCTAGCTTTTTTGGTCCCACAAAGAAGGGAAAGTTTATAAAAAACACAAAAGGGATCCCGGAGAAAGATATTATGAGAAAATAGCAAAAAGCATATGTTCGCTGTTGCCTACTTTTGCCGTTAAAGAACTGTGGGTCACGTACGTTCCGTAACGGCAGTGGCTGTTGCCAGTTTGAAGAGCAAGAGAGATACGGTTGACTGCATCATTGGTCTAGTGGTCGGACGTGTGACTGTTGACTTCGTGGTACCAGATTCGACTGTCAAGTGGGGCTAAAAATCTATTATTGAGTTTCTTCATCAAGAAATTTTCAGTAGCATCCTTTTTCGAAAAGTTACCGGTGTTTCACCCGAGTGCCTAAGAAAGTACGTAAAGCTGATGGTTTTGCGCCTGATCTCACTCCGGTCGTGTCGTATTGCCATCTCATCCTACTGTAAGAGTGAGAGGTTGGAGTATGCACCTGTAGTTACACTTACTCCCACACTTGCATACACTCGTGCATTATAATCCTGTCCGCGCAAGGTTCATAAATAACAAACGTGATTATACAGATTTTAAGCTATTTCCATAGTTATCACTCTAACTTCGTGGTCACGCTGTTGTACAATAATAAAAAGTTGATAAAAAAGTCTCACAGCTGGGCGTAGACCTTCTATAATTTCTGTGAACATTGAGTTAATTCATAAGTAGAGTTGCTGTGGGCTAACTTTACATATCTTTGTTTTTTTTTATTTCTCAGTCATGAATGTTTCCTCACGATGCTTTCTTTCTCCGCCAGTACTAAAAATATATAACAGACTAATACAAAAATAGCTCTTTGTTATTGTGAGTACAAAAACGTCTAAAACAACTCCACCAGGCGTCCCAAGACGCGACGACATGGAAAAAACTCGATCTAGATCGTACAATGGACAGGATATGATCGTTTCAACTGAACGCGCATGTATCTTTTATCTTTTATTTTGACGTAACAGTGTTGGCCTCGTATATACGTGTAATAAAATTGATTTTGGTGTGACAATAACATTTGTAACCGCAAAAGCCATGGTGCTGGGTCGCGTGCGTGTAAATCGATTATCGAGAGGATAAGTGGATTGAATGTGATTGAAGATTATGGACGTTTCTAATGACAGGTGTACTGTAATTTTACGGTTATATTTTTTAAATCTTAATAAGACAAAGTAATTAACATTTTTACTTGATGGTTGGCGACTACTACACTCCATAGACACCTGTATACGATTTTAAACTAAGAAAGTTACGCTCTCCGGTGACAAGATAAAATGCCTCTCAGTACACCAATAGTTATACAGACTCTGGATACACATCAAGTCGAACGAAATTGTTGTTTATCTGCTGCTTGGCCTAAGCAAGCAGAGTTCTTGTAAAGAAACAGTACCTTACCATCTTTTTGTCTTTCTTAACATGGGGAAATGCCTACGCATACGCGCTTCGCGGGGGCACGGAATGGTTATGTTGGACTCGCACCGAGTTAAAGACGCATTGTGTTCCACCTTCGCCGCATATTGACAGAACCACAGGAACGCTTTTGCACATATCCACGGCCCCACCAGCTCCGGCTGTCACAGCAGTCCACATGACCCTCCGCCTACCAAGTTTCCGCCGCGGAGGGTAGGGAGAGCTACTCCCTGCGCGACCCCGCCACCACCGCATCAACGGTGCTGCCTCATCAGAGTCGCGAAGGGTAGGGTGAGTAACGCATCGCCATACATACACTCCTGTTCCCCCGCGACTCCACCTCGGTTGCAGCGGTAAGGGGGAGAGGATACACTCGGAGTGGTCACCTCGGGCCAGCCATGAGGGTTCCTCTTAATTGACCGCGGGTGACCAATCCACAGCTACCAAGCCCCCTGTTACTACAAGGTGAGAACCCATTCGGGGGAAGTGTCTTACCATCTAGTGAATGTATTAGTAGTGTTATGTTATTATCTAATCTAATTTTGGCAAAATTCCTGCTATGAGGCAATCTATGGGGGAAGCCCATGTTTAGTAGTGGACTTTTATAGGCTCTAATAGATACCAGAAAGGTTTTGTATATTATTAGAGTAAACATCGATTTTTTTTGTTTTTTTTTTATTAGAAAAGAATATTAACAATGCTATAAACATTACTAATATTCCCCTTAACCACTCGTAGTAAGCTTAAATTGTTTGTGTTACGAGTAATTCACGCCAGTAGTTGAGTGGTGGATTCGAACCCACGACCTTTTTGAGTTCGCTATCCGCACGAAATTGTGATTTATTTTTTAAATATTTATTATAGAAGGAGAAGAATTAAGCTAATATCATTCGAAAGACACTGTAACCACTATAGAAAAAAATTGTGTTTATTTTGGCGTAAAGGTAGGTAAAATTAGGTGAACTCGCCAATTCTGTCTTGGTCTAAAATTATATAATTTATGTACTTAAATCCTTATGATATAGATCTTTAAATAACAGTGAAAAATACATCTTAACCAATCTAATAGTTTCAATAGGTTATATAGATTTAAGTGACATTTTAAGTTCTAATAGCTTAAAATGACTTTAAAATTACTTTTTGCAAATGCACTTTTAAAATACCCAAGATATTCGATTAGGATTCGGATTAGAATATTGGTTCCTTGAGTTGGATTCCATTGCTGGTGAAAATAAAATGTATAAAAAAGCAGTTTAGATTTTCTATATCACTGTGGCTTTAAGATATGATTTTTTCTCTTTAGTTAGTATAAATATTTAAATTTAAATTTCTGCACAATAAACTTAACATTATGCTTATAAAGCACTGAAGATCGAAAGCAATGTCGTTGATGTATTCACGGACGTTTTCAAATGAGTGGAGGAAACGTGATTTGTATTGAACCTGTTGTTAGGAAAATAACCCAAAACCTTCGTGTACACAGATAATATCCATAAGCATAATAACAATAAATTGCAAAGTTTGAACTATCAAACACCTCGCTTCAATTTCATATCTTCGGACCAATCGCCAGTTCACGCTCTCGCTACAGTACGGCTTTTTCGAACATTTCGATTGTTCCCACGGCATCTGCGCATCACTATTTTACATTCCCTGACTACTTGAAGGATTTTAATGATGTAACATCTTCCAAGTAAATTTATAAAATTAAGAATAATGATACAAGTTTAATATTTTTTTCTAAAATAGTTTTATGAAAAGTAATTTTTTATTTTTACCTCTGGTTCGGCAATATCTCTGTCCTGGGAAGAACTAGCAATAAACCAAGCATGACTTTTTTCCACACTAACATTATAAAATAAGTTGCATAATATATTGAGAGAAAAAAAAAAGAAACAGCTTAAAATCAAAACTAAACGCAATAAAATAAAAATAAATAGTTCTAATAAATATAATAATAATAGATCTAATAAATGAAAATATAATTGAGTAAAACAACTTTTTCGGATTTTATCTTGTGTATGTACTCTGGTGGAGTGGTGGAGTACCTAACTCAGGGTTAACATTGACATCGGGACGTCAGTCACCTCAGTCCCCCGTGACCATGGGTGCTCTAAAGCACCCGAAACGTAGGGAATTAAAAACATCTAAAATTAAATGCGATAAAATCCGTAAAAGAAGTTATAATAAATGTATAGTGATCGCGTAAATATAAGACATAATTATGAAAATAAAATATTAAAGATCAGATTAGTAAAAATTAAAAAAGCAATCAAATTTTAAATTCCATATGATTCGCAAACGGAGACAATTTTCTGATTGTAGCATCTGTCAGTTTTCAAGAGTTATTGCTGTGGTCGAAATTGGTCATAAGCACATCATCATTTAACATCATCATCATCAGCGTTAGTCGGCCTCACTATTGTAGGGAGGATTTAATCGATAAACTAGTCAGGCTTCCTTAGATTGACATGGTACCAGCATCGCATTGCGGCACCAGCAGCAGACCTCTGACACCTTTGACTTTGCTGCCTGTCGTTCGTCTGGGTATTTTACTTCAGGGGTAGAGGAGATGGTTACCGCCATCTATCAGAAGCTACGAAATCTTTTGGCATATCCCATTGTCGCGTCCTACAACACCCATAGGACGAAATGGGGTGTTGAATTCTCTCATGCCAACACTATATGCCCGTTATAAGGGGCAATCACATTAAATAAATTTTTGAAAACTAATACTCCATATTTCACCCATCACTTATTAAAGTCCATTGTTGAACATAGGCATCCCCCATAGATTGCTTCATAGGGGGGATATTTGCCATATTTGCCACGGTTGGCAAGTGGGTATATAACCCCCTCTGTCACCCTCTGTTTCCCTCTGTCATCTCGATCTATGACGGTATTCTTACATTGCCACTACATGGTTTTAGCACGCTATATATAAATTAGCTAGACCTGTATATATGTATGCACTTGTGTATGCATGAATTTCATGGAATTTTATAATTCAGTTTTCATCCACCTCCAAGCGTGTACATAATTTAAAATACAGACGTATTAAGAACCGATGATAATACAATAATTTAATGTCTATAACCTAGTTTCATTTTATTTTATTTTATTCAAAAAATTTACTTTTTAAAAATTATAATAATATAACTAATAAGCCAGTTATAAGTTTCAAGTTATCACGAATATCATCATAGCTCATTATCAGTAAGTATTGTTTTTGTATTTCTTTTTTTAATTTTTAACATATATTTTTCTGCACTTAATTTTATTTAAAATCCATTTTCTGCGCGGTCGTCAATTAGTATTCACCAATAAACATATCTAAACAAGCCAACGTAATTCTTATATACTTTATGCATTCGTTTTATTGAGAGACATTGAGTTAAACGGTCTTGCACAAACGAGCTTGGCGTAAGTCGGTGGCTGATTTGCATACGGCCGGTATCACGCCGAGACTGATCTGTGACCTGCTTAATTGGAACCTTCATCTGCCATTCTTTCATCAAGGATTTTGAATAGATTATTTAGCTTTTTTAAATTTACAGTCATATTGGCACATGCGAAGGGTAAAGTACAGTACAGCCTATATACGTCCCACAGCTGGGCACAGGCCTCCCCTCAGTTCTGAGAGGGTTTTAGGGCAAAGAACTGTCCGCCGCGCTGCCCCAATGCGTGTTGGCGAACTTCACATGTCTTCGAAATATTTTTTTTCTTATTCCTCACACATGCAGGTTTCCTCACGAGGTTTTCTTATGCCTATTGGCCGCAGTAGCCATGTACCACGAGGTTGTGTCGACTGTTAGCTCACGAGGTAAACGTTATAAAACCACGCTACGTTTATGTCATGGTTGTAGCAAGAAAGTGTCCGCTCAATCGGGGAACGACCAAGCTCTCACAGAATACCACCAGCGTGAAATTTGTCGTGTTTCTTAAGGTGATTCTAGAGGAGTGGGAACACTTTTTACTACCAACAAGGTCTTCTGTCTTAGAATTTCGTACTTACAACGTAAACATTTTGATTCTTAATCGAGGACAGATATAGGGGTCTTTGGGCCACGGCATCTACTTGCTATTAGGTGGTCTTATTCTATAAAAAATACAATGTTATATTCATCCCATAGGTGCCGGAAGAAGCGATAGAGTGAAACTGAAAGAGACAAATACTAATAACAAGTTATTTATAATAAAGAAAACTGCGGTGGTTATCCCACCTACAAAGCGTCGCAACTACAGCGAATCTCACCTCTATGGGACAATCCATGGGGGAGATCTAAGTTCGGCAGTGGACTTATATAGATTAATGCTGTAAATTTTACGTAGTTTAGTTATAGAGATACACAAAAAGCTGCTTTTAAGATATCAGTGGTTGATGTTTGTATTTTTACAAAATTTAAATAAAACTAGTTTTTACGGATTTTATCGCGTATATAAACTTTTTTTTATATATCCCCGTAACCATGGGTGTATAAAAGTTAATATACGCATTAATACACGTGTAATGTTTTTACAACATAATTATGACTACCCTCAATTTTTATCGAATGTAATTTTTGCTGCAATGTTTTTTATATATTATAGTATGGACTGTCAAGGAAAGTTAAGGGTAGAATAATATAAGATCGTTTATATTCCTTACTAATTATTGACCTGAGTATGGCTTGGATCGTTTTAGCGTTACTACATACTCCCTTGGTTGAAACACTTTACGCATTGTGATACTCTATCACCATACTGCGAAATATTTGACTTAATAAAATTTAAATATAAAGTAACATTACAGATTAAATATACGTCACGTCATACCGCTTATGGCATATGCCCCATTGCCTTTCCGTAAGGGTATGAAGCAGTGTGCGCATCGCGCGGCTCTAGTAAACGTTGGTGGAATTCACATGTCCTGATATTTGTCAGATATGCGAGAAACCTGCTCTATGGTGTTTTTTTATCGCCCAGTGAGAATAAATCAGCACTTAAGATTGAACTCGAATTGCCCTCATATAATCAAATTAACAGAGGCATAAAGTTTTGTAAATTTAAAAAAAATTCGGGCCCTATCGCGGTAATATCATTACTCAACTCCGTTATTAATACTAGCGATATAATCTGTGCTAATGAATAATACATATCCTTATTTATCTCTACCGTTACACGAACCTTATGTAGTTTATAAATAAATTATATCATTGGTCACTTAAAACTTGTACCGATATATGTGTGTGAACAGTCCTGTCTCCTATTTTTACACAGTTATGGCAGTGTGTGTAATAATTATCTGTGATTTGGGAGGCGTGGTCCAGACCAAAGAATGGTAGATTGGTTCATATGGCAAACGGTCGACTTGTACGGTCGTGTCGCAGTAATAGTTTTCGGTTCAGTTTATGAAATATTAAAGAAAATCTTAACATCGAGAAATCGTCAGGTTTAAGGGAATTTTCTTATTTTTTATTCTTCACAGCATGTGATCATACTGGATGTTTGTACCTTTCAGACCGAAACACAGCAATGCAAACACTACGATTTGGCGGCAATAACAAGTAAGAGGATAGTACCTACTTAGACGAACACCTAGGCTCCTAGAATCCTAATACCTAGTTAATATTACACTTTTTTATAGAGACGATATAAGGGTGCCAAACAAGCACACAGTCCACCCGATAGTAAGTAGATGCTGTGGCCCATAGACATTTACATTAAAGCCCCGGGTACACTAGGGGACATTTTGTCCCGCAACATGACGCGGAACACTCAATCTACGTGACGATGCAACGTTGCACGGTGTCCCTCAACATGGCCCGCAACATTTTACGTGACGCGGAACATGTTGCATGTTCCCGCTCCGAGAGCGAGCGCACGTGTCCCGCGTCAATTTCGCGCCATTTTGTGAATGCAATGGCAAGTCTGATATGAGGGCCAACACCGTTCCGTAGTATTGTATCCAGTTTGGAAGGTTTGATCACTTGTAGTAAAGTTTCAAAATCAAACGTTGAAATTCGAGTAAAATCACCAAAAGACCCATCAGACATTCGGGGATCACTTAAAATATTATTTATTTTTTCTTCTCGTTGGAGTAAGAAATTCCGCATCCATCACCTTCTCGTTCGCTTACGTTCCACTCCCGAAGTAAGTACTATGTATGTAGCACTGATTGTCACAACCTCCTCGGGGGACATTTTTATAAACACTGACTAAAGTGGCTTGCAAAATATTCCGCGACATATGTCTCGGAACATTCCACGTAATTGTTTAGTGACATGTTGCGCAACATGCCGCTCCTTTTGTCCCGAAGTATATCCAAGGCTTTATCCTCGATTAAGAATCAAAAATACGTTGTACGTATGCGTTGTCACCCCTGAGGACTAAGATGGAATGCCTCGTTTCCAGTAAAAAGGGTCACCGGTTCTTTACACTCATCCTATTTTTTTACACCCTACTTTTTTCCAAACGCTAAAAAAGGTCATTCAGTATAACTCTGGTCGTATCGGATTGCCATCCTATCAGACTATGAGAGTGAGGGTAGTCTCTCACTCTCATAGTCCAATGGAACAAGAATGAGAGCAGAAAGTGTACATATGCTTGTGTTACACTTGCACACTATAATTCTGTCCTGTGCAGACGATTATTATCTGTTGAGATTGACCGCTGTGATTGAAATTCGGTGTGGTGTGGTCATTATCTGACAGATTTTGCGGTAGAGACATGCTGCAGCTATACTATGATTGTGGCACGAATAAGTCGGCTTAACCGGGGTAGGACCACGCTCTCATGGAATACCAGCACAAAACTCTGTTTTGTTTATTGAGTGTCGAGAACCTGAGACATTTTTTACTGGAAACGAAGCATTCCGTCTTAGTCCAGGTGACAACGCATATGCATTTTGTTCTTAATCGAAGATAAATGTAGATGTCTATATTCCACAGCATCTACTTGGACCTTGTGCTCATTTGTCACCCTTATTTCTTAGAAATTATTCTATGAAATAAAAATAAATGTGCCCTAAACAAGCAATGGAGAGATGTAATAAATTTAATATAACAAAATTCTTTTTTAATCTTTTTTTTACATCTTCTTTTTTGTAATCTGTTACTTTTACTTTTATAATTATTGCAATAACCAAACCAGGACCATCGTGAAATTTAGTTTATGAGTTTATGACTACTTATATAGTAACATTGTATATAATGTTGAACGGCTCCGTGGCGCACTGGCTTATCAATAAGTAACGGCGAGGGCCGCGGGTTCGAATCTCGTACGTATCGAGTATTTGTATGGCCTACAAATCATTGTTTCGGATCCGGATGTTCGTCCTTGTGCAATTGTACTGTGTATAAAGTACCTTTACGATATAGAAGAAACTCCAAGAATAGGTGTAATTTTGTTTCTAAATGTTGTGCAATAAATCATATTTGTATTTTTTTTAAATATCTTTAAACTTCATCATACTAACTCTTGGATTTTCTCGTCAATTATTGAAACGCCCTAACGATGCGTTTGTCAGCGACAGATACGATATTCTGATTTACAACCGCCACAGCCCCCACACGATGGCGTCTGACCGATTTAGATAAAACGGCATATCAACTAGGTTTACATTACTGTTCCATAATGTCGTTATTAATGACAACGATACTTATTGACTTGTAATAAAGGTTAGATCAGCTTTCTTAGAGTTACATTTTAAGTTGTAAGGCTATATGCAAAACGTTCGCAAGAAAATGTCTATCCTACAAATAGAACCTTGCGTCGTATTGATTTATATGAAGAGACACTATCTAGGACAACGACACGCGAAACATATTACTTGACTCTATACGGTCATCTGCAACGTTTTCTCTCAACCACTGTAAATGGATATGCTAAACACACCTTTATTTAGGTGCTGGAGTGGTCAAAATGGTGTGAAAATTTTAGAAACAGATGCAGAAATTAGTACTATAAACTCATTCAGAATATCGTTAATTACTGACAAATCTGTGTTACCGTAATATTAAACGCAATATGCGACCAAAATTGGATTTTATTGCTTTTGCCTTAAAGGTGCCCTTCCCTTCATTTATTTATCTTCGGTCTTACCTGGTGTTACTACTTTATATTCCCTTCTTCTATAAATAAACTGCAGCTAAATTAATAATGACCGTTTTTTTTCGTAAATATAGTTTTATGTTATAGATATATAAAGATAGGATAAATAGAGATATATAAAGATAGGAGGTTATGCTCTCGAAATAACACTAAGTTAAACTCTAATCATGCTGTAAGTATTTTAACCCACCTCAAATATAGGAGGAGGTTTAAAATTCGATGTGTTTATAGAATAAGGGTGACAAAAAGCACACATTCCAACTGATTGTAAGTGGATGCCGTGACCCATAGACATCTACTTTTATCCTCGATTAAGAATCAAGATGTAGATACGTTGTCAACCCTGAGCACTGAGATTAAATGGCTTGTTTTTAGTAAAAAAAGGTCTCCGGTTCTCCACACTCACCATAAAAAACACATTCATGCTACAACTAATATAGGTGCAGCATGTTTTTTATGTATGTTACGTAATATCTCCATCTAACGTTAACAAATTTTGATGACTTTTTTTATTATTTTACAGATCATACTTCAAGGATGATGAAGGTTTTGATGTAACAATTTAAACGAAATTGAGATTGTAGTATTGTGATGCAAATCACAACTACAACATTTGCTTGTCAAACAACTCTATTTCAAAGGCAGTACTCTAAGCTTTTGATGTTAAGTTTCCTAACAAACTAGATAATCTCACAATACTGGAATCGATACATCGGTCGTCTAGCAAATTATGGAATCCAACAGAATATATTAATACGTGAGAAAGGATCGAGTTAGTTTGGAGATGTCTGCCGCTCTAAATCAGTGCAACAATGCGACTCTAGCTTGTTCTCATTTGGTTATAGATGGTAGTTAGTTTAATGTGGGTAAGCCTGACTTGAAAAAAAAGTAAAAGAAATGTTCATTTCTGTGTGTTGAATTGTAAGATATACACATGTCCTTTTTCGCTCTAGTCCTTCATAATCTAAACATAATATCATTAGGGTAAATCAGTTGCCTTACTAATAAACATCGATGACTATTTTGGCTACAATTACAACCTTTGTGCGTGATCGAAAACTTCATATTAGTAATTTCAGGGCAGTTACATACATACATAAACACTCACGCCTGTCTCCCAGAGGGGTAGGCAGAGACTACAGACTTCCATTTGGCACGATCCTGACACACCTCTCTCGCCTTCTTCACATCCATATATCTACTCATACATGCTCGTCGGTTAAGGGTACTCCTAATTTGGCCCGTTTTCAATAAATCGCTAATTTGGTCAGGGAAGTTGTAAAGTATAATAATTATATAAACATAAATTTTATCTTGTGAGTGTCATAATAGGTGAACTACAGGTGATGTCAGAAATCATAAGCATGACATCTGACGGTATAACCATCTAGCTTACGACAGACCAGAAATATCCAGACCGGTGACAGGCAGCACCGTCAAAGGTGCAAGACGTCTGCTATTGCCACCGAGTGCCTGCCAAACGTGGTGATTAGGGCAAATTTTTCCCGTACAAAAGGGAGACATCTGTCGAATAAATGGCATTTACCGGCTATTGAAATAATATTTGGTTATATTTTTGTATCTGTAGGATGTCACATTTTTGAGTTGTTATCAGGAAAATGCTGTTTCACTTTCCCTTTTTTATAGAATAAGGGTGACAAACAAGCATACAGCCACCACCTCATGGATGCTGGCCCATAGACACATCTATCCTTGATTAGGAATTAAAATGCAGATGCATAATGAAATCTCTTACGCCTGCTACTACACGGTGGCATTGTTCTATATTTTGTTAATAATCGTAACTATGTTAACAATACTCATACTATATGGAACGGTTCACGGTACAAGTTTAATGAAGGATTCAAACCCACTGAATCAAGGCCACTGTCGAATTAAAAATATTAACTTAGAAACCATACATTTTATTTCAGAGTAGTTATAACAGGAAGAAGAGAAGTAATGTCCATGTTAAGATCATCGCAAACGGAGACGCGCGGACAGCAGACATCACAAAGTCCGTTCGGATCGGCTTATCGCTCACTGCGCATTTCCTGCAGCAACCGCGCCAAGTATGCGTCATTCTGCACACTGCAAGCTTACCAGCACAATGATGTATTATAATCTGATCTGTATCGGGCCTCACATTCATTGATTGTGTAATGTGTGCGCGCTGATCATCTGTGTTGATTTTCATCACATTCAATCTGCTGAACTTTTGCAAGTTGATACCATTCGAGACACATTTGAAAGAAGTATTTAATGTGAAGTTTAATGTGAGTAGTGTGTAGGGTGTATGGGCTGCAGTAATCATTTACCATAAGATGGACTGTGCGCTCGTTTGTCACCCTTATCCTATTAAGAAAAGTGTAACTATTTCGTTGAAAATATTTCATTTAATCTTAACTTATCGTCCCCTTAGTAACATAAAAACGTATCTCGATTTTTATGCGTTTTGAGTTAAGTATGCAACTTATCTCAAAATTAAAAGTTACATTTAGTCACAAAGATGCGTATCTCAATAACACATAATCTTTAAAATGGCGGTCGACGTATCTGTATTATGCTTCAAACAAATACAAACACAGAAACCTATCTGAAGATACGTCTCCGTGTTACTTGTAACATGCGTAAAATAGAAAAAAATATTGAACCCTATTTGAAGATACGTATGTGTGTTACTTAGATTAAGCGATTTATGCGCACATAAACAAAGCGTATATTATTATCTAGATGCACGTGGTTGTTTGGCTCAGTTTGAGCTTGGAGCTGTACGTTAGGTCAGTTGCGGTTGGTGAGTGTAGAGATCCGGAGACCCTTTTTACTGGAAACGAGGCATTCTATTTAAGTCCTCAGGGGTGACAATGCATCTACGTTTTGATTCTTAAGCTAGAATAAATGTAGATGTCTATGAGCCACAGCATCCACTTAGCAACAGGTGGATTGTGTGCTCGTTTGTCAACATTATTCTAAAAAAACAAGAGCGGTATGTCACAATGTTAGTGCATAAAATTGAAGGAAAAGTTAAAACTGTTGGCGAAATTTGAAGATGAAACAAGATGCGACAGCTTTTCTTTTACAAAGATTGCGAAAAAGTTCAAGTATGTCAAGGGTTTTTTCTGGCTACCCGAGATATACCTGAAGTATTTTACAGAAAAGGGACGAAGCGCGTATTGTTGCTCCTAGCATGAGAGGAAAAGCTCCAACCAGATATTACTAGATCGAGCGAAAACAAAGAAATAATAGAGAAACACTTTCTGTCCTTTCCTGCAGTGCCATCCAATATTGCCAAAAGAAATTAATTATAAGTACTTGCCAGAAGATTTGTCTCTAAGGGATATGCATAATATATACACCAAATAATGCATGGAGTAAAAGGTTGTTCCTGAAAAGTTTTGGCTTTTCAGATGAATATTTAATAATCGAACTTGAAATTTCATATGCCTATTAAGAACATGTGTGATTCAAGCGTAAAGTACAAAAATTGCAGTGAGGATGATTAACCAGCTTTATTTCCATTACACATGCAACATATCCGTCGGAAGATTGAAGCACGTCAGTACCATGATAGTTACAAGGAACCAGCAGAAAAAAAGTTTTGAATTTATTGAGATAGACTCGTTTTTTATAATGCGACAGTCTATGATGTTGAATCAAGGCGTGCATCAAACTTTATGTGGCTAGAAGGTATTGCGTTTCCTGATTGAGGTTCCTACGAGTTTTCTTCCTGTATAATATATAAATATTTATTAGACCACGTCAATGAAAAAAGGTTCGTTATTATGAGTGATACTTGTTGAGCTAAATAAAAAAAGTTGCAAATGTTAGATATTCCTGAAATAGAATAGGGTTACTTTGAAGGTTGATTCTGTGCACGCCTACATTGAAAGTTCGTTAAAAACGTAAATATTTACCATCTCTCGGGATGATAGGCCGCAGTAAGAACGGCATCAAAACCATATAAATATCATGTTATTGAAATAAGCCAAGAGATGTTTTTTAACGCTGTCAAGTTAAGAAAAAAGATTATTGAGAACAAAAAAGACACTGATGGTAACTAATTGGATCAAGATCACTCTTAAAATACTATAAAGACGATTGTGATCATATGTACATATTAATATAATATAAGCGATACAGACTTTAGTAAATTTGAAGTTATACGATGAGTGACAAGAGGAACTACAAACTATGATTCCATGGAACTGAAAAGAGCATATGACGGCCCTATGAAAATATCGTCAGAAAAATTACAGGATTTAATAAGCATTTGTGATCAAGATATAATACCATCACAATACCACTGTTTTTATGAAGAATTTAACAACGGCAGTAGTGAAGGTAGATTATCGGAATCAGAATCTTCAGATTAGAAATTTACCTTCCTGTCGTGTATTTTTTCTTTTGTACCCTTAATCACAGTAGTTAAGGTTTATTCTATGTTGTATTTTTTCATAAATACGAAATAAATATGACTTTGACAAATTAAATCTGACGTATCTAATTTTAAAATAAAATATTAACAAAAAAAATTTGTAACACAAAAACGTATCTAAAATCCGACTCTAAACTATTGAATTTTAAACATATACAGAAATCTTTTAAAATAATCATTTAATTGTTTTAGGACCCTAAATAAGCCTTTAAAAGTATTACAAGCATTAAACGTAATAGCTATGAAAAGTAATTATTTTATTCTCATTAATGTATAGTGTCACGAGGTTTTTTCGCTTTTTTGCAAATTCAACAAAATCGAGATACGTTTTTGTGTTACTAAGGGGACGTTATATAGTATCGTAATATAGAATAGTATCTTTATTTATTTACTTATTAGGAAGCCACCATGATATTGTACAAATGTTTACAAAAATAATCGATTAATCTAGTGTTTAGTACATATCATACTTAAAGGCTAACTTAACATGTAAAAGAAAATAAAGGAATAACACACATCAAAGTAGAAAGCACAAAAAATCTTGTATCTTAAGATACTATAACAACGAGTTATCTTTTTACTTAAATAACAACTAACAAACAAATAATAAGCCTTTTTTAAAGTAAATTTTACACGGTTTCATTATGAAACCTCTGCAAAACGTGTGCACGTTTGTATAGCGATTTAGTTTCAGAGGTTAATTCGCGTTTCTATCTTCATAAAACCACAACATAATTTTGTCCGTAAAATAATATTTTGTCTATTTGATTAGAAGTAAGGTAAAGTACAACTGTGTGCGTGATAAACATAGAAATGAGGATATCCGCAGTAGAACCAGAGTGACCGACATAGTCCAATGGATTAGTAAGCTGAAGTGGCAATGGGCCGGCCATATAGCTCGAAAAACCGACATCCGTTAGGGAAAAAAGGTTCTCGAGTGGCAGCCTCGTACCGGTAATATAAAAATATTTGATTCTTTTCGTTAGATTCATATATAATGTGTAATTGTATCTTATTAAACCCCGACGAAAAACAGGGGTGTTGTAAGTTTGATCGCTCTGTCTGTCTGTCTGTGGCAGCGTAGCTCCTTAACGACTGAATCAATTTAGATGCGGTTATTTTTTTATAAAAAGTACGTTTTCTAGTGGTAGTTCTAAGACACGTTTTATCAAAATAGGTTCAGCTGTTTAACGATCACCAGCTTTTTTGTTTCGGTGGTTTTAAAAAAAAAATTTAAGTTATTTATGTATTTTTTTTATATGATAAGGGTGACAAACTAGTCTAACTGATGGAAAGTGGATGCTGTGGCCCATAGACCTACTATTATGAATCAAAATGCAGACGCGTTGTTACGCTTGAGTACTAAGATGGAATGCCTAGATTCCAGTAAAACGGGTCTCCGTTCCTACACTCACCATAAAAAAACAATTCACGCTGGTATTCTGTGAGAGCGTGGTCCTTCCCCGGTCGAGCCGACCTATTTATGCTACAGCCGTAATAGCTGCAGCGTGGCTCTACCACGTATATATATAATTTTTCTTTCTTTAATATTATTTATTCTTTCATCCAACACACTCTTAATGATATGCTTTGCTGTTAAGATCGTAAAATGTGTATTTAAGTGAAATTGTTAATTAAAATAAAAGAAGGAAGAAAGACCTCCGCACATTCGAATTAAACGACTTGCTCTACGTCGCTTGTAATACGGACAAACATTTGTAATTATCATCAAAATTTTGACATTATATGTCTTGCCATCTGAGCCTACGATTTCACAGTCCATCGGCAAATCTTTTTATTACATATTGTTCATTTATGTAGTGGTTTTAATACGGCAAAATTGGTAGAGTTCCTGCTTACCTATGAAATCATAAGATCTCCCATTAACTCTGATATTTTATCCTCGAACTATTTTATAGACTTTTCATTTTGTTTACTATTTTGAAGCCAACTTCGAATATCTGTAGCAGATTTCTTAGGCAAAAATCGCATTGTTAAACTGCCAACTGCTGGGCAAAGACCTCCTCTCATTTCTGAGAGGGTTCTTATGGTAAGGAAATGCACTGCACCAATGCGTGTTAGCCAACTTCATATATCTTTGAATTACATTTCTCTGAATGCAGGTTTCTTCACGATGTTTTCCTTCACTAACGAGCACATGGTAAATCAGCACTTAAAATTGCAATTAATTATTTCATTGGTTCCGACTGGGATCGAAACCGTGTTGTAGCCTACTGTGTAACCTTACAGCGAGTGCTTAGTCCCTGAGCTACCATCGCTTTTCCACACTTAATCGCTCACTAAATAACTATCGTTTGAATGAGATGAATTCAATTGTAATTTTGCCGACTGAGACAATCAAATTTTTTAATGTAAAACAGAGGGGTGTTATAAGTTCGTAGTGCGCATCTGTGTATCTATTTATGTGTAGCTTTGTATATGTGTGTGTAGCTGTGTATGTGTGTGTAGCTGTGTATATGTATGTAGCTGTGTATATGTGTGTAGCTGTGTATATGTGTGTAGCTGTGTATATGTGTGTAGCTGTGTATATGTGTGTAGCTGTGTATATGCGTGTGTCTATCTTTGTCATCATATCTCTTAAATTGATGAATAGATTTTGATTAGGTTTTTTTCGTTTGAAAGGTGTTCTAGAATGTTCTTAGCTATGTTCTAAGAGAATCTGTTCAGGCGCTTGAAGATCATCGGGTCTTTTTTTCGCAGGTTTTTGAAATATTTTGATTTAAGTTATATAACATTTTTAATCAAAATATCTTGATATTGTTTATTTGTTAGCAATTAGTTTCAAGGCTAAAGGTCAAAAGTATTAATTTTTGAATAAAATTTATTTTCGTCTTTTACAAGAGAACTTGCAGTTGTCACACATAATTCATTTATTTTCTCATATACCATACAAGAATCAGAATATGTAAATTATTCCTTTAATACTACCACACTTTATACATGAATTTGAATATTATGCAACCGGAAGCTATTTACTCCGGAAAGGAAAACCGGAAGAGGTCTACAAGTAGCTTCTTGTAGTTTATTATATATCTTCCATAAACTTTTTATTAAAATTATGTACACAATATGCTTACATTGAAGGAAAACGTGCACTTAAAATTAAAATAGTTCTCATACTAATCCCCCATATTCCACCGATTAAAACTTTGGTGATGAATTTATCTCACTGCACATTCACCGTATAACTTGCACATAAGTCATGGACGACGTCTTTATCAGCTTTCGTAGCAGCATTGTTACGGGAAAAGGATCTCCGTAAACCGTTACCATCGACTTCCCGTTGTATCCAAGTAACCTGGCAGTGCCACGCCTTGTACAGGGACATCAAAAGAATCGCTGGGACAGCAAGGACCAGCACCATGAGCAAAAAATTGGTAGTACTCACATGACCTTTAATTTCGTCAATAACTACGTGATTTTCTCGATTGCCTGCTGCTGTTTGTGAAATAATTACTCTTCCTTTTTTGATTTCTGTCTTCCCATGATTTAGACAAACAAAATCATACATGAATAATAGGTATGCTCGTACGTAATCACTCATAAGTTTTGGGATGCTCGAAATTTAAAAATATAACGCACCCGTGGTATGTTTGTAAAAAGCAAATTTATTTAAAAATAGAACTCCATAAGCCAATTGCTCAATATAAAAAAAAAACAAAGTTTTATTAATTTTCCTGCAACGCTTTCCGCGCTTTTCATTTAAGACGATAGATCTTGACCGTGAACATTTGAGTGCTATGATCTATTATGATTTTAAATTTAGTTTAACCGAACGATTAAGCTTACAACGGTTACAATCAGTATTACAGGACTCAGCTCCATCACGCGCAACAATTTTTAGGTGGTTTTCTGAATTCAAAAGGGGTAAAATTAGCCTTAAACATGACCAAAGAACCGGGGCACCGAAAACAGCAGTAACGGCAGAACATATATGAACTACTGAAATGTTGGTGCGAGAAGACCCACGAATCACATATACGGACATCGAAAAGATAGTAGGCATTGGTTCGGGGAGCATTCGTACTATCCTACATCAACATCCTGGAGTGAGGAAGCTTTATTATCGATGGATCCCTCGTTTGCTCTCCGAAAGTAAAAAATAGACTCGTGTGGGTTGGTGCCATGAAATGCGTCTACGTTTTGAAAACGGGGTATCTAGACATGTTTCAGAAATCGTTACTGGTGACGAGACATGGATCTATTAATATATTTAAGGAAAATAAGAGGCAATCTTCGGTATGGGTCTACTTAGAAGGACAGTTACCGACAAAACTGCAAAGACCTCGCAACGTCGGCAAAAAAATGGTGGCTAGTTTTTTTTCGCGGAGCGGACATTTGTCGACGTCAATGCTGGAAAATTGTAGGTTAGTCAACTCTGAATGGTATACTACAGTTGCATTACCCAAAGCTTTTCAAGCTGTGCAGAATAGAAGACCAAATACCAGGCTTCGGGGAATCATTCTGCATCACGATGACGCCTCTTCACATACCTCATTTGGAACAAAAGCATTTACTGAGGAATCTGGTGTTGAAACTCTAAGTCGCTCACCCTACAGCCCTGACTTAGCTACTTTGGATTTCTTTTTGTTCTCAAGAGTCAAAGAAAAAATAAATGGCAAGTTTTTTTCAAGCGCCGAAAAAGCTGTGTAGGCCTACGAATAAGCGATTTCCGACCTGTTAGATCAAGACTGGCAAAAGTGTTTTAAGAGTTGGTTTAGGTGGATTTTGCATAGAGCATGGTGAGGAATATTTTGAAAAGATATAAAATAAATATTAATAGTATCTAGAATACTTTTTGTATATCTCAAAACTTATTGATGTCCTACGTATTAGAGTTTTTCATGTAGTCCCGAATACACTACATGATTACAATGTGTTAAAAGCAAAAGTAAGGCTTTGTTAAGCTAAGTTAGTGCGTTTTAGTTTTTGCCAACTTCGACTACATTACCTTATAATGGGTAAAAAAATGAAAGCAATCACATGCAGTGTCAGAGTCATTCTAAAAATAATATTCAAGTTATAAACCTATACCGCTAAAGAATAATAAATAATAATAAAATATTAAATTTTACTAAGTTAATTATCTTTTACTAAACCTTAACATAAATTTATGAAAGTATAACTGTATATGATGAAAGTATAGTTGGCGGACTTAATGACTTGCCATTGTATACCAGTCAACCAAGAGAGAAGCAGATAAATTTTAAGCAGGTGCCATAAAAACATGAAAAATCAATAAAATAAAAAAATACAAAAACATGCAAAACATATATAAATATATATTACTACAAATAACATAAATATACTCTATACCTGATAAATAGCATGCACATGATAAATAGAATACACGCATTTCTCTTAGCATTTAGACATGAGGCTAAGAGAAAAAGAAGTTTACTTTAACCGTTGTTATTAAGGTTTTGCATAAAAAGAAACTATAAAAATTAAATCGTGGTAACATAACAAGCGGGACGTTTGTATACGTCGTCGTAATATTATTTAAGGCCCCTGCTTAATCCCCGATCCAGATCCCGATCCAATTCGCCAGTGCCGTCCGGACGGCGCACGCGCACTCGCTCAACCGCTCGTGACTCTCGCCGACATTTTATTACCATAATTTAAAACAAATATCTGATTGTGTGTACCGGGCTTAATGCCCGAGTGTTAAACCGACCTGTAAATGTAGGAATATATCTAGAACAGGGTCTCGTCGAAACCACATTTTCAATATTTTATTTTGTCTGCACATAAATTTTTACTCAATGACATTGCATATAAGACATAAAATACGAGCAAAATTAAATACGCCCTTGTTTAGCGTAATAGTAATAATTTACTACTTATTAACTTCTTAATCAAAAATTTTGACTTAATAAAAATAAAACAGATTTTGTCAATATTATTAAGAAAATGCCTAATAATTATATATAATATTCGGTGAATGTTATAATGTGTAATACAAACACAATAAATGTTTATAGGTTATAAAAATAACACTATTTACAATATGAACAACCTTTAGCTGTGAATATACTAATAAATAACAAGATTATTTATTTTAATTTTCAGCGGAAGGCGTTTTTAACACCACAGTTTAAAGCTTTTTGGGTTCACTCGGCACAGAGGGAACTGAATAAGTTTATTTAACGATTTCCCACAAAGTCTGGTTATAAAATGGAAAATAATATAATATCTTCCATATTATTCAACGGATCTTAAAATATGTTTAAAAACCTTGTGAATACATTATTTGTAAGTGACAAAATGTTTTAAACTGTAAAACTGCAATTTTCTTGATAAATTCTGTGTGACCAAGTACTAAGAAGGCTATAGATGCATTGTCACGCCTCTGATGAAATACTTTACACTCTGTAAATATACTGGCTCTTTCACCATTCAAACAAGAAGACACAAAAGTAGGTTTTTTTTGTTGCTTCGCTGTAAAAATAAGCAAAAAGGTTGTAACAGACAGCTACACAAGTAGGAAAGGAGCCCTTTGCCACTAAAGTAAATGCGATATTTAAAACACATAACTAAATACTCATCAATCCTTTTTAATAAATTCAAATTTCTTTAGGCTTAAAAAATGCGGTCAAGCGTAGAAGACAGCCGTATAACGGAGTCGCTGGGCTCCAATAAACATTCTTGGTGAAGTCACGGCGCTCGACGTGATGTGGTTCACATGCCGGCTGAGGGCGCCGCACACCGACACATATTATGCACACACGTTTGTAGTCAAGGAGCTAGCTTAATTAAAATAAAATATTTTTATTATTAATCACATAAGTCCTAGTGTTTAAAGACTTGAAAATATATCCGTTTATTTTCCGCATATCATATTTTCAAAGAAATAAAATGAAATATTAAAAAATTAAATGTAATATAATAAATAAATATATATTTATTCGACGTCAGAATAAAATATTTCGTTTAGCACAATATGTCTTTTTTAATCAACTACCGGTTTGAAACAAGTTTTCGTTGACCGCGGGTGCCTTAATTTTGTCTTTTTTTAAAGTGAATGTTATATATTTTAAAAATTCGAGTAATTTAAACAGTTACTGCATTAAGTTGTGGAAATATTTAAAATTCACCAAAGTGAACTAAATTTTTTGCCTTATATGAGTACTTTTAACGAAATAGTGTAAGCTCCTAGACTATCAAAGGGCCAAGAACTGTCGTAGGCGATGCAAGTGCTTCGTGCCGCATGCCCGCGGCGCAGATCTCAGACGCAATCTTTATAAGGTGGTAAAACATATATTTAATCCTAAACGTCCGGCACGAATGGCTATTTTGCGAGAAATGAGACGCAAGTTTAATTCGCTACTAGCATATCCATTATTAGAACTTTTGGTTTCATGTGTTGTTTTAACAAATGTAAATTACGTGGTTCTTTTTTAATTGCTTTACTAGAAAATAAAACCGAATTGAAGTACGACTTCTGTTGTGTGTTTTTTATTGAAATGTACGCTGTTTACCTCTACCTTCACAAATGTTGCGTAGAAATACATATGAAACTTCATACGTGGTAGAGCCACGCTGCAGCTATATTATGGTTGTAGCACGAATGGGTCGGCTCGATCGGAGACCATAATAAAGTTAATTTTAAAGTTACAGCCTATATACTTCCCGCAGCTGGCCGGTCTATGGCCTTTAACATTTTACAGGCGTTCTCTCATTTCTGAGAGGGCTTTAGGGCAAGGAAATGTCCGCCGAACTTCACATGTCTTCGAAATATTTTTTCTTATTTCTCAGAGATGCAGGTTTCCTTACGATGTATACTTTCACCGCCGGACACGTGGCAAATCAGGCTTAAAATTACAATTAACAATTTCAGTAGTTCCGGCGGGGATCGAACTCGGGTTTCTCGCGTATTGTAGACATTTTCAACAAGCGCTAAGCTCCTGAGCTACTACGGCCTTATGGCGATAGACCATTATATTTGGTGGCAATTTATGAATTAAATAGGTTCTAATGATAATGAATCTTTCAGTTATCCTATTTTGATTGAATTATTTGTATAGAAGTGAACTTTAAATTAAGATAATGTATCATTAATTTGCTTATCCGTAGTCTAAGTCGAATTCCGACAATTTCTAAGGAAATGGACCAGTCAGCGTACAAATGTCCAAAACCGATAAATCTCCCGATCGCCACCGCCTGCCTCTCCAGATAATGTATTTCTGTTCGGACGTTACACTTACTTTGGCAATTTGCGGGAACCTTTGCGCCCTTAAGATACCTCGTCAGACGATTGTGCTATACGCTTTGTATATGGAATTATAAAGAGCTGTTTAAGTTTAAAATTTTATATGTGTGTGATTTATTTCGTACTTATTGCGTTTATGTGTTTGCAATATTAAAATTTTGTGATAGCAACTTAAATAGACAATAAAAATTGAAAAAAAAAGAACACTAACTTAATAAAGCTGCTTTACTTGTATGGGTTATGTAAAAATATAACATTTATTGGTGTGGGTGGCGATGTAAGAGAATTCATCACATCAATTGACTTGTGGTAGTCGTAAAAGACGACTATGGAAAACTCACGAAAGATCTTTTACCACCGATGGATGGCGCCCCGATTATCTCATTGATTCCAGAGTAATGTAACTAAACCAGCGATTGGGAGCTGCGCCAAATTACTATTTATTACGTAAGCCATACTTTTGCACTTTAATACACGCAAACGTATGGACTGTTTCAACTCCAAGTCCAGCTTTGAACCATTACGCTCTTATCATACTTGACTTAGACCACTATTTGTAAAGTTATACTATAAGATTATTTCTATATTTAAAGAGTTTTTTTACAACTGACGTAACTGTTTTCCGTAAAACAACTCTATAGATATCCTTAAACAAACTTATCCTTGAAGGTACGTGATATATCCCCGTCTTCAGGAAGGCCTAAGGTCCGAGCCCATTTACAAATCACAAACACTGACCACCCGCCTCATCCACCCGTCTACCCCTACACTACTCGGACAATTATATACAACCCTTCTGTAGCACCTTTCCTTAGAGCAACATTTGAAATATGGTTGGATTTGAACACCCTTTAATTGTCTTGATTGTGGGGTGTAAATATTTTATTCAATACGGGTATAGAAAATAATAAGGGGTGGTCACACATGCTTTGAAAAGAGTCGTTAGCGTTCTATGCGAAGCGGCTGAGTTTGATTCCAAGGCCTGCTTCTAAAAACTGGTCACTTTTGTAATAATCTATCTTATCACTGGTTTAATCTTCACAGCATAATACTTTTATTTATTTTATTTTATTTATTTATTTATTACAAGATCCACAGCACTAATTACAACGTATATAAAACTTAAGAAATAAACTTACAGCCAATAACGGATCTACTTTATACATTTTTTAACTTATATTAATCGACTGACAATCAATAAGTTTGAGCTAAAAAACATACTATTTTAGAAATCTATCATATTTAAACATCTTTACTTTTCTTATTACATACCTACTGCTAAATTTGACCAATTGTTTGGAAATAATTGTTATGAGATGTTTTCTTTGTACAATTTATGATTATATATACCTACATGGTACAGAAAAAATACAAATATATTAAATATTAGTATGGAATAGACAATACTTTGGCCCACGTCTTAGTAGTGGTTTTAAATACCGAAACAAAGCTTCAAGCGATTTTAGAAAACTTTTTACAGAACCATGTATGTAATATCCATGTACAAATCATATCACCCTTGTTGAACGTTTTTATCTTATACTTATTTAAAAATTAGGTCAAGACACCTGGAAAACTTTCGTTTCCCTTTACGATCACATTTGAATAACTATCGCAAGTTAATTCTTCAGATAAAGACGGCCGTGTTGGCTATGACCGTTTCCGCCGGATGTCCAACTTGAACGGACATTCAAACTCGGCCGGAAGTAGACGGAGTGGTGACGTATATTTCGAATTTAGGATCGCTATTGTTTGGCTAAAATATTAGCAGAATTACGTATGCATATAAATTTTCAGTGGATTGGGATAAGACATTAGCGAAAATTATGATATTAACGCTATTTATTCGCGAAAAATAATTACAAAATAATGACTATAATAAAGGAAAAATTCGAAATTTGAACTTCAAAAAAAAAGTTTGCAAAACTTCATGACAGTTGGGTTAAGCCAAAAATATTTGTAATTTTTAAGGCAGTAGGTTTTTATAAAAATTTAATTTAAAGAGGCCAATAGTGGGTGACAAAGCTCTTCTGACAATAAGAATTCAATTTCAAATAAAAATATTTTAACTTTACGGTACCTACACTTATTTTGCAAATTAAGTACGGAACATTTTTTTGCAAATAAAGCTTCTACTTCACCTATCAGTTATTATTACAGGGATTATTTTTGCTGCTGCGAAAGATATAGTTCTATCTATCTATCTATCTCATATATATATATATATATATATATATATATATATATATATATATATTATAGCAAGGAAACTCCTAGCTTCGAATATATTAAATATTAATATAATTAATTATTATTATATATATATTATTATATAATTTGGCCCACGCCTTAATACATGAGCCGTGCTACATCTAAATTACCGCCAAGTGTTTTCAAATACTATATATATATATATATATATATATATATATATATATATATATATATATATATATATATATATATAATCCATGTATTATAAAAGCTTAAAGTGTTCTAATTCATAGATTAATCGTAGCAAATACTTTTGTCTTCAATATATTTTGAGAAATAATAATTTAATTCTAGATATAAAACCTCTACGCCAAAGGTAAATATAACCACTGTAAACTAACATCGGTCCAATTAAGATGTTTGTCTAATTAGTAGCATCCACTTGACCGAGCCTATCGAGGGGTGTAAAGGGTGGAACTCACGCCCGTCTTCTTCGATATAACTTAAGCATTATTCAGTTTAGTAAACAAGGTTTTAAACAAAAATAATCCCTGATAAGTGATAACAAATCTGTGAAGTGCAAGCTTTATTTGCAAAATAAGTGTTCCATATTTTACTTGCGAAATAATGGTAGGTACCGTAAAGTGAAAATATTTTTGCTCGAAATTGAATTTTTATTATCCTTTATAAAACACTTTTAAAGCACTTTTAGAGCTATGTCTCGCACCGTAGACAGAGAAACCTATAGACTAATGATTAGCGTGGCCTCGAGTGAGAAAGAACGATAATGTAGTTTTAGGTTATACAATAATCTTTATGACTTTTAAACATATTTACATAAAAATTTTAATTGTTCTAAGAACTAAACTGAACAAGATTCACAAATTTTAAGCTCACAAAACACTTTTTCCTCACTTAATCGAACTTGTAAAGTCCTTAGATTGCTACGAACTGTCAAAGTTGTTTAGCAAAGTGCAGTTTGCTAAACAAAAAAACCGGCTCGGAGAAAGGGACAAACGATCACACTGCTCTGTCTCATTTCCATACAAGACGTATGCATAAATCTATCTTTGTCGTGTGCGAATGCGAAAGAAGGCATCAATTTGTCTAAAGGTTTCTCCGTCTACGTCTCGCACAGTTGGCATACATGGCATACAACAACCTATTGATTCAAATAATTATAGTACAGGAGGGTAATATGGTCACTTTCTTATAAATAGAAAACTACAACCTTATTTGCATAGAAGGCTATATGATACGATATCTCTTCATCAGTCAATCAAATAATAAAGAGTCAAAAGGATGCAGCCATTTTAACAGTTCATATTATAGTAAATATTTTAGTCGATTTTAGTATGGCGTAATGTAGTTTTTATTAAGTTGATTTTCGAAGTGTTCCTAATTATTGCCAAAGCTTATTTGCATTTTTTATTAATATATTAGTTATAGTATATGACTTAATGTTTTTATAACTATCCTTTTCCTGGTTTTAGTTTTATAGGACGGCAAAGCTTAAAGTGACCCTATTACCCTCAAGTACATTACAAGTAATTTTGGTTTAAGCGTACACCGGTCATGATGTTCTTTATACTTCAATAATATGTTCCAGTTTTGAATTAGTTTGCGGTAAATGTTTAAAAAATAAAGAATTAAATTTATTAAGAACTAATTCAATTATAAAAATAAAGAAACACGATAAAGATAAAATTATTTTATTTTATCCTGGTGATCCTGATTAGAATACTTTGATAAAGTTATCAAATTATTGTACTGTCATCAGCCCTTGATAGGAGTGCAAATTCAAAAAAAACTTAATTAACTTATTTTTCATTCCCGACGTTTCGGGTGCTTTAAAGCACCCATGGTCACGGATAGGGGGGACTAGGACCGGCTACCGCCAGTTTTTGAATATTAATTTTTAATCCGAACTACGCAGAATGAGCTTACAGTATCTTGAAGTCTTGCAGAGGTATACTTGGGTTTGGATTTAATTTTGTTAATTGTAGTATCCCAAGCAGATGGCACTTAATAGTTAATTAAAGATCTTGACTGTTGTACTTTCCATTTCGAATAATTATTTATTTACGGAACTCTTTTAATACCTTTGACAAAATGAGTGATGCCCACGCGCAATAAATCTAAATTTGCTCCAAAGTACTCCATGAAACTAGCGGCTCCTTTGTGAGTAGATGTATGACAATTGTTAACAATATTTCCTGATTTATATTACTAATTTGACTTTGTATAAATTCAAATCGCATGTAAAAGTACTTTTATGAAGAAAGAACATTTTAAATTAGAACACTATTTAAATTTTAGATAAGAATTCGTGGACATAATGAGTTTGTTTTTGTCGTCTTGTATATATTTTATAAGGATAAATTATATATTGGGAGAAAAATAGTCTACCTGTGAGTTTCTTAACGCTTCTTCGCGCAGAGTTTCCTCGCAGTAGGAAATTATTGCATTGTTGGCTTAGATCGCCGAGGGCTAAGCTTTAACGGTACAAAATATTTTAAAATTTGATTTTAATTTCAATTTGTTTAAATACCCAATAAAAATTGTCTACGTAAATTTTAATATTTGATAAAATGCCGTATCTTACCAAGTTATGTTAATCTCGCACAGTATTCATAAGAACTGACCGAGCGTTATTGAAAGCTAAATATTATTTTGGTGTCTGTAGCCGGGAGCTATCGTAATAACATGCTGAAGTGGGTGCGGGCGGGCAGTGGGGCAAGCTTTGATTTATCTAATTAATAATGTGATATAATTAAATAGTAATATTTTACATTCATAGTTTATTTTAAATATATTCTAGCTATACCAGCGACTTCGTTCGACAGAAAATGTTTTAATAATTTATTATTATACATCCCTAGTTGAATCGGATTTTGTTCACAATTTCATGGGTTTTAATTTTTTTTGTGTGGAACCCTAAATATCCTTCTATAATAAAAGTAGCCTAATTTTGCCATTGAAAATGAAAATCAATCCAGCTGTTTCGGTAGACAAAGTTTTAAAAATTTTTTTTTTGTTATTAGTACCGTAACTATATACTTTCATATTTTGTAAAAAGTATAGTAAAAAGCTATTATTTTGACATTACAAACAGATACTTCAAATTAATTTATTTGTATAGATGATTTATTTAAAAAGATAAAGTCTTGTTATGTTATATGTACATCACCCGTGTTGTCTCTTGGCACCAGAATCCTCGGCTCCCTTTCGTTCGGAGTATGCCGTAAGGAGTCTCTTGAGGAAAATCTTGCGGGATTTCGTGATCCTGATGGATGATAGTATAAAAACTTCTTACTGATACTAGATGCTAAACTCAGGCCAGCACTGTGTGCGCAGGAATTATGTGTTTATTTCTTCCGTACTCTTTCCACATCAGACAATCAAACGCTCCGCGGATCCTAACCTCTTTGTTGTCGGCACTCCACGCATTCCTGCTAAACGGTTTGCTTCGTCTTTCGCAGTGCAAAAAAAGAAAGAAAGCAAAGAAAGAATTTCCAAGCGTCAGTTTTGTCCGATTACTATCTGGATGTGTCTAAGGCAAGAGTGAATAGACTATCTACGCTAAGAGAGCAATGCAGTTACCATCTAGGTCCTCACTAATTACCACCAGGTTTGATTGTAGCCTAGCGCTGGCTTGGCTACAATCAAACCCGGCTGCTTCGCTCGCATGGAATTGGAAATCACGAAAATTTTGTTTATAGTTTCTCTCTAAGAAACTATATTGTTTTAGGATAAAATGTGTAATGTTTTTTTTATAGGAGAAGGGGAAAACGAGCATACGGCTCACCTGATGGTAAGTGATTACCGCCGCGCATGAATAACTGCAACACCAGGGAAATTACAGATTTTTTGAAGGTCCCTAAGTCGTATCGGTCCAGAAAATCTCTGGTAGTAGTCGATTCCACAAGGAAGTTGTGCGAGTAAGAAAACTTCTTTTAAATCGCACAGCGGTGGACCGCCAGTTATCCAGATGGTATGGATGGTATCGCGAGTTTTGTCGTGATGTGCGATGGTGAAATTGTGCGGATGGAATTACTACGAACAATCCCACAGAGCACTCCCCGTGGTAAATGCAACTATACCGTATTTGCTATTGCTGGACAAAGTCGACTCATGTAGCCATAGACTTACTAATTGTTGCGCCTACTCACATGCCAAATTTGAAGTTATTAATAATAAGTACAGATAAATAAGTTTAAAGCGAAAATATAAATCATTTTTATTGTCTGTCACGTAGAATTTTGAAATATCCAGCAAAAAGTTGTTAGTGTCTATATGCATGCTAAATTTGAAGTATCTCATAATTATAGTTATACAGATATAGGACAACTTTAAATCGAAAAGCTAAATCCTCTTTATTCCCTATGCGGTGGGAATATCGAAAAATCCTTGTGTACATTATTAAGGGACCTTCTGTTCAAAATTTCAGCTTTCTAGACGCAAAAGTTGGACGCAGGGAGTTGATGAGTCAGTGAGAGATTACAGTGAGTGGTGAGTTAGTGAATTGGGAATTTTAATTAATTCATTACAGCCCTATATATAAGTCCATTTCGGGACATAGGCCTTGTATGGTAAGAAAGAGTGAGTGCTTCTGTATTAACAAGTTATGTTCACTCACACACACACATGCAGCAATTGAAGCTTGGAGAATATTCTTATTATATAGAACGAAAAATGAGCCAAAAATCTACTTGTTCTTTTTTGTATAGAGTAAGGTTGGTAATCGAGCACACAGTCCACCTTATGTTAAGTGGATGTAGTGAATGTAATAGCCCATTAAAATCTAAACGTGAATTTGTTGCTACCTCGAAAACCAAGATAGATTGCCTCGTTTCCTGTAAAAAGGGCCTGCAGTTCTCTACGTACACTCACCATACGAAACACAGCGGTATAAAGCTACTATTTCCCGCTGGTATTCTGCGAGAGTTCGAGTCGATCCATTTGTGCTGCAACCAAAGTATAGCGGCTGTGTAACTCTTCTGCGTTAATTATTAAACACGTCAATAACGTCACGGATGTATTGTTAAACGCCTAAAACAACAATAAAAATGTAAAAAGTTACAACCTATATACGTCCCACAGCTGGACACAGGCCTCCCCTCATTTCCGAGAGGGTTTTAAGGCAAGGAAGTGTCCGCCGCGTCCGGCAAACTTTATTCTGTTCCGTTAAGAAAATATCCATAAGAATGCCCCAATGCGTGTTAGCGAACTTCAAATGTCTTCGAAATATTTTTTTCTTATTCTTCAGACATGAAGGTTTCCTCACGATGTTATCCTTCACCGCCGAGCACGTGGTAAATCAGCACTTAAAATTGCAATTAACAATTACATTAGTGCCGGCGGGTATCGAACCCGGATTACCCGCGTTCTGTTATATTTACAGCGAACGTTAACCATCTGAGCTACCACGGCACTAATACATAATAAAACAATATATAAACAATTTTGATACCATCCCGAGAAAAAAAATATTCAAATACCTAAAAGCAGCTGGAACTTTACTTTACTTTGTTCTAATTTGATACACAGTAAGTCGTATCGTTGTTATTAAAGACTACTGAATCAGATTTAATCTCATTCATTACGGCCTATCAAAAATCCACGGCTGAACAAAGAGGTCTTGTTGATTGAGATGGTAAGTAGACAGTAACCAACGTCAAACATAGAAAGCCAGAAATTGGCTGTATCTTGGCAGTAACACCAACTCAAAAATCTTCAAATTAAAAATTTTACCTCACCACTTATACAAACGTGCACACTCACCACCGGATGGTAAGTGGATTGTAATCCATTGACGCTTACAAATATCCTCGATTAAGAATCATAACCACTGATACGCTGTCACCCCTGAAGGTTAAGATGGAATGCTCCATGACCAGTAAAAATGAACTTTGGCTTTCTTCACACGCAACACGAAACTCAAAACGAACAACAGTAAAATGCTACCACTATGCACTGGTATTAAATCAAGTATGGTGATTAGGTATACAGTTTATTATTAAAAAAAAATTATTCTATAAATATATTATGTCTTATCTTTACGAATACATTAATTCTGTTGGTGGATTTCTGCCTTTAAAATCACAGAAATGTCACAAATAAACATTAAAACGTAGCACGAAGTTATTAATATTCTCTAAGAAATTCATACATCAAGTTGCTTTCTTACCCTCACTGGACAGGGGTCAAGATATGGTCGAATTAATATTCATACGGAGGCCCAGGTGGACGTCACAATCTGAAAAGGGTGGACTTAGTGACTGGTCATTGCTTTGTGATAAATTGTAAGACTTTAAAATTACTTTGAGGATGCCTTTGCCTATCTTGCCTTTGTCTCTCAGAGACAGTTCGAGATCAGTTTTGATGTAATAAATATAATTATATATTTATTACATCAAAACTGATATATATATATATATATATATATATATATATATATATATATATATATATATATAAATTCTTTTTTACGTACTTACCGTAACATAGCTGCAACCCGCCAAGCAATGTTTAGAGGAAGCCTATGTTTACCAATGGATTTTTGATGATAATGATGATGAATGATATTCCAAATTATATTCAGCTATATATCCTTTTTATATGTTATTCGTATCATTATTCGGCGTCACTAGGATCTGATAATTATGATTCTAATTAGTACGTTTAAAATTATCGTAATTTATTACCTAATATAGAAATCAAATCCTATTCTAAAATAATAATCAAACAATAATGGCAAACCATGTATTTAAAGAAATCTTGCAAATTATTAATTTTTTAGTTAAAATGTTATTTACTATTCCACTTATCTATTCTTTGACTGGGTGGCGACCCAAGAACGGTGTCGGGTGGGATAGAATACGGGCCCTTGTCTTATCTGTGCCCACGCCTGAGGACTTGGCCTGATGGATTAACTTCATTGTTCCACCGTTGCCGAGTGACGCGGAATTTATAATTATTTCACCGCAGTTTATATGCTTGGAACTGTGAGGAAATGTTCTAACTTTTCCGCCTTTTTACTAGACTTGTGTGTTATAATTTGAAAGTGTACTTATATTTCTATGTACATAATTTGAATTAAAAACTAAATATAGCTGGTATTAATTATTTGCTTGGATCTGGCAAGTTATAATATTGAGTATTAAACGAATTGAAGAATTTCACGTATCCAAAATTATGATTTAAGGATATAACACACAATTATTAGTATTAAACTAATGAACTTGAAGAAGAGCTTTTATTATTTCAAGTATTTAAAAAAATTGCTTTTTTGTTTTTATGTGGCAAAAAAATGCAATGAAGCTGCTTATTTGTGAACCATGGTCGTATTTGATATCGGAATTAAAAGAGAACGAGAAAGCTTTGAACATGAAGCGAAGACAGGTCTGCTGCTAAACGATATCACTCAAGAAAATACGCGATCATGCGAAAGAATTGTTTGGGAAAGCCGACGATATACATCATATGCAGAGCTATTAAGAACAACTTCCTCTTCGTGATCGTCAATTAAATAAAATAAGTGCCGCACAAAATTACAAATAATAAAAATGAAAACAATATGACTTGACTTTAATTGCTACATCGAGAATCCTTGTAAAAATTAAAGAAGAAAACTTCACAATTGATTATATATTTAATCGATTTCAAAAAAAGGAGGAGGTACTCAACTCGACCGTATTTTTATGTGTGTTACCTCAGAACTTTTTTACAGGTGATTTTGATAATTTTCTTTTACTTGAAATCTGATGCTTTTCATGTGATCCCATACAAATTTGATCAAGATCAGCTCAGTAGTTTTCGAGTTATCGTTAATAATGCATATTTAAATGATTTAGAATACATTACAGATGTTCTCATTTAATTTATATTGAAGTCGCTTGTAAAAAAAATTAATTTTACCATTTGTTTGAAGTATAAGAGTGGCAAACGAGCACGTAGTTCAACTGATGCTAAGTGGGCAATTGATTCTAAGCGGATGCTGTGGCTCACAGACATCTACATCTGTGTGGAGTGAAGAAATAAAATGCAGTGCGTTGTCACCCCTGAGGACTAAGATGGAATGCCTCGTTTCTAATAAAAATAATCCGGTTCTCTACACTCTCCATACAAGCAGCATCCAGCAGCATAAAACTGTAATTTTAGACTGGTATTCTTTTAGATCGTGGTCCTTTCCTGGTCAAGCGGAGGTATTCGTGCCAGAACCATAATGTATCTGCAGGCTGACTCCACGTATCAAATTCATTTAATATGTATGTATTAAGGGATATAGTATAAATTAAAATTATCAAGATTGGAAAGTCTAGTATCGCGATTGATTATTACGAAGAAACTAATAAAAATAAGGCGGAATAAAGACGCCACTGAACACCGACTTCTTATAGTAAAGTCGGTTAAATTAAAGTAGTAGCCGGAAGAATGGTTTGTTTTTATAAAACAGAAGTGACAAATGAACTTTTGCATTACGTGGTACAGCCACGCTGCAGCTATATTATGGTTGTAGCACGAATGGGTCGACTCGACCGGGGAACGACCACGCTCGCACAGAATACCAGCGTAAAATAGCAGCTTAATACTGCTTTGTTTCATATGGTGAGTGTATATATCCGAAGAACCTTTTTTACTGGAAATGAGGCATTCCATCTTAGTCCTTGGGGATGACAACGCATCCGCGTTTTGATTCTTAATCGAGGATAAATGTAGATGTCTAGGAGCCACAGCATTCACTTACCATCCGGTCGACTGTGTGCACACTTGTCACCCTTATTCTATAAAAAGAAAACGTATAATCAACTTGATGGTAAGTGGCCACTTCAGTCTAAGTACACCCACAGCCTGCTTCATATTAAACATAAACATAACATAAACACTGACGCCTGTCACCCAGAGGGGTAGGCAGAGACTACAGACTTCCATTTGGCACGATCCTGACACACCTCTCTCGCCTCCTTCACATCCATACACCTACGCATACATGCTCGTCGGTTAAGGGTACTCCTAATTTGGCCCGTTTTTAATAAATCGCCAATTTGGTCGATAAATTTTCGCCTAGGACGTACCTTTCCGACTCTGCCATTCACTTCTGAAACATAAATTTTCGTTGTCAGTCTTTCCTCATCCATTCTTTCCACATGATCAAGCCTCCAAAGCATTCCTTTCTTAATCCTGGTCACAATTTCATCTTGCAAACCACACTCTTCTCTTATTACACAATTTCTTACCCTGTCATTCAGATTCAGCCCTAACATACTCCTTAACAACCGCATTTCTACTGCGTTCATTCTACTCTCGTGCTTCTTCTGCCACACCCAACTTTCACTACCATACGTTAAAGTAGGGACCAACACAGCATTGTGAATTGCCATACGTGCCTTTTTCGACACATTTTGACTCATTTTGCTTCATATAAAGAAGACTGCAAACGCGTTGTCGCCTCCGAGAACTAAGAAAGAAAGCCTCACAACCTGTAATGATACTGGCTCTCACTCTCTTTCCTTCAGACCGGAATGCAACAGCAAGCACTGCCATTCGCCAGCAGAAATATATGAGAGTAGTACTCAGACGGAAGTCCCTCGGCAGAAAAAAGAGTCCTACCACACAATAAATTATAATAAATACGTTTGTGATTGAAATTGTTGTTACACGGTTACAAATTGTTGTTGAATGTAATAAACGGATCGTTACGAAGAACGAAAAGTTTCTTGGATATAGTAATCGGGCATTAGTTGACGAACTCAATTTGTGGTGGTATATTTTATAGCCTATCCATATATCTAAAGAAAATAAAACTGCAGTATGTTGGTATTTAATAAAGTATGCATTTAGCTTAAGTTTCGTGACTTTCAAACACGAACGCGAAAGTTTCCCACGGCTGATCGGACGTCTGCCAAATAGCACATTCACCCACAAAAGCAATGGACCATATGATTTATACGCCGATGAAAATGCTGGAACTTTGTTCTTTCTGAAGGAGCCTGCTTCTGTGTTTGCACCTACATTTAAGGCATATGATATTGTAGTACCGGGCGACCAACATTCGCTTAGCATAGGATTTTTTTCTCAAGCATGAATGTCACCTATTTAGATAGACTTGAAAAGTAAAACATTGTCTAAATAAAACATTTCATCCAAATCGTTAGAGACGTTTCCGAGTAATCAGTTACATATCTATCATCTTCAATACCATCACTACTTCATTATTCTTAAATACCATTAACTGACTAATTGTCTGACTAACTCGTCACTATATCTCTAAAAATGTACACCCATTGACTTGAAATTTAGTACAATTACTCATTTCGCAATGTAGACGCTCACTAGGAAGGGATTTTACGATAGTTCCATTTAAAAACAAAAATCTTTATTTTTTACTCCTAGGTTCTGTAATAAAATATTATCGTGCGCTAGCGACGCGAGCGGGTATCAGCTAGTATTAAGCATATATGCAAGAATTATTTACTGATAGTAAAGGATATTTTTCAATGACAACCTATAGCAGAACTCTTGGAATCCATTGAGATAATCGACAACTTACATCGATGTGGTCATCGATGTAGACAGTCGATTTATTTTGCTAATCAGCTTATTACTATATTATTCAATTATGTATAACCATACAAAAATGCTGCCTTACGGTTTAAAGAGTACGTACCTATGGATAGAGTTTTGCCGAGTAGTGATGGCCTTTACCATATGCGAATACGTGTAAATGGCTTTGTCGAAATGTCCAATTTGTATTCATGTAACGTTTATATGCTGTTGGTGTTCCAAATAAAATAAAATAAAAAAATAAAATAAAATAAGAGAATTCAATAGTTCATGTGTCATGAGACGCGAAAGAGGTAACAGAGCGGCAGAACATTCTCGACCTTCCCTCCCCCTGTACTGTTGTGCTTGTTGCTGATAATAGCACATGAATTTGAGACGCGGACTTTCAATGCCTCCAATATAAGGAAATAAAGCCGCTCAATGAACTTTCTTATAGAATTACGAGTGACAAACGAGCCCACAGGCCACTTCATCATCATCATCATCATTACAGCCCTTCACAAGTCCACTGCTGAACATAGGCCTCCCCCAAGTAATGCCACAAAGCACGGTCCTGAGCCACCTGCATCCATCGACTTCCTGCATGTCTTACCAGGTCGTCACTCCATCTAGTGGGGGGTCGCCCTACACTACGCCTACCGGTACGAGGCTGCCACTCGAGAACCTTTCTTCCCCATCGGTTATCGGTTCTTCGAGCTATATGGCCGGCCCATTGCCACTTCAGCTTACTAATCCGTTGGGCTATGTCGGTCACTCTGGTTTCGCTGCGGATATCCTCATTTCTGAGTCTATCACGCAGTGAAACTCCAAGCATAGCCCTCTCCATAGCTCGCTGAGCGACCTTGAGCGTCCTCATACGGCCAGCGGTGAAGGACCACGTCTCAGATCCGTAAGTCATCACTGGCAACACGCACTGGTTGTACACTTTAGTTTTCAGAGATTGAGGTATACCTGATGAGAAGATGTATCGTAATTTCCCGCACTATTATTGGATTATCCGAGGTCCAAATAGAGGGGGAGGATACGGTAATCCTCGAGTCCGGCAACTTGTTCTACCACCGGGAGGGCGACCATCTGTCCCAAGGAGGTGTCGGATTTATCGTCCACAAGTCTCTCGTCAACAACGTTGTAAAGATTGGGAGTGTGTCGACGAGGGTCGCGTACCTGATACTCAGAATCACCAAACGGTATTCGCTGAAGGTTATACAGGTTTACGCACCAACCTCGGCACATCCCGATGAGGAGGTGGAGGAAATGTATGAGGATATTTCCAGAGCCATGCATTCCTCCAAAACCCACTACACGGTGTTGATGGGAGACTTCAACGCAAAAGAAGCCACTTCATAGTAAGTAAATTCTGCGGACCACTGACACCTACCTAAAATGATTATGAATCAAAACGCAGACAAGACTATGGAGGGGTTTTGCTCGAAATTTCTGCGTGGTTGAATTCCATGATATCCCAGTACAACCCCAGTTACACACATCGCTCAAATGATTAATGAGCTCCACACTTGATGGTATGACGATCAGGTTAGACATGCAGGAAGTCAACGGACACAAGTAGTACAGGAACGTGTTTTGTAGGATTTATTAGGGGACGCCCACCATCTTAGTCTTCGGAGATAATTCTAATTAGGCGTAAGCGAGCTACAATTGCCGCTTAGCGTCAAGTGATCAATAAGATAATAATCACTAAAATTGAGCGGTGGTAGCTCAGGGGCTAAACTCTTGCTGTAAATTTCACAGTATGCGAGAAACACGAGTTCGGTCCCCACCGGCACTAATGAAATTGTTAATTACAATATTCAACACTCTTTTATCACGTGCTCGGCGGTAAATGAAAACATCGTAAAGAAACCTGCACGTCTAAGAAACAAGAAAAAAATATTTTGGCAGTGCGGCGGACATTTTCTTGCCTTACACTCTCAGAAATGAGAGGAGGCCTGTGCCCAACAGTTAGACGTATAAAGGCAGTAACTTTAACTTTAAACTAAAAATTAAATATGTAATTTACTGTTTTATTTAAAATCGTTGAATATTGCTTAATTAAATGATATATAAATTATCTTTATGCCTATCACTTTATGATATCATTTAGCGTAGAGAGAGAGAGAGAGAGAGCAACTTTAAGTGTTTTTTTAAATTTGATCGACGTCGTTTTTATAGGTAAAGCCGTAAGTAGTTAAATAAGAAATTATTTTGCTAACTCATAACTGTATTTAATTAGTATTCACCTGTCTAAAGTATTTCAAATTTACCTCCAGGCTAAGATAAGTCAGCTATCAAATAATTCCTCATCAACGCACAAGCTAACAAAACTGAATAGTTTCAATATTTGCCCCAGTTCGCTGACCACCTACCTGAAGTATACAGTCTTGAAAGGGTGGACCCTTATCAAAGCAAACTAAATTAACTGCTCGAAACATCTTGACCAAGTTATTGTTCGGACGTCGTTTGGGGTCGTTCGGGCGTTTCAAATCCTAAAAACAAACGCTAGCAGTTTCGAGGTGGGCTTATGCAAATAATCCGTGTAAACTAATTAACTGATATATTCGGCTCCGATCGGAAAGTTTCGTTTCATTCTTTACAGCTTATCAAATGTGCTGGTACACTACTGAAAATGACCTCTTTTTTGCCATAGTTTATAGACAGACATATTTTTAGTTACTATCATAAAGATGTCGCTGTCAATATCCTGTTTAATTTTCATCTAGTCAAAATAGTAGCTAAATGCTACTGTTAGTGTTTCGTATGGTGAGTGTAGAGAACCGGAGACCCTTTTTACTGGAAATGAGACATTCCATATTAGACCTCACGGGTGACAACGCATTTGCATTTTGAATCGTAATCGAGGATATATGTAGATGTCTAGTCTAGCAACCACTTACTATCAGGTGGACTGTGTGTTCGTTTGTCACCCTATCCTATAAAAAAATCTTTCACCCACCTCTTACGATATCGACCAGATGATACGTGGTAGTGCATTTTCTTATGCCGCCACTACACGACGTGAAAGTTTCAAGTGCTCCAGTAATTTATAGTTCCTATATTTTTTTATTTGTCTTGAACCCTTCAATCCTAATAAAAATACCATGCAGTCACATGCGCCCGGCAAATACCGAGCGGTAGCATGCGACCGGACATAGCACTTAAAACCATTAAAACTTACATTTAGAGACTACTTTTCTATGAAGAAGTTTGACATTATAAAATCTATACAAAATTCTCTATCCTGTTTTCTAAACAAAAGACAGGTTTTACTTCATAACAAAAATATTTTACTGTATTTTGATAACAAAAAATACATATCAAGCGAATCTCGGCAGCGTGAAAATCACAATTATTTCAATATATTTACGTAAAAAGATAAATTATATTCATATAAAAACTTTCATTACAATTTTATAATAAAACAATATACTAAAACACTAATAAAACACTATAAAAATCCAAAAATCAACACAATAACATTCACGCAAAAATGGCGTACGAAACGCACGTAGATTATAAATAAATATTTATAGAATAACAAACTTTTTATTCCACTAAAAGATAGACAGTTATATATTGATTCTATAATGCCAAACTTCTTCATAGAAAAGTAGTCTCTATATATAAGATTTTATGGGTTAAAGTGCTGTGAGTGGGTGCGGCCTCATGAGACTGCTAGGGATTTGACGGAATATGGCTGCGGTCTCATTAGGCCGCTAGGGGTTTGAGAGGTTAACAAGAGTTACTCTCGCTAGAATCCCTAACAAATATATATGCAGCTGAACCAGAGTTGCACAGCGTGCCCTGGCATAAACCAAAGGATTAGTAACTGAAGTAGTAATAGGCCAACTATATAGCTCGAAGACCCTAGAACCGATGGGGAAGAAAGATTCCAGATATGATTAAATTAGTTAGGATTATGACTTTATAACAAAATTTTGTGTGAAATTGAACTATGTTCATAAATTTTATATGATCGTTTAATACAATTTTGAAAATGTCTTGAAAGATTTGTAAGTTACCTACTGATTTACATTTTTCATCTTTTTCCCAAAGAAATGAATGTCTAATGAATTCAACTTTTTATAGATCTAAATTTTTCTTCTGAATGAATTTAGTTAAAAAAGATGTTTACGTGGAGCGGAGAGCGGTTTCACAGGCACATCTAGAAATAAATAAAAGGTGAATATTAAATCATGTGGATATGAAACGATTCAATTAGCACATGATTAAAAACAACAAAACTTAGAATATTTTGGTACAAAATAATTGTAGGGTCAACTTAGAATTTGAACTCGGTACTCAGTTGTAAGTTATTCTGATACTACCACGTGCCAATCAAAACGTACACTAGTTACGAAAACTTGTTCAGTTAAGATAAACTTACTACAAACATTACAAACAAATAAAACTCCTCTCTTTTCTTTTATTCGCCAGCTCAAAGTAACGCAAAATCATTGTGTACTTTTTGAGAGTGTAATTTCCTACAAGAAACTCAAAGTCATTGTTCAGCCACATATGTCACTCGAAACGCACCCTTAAGTGGTTTGAAATAGGGCCGGCAAACGGAAAATATTTGTGGTTTTAACATACGGACAAATAATTGGTCAAGCTTTTGCAAAGAAGCTTTAAATATATGTTTTTATAAATAATATATACTAACGTAATGGCTAAAAGATGAATTAAAACCAAGTGATATTAGAATGACGACTTGACGGCTCAGTAACGCAGCGGGTATAATATATTAGTTATGACGCTGTGGGTTGTGAGTTCTGGTCTTGCTAGAGAGAAGTACTTGTATGACCTACACATATTTGTTCTAGATCTGGTTGGTTATTATATAATAGTGATTTAATAAATTCTATTGGACTTGGTAGAGCCACGTTGTAGCTATATCGTGATTAAAGCACGAATGGATCGGGCGACCACGGAATACCAGCATAAAGTAGCAACTTAAAGCTGCTGTGTTTCGTATGGTAAGTGTAGAGAACCGGAGACCCTATCTACAGAAAAACGAGAAATTCCATATTAGTCCTCAGGGGTCTCACGCATCTGTATTTCTATTCTTACTCGAAGATAAATGTAGATGTCTATGGGCCCCAGGATCCACCTACCATCGGGTGGACTGTGTGCTCGTTTATCATCTATATTCTATAAAAAATATACATTAAGCGATTTTCATATTAAACTAGAATTAGGCTGTAAGTATTAAGTACAAGTTATTCAACTATACCAAATAGCAAGTCGTATGTTCTCAACGAAAGGGTAGGGTGTGCTGCGGCATAAATGATCACCGGGCCACCTTGACGAAGACAAATGACGGCCGATGTCGAACTTACACAGAGATAAGGTAGGCTTCTTGAATTAGCTGCGTTTTACTTTAAGACTACTGTGTTTTCACTATGTTATGTGACTATTAGGAAATAACAGATTACAATAAAATATCACTATAATATGATACTGTTTAAAAATTATGGCATATTTATGGCAGAATAAATAAATAAATTCTTGAAGTTTTAAAATCATCTGCATGCGGTGCAACCTGATGATTGATGAATGAAGCGTTTGGGACCACTGACCATATTTAAGCGATGGGCAACGCCAGAAACGAATTTCATGAACATCATTAGCGGGATAACTATTTCGTATTCGATCTGAACTCGCTATCATCTCCCTGTTTGGTGACTAGTTGTACGTTCGAGCTTTTGTTAAATCGTTCGATTTGTAATGTCTAAAAAATCACTAACTTGGGTTACTCGTATAAGAAACTTTAAGACGAGTGTTTATCCCCGAGCTACTACTGCTTTACTTTTTGTTATCAAGAAAATATTTCTGTAGATATTAAAAAGTACTACAAAGTAGGACAATACACAAAGGAAAGAGGCTACAAAACGAACGTAACAGAAAAGAGTGATGATTACGAAAAAAGGATAACGAAAGAATTTAATTGACGTTAAATTTAACAATAAAAACAAAGATATTTTAAATAAAAAGTTGCTTGCTTTTATATGCTTGTGTAGACGAATGACGATCACCTTCAGATGCACTCAAGTTGGTTGGAACAAAAATGCGTGCGTTACGGCATAAAATGCAAAAAAATACAATAAGCAGGTCGTGAGCAATTCATCGCAAATATATGGTACGCTTTCCAATGATGTTTTTCTCAAAAATCCCATAAAAACAATGACATGTTGCCAATGATACGTCGCTTCGCTAGAATAAAACCTTTTTATTCTCGGTCTAACCGGTATTTTATACACGTGCCGGCATAAAGGTTATTTCATTTCAGTATTAAATAAATTGTGATAATTAGCGAAATAAATATTAGACTGTTTCAACAAAGTACATTGCATTCACTCACATAAGTCCCGAGGCAAACGAGGAGACCACTACAATTGTCCGAAAATTACCTTCGACCGCATATAAATACATTAAGATAATCTAGTTTATAGTTAAGTCACTAGCTTATTGCGTGCTAAAGTAATTAAAAATTGGTGAAGTAGCAGATAATCCTTCACTTTAAGATAGCAATTTTTGTATATGTATTTATGTATTTTTACGTAGTAGAGCCACGATACAGCTATATTATAGTTCTAGCACGAATGGGTCAGCTCGACTAGGGCAGAACCACGCTCTCACAGAATATCAGCGTATAATAGAAGCGTAATGCTGCTGTGTTTCGTAGTGTGTCGTATGTCGAGCGAATCAAGGCATTTCATCTTAGTCCTCAGAGATGACAACGCATTTGCATTGATCCTTAGTTGAAGATAAATGTGGATGTCTATGGGCCACAGCATTCACTTACCATCAGGTGGACTGTGTGCTCGTTTGTCAACCAATACTAAAAAAAATGTAATTAGTTGCTCTTAAACGATTTTAACGATCTGGATCGTCATCATCATCATATACAACTTATCAAAAGTACACTGCTGAAAATAGGTTTCTCTCATAGATTGCCTCATGGGGAAATTCTTTCATAGTTTCCACAATGCCAGGCATGTTGGCAGTCGCAGTTTTTTAGTTGTTATTAGGAATATTTTTCTAACTATTTCTTGTCTCAATTTCCCTTTCCCTTCTCTTTCGAAAACCACAAAACAATATGGGGTAGTGAATTCTACTAACGATTTACCTAGATGAAATATTGTAGCTAGATACGAGTACGAGGGCAACACTGAAAGTTTTTATAACTGGCCACATGTAAACGATATAATAAAAAAATGAGTTCAAATTTTGAAAATGGAACTCTTTGCTAATATTATTGTGTATGTATTTTATTAATAATGTTTTACTTTCCAAGTTTGTGTAGATAGTTCATCCCTGAGATAAATACTTCTTTTCTAACGCCGAACAATATAATAAATATTTTAACATAATAATACTACCACATAAAATAAGATTGTACATAATGAAATAGTTAATATTCAACTATAGTTTTTTCATAATTTCAGTTTAATACGATACAAAAAATGTATCTCGTTTTATTACAGGAATCAAAACCACAAAACGAACACAATATTTTAAAACCTAAAACTTTATGATTACTGACGGGAAGCAGCAACTAAGAACTATCGTAGACGTATGACTATTCTATATAGCTTAATGACTAAGGCAAATTCTTCAAGCTTGAAGAAATCTTTATCAAATTTTTGGTTATTCAATACTATATAATAATACAGCTGAGGGAGAAAATTTACTGGCTGATAAAGATAATAATAAATTAATTAATATGAATATTATATCATTTTGAAAATATTCAAACCGCTACCGCTTGTCTTTTACGTCATCTTACAATGTTCGTATTATGGACGCAAGGAGCGGGTGGCTACTCAAACGACGAGGACTATCTAGGCGGAGGTACGATACGACGTTTGTACAAGGATAAGTCGAGGGGCAATGTTTTCTAATTTGAAATGGGTAAGTCGACTGTCCGGTCACTATATAATCAAAACTATTAGACAGGACTGTACGAATTTAGTAAATTATGAAACTATAATTAGATTAAATTTTTACTGCCACTATTTTACTATCAAATATGCAATCAAGCTCAGTCCATATTTTTAGCCAATGTTTTTTTTAGGTTGCTGGTCCGATGAGTAACTTCCATATTAAATTTTAGGGAACATGAAAAGAAAATTAAAAGGGGTTTTAGTTACATATTGTAACTCCCACACAACTTCAATTTTACTAGTAACGTACCAAAATATTTTTTAACAATAAACTATTTGGTCAATCAGTTGGTAAAAATGTCAAGGCCTCTGACAATTGATGCCGATATACTCGGCTTCATCCTATATTTAGGCATATTTTTCAGAAGACACCTGTAGAATGGTCGATGGGCGACGATTGTGAAGGCGAAGCATTTAATAGTTTTTGAATTTAGTAGATTGATCCTCGGCTGTAGATTATTTTTTGAAAGTGTTTTTTTTTTTTTTGTAAAATCATTTAAATGGGGTGTCCATTTAAATTATTTTCGCTGATCCTAGATATATAGATAGGTAATCCAACATTCTGGGCTGGATACCCTGTAATTCTGGGGTGATGAATGAATGATTATCTTTTAAAATATATCAATTGTAAAATACCCAGACTGGCGGTAGCAGAGCCAAAGGCTTGAACTCTTACTCGTACTGGAGTCGCCAATTCACCTATCAAGTCGCCTGCAAGCACGCGAAATGGATTATTACGAGTGGATAAAGAGGAAAGAAATAAGAAATTCATTATAATGATAGTAAAAACTATTTCAGTTTTTTCTACGTTGACAATTCTACAAATTAATTAGATCTACGCACAGTGAGGGCATGTTCCTTAAATCATAGCATCCGCACCTCGAGATATCGCGTTTGAAGACGCCTAAAGAACTGTATAATAGAATGATGTAGCTGCAAATTGTCAGCAAATATAAAAATATTAATATTTTTTAAATATATGGTATTACACGCATCCTTAGAACTCAGTTTTATGTCATAATGTAGTGGTCATTTGTAACACTTACGGTTAAGGCTTATAAACACTCGTGTAGTGACCAACATGTATTTTTGGATATGTTTCACATAAAATATTAAGTCTATCTAAGAATCATATCAGCTGGCATTGACAGCGATATTTGAAGGTAATCATTATCAATTTAAGCCTTAATAAGGTATAGGTACAAGTTTGTGTTTGTTTTGCTAAGACATAACTAACCTTGAATAGATATTTTATTTGAGCCTTGATTATGGTATCCTACTATGGACTTAGTGTACACATGACCAAAATACACAAAATAGATAGAGCCCACAAATAAAAAAAACACCAAAAGTGATTTATTTTTATAAAAGTTTATAAAATATTTTAGAATTGAAAGCAAAATTTTAGACTTATCTTTATAAAATACACGATTTAAAGTCATGAAACTCACCTTTATAGTTTTTTTAAAGCAATACTAGAAATGCTATTAACTTACTAATAAACCCTTAAGCACTCCTGGTAAGTTTAAAATGCATGTGTAAGGAGTAGTCCACGACAGTAGACGAATGGTGGATTGGAATCCACGACCTTTTGAAATCGCGGTCCACATACCATTTGGCTACTGTTGCTTAAAGTGACAGGCAGGACACCTGTTTAGGAGTCAAGGGTACGTACCACGGTTTTACCTATTTATATTGCCAACAAGCAATGATTTAAGTTGCAGCAAGATCTCGAAGCACCAACTTCCGTAAGGAACAAATTTGTATAGCCTATAAATAATACCTGGCAAAAGGACGTTTGTCAGTACACCAAATACTTATATAAAAACTTCCAAAATATATATTATACTAGATGAAATACTACCGTGGGGTAGGTAATTTTGTTTTGTTATAGTGAAATATCTAAAAGTAGTTAAAAATTGTACAACATTATATACAAAATTACATGTTTTTTTTTAGTTCGTAATATGAGTATGTTCCTTTTTTTATAAAATAATGGTGAAAACGAGCACACGGTATACCTGATGCTAAATGGATGATGTGACTCATAGACATTCTCATTTATATATATATACGGTTAAGAATCAAAATGCAGATGCGTTGTCAGCCCTGAAGACTAAGATGGAATGCCTTGATTTCAGTAAAACGGGTCTCCGATTCTCTACACTCACCATACGAAACACTGCAGCATCAACTGCTATTTTACCCTGATATTCTGTAAGAACGTGGTCCTTCCTATTCGTGCTACAACTTTAATATAGCTGCAATGTGGCTCTACCACGTATAAAATTCTTGCTAATTCTTTCCAAGACAGAGGTAATTTTCGAATTTTTTTTTTATAGGATAGGGTGACAAACGAGCACACAGTCCACCTGATGGTAAGTGGTTGCTGTGGCCCATAGACATCTACATCTATCCTCGATTACGAATCAAAATGCAGATGCGTTGTCACCCGTGAGGACTAAGATGGAATGCCTCGTTTCCAGTAAAAAGGGTCTCCGGTTCTCTACACTCACCATACGAAACACTGCAGCATATACCTGCTGTTTTAGCAGCTATTATTTAAGAACGTGGTCCTTCCCCGGTCGAGCCGACACATTCGTGCCACAACGATACTACTAATATAGCTGTAGCATGGCTCTACCACGAATCAGTGGTAGATGAAAAATTAGTTTAATTAGTATTATCTTTATTTATTGAACATTATTCACTAATCAACATAGAAATGTCTGAGTAAAATTTTGTTACAATCGTCCAGATATTTAAATATAATTTCGGGACCAACAGCCGATATAATTAAAGACTGTGAGGCATTCCATTTAAAGCCTCTGACATATCTGAGGCTTTAAATGGAAGTTGTCATAACAACGCATCTGTAGTCTTGTTTAAAAATGGCTGCTAGATGTTCATGGAATGCAGTAGTCACTTACTATCAGATGGACTTAAGTTAGTTTTTCATTTTTTTTAAAAAGCGATATGAAGCTACGTTAAAAACTGTCGCACGTAAACTGTCTTTGGTAATTGATAAATGCTTCGAAATTACGAAAACATTATCCTTATTGCATATAACTCAAGTTACGGAGGAAAAGGTAGTTGTTTACAATCATGTCTACTGGTGGACTCTTTGGTAAAACCTCTCGGCTTTAATATAGAACAATAAAGGTAAAGGTTTTTGTTGGCAAGATGAAGGATGCTGTCAAACTGCGATTTTCTGATTGTTCAATTGCTTCTAATGTAATTATATCACAGTAACACATCTACTAATAGATATATTTGCGTAATTATTACCTGATACCATTTAAAAAATTATTAGTTCCCAACGTTCGAGGTTTTAAAAAATGTCATCAAGTTATTTATTGGATCATTTTACAACGTATCTATCTTTGTCTTCTGAAGAGGTAAAGTTTATTATCTTTGATCTAAGCAATCGACCTTTTCATTATTTTTAATTACACACATACGATAAATCCGTCGAATAAAATAAATTAAAGAAATAAATGAGACATATTTTGTGTATTGGACAGTAAATAATATATAATCATAGCTAAATTTCAACTAGTAGCTTCTCTCTCAACACCTTTCAGCGTAACCCTTTCCTTACTGACCGCCTCCCTAGGTCAAGGGGTGTCGTAGGAGGGTGGGTGGTCAAGAAGTTACCAGCTCATCCCGAGTTCCAATACATTTCATATTCCGTTGACAGAGGCACAATAATAACGCAGTCCTGACGGTGTAAAAGCAAGACATAGTTGATGCACATCGACATAAATGATCACTGGAATGGGTATATTATAAACTTTATGGTTATGAAATCAATTTAAAAACACGAATATGTTACCCTATGTTATATCTACAATTACGATATCATATATGTTCAAATCCGTTGAGCAGTTAGCCTGATTAGGCTACAGAGCGTGCCAAATGAATTGATATACATACTTAGGTACACTCTAAAAAAGTTACTCTCTTTCTGGAGCAGGGGGTTTAAAAGATGGCGATTGAAAATTAATTTATCTCACTTATGTTATGAATGTAAAATAATTTTTTTTTTAATATTTGTCCTAAAATTATATTTAAATGGCAGGACATTTGTAACAAAATTTCGCTCAAACACAGAAATGAATAATGTTTATTAACTAAAGATAATAAATAATACGAATTAAAACTCATTTTCAATTTACCACTCGTTCGGAAATTACCTCTGTCCTGGGCTACTACTACTACTACTACTGGGAACTAGCAAGAAACATTATAACCTTGCATATTACGTTGTACAATTTTTAACTACTTTGATATTTTACTGTGACAAAAAAATAACTTACCCCACTGTAGTATTTTATCTAATATATCCTTCCAAAGTGGTATTTTTTATAGAGTAAAGGTGACAAACGAGCACACAGTCCACCTGATGGTAAGTGGATGCTGTGGTCCATAGACATTTATCTTCAATTAACTATTTTAATATTTATTTATCCCGACAACAACCCCAAAATCCGAACATTTTCAAATTATCTCCAGATTTTTGGTCTTTCAATCTGGCATTCCTACTCCTAATGCAATTGAAAACTGACCTTTTCTGTCACATCTAGTTATTCTATATCTACGCTTGACCAATAGTTGGAAATAGTTGAATTTGAAGACGTTCGGAATTTACGAGTGGTTTTGACCCTATGGGTGCCCGAACGATAGAATATTCTGAAGTTGTATAACGATTGCTAAGCATCGGATACTTATCGTAACTCTAGCCACCCGTTACTACTGCATATTAATGTTACTTGTTGGGAGTTATTACATGAAAGATTTTCAGATTCTGTTTTGTTCTATATATGAATTTAAGAATGGGTGCGTTTGGCAGAAAAAAGCGCTAGCAAGCGCTTGTAAGCAAAATGGCGAAACTAAACAGGTTTCGGCCAGGACACGTCTTGCTAACTTCAGTAGCGCTGACACCATCCGCCATTTTGCTTATTTAATTTGTTTTGAAGTAGAGTTTATAAGTTGTTTTCTGCAATATTAGTTTTAAGTAATATAATGACATGAATAAACGTATACATGTTATTAAAATTCATGATTGGTAAGTTTTTAATATGAATACTTTACAAACATATATTTAAATTAGGTTAGGTTCCCCGGTTAAAACTAACTTCGTGTCCTAGAGGAAAATAGCTACTTACGATTTGACAGCGCTTACCGCTTCCGATCGCCATTTTGCTTACAAGCGCTTTCTAGCGCTTTTTTCTGCCAAACGCAGCCAATCTGTTTTATTCTTTATATGAATTTCATTAATTAATTAATCTATAACATCCTTCAAAAGTCTACTGCCGAACATAGGCTTCGCCCATAGGTTGCCTTATTTGCCATAGTAGGCTTTTGATTACTACCTATAAACTGAGGACCAGTTTTATAGGTAATCATAAGAAAGATGCTGTTGCGTCTATGCAGTAGCCAGGAAGACGTTGCTGTTTCATTTTCCTTTGTAGCCTCTTACGACATATATGGGATGACATGAGCTTGTAGATTCTCTTAAGCCGCCACTACTCGGCATTATTTGAATGATATACAGGAATGTAAAACATCCATTAACGTAGTAGATTGTCAGCAAATCGCTATTTGGTGGCAGCGTTAAATTATCCGTGAGTAAGCTACTTATGCCTGGGGAGTTGTTGAAGAATAATGCTGGAGAGATACAGTGGCATCACATGTAAAATGAAATAATTTAATACACATATGAAACAGACGAACAAAAGAAAGGGAGAAAGGCCAAACGGCCCAGATCAGTGATGCCATGACATAAGGTTGACCTGTGAGCACACTCTCTGAAGTTAAGTGAGTCTTGCAGCCCATATACACTTAATTTCGATTATGAATCAAAATGCATATACGTTGTCACAAGTAAGGAATCAACTGGTAGGAATTGATTAAAGCCTCATTGTCAATGTAAAGGATCTCCAAAACCTTGGCACTTATCATAGGAGACATAGCTGTATATCGCTCTTTATACGGTGGTATACTGTAGAACACGGTTCTCCAAAGTTTAGCCAAAACCACGGCATACCTTACTACGGCATAGTAAAGTTGCAGTTTCATTCTATCGTATAGCAAAATTTGATCACGTCCAAAGTTTGCCATTTAGATAATAATATATATTTCGGCTTAATATTACTTGCGCCTTAATATAACCAGCTGTTGAGTAAGGCAATTAACGCAAATTATCCCCGAAAATATATAATGCCACAGGAAAGGCCCGTATTGAGTATTTTTATGGTCTAATGAAGAAAAATATGAAGATTATAATTTAAAATAATATAAAAATTTCTGTAAATCCTAAGTAATATATTCCGTTCTGTCATCATCATCATCATTACAGCCCTTCACAAGTCCACTGCTGAACATAGGCCTCCCCCAAGTAATGCCACAAAGCACGGTCCTGAGCCACCTGCATCCATCGACTTCCTGCATGTCTTACCAGGTCGTCACTCCATCTAGTGGGGGGTCGCCCTACACTACGCCTACCGGTACGAGGCTGCCACTCGAGAACCTTTCTTCCCCATCGGTTATCGGTTCTTCGAGCTATATGGCCGGCCCATTGCCACTTCAGCTTACTAATCCGTTGGGCTATGTCGGTCACTCTGGTTTTACTGCGGATATCCTCATTTCTGAGTCTATCACGCAGAGAAACTCCGAGCATAGCCCTCTCCATAGCTCGCTGAGCGACCTTAAGCGTCCTCATACGGCCAGCAGTGAAGGACCACGTCTCAGATCCGTAAGTCATCACTGGCAACACGCACTGGTTGTACAATCTAGTTTTTAGAGATTGAGGTATACCTGACGAAAAGATATGCCGTAATTTCCCGAACGCTGCCCAGCCGAGTTGAATCCGTCGATTGACCTCTCGGTCGAAGTTGGACTTACCTAGTCGGACTATTTGTCCCAGGTAAACGTATTCGTCAACAACTTCGAGCATAGTGCTCCCAACAACTACCGGCATAGGTGTGACATGGACATTGAACATGATCTTTGTTTTGTCCATGTTCATCTTAAGACCTATCCGTTGGGAGGCACTATTGAGGTCATTGAGCATAGTGCTTAAGTCCTCCAGCGATTCTGCCATAAGGACTATATCGTCGGCAAATCGAAGGTGAGTGATGTACTCGCCATTGATGTCAATACCGTATCCTTTCCAGTCCAGTAGCTTGAAAACGTCTTCCAATGCAGCGGTGAAGAGTTTCGGGGATATAACGTCACCCTGTCTTACACCTCTCTGCAGTTGGATAGGTTTCTAGCTCTGGGTCTGTACTCGGATAGCCATCGTAGCCCTACTGTACAAACACTTCAGCACTTCGATATACCGACAGTCAACTTGGCACCGCTGAAGGGACTGTAGCACCGCCCAAATTTCGACGGAATCAAAGGCTTTCTCATAGTCCACATACGCCAGGCAAAGTGGCAGATTGTACTCTTCAGTCTTCTGTACAATCTGCCGCAGGGTATGTATGTGGTCTATGGTACTGAAGCCTTTTCGGAAACCGGCTTGTTCGGGAGGCTGGAAGTCGTCAAGTCTGCGTGCGAGACGATTCGTAATGACTCTCGAAAACAGCACGTAGACGCGGCTCAGAAGGGAAATCGGTCTGTAGTTCTTTAAGAGAGCGTTGTCGCCTTTCTTAAAGAACAAGACCACCGCGCTTCTGCTCCACGCCTCTGGAGTAGTGCCACCATGGAGGACGGAATTGAAGAGCTTCTGAAGGACTTCAAGTACCGGTGTTCCACCCGCTTTCAGAAGCTCCGCTGTAATTCCATCCTCGCCTGGGGCCCTGCCGTTTTTAAGGTGCTGGAGAGCCATTCTAATCTCGCTTAGACTGACGTCCGGGATATCATCGGAATAGTGTCGGATAAGACTTGCTCTTGGATCGTTACTCACACTTGCGTGTGGCTCCAACGATGATGTGTACAGCTGCCCATAGAACCTCTCAATCTCACTCAAAATCTCAGGTATCCCGGAAACGATGTTGCCACACTCAGTCTTCAGCCTTGACAGTTGGCTCTTTCTGGCAGACAGATCTCTGGCAAAGACTTTGGAGCCCTGGTTCCGCTCGATCGCTTCTTTAATACGAGAAGTATTAAAGTTGCGTAAGTCTCGCCGTATGCATTTGGAGATCTGTCTGTTCAGTTGCCTGTATGCTGTCAAATCTGTTGACGATTGCAGCCTCATCTCCCGTCTAACAGCCATGAGATTAAGAGTGTGATCGGAGAGTTTTTGTGTTCTTCTGCGGCGGGTCTTACAGAACTTAGCTCCGACCGCATGGACAGTTTCCACGAGCTTGTCGTTCATATCGTCCACTGCATTGCAATCTTCTAGGCACTGGAAGCGGTTACGTAACTCGAGCTGAAAGGTTTCGGGATTCTGGATTAGAGCACGAGGGGGACGGAGCGTTGACTTCATTAGACGAGACCTCTCCAACTTAACGTTTAGGTTCAGTGTGCCTCTAACCATTCGGTGATCGCTGCCAGTTTTCACCATTGCGATCACTGAGACATCACTGAACAGTTGGCGTCTGGTCGTCATAATGAATCTCATTTTTTGTCGAACCGTCGGGGCTCGACCAGGTCCACTTCCTGTGGGGCCGCTTCTGGAAGAAAGAGTTCATCATAAAGAGTCCCTCTTTCTCCATAAAGTCGGCCAGCTGCTGGCCCCTTCGGTTCCGTTGCCCTACTCCAAATTTCCCTACCTTCAGCTCACCGCTTTCTCTTGTGCCCAGTTTTGCGTTGAAGTCTCCCATCAACACCGTGTAGTAGGTTTTGGAGGAATGTATGGCTCTGGAAATATCCTCATACATTTCCTCCACCTCCTCATCGGGATGTGCCGAGGTTGGTGCGTAAACCTGAATGACCTTCAGCGAATACCGTTTGGTGATTCTGAGTATCAGGTACGCGACCCTCGTCGACACACTCCGTTCTGTATATTTTTCAAAATCTAAAATACACATATTATACAGTTCAAGTAATTTCAGAGAAAACTACTTTAAGTAACATTTACATTCATCTTCAACTTTCTTGTTACTACAGTCTTATCCAAACTCAAAGAACTATACCGCAAGCTGGCAATAACTTTAGAACTAAATTTCGCAAATTGAATTCATATATAGGTACGTTAGAACTATTGTCCGAAGATGTTGGAGCGGTCAGTTCTCCAGACGCCTTGCCTTACATAATTCACTTACAAGTGTGTGATGAATTTTGATTTGAATTTGCATCCAACTGTTGAAAGTTTTGTACCGTCTGGATAGAACTTGCGTATTTGCTCCTACTTGAACAATTTGTTTTAAGAGGAAATAGAGGATAATGAAACACGAGATGTGCAGTTGTATATTTCTGATAAAAGCTCAAAAAAACATAAACTTGGCAAAAATCCCCTCTTTTAGTTTTTATTTTCAGCATAGACATTTGGTAGACTATAGTGTATAATAGAATAATAAAGATATTGATATAAATCAGCAGAGATAACAATATATTTAAATCTTTTCACTCTTGTTGTCGACGTTGTTGAAATTGCAACCCCTGTAAAAGTTTTCATTGTGGAACACAGGTTTCCTTCTTTTGTTCTTTAAATTATTTTTTAATAATACTAGCATTTTATATTCATTTTTAGGCCAATAATACAGGCACAATTGTTTTTATTAAAAAAACTAAAATGTAAAATTCTAATACAGTGCTACTGTCCAAGGTATAGTGCAAAAATGCTGCCTGCATTTCCTTGCTGAATGAATATACTTAGTCCTACTTAGTAGTAGACACAGGGCTGGTTTTTCTCTCACCCAATGAGAGAAAAACCAGCCCTGTGTCTAAAATATTTTATTTACTTTGTATTATTTGTCTACAATATTATTATTATTAATATTATATTGCAATGTAATAGTTAAATAAATAATACAATATTTCAAATAGTGTGACTTTTTGCCCATTTTGATATTTTATATTTACGCGAACACTTTGTTCTATAATTTTATAATTATTATTTACGGTGCATAGATCAGACTATAAATAATAATTAAAAGCTGAAGGTACTCCGGGTTAATACTGATATCGGGACGTCAATCACCTCAATCCCCCATGACCATGAGTGCTGGAAAGTACCCGATTTGTCGGGAATTTAAAAACCAAATAAATAAAACGCGATAAAATCCGTAAAAATAGTTTTTCACTTGTAGTCAGTCTAAGTAGGTGCCACCAGCAGCCCGTAATCGTCCACTGTTGGACTTTGCCTCTCCCGCTCTCCCGGATTTACCTTAGTCGCTACGTGTTATAGGCAGATGGCGATCGTAATACCGAACGTCTCGAAACTTTGACTCCTCGTTGCCGGAATGGGAATTTTCAAACGTCAAACAAGGTATTGTGTATATCACTTTATATCGGAAAACATGAGATCCTTTTTAGTATTTGCTATAGTCTTTCATGAAAATGTATGGAGCGATGAAATTTCTTACACCGCCACCACACGGCTTATTGTTTTCTTCCTCATGCACAAAAATACGTACAATGTCCAAACCGAATTTCAGTTACAGCGACCATATGTACACTCTTTATTCACTGGTTCTCATAATTCGATGGATGAGACAGTAATCTTACAGGACCGTAGAAAAATCAGGCACAGAACCAACAGCTTTACGTGCTTTTTGAGGCACGGGTTTAATTTCGCCAACTTTATGACTACGGACTGTTACTGAAAGTTTCTTAATTAAGAAAAAGCACTGTTTTTGGAACGACCAGGGATTCAACTCGGGCCAGCTTTAGCGAATAGAACCACTAAACCAGCTTTTCATTGTAATCAGAGTTGACACAGCACTGGTCACAATGCTAAGATGATATTCAAGTCCGATATTATATTTCGATTATATTCTATTCAAGTTCATCAAGCGTTGAAGAAGTTGGATGCAGGTGTTTACTAGATGTTCTAGCACATTGCTATCAATTGAACTATTAGATCCCTTGTCGCTCTATACTCTAATATTTAGGAGGGTTTTATAGGGTTTTATGTTTGGTATAATTTACTAAGCAGTACTTTTTATCTACCCAGAAATCTTTCTCGTAGGTATGACCCTTTATCATATTTCTTCCACTACGCACACTGCTGTTTTGATTTGAAAGGTAAAAAAAAACCAAAATAATTCTAGCCTGTTACGCATTTTTGTGTTTATCCTTAACCGTGACAACTCATCAGTAGCCTTCTTTGTTTGAAATTGCTTTTGAGTGTCCTAGAACTGCGGTAGCCATTTACCATAATTTTTCACAGCACACACATATCGACAGCTTGTTTTTAATTTCACTTAATAAAATATACCGAGGTTTTTAACTTTCAAATTATAATAAAAATAAAAATTAAACAATGCGAAAGTACTGATAAGTAGCTACAACCATTTATCCACATGGTTTTATTATATTATTTTTCTCATGACACTGGTTTGAAAGTGAAAATGTTTTGTCAACTTTTTTTGGAAAATACAATCATACCCTAAGAAGATTTTTCTCGATGCAATACATTTTAGCACTAATACCCTAAATAGTCAGGTTAAGGTTCTTATTACCTATTAGACATTTTGCTTCGTAGTTCAATAAAGTTTTGTTTTATAAATTGCAACTGCTTTTAAAATTAAGTGGACTTTTGTTAATCGAAAAAAATTACCGATGGTAGCCTAATAACGATTAAGAATACTGTCTGCAGAACTAAAAAGTCATGGTTTCATTGTGTCATTAAAAAGCCCTAATAAACTAAATGCTGGTAGCATTTAGTTTTAACGGGAGTATTTTAAAGTTAAAAGTGTTACTAGTATTATTGAAAAAAAAAATTAAACTGCGAAAAAGGCCGCAATGAAAACGTGAATTGTAAAAGTATCATGTAACTTAATTTCAAGGACTCCAGCTTTATCAATCATAAATAATACCAAATCATCTCTATTTAGAAATTATTGATTACAGACATCGAAGACGTATATAGCTTGGAACAACCTACGAAAATCATTGTCCAAGCGATATCCGACCAACTCGCTGAAAGCATTCGCTCCCATTTGAATACCATCGCAACTGTCTTTAACTCTCCGAATATGCACAGATAGATTTATTAATAACCAGTGTAGGGGTGGGGGTGGGACGCCTTTAGGGACGGGGTGGGGGGAAAAGTTGGCAAACCTAAGCCTTGTGCCGGACAGGACTGGTCATAACTAAGATATTTTGACCGTCAAGCAATTTCTTGGCCCTGTTGGCGTATTTAGGTGGCATGATAGAGGGTGTTCGAAATAATTGTTTGGATAGATTAGATCTTCGGATGCAGAATTAATTCTGCCACAACAATCTTTAGTTCAAGCTTGAGATTAGCAACAAGTTAACGAAAAATGACAAATGTTTAGAGAATTAATTATAAATATAAATAATATATACTGAATAAAACCATATTGATACAACTAATTTGAAGCCCTGACTCCCAAACTACCAATAGCTGTGTGTCGAGATTCAGTTCCTTCCTATATTGACAAAGTTATAATTACCCAATGGTTCATCACAATCCAGAACAAGGACACAATAAAAATTACTATAACTTTTACAAATGAAATAAAAATAAATAGTAAGAATATGTAAAATATAGGTAAGGAACGAAAATGGAAAAACTTGATTTTGTCAATTACATTTAATTTAACCTCTCAATTACATTTACTTATGATTAAGTAAATGTAACTGATAAATTACAAAATCAGCAGCAGATCGCTTGCAAATCTTAATTAGATGAGGGTGTCATAAAAATACATAATACATATACATATTAAAATAAATGAAACTGTAACTGAGTTTATATATTGAGTTATATATATATATATATATATATATATATATATATATATATATGTATTATATATTAAGTTCTTAGTCTAGATTCTAACGACGCACTACATCAATTATATATTACTAATATTTAATTGATTGATTTATTCTTTACTTTACTCTGTATGAAATAATGCAAATTATGGGCTTAGAAGTAGAAAAGTATGAAAGAAAACGTCTGTAAATATGCAAAACGGTCGAGGGTTAAAGAAGATTTAGTGAGAACTGCAAATAACTGGTAAATTAGGCTAAAAGTAGCTATAAATAAGTATTATTTATAATCTATATTTAACAAAATACTTTCTATTCCTATTTCTAAAAAAAAACAAGATTTTGTATAAACGAAATATAGCAAGCAGTGCCTGTGTACAAAATATCTTTTTATTTTTCATTATGACATTGATTTGTGTATTCATAAATAGTTAAATAAAAATAAATATTTGTTAGGGATTCATTTTGAATATATTGAAACAACCTGTATTATTTGACGAGCCACCAAAGAGCGCTGAATACGATTCCAACGTATAAACCTTTGTGTATGAGATAATATTAAATTCCAACAAGCGAAATAAACAGGATCCTAGCACCACTACGTCATTGCAAGGTAAAGGGTTAAATTTTATAGCGATTTTGAATACTAAACAATAACATATTATAGCGTTCTTAATTTATTAGTTTAATGCTAGATTTAATGTTATGCGGGGGATTTCGTGGATTGTGCAAATATAAATTTTAATTTAGCAATCCTGTGACTTTCATGCCCATCTCGTTTCCTTTCACTTTGTCGTCTTCTATGACAGTCACAGAATGATTTGGACATCACACAACTGCTTAGTAATTTCTAATATGTACGAATTTCTATGTTTCTCAATTTTGTGAGCTGATAAAATAAATATATTTCTTTCTTTCTTCTTTCTATATATGAGGGAGTGGATTTTTTAAACCGCCTCTGTAAAAAAAATCCACTCCTTCATATAGAAAGAAGTGATAAAAGAGAAACGGTGTTTCTTGTTCTTATTGGTGACACCAATATGGTTAGAACCAATTATACCAACCTCAAGCAGAGAGCCAGAGCAGTAACCTGCCTTAAGGTTTTTAACCGGATATATTTCGAAACAGAAAGTTTGCAGGAATTTCAAGACTCTATTCTTCCCTCTCCATTTCATCATTGAACCACCAGACTCGGCAAGTCTCCACTTATTTTGTTGGCGACATACCTCGTATTTGAACGAAACGGTTAGCTTCCTCGTTCAAAATGCGTGAAGTAAAAGAGTAAAATAATTTACCGAATTCTGTCTTACAATCAGATTATAATTTGTGTGCCTTAAAGGCAAGAGTAAATAGGCTTTTTAAGCTAAGTCAGTGCGTTTTTTCATCTTTAGCTGCATCATGACTCAATATCACGTGTGGACTATTAATCTAACACTGGCTTAATATAACTATAATAAAAAAAAGACGAAATTATAATTGAAAAATTAATATCACATATTAAATTAAAGCACAAAAAATAATTTTCAATGACATTCAATATGTAAAGAGCACCAACTTCAATAAGGTGTATGTCAGCTACAGCCTACTTACGTTCCACTGCTGGGCACAGGCCTTCACTCACTTTTGAGAGGGTTTTAGGTCAAGGAAGTGTCGCCCGCCCTGTCCCAATACGTGTTAACGGACTTAACATGTCTTCAAAATATTTTATTTTATTTTTATTTTTATTTCTCAGATATGCAGGTTTCGTCACGATATTTTCCTTCATCGCCGAGCACGTGGTAAATCAGCACAGAAAATTGCGATTAATAATTTCATTGGTGCCGGCGGGGATCGAAACCGGTAAATAATGTGTATGACTTCTTTTTCTTCTTTTTTTTTCTAATTCGTTAACCCTCGAATACTCCGTATCATGAAGGCAGTTTGCTTCAAATCGTTCAAGAACAAACATCCAGGCCTAAAACAATACTGGTAGGCCATACTTAAACCAGTCGTAACAAATAATAGTTTCGTATGGGATTCGAACCTGTGGCTCTCAACACCGCAACTCAATGCTAAGCCACTGCACCGCACCGTGGAGCCGCCACATATGTTACTAATACTTGACTGATTTTTAAGGGTCAGCTTACACCCCAGCGCAACACCGCGGGGCATTTTAGAATTATCTCAATAAAATATGTATCTTTTTGTGTAGTAAATAAAGATATATTTGTATTACTATCTTAAAAAGTGCGCCGCGTCGCGTTGCGTCACGTCTTGGTAATCGCTTACCCTAAGTTTATTGTAGAAAACTAAAAATAAAATTAATTTTTGATGAAAAAAGGCTAGTAGTTAGAGAATAGTAAAAGTTTTCTTGCTCTTCTGTAATTTTTAAAAAATTGAGGTCTTCGATGTGAACAAGAAACACCGTTTCTCTTTTATCACTTCTTTCTATATGAAGGAGTGGATTTTTTTTACAGAGGCGGTTTAAAAAATCCACTCCCTCATATAAAAAGAAGAAAGAAAGAAATATATTTATTTTATCAGCTCACAAAATTGAGAAACATAGAAATTCGTACATATTAGAAATTACTAAGCAGTTGTGTGATGTCCAAATCTTTCTGTGACTGTCATAGAAGACGACAAAGTGAAAGGAAACGAGATGGGCTACAGAAAGTCACAGGATTGCTAAATTAAAATTTATATTTGCACAATCCACGAAATCCCCCGCATAACATTAAATCTAGCATTAAACTAATAAATTAACAACGCTATAATATGTTATTGTTTAGTATTCAAAATCGCTATAAAATTTAACCCTTTACCTTGCAATGACGTAGTGGTGCTAAGATCCTGTTTATTTCGCTTGTTGGAATTTAATATTATCTCATACACAAAGGTTTATACGTTGGAATCGTATTCAGCGCTCTTTGGTGGCTCGTCAAATAATACAGGTTGTTTCAACATATTCAAAATGAATCCCTAACAAATATTTATTTTTATTTAACTATTTATGAATACACAAATCAATGTCATAATGAAAAATAAAAAAGATATTTTGTACACAGGCACTGCTTGCTATATTTCGTTTATACAAATTCTTGTTTTTTTTTTAGAAATAGGAATAGAAAGTATTTTGTTAAATATAGATTATAAATAATACTTATTTAAGGCTACTTTTTAGCCTAATTTACCAGTTATTTGCAGTTCTCACTAAATCTTCTTTAACCCTTGACCGTTTTGCATATTTATAGACGTTTTCTTTCATACCTTTCTACTTCTAAGCCCATAATTTGCACTTATCTATAACATACAGAGTAAAGTAAAGAATAAATCAATCAATTAAATACTTAGTAATATATAATTGATGTAAAGATGCGTCGTTAGTGAATCTAGATCTAAGGAATAGAATCTTAATATATAATACATATATATATATATATATATATATATATATATATATATATATATATATATATATATATATATATATATATATAATACATATATATTATATATATAATATATATATAATACATATATATATCTTAATATATAATACATTATTAAGATTCTATTCCTTAGATCTAGATTCACTAATGACGCATCTTTACATCAATTATATATTACTAAGTATTTAATTGATTGATTTATTCTTTACTTTACTCTGTATGTTATAGATAAGTGCAAATTATGGGCTTATAACAAACTTAGAAGTAGAAAAGTTTGAAAGAAAACGTCTATAAATATGCAAAACGGTCAAGGGTTAAAGAAGATTTAGTGAGAACTGCAAATAACTGGTAAATTAGGCTAAAAGTAGCTATAAATAAGTATTATTTATAATCTATATTGAATAAAATACTTTCTATTCGTATTTCTAAAAAAAAAACAATTTATATAAACGAAATATAGCAAGCAGTGCCTTTGTACAAAATATCTTTTTATTTTTCATTATGACATTGATTTGTGTATTCATAAATAGTTAAATAAAAATAAATATTTGTTAGGGATTCATTTTGAATATGTTGAAACAATCTGTATTATTTGACGAGCCACCAAAGAGCGCTGAATACGATTCCAACGTATAAACCTTTGTGTATGAGATAATATTAAATTCCAACAAGCGAAATAAACAGGATCTTAGCACCACTACGTCATTGCAAGGTAAAGGGTTAAATTTTATAGCGATTTTGAATACTAAACAATAACATATTATAGCGTTCTTAATTTATTAGTTTAACGCTTGATTTAATGTTATGCGGGGGATTTCGTGGATTGTGCAAATATAAATTTTAATTTAGCAATCCTGTGACTTTCATGCCCATCTCGTTTCCTTTCACTTTGTCGTCTTCTATGACAGTCACAGAATGATTTGGACATCACACAACTGCTTAGTAATTTCTAATATGTACGAATTTCTATGTTTCTCAATTTTGTGAGCTGATAAAATAAATATATTTCTTTCTTTCTTCTTTTTATATAGAGGGAGTGGATTTTTTAAACCGCCTCTGTAAAAAAATCCACTCCTTCATATAGAAAGAAGTGATGAAAGAGAACCGGTGTTTCTTGTTCACATCGAAGACCTCAATTTTTTAAAAATTACAGAAGAGCAAGAAAACATTTACTATTCTCTAACTACTAGCCTTTTTTCATCAAAAAATCAATTTTATTTTTAGTTTTCTACAATAAAGTTAGGGTAAGCGATTACCAAGACGTGACGCAACGCGACGCGGTGCACTTTTTAAGATAGCAATACAAATATATCTTTATTTACTACACAAAAAGATACATATTTTATTGAGATAATTCTAAAATGCCCCGCGGTATTGCGCTAGGGTGTAAGCTGACCCTTAAAAATCAGTCAAGTATTAGTAACATAATTTACAAAAGTGAAACAAACAAATTGATTTGGCGGCTCCACGGTGCGGTGCAGTGGCTTAGCATTGAGTTGCGGTGTTGAGAGCCGTAGGTTCGAATCCCATACGAAACTATTATTTGTTACGACTGGTTTAAGTATGGCCTACCAGTATTGTTTTAGGCCTGGATGTTTGCTCTTGAACGATTTGAAGCAAACTGCCTTCATGATACGGAGTATTCGAGGGTTAACGAATTAGAAAAAAAAAGAAGAGTCATACACATTATTTACCGGTTTCGATCCCCGCCGGCACCAATGAAATTATTAATCGCAATTTTGTGTGCTGATTTACCACGTGCTCGGCGATGAAGGAAAATATCGTGACGAAACCTGCATATCTGAGAAATAAAAATAAAAATAAAATAAAATATTTTGAAGACATGTTAAGTCCGTTAACACGTATTGGGACAGGGCGGGCGACACTTCCTTGACCTAAAACCCTCTCAAAAGTGAGTGAAGGCCTGTGCCCAGCAGTGGAACGTAAGTAGGCTGTAGCTGACATACACCTTATTGAAGTTGGTGCTCTTTACATATTGAATGTCATTGAAAATTATTTTTTGTGCTTTAATTTAATTTGTGATATTAATCTTTCAATTATAATTTCGTCTTTCTTTTATTATAGTTATATTAAGCCAGTGTTAGATTAATAGTCTCACGTGATATTGAGTCACGATGCAGCTAAAGATGAAAAAACGCACTGACTTGAAGCCAGCAGAAGCAGAAAAAGCCTATTTACTCTTGCCTTTAAGGCACACAAATTATAATCTGATGGAAAGACAGAATTCGGTCAATTATTTTACTCTTTTACTTCACGCATTTTGAACGAGGAAGCTAACCGTTTCGTTCAAATACGAGGTATATCGCCAACAAAATAAGTGGAGACCTGCCGAGTCTGGTGGTTCAATGATGAAATGGAGAGGGAAGAATAGAGTCTTGAAATTCCTGCGCACTTTCTGTTTCGAAATATATCCGGTTAAAAACCTTAAGGCAGGTTACTGCTCTGGCTCTCTGCTTGAGGTTGGTATAATTGGTTCTAACCATATTGGTGTCACCAATAAGCCTTTTAGCACACCTATCCCGAGACCGAAGGTCCCGAGCCGCTAGGTGGCATTCATTATCTGTGTTTTATTTCTAGAAGAAGGGCGACAAACCTGCACACAGTCCACCTGATAGTAAGTGGATACTGTGGCCGATAGGAATCTACATTTATCCTCGATTACGAATCAAAATGCAGATGCGTTGTCACCCGTGAGGACTAAGTTGGAATGCCTCGTTTCCAGTAAAAAAGGGTCTCCGGATTTCTACACTCACCATACGAAACAAAGCAGCATTAAGCTGCTATTTTACGCTGGTATTCTGTTTGAGCGTGATCCTTTCCCGATCAAGCCGACCCATTCGTGCTGCAACCATAATATAGCGCTGCAACCATAAAAAATACGCAGTATGGTGATTATATTCTCTTTGGTGTATTACACTATATCGCTGTACGGTTCTACAATTAACTTCAGTAACTGAACATAACGTGGAGCAACCACATTTCAAGATGTTATTAGATAAGTAACCGTTACCGTTAAAGAATTTTAAAGTCCACTGCTGAACATAGACCTCTCCCATAGATTGCCTCATAGGGAGGATATTTGCCATAGTTGCCACGCTTGGCAAGTGGGTTGGCAACCGCAGCTTTTTATTTTCGTCCGTTATTAGGAAGACACTGCTGCCCATCTCCTGATGTGTTTACATTTGACGTCTCTTACGTCACTCACGGAATGATATGGGAAAGTAAATATTCTACACCATCACTAAGCGGTAATTTAAGTTTTGCTAAATTACATTTGACAGAAGAAATTATGTTTAATTTCATTTCATATTTCATTTCATTTCATATCAAAAATCTTTAAATATGATAAAAAATTACAACGCTGTAATTCCCAAAAAAAAAAACAGCCAACAAAAATCTACAAAAAAGGACAGCCACCAACACACTAACTCTATTATCCTCGATTATGAATCCAAATGCAGCTGCAAGGTCACCCTTGACGTCTTACATGAAATGCCATGTTTCTAGTAAAAAAGGTTTCCGGTTATCTAAAACAACTTACCTGTACGCGAAAAGACACATTAGTATAACAATCAAAATGTTCATATATGACTCTCGGGACAGTCAACTAGTTAAATTGGTATTATTATTAAAATATTATAACCTTATTTTGTTCTAATCCTTAGTAACCTATCAGTAGGTTCAAATGATAGAAAATAACTTCACATTCAATTAAGTAATTTGTACACTTAACTACAGTTTGGAGATTCTTACTTACTCCGTTTTAGTAGTTCTGCAGAGTTAATAAAAGGACAGACTTGTAATATTTGAATATAATGACAATAGTTCCGTTAAAAATTTATAATTTTAAATATCGCGCGATACCTAGTAACTAAAATATTAGTAATTAAAATATTATGTTAAAGATAGCAAAATGAATTAACTACGTGATATTTGCATCAAGTGTAAAAATACTTTTTTATATAGAATTCGAGTAAGTTGTACTTTTTATAGAATAATATTATCTATATCTTTAAAGATCAAATAAAAATCTTCGTTTTCGCTCCAGTAATACTTAAAATTAAATACATTGTTGGAACACTCAAAGATAGAATTTACTTACATAACGTCGAATGTGAAAAATTTATTTTGAATAAATTTATTGTAAATTGCTTAATATAGGCCGATTCTAAAATATTACAAGTCTTAATAAAGTCAATTTCGGCAAGACGAACACCGGCTCGCGGTCTCAAGAGAGCCTCGAACTAATGACTTTCGTTCCCCTCAGGTACCAATCGCTCATTAAGAGAGATAAATCTATTCTCCTAAATAGTAAGCCTGCCTAGGTTAGATATTGACAACAATGCTTAATTACTAACATTAGACTTTAAGTTGAGAATCTAGTACTAAAATGCTACCTTACTATTAGTTATTGTGGTATATTGGTACCTTGTGGATAGTTTCACGCTTTCACCAGTGGCCGGTCTCGATATTTGACGTATTTACGGAATAAATTTATTTACTGTTAGCGAATATATCACCCCATTTTGATGTATTTTTTACGCCGCTAACACGGATAATCAAATAAATTATCAATTATTTCTGTTAAATCCGTTCCATACAGTTGGTGCAGTCTGGCTTGCAGGTGAAATAAATAAAAGCTGTACCCATAAAGTAATCATAGGGTTCCTATACCGCATAGCTTAAGATCATATTAGGTATCGGTTCGGAAGACGCGTACACATTGCTCCTACACCTGCAGCGCTTGACTTAGGTGCTCTCATGATGATGCTGCAGGAACAGGCTCGCCAACAGGAGGAACAGGTACTCTGATTGAAAGAGCAGCAGGTGGAACAGGCCCGCCAGCAGGCGGAACAGGTACTCTGATTGAAAGAGCAGCAGGTGGAACAGGGCCCGCCAGCAGGCGGAACAGGTACTCTGATTGAAAGAGCAGGTTGAAAGAGCGGCAGGAGGAACAGGCGCGCCGACAGGAGGAACAGGCTCGTTGGTTGAAAGAGCAGCAGGGGAACAGGCCCGCCAGCAGGCGGAACAGGCACTCTGATTGGAAGAGCATCTGCGGGGCGGACAGGAGGAAAAGGCCCGCCAGTTGAAAGAGCAGCAGGAGGAACAGGCCCGCCAACAAGATGAACAGGCCCGCCGTCATTCCATAATTAAAAATCTCGTTGTTGATGAAAATTTAATCTAGACCTCTTAGCGTTCTGAATTCGCTCTGAAAATGAGGTGATCGCTACCATGCTATTTTTCAATGTTAAGTCCACAACATTGTTAATAATTATTTCAAAGAGAATCCCGCTGAGCTTCTTGGTAGTTTACCAAGACAGAGTTTCTTCCAAACCAGTGGTGATCCGTCAATCTGTGTTTCCGTTTTAGTTTACTGTCGAATAAAGGTTTTCCTCACAGATTTCCTTTTAGAGTGAATATTTGTCATATTAGTGAGCATAGTTTAATATTTTTTGATTCAACTGTTTAGGAAGATGTTGCTGCCCATCTGTAGGTTCATTTTCCCTCAGTCGCCTTTTACGATACCTACGGCATGATATGGGGTAGTGACTGTTCTAACACCACAAGTATACGTACACTAAACAATGAGGAATCAATGAAAAATAATTGTAATAATAAATCGTTATACATTCTACTTCGTCAGCAACAAATCATATTAAAAGAACGTATTAAAATCAAAAGAGATTACACGGTCCATATAAGCTCGGCAGGATGCTAAATTGCATCCGAGGCTGGGCCGCGGATAATTTATTTATTGTAGTTCTAATTCACGCAAAATCGTGGCGTTCCAAGTCGTTACCGCACTTTGTATGCTGGCGGCGTCTATAGCCCGTTTTTTTTATAATAGTATCACAAATTGCTTGTTTTTCGCGAGTTTCCTTTGTTTTATAATTAGTGGAAAACCAAAAACCTTTTTTTAATTATATTACTTTTAATAAATAAGTCACGTATCATGTAAAAGCTCTCCCAATAGATGAAGTGCCGATCTGATAAGAGCTGGACTGTGCTTTGTGATGATGAATGTTTAATGATAATGCTATTTCAGTAAAATTGGTAATTGCAATTTTGAGTGCTGATTTATAATGTGCTTGGCACTGAAGAAGCACATCGTGAAGAAACCTGAATGACTAAGAAATTAAAAAAAATACTATTCGAAATGATGTGAAGTTCGCCAACATACATGCAACGGAGATTTCATTGCTTGTAACTTCTGGATTTTTGTAATTAATTTAAATTGAACTGACCCATGTATTTATAATATTTAGATACATTCGATAAAATACTTCCAGGGCTGATTTTTTATTACCACATGATATTTATTCATAGGAAATATATACATATTGTATATTGAACACAGTCCAGAGATTAGTTATGTGAATGTCTAATTTTTCAATTTATTTCGCTTTTGTATACAGATTGTAATAAATTTGATGGATTACTTTTGTTTTATAATTAATTTGATGGATTACTTTTGTTTGTAGTGTTTCATAAGCAAATTTTATTCCTTTTCATGTAAATATTTCGACGTTAAATAATCTTTTTTCTAAATTAAAATGATATTTATTTTAAAATTAACATTTACAAACATACTGTATCTCAGCTGTTGCAGAAGCGCATCTCGGGAAGCGACACATACCGCTTTCAGTTATTCAAATGTATAGGTTCTATCAAAAGTTACATTTCTATAAAAATGTGCAACACAATAGTTTATCACATAAATAGGAGTAGCAGTCAAATACGGTTATTTCAAGCAATGTAATTTAAGCACAGTTATCTCTGTCAATTATTATTATTATTTTACGTTTTTATTTTGTTTGAACAGTGGTAGAGCCACATGGCAGCTTTTGCTGTCGCACGGGTGGACTAGCTCGAACCAGCACCCCTAGTGATGGAGAATCTCTCGCTGAGCATCCACGCCTAAGTGAGGGGGGCGTAATTCCGTTCAAGACTAAAACTGCAGAGCAATAAGACAACCCTCACTCCAATTTCTCACATCAGACTTCATTCATAACTTAACGCCGTCCACTACCATCTGGAGACGGTGAAGCTGACTGTGCTCTTTCTACAGGTGTCCGATTTGGCTGATATGACAAAGATGTATCTCTCCTATCTGGGGTACAAATTAGAACACCCCTTTGTGCCCCAGGCTAGAGTGCGAATACGTCGGAGAGGACATCTATTTTCGACGCCTTGGCTTGAAAGTACGTAGGTACCTGTCCATCCTATGGCTTCACGTAGACAACGACGACCATCCCCGCATCTACGGGTGCCTCTATAGGTCCCTTAGCGGTAATGCTGACACAGACTGTCTCATCGTCCACGTCCTAATTGCTTCAGACTCTGCTACGTGCTACAACAGATCCCATCCGCAAAGATCGTGATGCTCGGTGATTTTAACGTCCACCACGCTGAATGGATTAGTTCCCGTTTGTTTAACCGATCATTTTGGTTGGTGTCTTTGGCGAGAAACTAGTTCGTCTTTCTTCGGGAACACGTGCATTCTGGTCTCTCGCCAAGACTGTCCAAGAGAACTTCTGTCAGCCATCTCTGCCATTTCTGCATTGGGAGGAAGACTTATTGGCCCATGCCGCAAAGAAGAATGCCGATCTGTTAGGCCCTCTCTTTGCATCCAACTCAACTCTCAATGACGGGGGGAATACACTGCCGCCTATCCCGTGGTGCTTAATATGCTTTTTAAACAGTGCTCGGTGCGCAAAGCACTCCTCTCCCTGGACGTCAACAAGTCGAGTGGGTCTGATGGAGTTCTACCTATTGTGCTGAAGACGTATGCTACGGAGTTGGCACCGGTCTTAACGCGTCTTTTCCAGTACTCCTACTCCTTATGCGTAGTTCCGAATTCATGGAAGACTGCTTTGGTGCACCAGATCCCTAAAAAATGAGACCGACTGTCCAACTACAGGCCTATCGCTATCGTCTCATTGTTCTCCAAAATAATGGAAAGAAAGCTTCCTTCCTGTGGGCTTCCCGAAAAATTGTGCAATTGGATCACCAGTTTCTTAAAGATCGGAGCATCAAGGTCGTAGTAGAAACTACATGCTACGATTACAAGCCCATCAACGCTGGTGTTCTACAAGGCTGCCTGCTGTCACCAACGCTGTTTCTTCTGCGTATCAATGATATGTTTGCAAACCGGTAACATTCATTGCTATGCGGATGCCAGCAATGGTGATGCTTTATACACTGGCTGTGTAATATTTCTCGGGAAAACGTCATCGAATACCGGAACAAACTTGTGTCTTAAGTCTCGGACTGGGAGCGACTAAATCTAGTCCAGTTTAATCTCGTGAAGACACAAGTTTGCGCGTTTACCGCTAAAAATAACCCCTTTTGTCGTATCTTCTCAGTTTCAGAGCATTCCTCTCGGTGCATCAGCCGGTATCGGATCCTCGGCGTCGAGTCGAGTGTCGAGTCTATCAAATCGAGTGCAGGGCGGTTCGAATCGTCGGCGACCGAGATCTTTCTAAGCGGCTTGACTCACTGGCACTGCGAAAGATGTTGCATCTATGTGTGTATGTCGTTGCTTCTACCACGGGGCGTGCTCTGAGGAATTGTTTGGACTACGAGGGTGGATTGAAAAGTACTCGGCCTAACACAGATCCATTCAATTCTAAAAATCAAATCTACCCACATTATTTAGTTCAGTTCAGACTAGTTCATTGTGTGAAGTTCGAAACGTGTGCGATAATTAGTTGTGATTTTATAAATTTATTAACAAAGTAATCGGACATAATTTCCGCGAATGGAGAAAATCGAGAAGCGTGCCGTCATTAAGTACCTCCATAAGAAGGGCCTATCATCAAAAGCCATCCATGATGACATGGTCAGTACATTAGGCGATTGTGCTCTGTCATATTCATCCGTCAAAAAATGGATAGCAGAATTTAAGCGTGGTAGAGAGAGTGTGAAAGATGAACCCCGCTCTGGAAGGCCTTCGACGTCAACTACTGACGAAAATATTAAAAAAAGTACTTGATTTAATAATGGGAGACCGCAGATTAAAAATTAGAGAGATAGCCGAGATTATAGGCATCTCTTATGAACGAACTCAAAACATCATTGTCAACGAGTTGGGTTTCCACAAGGTGTCTGCGAGGTGGGTTCCGCGACTGCTTTCAGTTGAACAAAAAAGGACGCGATTGACTATTTCACGCGACTGTTTGGAGTTATTTGAAGCCGATGCAGATGATTTTTTGAATCGTTTTGTTACTATGGACGAAACATGGGTTCATTACTGTACACCGGAAACAAAACAACAATCAAAACAGTGGAGAAGACCTGGTTAACCACCCCCTAAAAAGGCTAAGTCGATTTTGTCGGCAAATAAGGTGATGGCTTCAGTATTCTGGGACTCGAAAAGTGTGATTATGATAGATTATCTTGAAAGGGGTCAGACTATAAACTCTGATTACTACTGCACCTTACTACGTCGTTTACGAGAGGAAATAAAAGAAAAACGTCGAGGAATGCTCAGAAGAAAAGTCCTGTTTCATCAAGATAACGCCCGTGTTCACACGTCAGTACAGTCAATGGCTGAAATTCACAACTGTGGCTTTGAACTGTTACCGCATCCGCCATATTCACCTGATCTGGCACCATCAGACTTCTTTCTGTTCCCTAACCTAAAAAAGCACTTGGGAGGTCAAAGATTTTCGACAAACGACGAGGTCAAAGCAGCTGTAGACGCATATTTTGACTCTAAGGAAGAATCATTTTTTTTCAACGGTCTAAATGCTTGGAAGGGGAGGTGGCAAAAGTGTATTGAACTTGATGGTGATTATGTAGAAAAATAAAAATATAACTGATTTAGTATGTGTTTATTTTCTTGGTTAGGCCGAGTACTTTTCAATCCACCCGCGTAATTGCAGCCACACAATTTCACCATCGTACATCGCTACAAAACTCGCTATACCATTTATACTATTTGTATGCTTGACGGTCCACCAGTGTGCGATTTAGAAGAAGTTTTCTTCCTCGCAAAACTTCCTTGTGTAATCAACTACTACCAGTAATTTTTTTAGACCGATGAGACTAAGAGACCTTAAAGAAAAGAGCCTACTCTTTATAAAAGGCTGGCAACGCATCTGCAATTCCCCTGGTGTTGCAGTTGTTCATGGGTGGCGGTAGTCACCATCAGGTGAGCCGCATGCTCGTTTGCAACCTCTCCTATAAAAAAATATAGACAGTACTCAGTATGGTGAACATTCCTCGGAATAATAATTTGTGGTGAAGATTTTTATTTCAATATTAATAATAAATATTTATATAATTTATAATCAATATCCTTAGTTTCGTTACGTTAATATCGTATTTTTAAAGAAATTACACTTAATTATTTATATTGATTTTACTAATGAAAATACTGAAATCAAAAAATTCTGGACATCGTTGCTGGTCATAAGAGGGCTGGTTCTTTTCTCGCTCAAAGGCTAAGTATAACCATTCAGCGAAGAAACGCAGCCAGCCTTCTTGGCACGGTAGCACGGAGAGTAGGACTGTATGAGAATTTATTATTTAACTTACAGTTTTTATTTGTTATACTTTTTCAATATTGCGTGGTTACACACAATATTTTTTTCAGTTAGATTTAATTTTATACTTACTATGTTTTAAGAATGAAATATTACAAGATGTGGTATAGTTATAAAATTCAAGTAAAAATTGGTTACACAGTCGCAATTAATTTTTCCTTGAATATTTTATATGACAAAAGTTAAAATATGATAAAAATAAATATGGACAAAGTTTTTTTATACAGAATGACATACGAGCGCGAAGTACTCCTGGTGGTAAGTGAATGCCGTGGCTCATATACATCTACATTTACCCTCAATCAAGAATCAAAATGCAGATGCGTCATCACCTCTAAAGACTCAGATGGAATGCCTCGTTTTCAGTAAAAAGGGTTTCCGGTTCGCAACACTCACCATACGAAACACATCAGCATTATGCTGCTATTTTACGCTGGTATTCTGTGAGAGCGTGGTCCTTCTCCGGTCGAACCGACCCAGTCGTATTACAACCACAATATAGTTGTAGCATGGCTCTACCACGCGACTTCATACTTCACAACAGACGGTCTCCAAGTCACAAGAGCTGGGGTTGGAAGCTCTCTGTTATCCGCATTACTCACCAGACCTTGCGCCTACAGACTTCTACTTTTCCCAGAATTGGGATAGCTTTTTGGTGGGAAAAAATTAAATACCCAAGAGGCAGTACAAAATACCTTTGAAGGATTTTTTGCCTACCGTCCAGCTCATTTCTTCAGAAAGGGCATCAAGAAACTGCCACTGTGTTGGCACAGATGCATCGATTGCACAGGTGATTAATGGAAATAAAAATACAGAAAAAAAATACGTTAAGTTAATTTCATAAAAAAACCGCAATTTCTCAGATATAATATTTAAACTAATATAATATAACACGCCAAAAACCAATTCAGATTTTGAACGTCCTTTAATTTTAATATAAGCTTTATGGTGCAAATTGATAAGTTTATAATCGAACGATGCTTTTGTGTATAGTTTATTTCTTTAAGTATAATACAGCTTTAAACTTTAAATATAATTATGTCATGTGGGTGAATACTATGAATAAAGTACTTGATATGATGAAATTAGACTTTTTGAGCAACTCAATGTTAGATCCGTATTCTAACGACATCAAAAATAAGCATGAATTTCTTGCTGTTTGCGTCTGAAAGTGCGATTCTTTGTTAATTACTGACTAGAGACTACGTATTTCGCGTCTTAGATAATTCACCTAACATTTCACCTACTTTTTAATGACATTATTAAAAATATTATCGTACATAATAGAAATTAATTTATTTTTATTAATCAGTATAATTGGAATATTGGAATAATAAAGAGATTGTAGTGACTGAGTTCAGTCATTTATATGTAGTTTTCATATTTGTTCATATTTTTAAATGAGTTAAGGAGTAGAAATAATTTTACCCAGTAACGCAATCCAGTGTATATTAGTGAACTTTAAATCTTGATCTGCTGGATGTTGGCTTTAGAATCCTCTAATTGGCAAGCATAACCGACCGGCGACAGTCCTCTAGGTTATAGTGGCTTAGGTACTCATATCTGAACATTTAATAAAACTATTATTTACGGATTTTATCTTTTCACTATCCCAACGTTTCGGGTGCTTTACAGCACCCATGGTTACGGGGGGGACTGAGATGTTTGACGTCTCAATGTCATAATTAGTCCGGCTACCTTCAGTTTTTGAATATTAATTTTTGTTCCGATTTACGCAAAACGAGCTTATAGTATCATGAAGTCTTGCAGTGGTATACTTGGGCTTGGGTTTAATTTTGTAAATCCCAAGCAGCTGGCAGCACCCATCCATCTTCTCTATAGAAATTTAGATGTTTTTTAATTTCAATAGCCTCGCGTATCATCCGTAGGAATCGGTGTTCTTTTGCGAGGATTTGTGGTTTATCAAATTGAACGTAATGGTGGGGACGATCTTGAACATGTTCGCAGACTGCAGAATTCCCGGAGTGTCGGTGCTTCCCGTCAGCTATATGTTCCTTCACGCGTGTTTTTATAGATCTTTTTGTTCGCGTAAATTTAAGAAATCATCATATCTGAATAGTTTCGCGTGAGTGTGGTGGAAGAAATTGAAGGGAAATGGCATAGTGAGTAAATGGGTTTGTATGCAACTGGTGAGCCATATTTATAAATTGAATGTATGTATCAACTCGCGACTTTTTCCGTCACTATATTTCCTTCACGCGGAATTTTCGTAAAAGAAACATCAACAAAGTTTCGCGTGAGTGTGTTGGAAGAAATTGAAGGGAAATGGCATAGTGAGTAAATGGGTTTGTATGCAACTGGTAGAGCCACGCTGTATCGTAATAGAACTGCTTACCTTGTAGTTTTAAGTAGCCAATGACCGCAAAACTAATGGGACCACACTTGTGCGAAATAGTAATATAATGTTGCTATCTTTCGTATGGGAAATAACAAGGAACAAAAGACCCTTATTGCTGGTGACGAGGCATTTCATTTTAGTACTCAGAATTAACAAAGCATCTTCTTGATGAAAGAGGATGATTTTACGTGTCTACGAGCCATAGCATATTGTGAGCGTCTGAGAGTGTACTCAATATCAGGTGGAGTCTGTGCTGTGTGATTTAAAACAGTAGTTCATAGCGTTTGTATTTGTCAGTCAATTCAAGGTTCTCTTTAAGCCAAGGGATCTGTTAGGGTTAGTATCACCTTCGTATTTATTGCTGTTATCCAGTTAAATGGATAAAAAAGACAGTGTAATTACAGGCCATGATGAATTTTATCCAAGTTCCACGTGGTGAAAGCGTAGTGTGTGTTTTTAATTAGGTAAGGTATCCAAAAGGTATAGTTACTTACTTTCAATTGGACTGTTAGCTCTTTTTTACCTATTATAAACCAGTACTTGACAACGATTAGTTGTATAGTAGCCGAAGATGGTAGATCAAACTGAGCGAACACAAATATATTTGCGTATTCTCACCGTGTAATTCTTTATTATGGAACAAATTCCGTAATATAGTCAAAGCGAGTGTGGTGGGAGAAATTAAAGGAAAATGGAATAGTGAATGATTGGCTTTTGATGATTCTGTTAGAGCCACGCTGTAGCGTATTATGGCTGTTAACCTGTTGTGGTTTTTAGCAGCCAATGAGTGCAAAAAGGGACCACACTTGTATAATACTTGTGTGAAATAGCAGCATAATGAGCATTAAGCGCATAGGCGCTGCTGCTATGTTTCGTACAGTGGATGACGAGAACAGAAGATCTTTTATGCTGTTAATGAGACATTTCATCGTGGTCGTCAGGGGTAAAAATGCATCTGAATTTTGATTATCAATCAAGTATAGACATAGGAAGATGTCCACCACAGTAAACTAGTTAAAGGGAAGACAACTACAAACTATGAGGAATTTCATCTAAGTCCTCAGTTGTGCAAACGCAACCGTGCTCTTTTTAGTTTGGTAGCAGGTATCCAATAGTTACAATATTTAATACAAATGGTAGATGGTGAAAATGGTATAGTGCTGACTTAGCTTAACAAGATCATATTTACTTTTGTATTCAAAAACTAAAAATAATTTGTCGCAAAAATATATGTGTGTTAAAGCAAATCGCCGGTTTTTATATCTGGGGTTATCCACGCCGTCCGTTTATTTACTTTTGTGTTGTATGTAATAGTCTCAAGATGAAACCTAAAGAAAGATAAACATGCAAATTATGTCATCTAACAATTCAAACACGTAGTTTCAGTACGTAGAACTAAAGTAAACGTCCACTATTATATCATCTTCAACCGCTGTATCTGCAGATTTATCAAAGCTCAAGGCGTTGTCGTATACTCCATTCTAGTTATTATCGATATTGCTATTCCCTACTATAATGCACTTCTTCAAACGCCCTGCATCACGAAACCCGTCGTGTAAATGAACGACCATTTCTAGAGCGTTGCTCTAAATCACGAGTGGCCACACGGTATCAAGATCGTACGGTCGACGGTCTCGGGATGTGCAATTCTGTCCTTATTCTGATGCGGGCCCTGATTGTAATTGCCATTGTGCACTGCGCTAGACCCAGGCGTCGTGTGTCTTGAACAAATGCTTTGATTCGAGATATATTTAATAGCATCATTGGACATTAACTAATGATTTCGAACTGTAAATGAATTTTGATGAAACATGTTAAGGGAATTAAATATTGTACTTGTTTACAATATGAACAGCATTACTTTGATGTACCTATTGGGTTGGTACACACAGTTATGTAGACTGTATTACGATAAACAGTAATCAACTGATGTTATTTTAGTCAATTTGGAAATAACTGTTATATTATAGTATATTATATTGGGACATAATAATAATATCAAAATTAAAACACGACAAGCAAAAAAGGGATATTAGTAACTTAACAAAATTACTAACTCGTCTGCTTAAGGGGAAATATAACCTCAAATGGCTTAGCAAGATCCTCCGTTATGCCGAAAGTATTGCAGCATTAATTTTGAAATAAATATATGGTAAAGTTGAGGATTAATGTTAAGGTTTATGTTAGACGAAAACACGATTCCGTAAAATTTTCTCGATAGAATAAAAATCCAAAGTTACCTCCAAACTGAACAATAAACCGCTGTTATTCATAAAATACTTTAAATAAGATCATGAAACACTACACATTGAATAAAAACTAAATTTACGGATTTTATCGCGTTTATTTCACTACTTTTACTTATTTTTAATTCCCGACGTTTCGGGTGCTTTACAGCAAAATAAGCTTGGTTCCTGCGGAGCGACAGGAACCAAGCTTACGCGCCGATAGTTTAGGTCATTTCTTTTTACAGTGAAAATAATGATATTTTAAAAAAAGTAAATAACATAAGCACTGCTTTATGGTTAGTTCAGTTAGTATGCAAAGTTTCATGATCTTATTTAAAGTATTTTATGAATAACAGCGGTTTATTATTCAGTTTGGAGGTAACTTTGGATTTTTTTTTCTATCGAGAAAATTTTACGGAATCGTGTTTTCGTCTAACATAAACCTTAACATTAATCCTCAACTTTACCATATATTTATTTCAAAATTAATGCTGCAATACTTTCGGCATAACGGAGGATCTTGCTAAGCCATTTGAGGTTATATTTCACCTTAAAGTACCTCGTAGTGACAAATGACTGTACCACCTATTTGACGTACATTTGGGGCAAATTTTTTTTTAATAATTTCAGCCAGCACGTTATTTGAAGGACTTATATAAAAAGTGTTGGACTTAAACATTCTGGTGGGATGTGATAATGTTTTATAATATTTCTAAGATATCTTATAAACGTCTTATTTCTCCACTAATTTATTTGTTAAATTGGTAGAAAATGGATACGCTACATTCTCATATATTTTTCATGTCTTGGTTACTGCGATAGTGCTACTACCTAAAATTAGAATATTTATTGAGTTTATCGCTACTGTTATAAAAACCTTACATAAATAAACATCTATCAATATAGAAATAAAATTAAATTCAAACATAAATCTCAATTCCGCGCGATAGACAGTGTCAGAATAAGGACCAAAAGCTTTGCCAAGTCGTTGCGGGTTACCGCAAGAGGTTATTTGTTTAGATACATTACTCCAGATACCTTCAAAGTATGTCATTATATACTGTTCGAGACAATGTAATTATAGGGTTTAGCGGTTTTTGAGTATTCCCAAAGTTCATGCAACTGAATGTTGTATTTGTTGAAAATATGAATACTTCAGAAGGTTATAGAGGACTAAAAAATATATGATAGTTTGTTATTCTACTAGCTTTTTTAAAGAATAAGGGGGACAAATGAGCACACAGTCCACCTAAGTTGATGCTGTGGCGCATAGTCATCTACAACTATCCTAGATTAAGAATTAAAACGCAGATATATTATTTCCCCTGAGGACTAAGATGGAATATCTGGCTTCCAGTAAAAATATTCTCCGGTTCTCTACACTAACCATACGTAGCACAATAGCATTGTGCTGCTATTTTACGCCAGTATTCTGCAAGAGCGTGATCCTACCCCGGTTGAGCTGACCCATTTGTATTACAAACTTAATATAGCTGCATATTTGCTACATATTAACTCGCTTACTTTTCAAACTGGAACAGACGGAAAAAACTGGGGTGATTTTTTCTTAATCCTTCGTGATTATTTATCTATCTATTAAAGCCCTTCACAACCCCACTGTTGAACATAGCCCTCTTCCGAGTAATGCCAAAATAAGACTGCCCATGGTTAAAGAAAGGTTCTTGAGTGGCAAACACGTGTCGGTAAACGAAGTTTTTTTTTAATTAGTATAAGTGTGACAAACAAGCACACAGTCCATCTGATGGTAAGTGGTTGCTATGGCCCATAGACATCTACATCTACCCCCGATTACGAATCAAAATGCAGATGAGTTTTTACCCGTGAGGACTAAGATGGAATGCCTCGTTTCTAGTAAAATAGTTCTACAGTTTTTTACACTCACCATAAGAAATACAGCAGCGTTGAGCTGCTATTTTACGCTGGCATTCTGTAAGAGCTTGGTCCTTCCCCGGCCGAGCCAACCCATTTGTGCTACAACTATACAATTAATATAGCTGTAGCATGGCTTTACCAAGTACAATAATACACGTATAATAGCGTAGGGCGGTTAAATTATCCCATTTATATACATACATACAATTACTCAGACCAGTGACATAGGGCAGTGTCAATCGACATATGTACGTCATCATCATCATCATCATTACATCCCTTCACAAGTCCACTGCTGAACATAGGCCTCCCCCAAGGTATGCCACAAAGCACGGTCCTGAGCCACCTGCATCCATCAACTTCCTGCCTGCCTTACCAGGTCGTCACTCCCTTATTGTAGCGTCAACAAAACGCAAAGAATCGATGATGTCAAATATTAAGATGTGGTCAAATTCTTGAGTCACGCGTTGACAAATTGACTTAGTTCCCATAATACTGCCCAAGGTATAGCACAATGAAAGGAACAATGATCGTCGCGGACAGAATTAAAGAATATTTCAATGACTTAATCAATACAATGTGACATAATAGTTCGAGTTTGCATTCCCATAGTCTATTGTTTTTGCTTGAAATATGTATGTACGTATGATACTGCAATTAGTAGTCCAGCTGCGATTCGTGGCGATCATGGCAAATCCTTTATTAAACAGGAAAGGTTACCTGTGGCGATTTTCAGAAGAGTTCGGGTGATTTAGTGATCTCCATACTAGCTACCATCGATACTGTGACTGTTTGCGTTCCTAGGTTATGTGTGTAACGTCTTGTCCAACTGTCATTCTCTTTGCCTGTTCACTCTACCACACAACGATAGCTTAATCCCCTCGTAACACCAGATCAAACACTGGCTTATAATATTTTTTGCCACATACTCGAGAATCTATAATGATCATTAAAAAGTTTAAATCGTACCGAATAATATCAATTCTTGTACAAGAAAGACGAACATGTAATCACACTCCGACCTGTAACCTCCTAAACAACCTTAGATGATCTAACATCGGGCCGGAATGTAAACATCAAGCCATCTCCTAAGGCGCCATCTATAATTTTGTAACAATGCTCCCAACGCGTCCACTTTAAGTCGATCTATAAAACAGATCCAATTTCCTCAACAAGACCTACTTTACGCATACAAGTGGAGGCGAGTGAAGATCACTGTCCTCTGGTTTCTTGGAACACGCCCGATCGATCTAAGATAGATCCGTGGATATTGCATATTTATCAACCTTTGACATGGGTAACAACTTGGGAGTAACGTCTTCATGAGGAAAAGGATCTTATAAAACAAACACACTTAAAGGTTGCTTGAACTTTAATTCCGCTATGTATGCATATACTAGTGGTTGGCCCCGGCTTTGCCTGATTTGAACAATTATATATCTTGAATGTTAGGTAGGTATAACTCATTTTAAAAATTCATGGTATACCATATGACGCAGTGCACGCCGTGGAAACTCTTAAAGGGCACGACTTTATAATATTAATAAAGTATAGATTATTGTCTTTTAATTCGACACTAAAAACGCTTCGCTTAGCGACATATGTAAAGTTTTAGAATGTGTCAATCATAATTGTCATAATTTTATTTAACGGGTACCCCATCACCTTGAAAGTTAAAAAAATATTTTTTGTGCAAGCTTTGTACCCTCATTAAACCTTTACTTAGTGGATGCCAACGTGAGTAAAGAAATCTATTCTCCCGATTTCATGCTTCTACGTCTAGTGATTTGGACTTTAAATACAATATTTTTCAATACAATCTCTGCACAATTGTTTTGAAAGACTTTTAAAGAAATAAATAGGTAAATTGATATTTTATTTTAAGAGTATTCGCAAAATTTTTTTATTAAAAAAATCATTAATTATCTTTTTCTCCATACAAATTTGAATACACTCTGCACCCCCTCCCCCCGTAAGGAGTTGTTTTAAAAAATTGCATAACAGGTTATTAAGTAATGCCAAATCGTATTAATTTATATTATTTAATGAGTACTTTCTGTAAGTTTCCAGTCAATCGCCCTATGTATAATAAATAAAACAAAAAGATTCATACAAACTCTCTATTTTCAAAAATCTTATCTTAGTGGATGTCTACGTAATAAAACGTAAAATTTTCATAATTTCAGTGGATCTTAATAAAATATTTTACAAAAACCTTTAAAACCCTATGAATAGAATATTATGAAGAAATTAAAAATTTAAATTTTATTATTTTTAATTTATAACATTATTAAAATAAAAATATATAATAATTTTTCTCCATACAAATTTTACCAGCCTGTCCTCCTGTAAGGGGTTGTTTTGAAAAATCCTTAAATCCGAATTCATTTATTTTATATACAGAGTATTTTTTAATAAATTTCAAGTCTATCGCTCTGTAAAATTAAACGTTTCATAGAAAATGTAACACCCTATTTCATCCCGTTAGCGGTTGAATTTTCAAAAACCTTATCTTAGTCCACTAAAAAATGCAACATGCCTATAAAAAGCAGCTTCTGTCCAAAATTAAAATTTCTACGTCGAGCGGTTGGCTGTGCGTTGCTAGATGAGTCAGTCACTCAGGACATCCTCTTTTATAGAAGTTTTATGTAGTGAGTATCGAATGAGGCGACAGAGAGAAACTATCCAGGAGACGAACAGCAGCTCTTGTCTAATAACAACTAGAAATTAAATTAAACTGCGGTTGCCAACTAAGGGAAATATCCTCGTTATGAGGCAATCTGCTGGAAGGCCTATATTGTTCGACTGTGGATTTTGACAGAGTGTAGTAATGATGATGATGCAAGATCAAAATGCTGATGTGATTATAGTTTCGGTTTCCATCATCATTCATAGTTTTCCTCTTTGTCGGTTGAATCAACTCATTCGTGATGTAGCCATAATTCTTTTGCAGTGTAACTCTTTTTTACTTAAACTTTTGACTGCCTTATTGGTCTAGTTGTCGAAAACACGATTTCTGATAGTGAGGGGTTCAAATCCCAGGTCGGGACAAAATCAGATGTTAGGTACAGGATGACATGGGGGTAGTGGATATTCTTACATCGCCATTACAAAATATTTTTTCCTTTTCATCCTTAAATTGAAGACAAATATAAGTGTTCATAAGTCGAATTATTTGTGAATCAAACATTCAAACATTAACCATTTATCATACGAAAGACTGCTTTCATGTTTTTCATCCTTGCGCATATTTTTCAATTAATTACAAAAATTTATCCATGTTTATACGTGGTGAGCTAAGCTGCAGCTGTATTACGATCGTAGCACGATTTGGTCGGCTCGCCTAGTAGTAGTAGTAGTAGAAGGACCACACATTCACATAATACCAGCGTAATATAGCAGTTTAATGCTGCTGTGTTTCGCATGGTGAGTGCAGAGCACTGGGGTCCCTTTCTACTGGAAACGAGGCATTCCATCTTAGTACTCAGTGGTGACAGTGCATCCGCATTTTGATTCTTAATCCGAGGATAAATGTAGATGTCTGTGGGCCACAGTATCTACTTACCATCAGATGGTCTGTGTGCTCGTTTGTGACCCTTATTCCATAAAAAGTAAAAAACTATACCGTTGTAAACTGTTTAAAATAGTCGGACAATAGTTATCAAAACCATCAAATATTATTTACTTGATAGTATATATATATATATATATATATATATATATATATATATATATATATATATATATATATATATATATATATATATATATATATATTATAGTTGCAGGACGAACGGGTCGGCTCGGCCCGGGCAGGAGCACGCTCGCACAGAATACTAGCACAAAAATGTAGCATAAAAAGTAAGTATAGCGATCCGGAGACTCTTATTGGTAACGTAACACTTATATTAAGCTTCAGGGTGACAATGCATCTTCATTTAGATTCGTAATCGAGAGTAGATGTTTGTGTCTATGGGTCACAGCTTCCACTTACAATCAGGTGGACTGTGTGCTCGTTTGTCATCCTTATCTTATAATAAAAGCCTGATCGAATATAAGGTTAGTCTCAGCGGAGACTAGCCACTTGCACTGGATAGGATTATAGTACCCAAGTGTGTTCGCAAACACAAGTGCACTCATTATCTCTACACTATCATAGCCCGATGGCACGATTATCTGGAAACGACCGTACGACATGAGGCGCAGGACCAACGGCTCACATGCTTTCCGAGGCACGGGCTTGAAACACTGTCAACCATCTCATCAACTCCGGACTACTCCTGAGAATTTATTGATAGAAAAAAACCAATAACAGATCTTGGCCCGACTCTGGATTCGAACATGGGACCTTATGATTAGCAATCGCGTTGACGACCACTTAACTTTAACTTTAATATATTTTGTTAAAAAACATGGAAACATCTAATACAAAAGATTTTATGTAGGTTTCATACGTGGTAGAGCCACGCTGCAGCTATATTATGGTTTGAGCAAGAATGAGTCGTCTTGATCAGGGTAGATCACGTTTTCACAGAATACCAGCGTAAAATGGTAGCCTAATGCCTCTGTGTTTCATATGGTGATTGTAGAGAACCTCAGGAGTAATAAAGCATCTGCATTTTGATACTTAACTGAGGGTAAATGTAGATGTATATGGGTCACAACATTCACTTTAGAGCAGGTGTACTGTGTGCTCGTTTGTTACTTTTAATATATATCAACGTTTGTTACTTATAATATATATCAAAGTCACTATAACGATATAGACTAAAACTGATACTATAACAAAAACTGTTGAACATCTTCCTAAATAACAAGATATCGTGATTTATAAACTACACTCCATATATCAAGACATTGGATATATGAATGAGTCGTCTTGATCGGGGGTAGATCACGTTTTCACAGAATACCAGCATAAAATGGTAGCCTAATGCCTTTGTGTTTCATATGGTGATTGTAGAGAACCTCAGGAGTAATAAAGCATCTGCATTTTGATACTTAACTGAGGGTAAATGTAGATGTATATGGGTCACAACATTCACTTTAGAGCAGGTGTACTGTGTGCTCGTTTGTTACTTTTAATATATATCAACGTTTGTTACTTATAATATATATCAAAGTCACTATAACGATATGGACTAAAACTGATACTATAACAAAAACTGTTGAACATCTTCCTAAATAACAAGATATCGTGATTTATAAACTACACTCCATATATCAAGACATTGGATATATGAATGAGTCGTCTTGATCGGGGTAGATCACGTTTTCACAGAATACCAGCGTAAAATGGTAGCCTAATGCCTTTGTGTTTCATATGGTGATTGTAGAGAACCTCAGGAGTAATAAAGCATCTGCATTTTGATACTTAACTGAGGGTAAATGTAGATGTATATGGGTCACAACATTCACTTTAGAGCAGGTGTACTGTGTGCTCGTTTGTTACTTTTAATATATATCAACGTTTGTTACTTATAATATATATCAAAGTCACTATAACGATATAGACTAAAACTGATACTATAACAAAAACTGTTGAACATCTTCCTAAATAACAAGATATCGTGATTTATAAACTACACTCCATATATCAAGACATTGGATATATGAATGAGTCGTCTTGATCGGGGTAGATCACGTTTTCACAGAATACCAGCATAAAATGGTAGCCTAATGCCTTTGTGTTTCATATGGTGATTGTAGAGAACCTCAGGAGTAATAAAGCATCTGCATTTTGATACTTAACTGAGGGTAAATGTAGATGTATATGGGTCACAACATTCACTTTAGAGCAGGTGTACTGTGTGCTCGTTTGTTACTTTTAATATATATCAACGTTTGTTACTTATAATATATATCAAAGTCACTATAACGATATGGACTAAAACTGATACTATAACAAAAACTGTTGAACATCTTCCTAAATAACAAGATATCGTGATTTATAAACTACACTCCATATATCAAGACATTGGATATATGAATGAGTCGTCTTGATCGGGGTAGATCACGTTTTCACAGAATACCAGCGTAAAATGGTAGCCTAATGCCTCTGTGTTTCATATGGTGATTGTAGAGAACCTCAGGAGTAATAAAGCATCTGCATTTTGATACTTAACTGAGGATAAATGTAGATGTATATGGGTCACAACATTCACTTTAGAGCAGGTGTACTGTGTGCTCGTTTGTTACTTTTAATATATATCAACGTTTGTTACTTATCAAAGTCACTATAACGATATGGACTAAAACTGATACTATAACAAAAACTGTTGAACATCTTCCTAAATAACAAGATATCGTGATTTATAAACTACACTCCATATATCAAGACATTGGATATATGAATGAGTCGTCTTAATCGGGGTAGGATCACGTTTTCACAGAATACCAGCGTAAAATGGTAGCCTAACCCTGTGTTTCATATGGTGATTGTAGAGAACCTCAGGAGTAATAAAGCATCTGCATTTTGATACTTAACTGAGGGTAAAATGTAGATGTATATGGGTCACAACATTCACTTTAGAGCAGGTGTACTGTGTGCTCGTTTGTTACTTTTATTCTATAATAATATATATCAAAGTCACTATAACGATATGGACTAAAACTGATACTATAACAAAAACTGTTGAACATCTTCCTAAATAACAAGATATCGTGATTTATAAACTACACTCCATATATCAAGACATTGGATATATGAAGCATTCAATCTTTTATCGAAGCAATTTGAAATTCAATAGGATTTCCGTATCACAACAACATTGTTTCTCTAAGAACAGACAGCTTTGCATCAATTGAATATTGAGATTATATTACGCGCTCTCGTATATCTTCATGTATGTGGTCGTCACGTTTTTCCTGGTTCACGTCACGCGGTCTAAATACGTGAATTACTTTGCATTAATGCACACATGTGTTACAAATCATAAATGGACCACAATCACGTTTTTCGAACGGCGGTCGATGTTAAGAGTTATCGTTATAATTTGTGATGCTAAGCAGAAACCCCTCGAAGTAAAAGGACCCATATGCGACTATTCTTAGAGATTTTATTGCGATGATGTTTGATTACGGACGTTGTATTATTAAAGAATTATGCTAATCGCTGAGGAATATAAACTAGATAGAAGTAATGTAGCGGTTCGATCGACAAAAGCGCGATCCAGTGTAAAATGTATTTAAGTCCTTTTAACCTTAGTTTTTAAACATTTGTGTGTTTGTGTATTTTCTTTAATTTTTAATATTTGTAGTGAAACCCTTTCATATATAAATAATAGTTGAATATAAACTGATATATAATTATGAAAACACCCAACCAATGTCCTAGATATGTAGTACAGTAACCATCTAACAGTTTATAGCGCCGAGCGCAAACATAAACATAATATGACTATTTTACACACACACATATATATATATATATATATATATATATATATATATATATATATATAACCTTAGACAAGAAAGCACTCGGATATATTATGATATCCGAGGACATTGAATGGGTCAGAGCCGGTAATTCCGTTCCGTTTCAAACCGGAATAAAGTAAAGAACAGCACAGCATTTTGCCGACAAAACTAGATAATACAGCACCAATCCAAACGAATTTATTGATAGTTTTACGCGAAGTTAATATGTATAAAATAGATTTAGTTGTGTTGAAATCGATTTAGTTGAATTAGATAAAGCTCTTAATCTTTATAATAATGTAATATTGAATATTGCATCCAATAGCAGGGAAACAGCATGCAATACATAATAAAGATAAAAAACAACCTAGAAAAAGCTTTCTTTATATTATTTAGTGGTTTACATATATTACTATTTGACATAGTTTACTTCTATAGTAAGTAATACAACGCGGAGGTTAATTTATAAGTCATGTTTTTTTAAACAACAACAAAAATTTATGTAATCATAAAACGAGGAAGTTTCGGTTACACCTAAAAAAACTTGTGATATAATTTGACCTATCCAGCAGTAACAAAACATACATTGGTATAATATTGTGAAGGAGAATGTAATATAATTATCCTGATATAATCCTGATAATCGATCATCCAATCACGCTGGCTGTCCCCTATAATCATCTCAAGGGATCGACAAAGGTGACTAAATTTAAGTACTAAGAAAAACTGCTTATCAATTTTGCAAACAATACCCCATTGAATTAACATAACATCGGGACGTCAATTACTTCAGTGCCCCCGTGACCATGGGTCACGGCACCCGAAACATTAGGGAATTAAAAATGAGTAAAATTAAACGCGATAAAATCTGGAAAAATTGTTTTATTCAATTGCGCCAAATTAGCTGCGACTGGGGTTCTAATTCAGAAACCGACATACAAGGTACTCTGTTTACTACTGCACGTGGTCATCTATCGCTCTACTCATTTTTAAAGGCGTAACTCCCACGCTAGGACTGTCTTCTGTAACAATGGAGACATGACATACATAAATATCTAACGCATAAAATATAACTCCGGAAATTAATTATTAATTGTCTAAACAAATGGTTATTCTGTACGGCATTGAAATCCACATTTTGCAAACGCCGGAGCCTGTGGCTGTGTTTTTGATCAAAATTTCATAGTTAACAAAGGAATAAACAAAACTCAGATTTATAACATTTTCCCTTTGCGACCGCTATGTACATCACGCATTGGCCACTAAGTGGTATTGCCCAAGCCTGCTTGATATTCGCGAGCGTGACACGGCAATGCCCCACGGACCAATTTACTGTAATCGCACTGCACTGATTGCCGATTAAACATTTTTACATCACAACTCTGGGAACCGAATTTTCTGTGCTCGTTAAAAGATTTTTGTGACCTGTCTGTCATCAATAGTTTAAGTTTTTTTCACGTTGTAATACAGCTATTGTCATTTAAAAGTTAACACCTAAGTGCTATATAATGTTATACTACACCTTTTGTTGGTTGATAACAATTATCAAAATGTGTGAAAAGCCTATAAACAGCACAAGACATATAATCATCAACATGTTCGCTAGTCTCGCTAAAACTTGAAAACGGCTAAAACTTAAAAACGTGCGTTTGAGTGGGCTCCGGTAGGTGGCGCTACTGTCGAGATCCAGAAATCACCCATGCAGAGCCGAGGATTTTCGCTAGTTATATAATATTATAGAGCCATGGTAGCTCAGGGGCTAAGCGCACGCTGTAAATTTAACAGTACTTGAGTAACCCGGCACCAATGAAATCTTTGATCCCCGCCGGCACCAATAAAATTTTTAATTGTAATTTTAAGTGCTGATTTACCACGTGCTCGTAAGTGAAGGAAAACATCGTGAGGAAACCAGCACGTTTGAGAAATAGGAAAAAAAGACATGTGAAGTTCGCCAACACGCATTGAGGCTGTGCGACAGACATTTCCTTGCCCTAAAATCCTCTCAGAAATAAGAGGAGGCCTGTGCCCAACTGTGGGACGCATATGGGCTGTCACTTTATACAGAAATATTATATAATAGACGTCGCAGGATATATTAGTTTCCGCTCATTTATATAGGTTAACTTTTATGTCCTTAACTACCTGAGTTTTTTATAGGAATAAGGATGACAGACGGGCACAGTTGACTCGATTTATTTTATGTAGGAGGGGGTCAACGAGCATACGGCTCACCTGATGGTAAGTGACTACCGCTGCCCATGAACAACTGCAATACAGGGGATGGTATGCCTAGAATAGGCTCCAAGGACTGGCCCATAGTGATGGGCCATGAGGATTATCCGGGCAATGGGGTATACCCCGAGGCCCGATACCTGCATTGCACCTAGGTGCATGTAGACGACAATCAACAGGGGATGGATTTGACTGCGCTGACAACGGGACACACGAACACCTTAACGGCTTTGCGCCGTTACACACACGGCCCCCGGACGGGCGACCCTATCCAAGAGAACTTCTCTCTATATATATTAGAGAGTTGAGTAAACCCCTCAATGTCGCAGACAGGCCAACTTCGACTATTTTATTTTGTTAAACACAAAATACAAGATAACCTCGCTTTCTTATAAATTACCCGACTGCGGCAAAAGCCGCTAAAATTTTTTTTTACATCGCCTAACATAAGGCGCCCAGGACCGGCACACTGTAGTGTGCCGTGAAGAATGCCCGGGTAAAGGGGTGTACCCCGAGGCCCGAGACCTGCAGGGCCTAAGAAGCCCTTGCAGAAGACAACGTACACGGGATGGTAGGTGCTCGCTGGGCCCCATACATACCTACAATTATCCTCGATTAATAATCAAAATATAGTTGCGTTATCACACCGGAGGATTAAAATAGCTAACCATACGAAATACAACATTACTCTGTTGTTGCACGTTCTCACAAAAGCCGGAACAAAAATACTGCACATGGTTATGTGACGGTATACTAGTTTTAATTTATGCCATACGCGATTTCTTTCATGTCTTATTGATTGCTAACATATTGTAAGTATAGCATATTGCACTGATTCGATACGTTCGCATTTCACGTGAGTGAGTATAGGATTGAAACAATGGATTTAACGAGGCGTATCATTACAGGAAATTTGACACGCATGGCATGTGAAAACGATAATGTTGGCATTACGAAGTACCCCAGTTTGTGAGATTTGTGAACAATGAATTGTTTTACATGCATTAGGGTTTTAGAAATGTATCTAACGGCTTTATAATTGACGCTAAATGCGGTTTGGATTACAAAAGCAAAAAATACATAATTTTTTTTGTTTTAAAAAAATGTTTCTCCTATTTATTAGAGGCATTTCGTTTTAATGAACTGCATATCGATAAAAAAATCTTTTTTTGTTGTAAAATATGTTGACAAACGAGCACACAGGCAATCTATGGTAAGTGGTTGTTGTGGCCCATACACATCTTCATCTATCTTCGAGTATAAATCAAATTACTAACACTAAAACAACGAGGAAGTCACTAATTGAATTTGAGTAAATTTTGAATACAAAAAAGTATTTGTATGCAGAATTCCAACCCGCGGCCTACACAGTAGCGCAGCAAAATACTTAGACACTGAGATACCATCTCGGTGCTTAATTTAGACTTTATTTAGAGCACGAATATACTTCTTTAAATCCTCGCCCCCCTTAGCGAAAACAATAAAAAAATAGGGGTGTGTGTATGTCATGCTGTGTGCTACTTGCATTTGTATGCAAAAAAGACTAAGTGAATTCGTATAAATAAATTCTAATAAGGCTTCAGTTTGATCGTAATTGTCTTAAGCCATTGCATTATTTTTTTCTTACAGTTTTTTTTTCAGTCTTACAGTCTTTAGTCTTACAGTCAGTTTCTTTCTCTTTAATGGATAGGTTTGCAATATTTTATTAATGAGATTATATGAGTGTTCTGATTGCTTGTCATATTAATTGGGAATGTCAATTTGCCTAAAAATAAGTACGGCCAGTACATCCTGCTGACGCCCAGTAGTAATTCGCTTTCCTCATCATCAGCCTATTAATGTCCTTCAGACCGAATTACTGCCACGGCGGCCTGCCTCAACGGAAGCTAGTCATCAGCGCAGGACAGGATTATAGTGCCCAAGTGTATGCGCAAGCACATGTGCACTCTATTCCCTCACTCTCATAATCCGATGGGACGGTAAACTGACACGACTGGAGAGAGATCAGGCGTAGAAGGCTTTACGTGCTTTCCGAGGCACGGGAGTGAGACACCGCCAATTTTCTGAATCCGGGCAGCTACTGAGAATTTCTTGACGGAAAAACTCAATAAATGGATTTTTTTGTCCCGACCCGGGATTCAAACCCGGGACCTTCACGATCAGCAGTCGCACTACTACAACCACTACACCAACGAGGCAGTCATCAGCCTATTAAGCCAGTATTGACATGTCTTTCATATTTGCCTGTGAATGTCGTAAAAGGCAATTAAAACGAAACAAGAAATGAGCAAGAAGCAAATGGGAAAGCAGCATGTGAGGTTGGCAATCAACCAACCTGTCTAGCGTGCACGTGCAACTATGGCAAATAACATATATTGTACTATTTTATATCCCTATGAGGCACATGTGGGAAACCTAGGTCCAGCGGTGGACTTTTAATAGGGTTTTATGTATTCAATGAATGAATGTTGACATCTCGTGCTCTTAAACAGTGTTCCCGTCGAGCGTCGTAAAGGAGACCGTAATATTACCATCTTCTTTTCTTATAAGTACTGACTTCTAACAACACTGAGACGAAATTGGGTAGGTAATAAATTATAATGATCTTACACCACTACTACACTAATTTTTGCCGCTGAATGGCAGGGTTTGCATAATCTGAAGGGTATACAGACGGTATAATTACAGGCCGTGAAGCATTACTTAAAGTTAGAAATGCATCTGTAGTCTTCTTTGTTTAAAAAAAAAAGTCACTTAGCCGCGGCGACACAGTATTCTTGAATTTTTACATTTGATGTCGAATTCAATACTTTAAATTTTGTTTGCATAATATTTTAAAGGGACTTTCTTATTGAAATAGAATTTTAGTTTAAACTTGATACTTATTAAAAACTACAGTAGAGCCTCGATAAGATGAAGACCAAGGGAATCGTTAACAATTTTAAGTTATTGAGGTTTTTACTTTGAGGGTTAAAGTTTTAAGGAGTTTTTATTGGTTTATGTTTGTATTTACAGAGGTTCGTTTATGACCATTGTTTAGGATTTTATATACATACATAGACAAGCTAGGTTAAATGAAAACCAAACTTAAATCTTAATTCGTACATATGTACATATTTAGGTACTTTATTTTAGGTTTAAAGATACATTTATTCAGTTTATTTTATTCTACACAAAAAAGTCGTAAATTTTTATGTTTCAAACTATTCACACCTTCTATAACAACTTTATTTTCAATATTAAATAAAGAAGAGAAAATATCATCATCTGTGTTACTGCATTGCTCTATAAAATATCGTTACTGTACTTAGACCTTAGTGTATTGAAGCCATTTGGTAAAAACTGTAAGCAATAACAATGATCTACAAGGTCTACCTTTATTGTTTGCACATTCATTTAATATGACTCATTGATAGATGTTAGATGATTGAAGTTGCAAAGGCTTTCTTGCTTACAACTTTGAGTTACTGAAGTGCGATGTCCAAATTATTCCTTTAAGTTATATATTATATATTATTTATTTAAGAGAGTGGAAGGGAACACAAAATTTTATGAATTTTTGGAAGTTATTACGTTATTGAGGTTTAAGTTATCAAGATTCTACTGTAATTCTTGTTAAGATGTTATGTTATTTAATTAATTTTAATATTATTCAAAATATTCTGGTACATGTAAAGTACGTTAAGACAGTGCAATTTACCATCAACATTCATCACCACAGGTGGGATTGTAATCAAGGTTTGGTTGTAGTCATAGAATACTATAAATACATACATAATAGTACGGAGGAGTGGGCGGAGCCCGTGTAGCCACTAACATATCACTTACATGTCAATTCGCACCTATAAATGTCAACAATATCAATCGTTTCCAATTTTCCTGTCAAGTGTCGCTGCATGCAAATTATTTAAAAAGTGGCATATTGTGCAACAATTACGTGTCGAAAGAACAGCGGGAAATTGAAATTTAAATAAAGGAGACATATTCTACAACCAGTACGTTGAAACTATTTATATTTTGTGAATATTAGAAACAAAAATAAAGAAATATTTATGTGTCAAAAACATTAATCAAAAGTCTAAAATGTGTTTGTAGTAGTGACAACTGATAATACGACGTAATTGCTTGTATGTTGCTCCCGGCGACGCCAATCCTCCTACATAATATGGCTGACAGTGTTGTGTATTATAGTATTCTATGGTAGTTGTAGTCAAGTAAAAAAATCAGTGTTTAAAATAGTTAGTAAATTCCTCTCAGAAATGAGAGGAGGCCTGTGCCCAGCAGTGGGACCTATATAAGCTGTGACTTTAGCTATACTACAAATTTTTAAGGAAAAATTCTTCTTAATAGCAAAGTGCAAAAATGAAGCAAAACTCGTAACTTAAAATCTTGTCGTTAGTAATTATTACATTCTTAGATTGCGTTACACTTTCCCCCCTAAATGGGGAAAATCTAGTCGGTGAGAGGTGGGCGCTGCATTTTTACAAATTGATACAAATTATTTGAGCGAGCTCCCGCTTTGTTCCAACGATGCTTGTTACGACTGTGGAACGGCATTTTATTATTTTCACGCGGTCGCTGTACACTAAAACGAATTAACACCCAGATATTTATAATGAAGGGTAACTTTTTTTAAATATACGTTATACAATTAATAGTTCATGATTTACAAAGTGGTGGAAATAATATATTTGTAGTCAATGATATAAATGGCATAGTCCAAGCAATTAATTAATTATAAAACAATTTTGTTCGTGGTAGAGCCACGCTGCAGCTATATTACGGTTTTAGCATGAATGGGTTGGCTCGACCGGGAAAGGACCAGGCTCTCACAGAATACCAGCGTAAAATAGCAGCTATTAGCAGCATAGAGTGTAGAGATCCGGAGAGCCCTTTTTTTACTGGAAACGAGGCATTTCATCTTAGTCCTCAAGGGTGACAACGCATCATTTTGATTCTTTATCGAGGATAAATGTGGATGTCCATGGGCTACAGCGTTCACTTACCATCCGGTGGACTGTGTTCTCGTTTGTCACCCTTATTGTATAAAAAATAGCTGTGGTGACTATAAATTGGTCATAGTAACAACATTTATGTCAAAAGACCGTCGAGTGGCGGTGTAAGTTCCACTCCATCCACTCCATATTGCCCCATGGTTGTCTTAAAAGACAACAGAAGGCAAAAAGCAGCGTATTCCTGATAAAAAGCAATCTAGGGAGGGGGGAGCTTATTTTCAGCAAGTGACTTTTGATAGGCTGTAATGATTTTAACGTCATTACACTCCAGTCGCAGCCCGCAGTGTAAAGCGTTCATCAAGTAGATACTTTTATATTTAGACAGACATAAATGCCACATTATCTTACATATCAAATTTAGTTTCGTTTAAGTTTAATCATCATCATCATCATTACAGCCACAAGTTCACTACTTTACATAGGCCTAATTCAAGGAATGCCACAAAACACGGTCTTGAACTACATGTGCCCATCGACTTCCAGATGGAGTAGAAAGGTTCTCGAGTGGCAGCTTCGTACCGTACGTAAGAGTAGGGTGGCCTCTACTAGATGGAATGACGACCTGGTAAAACATGTAGGAAGTCGTTTACTTTTACTACTGCTCGTCTCCATTTTTGTATCTTTATTCCTCAAAATTAGCATCAACGCACAAATAATCAAATTATAACAAAGATATTTCCAAGTTTTTGAGGAATTCCGATAGCATTCTTAGACGACTTACATGGTGACATTAGGCATTAAAAGTTTTTCGGTCTGAAAATTCTGTTTCATTACTATTTGTATGTTTTAATTTGCAAATCCTCTCAAAAATTTATGAATGGGGTGTTAACGGACAAATTAAATATATAAATATATATTGTTACAAACGCAGCTTTAGTTCGACTAAGTGTACGTCGCACCTATCCTCTCATTCCTTACTACGGAGTCCGAAACATCTTATTCGCGCCCTCATAAAAGTAACTGCTTTGGCTCGTTTTTATTTCTACCTCTGTACCTGTACGGCCACAGTATTTTAATAAACCAACTCCTGTTCAAAGAAAATAATACTGTATTTCAACAAGTTATGGTTTATTTTAGCTGAATTTAAAGTGGAAATCCTGCCCCGCCACTTGTATCTAGGGCAGTACGATTCTGAAGGACAGGAGGAATTCCAATTACTTTATTATATGTAGTGAAGCCGTTTCATATTTTTAAAATAAGGACACGATCCATTTGAAGTATGCAGACATATTTCATTGGACGGTGATTTTGCTTGAGTTTTCTTGATGAAACGATTCTGTTTATTTTAATTAATTTTATTTATGGTTTAACTTTTTCTATATCAGCCCGAAACAGAGCACAGACTGAAGAATGCACTTATCAACTAAATTGGTGATTGCAGTAGGTACAATATGCATATAGGGGTAGCTACTCATCTGCATTTTGATTCTAAATCGAGGATTGATTTATATGTCAATGGGCCACAGCATTCACTTAGGATCAGGACTTAGGACTGTGAACTCGTTTGTCACTCTTATTCTATATAAAATAAATCAGTACCATAGTGATAGATGCAGTGAATAGAAAAGGGAATTTGAGCTTAATGGTGACAACTTCCAAATATTCGGAAGCTGTAAACGCCATAGAAAATTATCATAGGATCAATCAAAGAAGAAAGGAGTAGAATAATTTGCCGGCGTCAGACTTTCCAACCAATTGCAATCTGGGTGTCTTCAAGATTCTTAATTTTTAAAACTTTTACTTAGTTTGACGTTATAGAGTAGACTGAAGAGTTTACTACTTGATAACAATAAATAAGTATTAATAATTCATAAATTGACATTTTAAATAAATGACAAGATCAGAATTTATGTTACCGGCAATGCTTATAATTTAGTCTTTGTATAGAATACCTAGTCGTTCCATGTAATTCAGGGTTTGTCTAAGTAAAGTATAAAATATGTGTTTTATCGTTTACCACTTACTACACATACTTTTCTTGGTATTGTATGTATTACCATATTAAAAATGTATAGAATGCCATGAGAAAATCAGGTAAAGTATAAAGTGTGAACACACAAAACATATTTTCTTTACCGAAAATCAATTTTACTAGGAATTATAGCCAAATTTAACTAAAAAATGTTTATGAAGATAATATAGGAATTACAAGCAAATAGTTTAATTAAATGTCAATCAGGTAAAAATTTAGAATATTTTGCCATGTGAGGGGGGAGGGAGAGTAGGAGAGAGGAGATAGGTGAGTGTCCACCACACTCCGATACCACTCCCATGAAAAAGTAATACACTGTTCTGGAGAAAAAATAAAAAGAAAATCCCATAGACCTAACCTCAAAATTATAACATGCATCTCTCCCCGGTAGCGGGAAGGAGGGGGCAATCGACTCCTATAAAAAATGTAAGGATTTCTGGGTGCTCAAGTGTTTTTAGGCGATAAAAAAATAGGTAGGTTAGGTTAGGTTTAGTCATGTCTTGATTGGTAACGCCATTTTCATAAATTAATATCTAAAGACAAACCGTGAATTGCACTTTCGCTATTCCGTTACCTCACACATATTCAATACGGTTAAATATTCGGTGTTGTATTGATAACATAGATAAAGTATGAAATAAATAATATTTATGGTAAGCGGTGATTTAAAACCACGTTTAAGTTACTGTTGATATTTTGGATCTAGAATTCTCAAAAAGAACATTTTTGTTCAACTTTAATTCCAAATAATGCATTTCTTGATTTGTATTAAAGTCCAATTTTTGTCGATTTATGTAATGGCGATACACGGAACGATACAAGGAACTTAAGTAACTAATTATAAAAACGTAAAGTTTACACGGTCCAATAGTCGGCTACTTAAGTCCCTTGTATGGTAATGTACTGTTCATAAAATTTTTTTGCACATTGCCTGAATGTTTTAGGTATTTTATATAATACCTCGGTATTCTATACAATACCGGATTATATAGTATGGCGGTAACATTTACATTAAGTAAATACAAAAATTGTTTTTCGCATATTGTATTAAGATTTGACGACAAGTTCGATCAAATATCCTATGAGCAAGAGTTAAACGGTTGAATAAAATATTCCTAAAATTCTTTATACCGCAGCGTATATATCTTTTTATTTATTGACGGCACAAATTGTTTGATAAATAAATCCAAACTTTATAGTGCAACTGTATAGCGCAGAGAGTAGCTTGAAGGAACAGGAAGCATTATTATACATGATTGAATCTTGTGAAGCTAGCTGGCTTGCAGGATATGAAGACTACAGACGATATCTGCTCGGGATCGAATGGGTGGAGATGGGAACTCTATGACGATGATGAAGCTTGAAGTTTCCGAAGGTTGTTGGTTGTGTGTTCAGATCACGTCGGGGTCACCACTGTGGCCGTGGAAGGAAAAGGGGAGATCTCCCGCCGGGCCAGATGTTCCGCCCGGGGAGCGGCCAACACTCCATGTGTTAGTTCGGAGATGTTCCATATATACTGTTTATGATTCGGAATTTTGATAGCGTGATTTAGGCTTAGGTGTGTTTCGCTTGCGGCGCGACAACTGCGCCGCAACGACACTATACTGTGAAGCCGTTCTTTTTTTAGTTTGCTTTACTGGTTACTTTTTAAAACGGAACGCAGTCCAGTATACTCTCATCCCCATTTTTCGACACTGTTTTCAAATGTAAATATTTATCATGTATACGTTTTCTGTTCAACAAGAAAAAATACGTGGCGTGCCATGTTTTTTGACGTAAAATACGCGTTCGGAAACTAACGACACGAACATCGAAGCGTCGTTAAATTTAAATATATATATATATATATATATATATACATATATATATATATATATATATATATATATATATATATATAGAAGAAGGTACAGATGGGCTATTATATCCAAGTACAAATATTGTGGCGATTTATGACGTCCCTATGGTACTACGGCAGTATACTGGCAGTCCAAAACGGAACGAATTTTTCACCAGTGAGAGCACTAAGCAGTGCTCGCAGTGTATATCGGAACACGGCCTATATCATTTAAAATCTAGTAATTTTTAAATAATATACGACGTGAAATGTAATACGTACGACGCGTACTGGCCTCACTTCAAAAAGTCTAATTTATGACGCCATTTCTAGATGAATTAAGGGTCAATTAATTTCATACAATTTTGTAAAGTAAATATCATCCTTTATTTTTAAAACCTTCAAAAAGCAAAAGAAGGTTTATGAAAAAGATTTAAAATTTGCATGGTTTAAAATTTTCCTTTTATATAGAATTTTTTAAAACCATTTTTTTGTAATTGCACTGCACTAATTGACGGCTAAGCATTTGGTATCACAGCATAGGGAACCAAATTTTTCTATCCTCGTTAGAAGATTTTGACCTGTCTATCATTTTGGGATTAAGCTTGTTTTACCTGGTCTAGCTCTAGTAGTCTAGCTGTCTATAGAAAATTAATATGTTATGTATAATGTAATAATTATGTAGGTACATCATCTTTGTTGATTTGGACCAATAACGATTCCAGAATAACGCCAAGAATCTACAAACGACGCATAATACACTGCAGTATCTAAGCCTCTCACATCGTAGGGAGAAATAGCCTAAATAAGTGAACTTAACAAGTGAATTGGCGATCTTCTTACTCAACTCTCTCTAAAAAATGGTTCGGTTCGACTAAAGCTGAACGCGCATTCGTCAGCACCTTTAGCGTCTTACGCGCCGTAAGCCGTGCGCGCTACAATTTAGAATTCGTTGTATGAAATCGTATGAAACCTCGCACATTTCAGCCGCACCGTATTTTAGAAAATACGATAGGTACCCGAATATTGAAGGAGGCATGCTGATGACATCATATAATGCGGTGTGTTTGGCGAGTGCTGATACTCAGTGTTGTCTAATGTTGCCAACTTAATGGATTTTCCACTAAAACTGATGGTTTCGATTACTCTTCTAGTAGAGACATATTGTTTACAGTGTTTTTACTTAATTTTGGGAATATTTACTTTAACTGTATAGGCAATATTGAGTTGTCAGACAAAACATGCGTAAGACGATCCATCTATCAACTGTAACTATCTGAAAAATCATTCACCATCATTTAATAAGTGTTTAAATAAGGTATAATATTCTCCATACAACTGCCTTTTTTCCATCACGATCCGAGCGATTCCGAGTAATCAATGTCACTATAACGTTTCACACCAGTGGTTGAAAAAACTGCAAAAATTTGGCAATATAAAAAAATGCGTACGATGCGTTCGGGGCGTACGGCGCGTACGGCACGTTCTTGCCAAAGTGCGAGGCCATAACGCGGCGCGTACGGCGTGTGCGGCGCGTACAGTGCTGTAAAATGTGTCTTTAGCTTAAGGAGTCCTTCCATAATCAATTCGAACTCGTTTGCACTGAATCGCAGTTTGAAATAGCCACCTAATGAGTATTTTTTTATAAAGCTGAGTTCACAAACGAAGATACAATTCACCCAATGGAAAATGGTTACTGCAGTCCGGACATACCTGCAGCTAACTTCTACACTATGCAATATATGCGTTATTTTATCTTACCTATTCTGGCTGCATACTCTTCAGACCGGAACACACCAGTAAGAGAACTGCTATTTAGTGACACGCAGAAAATAATCCGACCTGGTAAATATGTAAGGTGTATGTATGGTAACGTGGCATGATTTACACGTGTTAGAGGCATGCTGCAGCTATATTAGTAGTATAGCTGTAGCACGAATGGGTCAGCTCGACCGGGGAAGGACCATGCTCTCACAGAATACCAGCGTAAAATAGTATAATAGTAGCTCAATGCTGCTGTGTTTCGTATGGTGAGTGTAGAGAACCGGAGACCCTTTTTACTGGAAACGAGAAACAGAAACTTTTTTATTCAATGTAGATTATAAACAATACTTATTGAAAGTCAATTTTTTCATTTACCACTGGTTCGCAAAAAAAACCTCTGTCCTGGGAAGAACCAGCAAGAAACCCAGCGGGACAATTTCTTTTTTCAAATACTAGCTTACAATCATGTTTAGAGGAGGTTTATGGAGGTATTCCATCTTAGTCCTCACGGCTGACAACGCATTTGCATTTTGATTCGTAGCCGAGGATAGATGTAGAAGTCTATGGAACACAGCAATCACTTATCATCAGATGGACTGTGTGCTCGTTTGTCATCCTTCTCCTATAAAAAAAATGATTAACGAAAGATTCCGTCTCAGATTACAGGAATGAACAATATAATATAAAACTAACACCTATTTTTTTTCAAAGATCTATTCTGTCTCATTACATGTACACACAAATAAAAATAAATTTGAATTTAACTGTCTCCAATTTAATTTTTAATCGAGGATAATGTAAGTGTATATGGGCCTCATTATACCAACAGGTGGGCTGTGTGCTCGTTTGTCACCGGACGAGCAGAGATGATGGTCAAGTGTTGGAGTCTCTTGCGGCGTCATCGCACAGCTAATAAGTAAATAATTTAAATTTTTAAACACTTCAATACCTTCCTGTTCATGTACTTTACGAGTCAATATTTTCTGGGCCAATATGATCGCGATCTCAGACTTTCCTTTGCTTTACAACTGATTGAATCAAATATTTTTCAATCAAATCTTCAAATGAAAATGCCTTTTACGTTAAATTGTTCAATATTGCTAGATTTAAATTTGATTAAATTATTTTACTCGTAAATGTGTGTTCGCTACAATTTCTTAATATTACCATAGACCATTTAAAGAAATTTTAAAATTGTACGCATTTATAATTCTGTAAAACCAGTTCACTTGAAATAAATTTCAATAATTCCCAGACGCAGTAATAGCTCGAATTATTCGTTGAGATTATAATATGACGAGTCGTTAAGAAATCCGTGTTAAAGAGTTGAAGTTTAAGGGAAAAAAGAAAACGTCGCTCTAGCGAGTCCGAGCCGCAAAATTCTTAAACGCAGTCCTGGGAAATGGGATGATTACTTCATCAAAACACACTTTAAACGTGTTACGTAAATCTAGTACCGCTCACCCCCAACCTCCTTAAAGGGTGAGCTGGCGAGTGGGGTAAGGGGAGTAAAGTCACCCCAGGAAGAGGGGGTAAGACGATATGGGCGAACGTGAGCGCCGTCAAGAAAACCTTGATTGCTTTTTTAATTAGTTTTTTTTCATTCCCCCTTTTCGCATCCCGGCGATCGTGCAAGAAATATGTATTCGTATTGACGAGCGCGTGTGTGCGTTAGTGTACATACATACAAGAATATGATTGATTTAAGTAATTTGTTACAAATTTTCAATAACGGGCATCATTAACGCAAAATTTTAATAAAGATTATTAACGATATATAAACTTCATTAATTTATTTGAAAACAATAACAATTTAAATTGGTTTTAATTAATGCTCGGGGAATGGTAACGACTAACATTAATTAATCTGTGTAAAGAATTTAATATGTCAGAAGGCTTTAATTAACAATCACCCAGATTTTTTTTACTTATAAGTAAAAAAAATTGTGTGATGGCACAACCGCAAACTAATAAATTGTAATTAATTAATGGGAGAACGAATTAATTATAATTTATATTAGTTAACTTATATATATACCTCACCTCATTGGTCTAGTGGTTGTAGTAGTGCGACTGCCAATCATGAGGTCCTGGGTTCGAATCCCGGGTCGAGCCAAAAATCAATTATTGAGTTTTTCTGTCAAGAAATTCTCAGTAGTTACCCGGAGTCAGGAAGTTTGCGGTATCTCATCCCCGTGCCTCGGAAAGCACGTAAAGCCGTTGGTCCTGCGCCTGATCTCTCTCCGGTCGTGTCGGTTTACCGTTCCATCGGATTGTGAGAGTGAGGGAATAGAGAGTGCACCTGTGCTTGCCCGTACACTATAATCCTGTACTGCGCCGATGGCTAGCCTCGGTTGAGGCAGGCCGCCGTGACCGAAATTCGGTCTGGAGTTTGTTTTATATATATACTAGCTTGCTAGGCAGATGTTGTTCTGCCCTCTTCGACGACCCTTTATCACGTCCTATTAAAAATAATTAAATTAGCGGATAAAAATGTATATCTATGATATATATATATATATATATATATATATACCTAGTCAGGTCATAAATTCTGTTACATGTTTAATATAAAATAATTGAAACAAGTTTATTCATTATGGAACCATTTATATACCAAAATGAACTTAAAACATAGATTCTTATGACACTAAACTTTATTCAAAATGACCTCCGTGATTTTGAATACAGGCCTTCAATCTGCGCGGCCAGTCGTCTATCGCAGCATGAACGAGGTCCATGTCAATATCGGCGGCTGCCTTAATCAAGGATGTCTTGAGTGACTCCAAATTGGGATGAGGCTTTGAGCACGCCTTTTCCTCCAAGTGTTGCCATATCTTGTAATCTAACGGATTCAAATCTGGACTGGAGGAGGGCCAGTCTTCGTGCCGGATGAAGTCGATTTCACGCGCCGCCAGCCAGTCTTGTGTGCTCTTCGCTCTATGAGCTGGCGCCGAATCTTGTTGGAATACCCAGTGCCTGTTATTGAACATGGTATGAGAAACAGGTTCCACAAGGTTCATCAGGACTGTATTTTGATACACAACTGCATTCGTTTTTACACCTTCTCACAAAAATGTACCTCTGTTAAGCCCCAATAAGAAACTCCCAACCATACCATGAGCGAGGATGGAAAATGACCTCGTTGGACACGCAGAATACGGTTGCTCGCTTCTTCACTACTGTGTACGTACACCTTATCATTTTGTTTGTTGTAGCTCTCTTCTACGGTAAAAAAAATTTCATCCGAAAAAAGAATTTCCCGATATTTTTTTCCCGCGTACCGCTTCAACAAAGCGCGGCATCTCTTCAGTCTCAGGTCCATTAGACGAGCATTCAAACGATGTCCTGTTTTTCTTCGATATGTCCGAAGCCCTAAGTCTTCATTTAACACCATTTTCACCGTGGTTCTGCTTAACCCCATCTGAAGGGCCAACAGTTTCTGCTTACGTTTGGGATTTCTTTGAATTCGCGCCTTCACAGCTTTTATCACTGCTGGAGTCCTAACAGACCGAGGGCGACCACTTCTTGACCTGTCATCTACACTAGAGTTTTCATTGTATCGTTTGATGGTACGATAAACGAATCTTTTGGTTATATTCAAATTTTTCAGTATGTCAAAAATAAATTTGAATTAGCGCGTAACCGCAACGATGCAACGCAATAACTGCAACACGGTCTTCTTTAAGCATCCACTCCATATTTAAAAATGAGTAAAATTCTAAAAAGTATACAGTTTTATTTTCATGAACAATTTGAATTCAATGAACTTTTTTGTGGCCAGCATTCTAAAAGAATTTTTTTTACTATGTGACAATACTTATGACCTGACTAGGTATATATACATATATTGTAGTACGTAAGGGTAATACGGTCACTTTCTTGGAACTCAAAAACTACAGCCTTATTTGCTTAGATGACTTTGTGATAGGTTAGCTCTTCAATCAATTAATAAAATATCAAAAGGGTGCTGGTTTATCGACGCCATTTTGACAGTTGACTTTAGAGTAAAAATTTAGCTGATTTTAGTATGGTCTAGTGTAGTTAGTTTTATTTAAGTAGAATTTTTGAAGTGACAATTGCTAAAGCTTGTTTCTTTTTCTTTCTTAACGTATTTATTGTAAACGACTTTGTGTTTTCATCTCTGTCCTCCTCCTAGTTTTAAAAGGGGAAATTTGGACTATAATTTATTAATGAATTGTAATCCGAATTTCCCCTTTTTGTATTAAGCTTTTGAATTATATTTTTAATATGATTTCGTGTCAATGCATTTGTATAATATAATAAATATCCGCTCTGTGATGTTTCCACAGGTATTATGTCGACGATATAAAGGATCGCGTACAGGACGCAAATCTTTTTCAACTTTTGGAGTTTATGCTACTACTACTACTACTACTACTACTCCCCCCCCCCCCCCCCCATACTACTACTACTACTACTACTACTACTACTACACTAGTTGTTTGGTTTTAAAATATCTTCTTTTTTTCGTAACATAACCTATGTAAATTAAGGTATTAATTATTGCTCAGCGGTGTTTCATTATTATCATTACAGCCCTTCACAAGGCCACTGCTGAACGTAGGCCTCCCTCAAGGAATGTTACAAAGCAAGATTGAGAGCCACTAGCATCCATCGACTTCCTGCATGTCTTACCAGGTCGTCACTCCATCTAGTGGGGGGTCGCCCTACACTTCGCCTACTATATATTATAGATATCTTGAGAATGGGCCACATTAGGAGTACCCTTAACCGACGAGTGTGTCTGCGTAGATATATGGATGTAACGGAGACGAAAGAGGTGTGTCAGGATCGTGGCAAGTGGAAGTCCGTAGTCTCTGCCTACCCCTCTGGGTGACAGGCATGAGTGTTTATGTAATGTTTATTATATATAGTCATAGTGAGTGCTACAATAATAAACTTGCTTACTTTAGGATGAAACCACTGGCAGTTCGTAGATCTCTTCTTGATTTGAAATTTTTTTATAAACTTTTCAATGGTAAAATTGATGACAGTGAGCTGTTGAGCAGATTTAATATTAACGTACCTCGGAGAACTCCTCGCAACCCGTGTCCTTTTTTTAGGACTGACAGCACTCGAACAAAACTTGGACAGTATTCTCCAATAACACGTATATCACGCGTATACAATGTATGTGTAAAAAATATAGCAACACTGGACATTGGTTGTGACGGGCTCACACTTTTTATGAAAAAATGTAACGGCTGTTTAGAAAATTAATTATTCACTAACTTTATGCTAAACTTAACTTTTATTTATGTTATAAAAACTATTAACTTTCTTTTGTTCGTAAAACTTATTTTTGTTCCAACTACCATTAAAATAGGCAAATTATAAACACTGCTATTGTTTTAGAATGATGTGTTCTCCTATAATTTTTAGTACATAGTAATTTATAGTATGTAAAGCATGTGTTAGAAGTAATTTAATATGTACAACTGTTGGAGATCCATATAAATAAATAAATAAATATATCTTTCCAAATGTATGGATTCCAATATCTTAAGAATCGACTTAAATTGCATTGAGGAGCTCAACGTTGTATATTTTTGACTGGGAATGCTAATTGTTGTCGATGGTTACTCTTAAATTAACCACCAGATTTTCACAAGCTGATTGTTCGTTTTGTCGTTTTGGTTGCTTATAAGTACATTTATAAGTTCATTTCGAATACATACAATTTGTATATGAAATACATATCGAGGCAAAATATATATTTTTAGTTAGATTGTTTCAGTCGGGTTATTTCTTTTTTAAACATCGATGGTTCTACCGCCACAAAGACCGGCACCGCCTCAGCAATTCAATCAGGTGAGCCGCGTGCTGGTTCAACCCTTCTCCTATAAAAATAAATATTTAATAGAATTAAAAGTTGAATAATTAAAAATAAAAATTAAATTAAATAAAGAATTAAGTTTATAAAACATTATATTTTCGTTTTTAAAATATTATAAAATCTATTGAATAGCTAAGAACATTTATTATTCGTTCATAACATCTTAACAATAATTAGAGCAGAAGTGGTAAATCAGGACCCTGGTATAGCATGACGCGCTCCGTCACGTTCAAACCCAGTAATATTAATGCAGTCAAGGAATAAAATTAAATAGCACAAAAGGGACTCCCTTTTAAGGAAAATATGTACATGTTATTTAAGTTTAGTGAGAATTAATGTTATAAAAATAACAAGTTATTCAAATAATGAACTCAATATAAAATGTCAAAAATCGGTTCTAGACTATTGTAACAAGTTAATAATAAAAAATTGTCCAAGATCTCAAAGAGTAATATCGAAAGTTCTGCCTATGCAGTTAATATGCTTCAATTAATCTCTGTGAAAGTAAAAGTCTAAATATCTATTTACATTTAAATTTTAGTGAACGCTGGTAATAAGGAGTGACTTTTAAGCTGAGACCTGCAGTTTTGCTCTTGCTGCGTGATTTTGATCCTTCCCGTAGTCATTTCTGTCCACTAAACGGGCAAACCTTACGAGACCGGATCCTTGTCATCAATTAGAGGATGTTGATCAGTGACTGCACTAGTTCTCTAATGGTTGTAGAGTTTTTATTACAAATAGTTTGTTGCAATATATAATTGTTATGGAAACTGTTAGTGATCGTGTAACTTCTAAACGAATTAAACAATTGAGGTCATAATCACACAATAATATTTTTTTTTCGAGATATATAATAATGATTCATAGCTTTGCTTGAATCTGACAAGTGGCGCTGAAGTCAAGTAACAAATAAAATCTTTATTTATGGACCAAAATGACTCATAGGTAAATAAATAGACAAAATAATTTATTTGTTTTTTGCTACAAAAATCACAAAATCTGGACCCATGGAGGTATTGGGTAAAAGTAAAAAATAAAGTAAAGTTACAGCCTGTATAGTGTATATACGTCAAACTGCTGAGCACAGGCCTCCTCTCACTTCTGGAGGGTTTTAGTTTTAGGGCAAGGAAGTGTCCGCCACGCTGCCTTAATGCCAGTTGGCCTGTTAACATGTCTTCAAAATATACTTTAATTTCTTTTAAACATGTAGGTTTCTTCGTGATGTTTCCTTCACCGCCGAACATTTAACAATTTGATTGATGCCGGCGGGGATCGAACCCGGATTGCTCGCATACTGTTAAATTTATAGCGAGCGTTGAGTCCCTGAACTACCATGACTCTCAACGGTACGGAGTGATGATTATTGCGCCACTTGTCGGTAAGGTAAGAACGTCGTCTGCGGACCAGCTAGTAAACTCATATTTCTCGATAAATGATTTTTTTAAATTCTATATTTTTATAAGTTTACTTTACGTAGCCCTTGCTGCCTGACATGAGGCTGTGTTTAATATGGTGTGGCGAGAACCGGACACCCTTTTAACCCGACTGCGGAGGGTTATGTTTCATAAGCCTATATTATTAATATGTATCTATGTGTGTATGTATGTTAATATGTATGTATGTGTGTTCCTATGTTTCTCATTTGGGGCACTCTGGAGACCAAAACCGTGGGTCGATTGTGATGATACTTAGGTCTTAATCTTGTAAGTGTCATTAAAGATATAACAGCAGTAATCAGAATTCAATATGGCGACAATCAGACGCCATTTTGCCTAAAATAAAACAAATTAAAGTCGACAAATTATGTCAAGTGGTTATATCGTTGATAGGGTCTTTAAATATCATATTTAGGTTTCGCTAGTCGTTATGATTTATTATATTTTCGCGAATACTATACATTGAATAAAACTACTTTTATGGATTTTATCGCGTTTAATTTGCTTAATTTAAAAAACCTGACGTTTTGGGTGCTTTCCAGCACTAATGGTCACGGGCGACTGAGGTGATTGACGTCCAGATTTCAGAGTTAACCCGGAGTAACTTCATCTTTTTAATTAATACATTTGATCCGATCTACGCAGAATGAACTTACTGTGTATTAAGTCATTCAGTGGTATACTTGGGCTTAGTTTTAGTTTTATTAATTACAGGATCCCAAGCAAGTATTAGTAATCAGCCTCCTTCTCTATTGAAATTGGGATGTTTTTTAATTTCAATAGCCTCACGTATTATCCTTGGCAGGAATCGATGTTCAAATCTGATGTAGTGGCGGGGGGCGTCTAGGATAATCTGATTACAAACTACAAGAAAAGAACACATAGCTGACGTGAAACACCAACTATTGAAATTTGAAAAACATCAGACAAGGAACAGAGAAGGAGGCTGGGTCCCACCACCTGCTTGGGATCCTGTAATTAGTAAAATTAAAATTAAACCCAAGCATACCACTGCAAGACTTCAAGACACAGTAAGTTCATTCTGGTTAGATCAGACCATAAATAACAATTAAAAAGCTGAAGTTACTCCGGGTTAACACTGACATCGGAACGTCAGTCACCTGAGCTCCCCGTGACCATGGGTGCACAGCACCCGAAACGTCGGGAATTAAAATTAAGCAAACTAAATGCGATAAAATCCGTAAAAGTAGTTGTATTCAATTCTCTAGTCAATTTTTTGTTTTAATGCCCTACAATGACCTTAAATTGGTTAACAACCATTCTCGCTTAAATTTTCCAAACTTATAATGAGCTGTGATAAAGTTCTTAAACAATCGTATAATGAGTATTATTAGTATTTTTTACGCGGTTGTATTTTTTTAAACAGTATTAACCTTGCTAGTTAGTGATTAGGCTTGGTCAATTCGTACTGTAGTGTGCTTGCCCTTTGCAATATTTCCGTTTATTACAGAGACAATACTGTAAATATGTACTGTGGCGGTACCCTTCACGGTGTGGTGGCAACGTTGGATAATCCTGTATTTCCTTGGGTGTCGTAAGAGGCGACAGGGAAACTGAAACAGGAGATTGTCAGCAGCCTTTTCCAGACAACAACTCCAAATTATAATAAGCTGCGATTGTCAACCCGTCACCTAAGCGAGACAAATATCGTCATAGAGGGGTTTATCAGGCAATCTATATGGGAGCCTTATGTTCAACAGCAGGTTTTACTGGGCTGTAGTGATAGTTATTGATACTTTAGACATTACAAAGTGTGAACCATAGTGTGTGATTTTATGATTAAATAAACATTTATTATCATCGTGAGATAACCTGCATGTCTGCAGGAATGAGATAGCGACGACAGTGATGTTCTGCCCTAAACCCTCTCAAAAATGTGTGAAGGCCTGTAAAAAGTTAATATAACTCTAACTTTTTAACGGTGACAAACGAGCGCACAGTTCATCTGATGATAAGTGAGTGCCATGTTGTATATATTATAACTGCAGCATTGCTTTTTACTACGTAAAGAATATTAAATTAATTATTTATTACCGACAGTTAGTGACATATCATTGCCGATTAAGTCAAAACAGTTTTGTCTTTTAATAAGTTCAAAAATAAGGTGTTCTCAGTTTCGATAATTCTAATTTTAGCAATGCGTACTAAATTCATCAAAACGGAACTATGGAATCACCTCGGTGTTTATTATGGAAGTTTTTATTTAAGTCTTACATTTAGATAATTAAAATTAAAAATAATTATTAAAACTTATGCCGGCTTATTAAAAATCGTGAATGTTAGTCTCGGTTCAAAGAAGTTTTCCTTACTAAAGAAATACCTTAGCAGCAACACCACATTCTTCGCATTCTTGAATTGTGCATATCAGCTTTGATTGCTTTGACAGAATATCAGCGCTGCAGTATCTCTGTTACTGTAGCATTACAATGAGTCGGTGGCCTTTTTGTTGATGCAATCCATTTTTTTCAATATTTCCGCTCCTCCAACCATCCCCTGATTCAGATGCTGCCGCAGATCACTAATACTAATTTTCCTCTGTCGCCTCTTACGAAACCCACGGGATAATAAATGTTACCGAAATAATTGAAGTAGATATATTATTGATACATTTTTGAACTTTGTACATCCATTACATATATTATTATATTTATCAAATGTATTTTCTTTATTTCATACTTTATACTAACCATTTATAAATAACTAGGGCCGATGCAGATGTCAAGGTTTTGCTGGCATCATAAACGGAGCGGTGTAAAGTCTAAAGCCATAACTACCTTTATTTCAACATAAGATTCAATCAAATGATGTGACATTGCGCAGATGTAAATTAGCGAATTGATTAGATAGTTAAAGAAAAAAACTTCAAATTCACATTTTTATTATTTACAAACATTGTCTGCGTTGAACTACAAATATTGCCGAAAAACATATGTAAATTGGCCTACGGGTTACGGAGGAAATAGATTTCAAAGAATCGTTTTCTTGCGCCATGGGAGCTCCACTCCATTGATGATGGTCATCACCATCACTACAGCCAATCACAAGTGCACAGTTGCACATAGTTCTCCCCCATAGATTGCCACAAGTCACGGTCCAGACTACCTGCATCCATTGACTTCCTGCATGAGTCATCTGGTTGTCACTCCATCTTCATCCCTTCCCATTATGAGACTGCCAATCGAGTAACTTTCTTCCCCACCGGTTGGACGTAGCCACGTCTCGGTTCTATATATTGTCATCACTGTCAACACGCACTCGTTATATACTCTTGTTTTAAGTTTTTAAGGTCTAATGACGATATTTGTCATAGTTAATCCTCCCGAACGCTCGATTCACTTACCTAGTCGAACAATATGTCCTTAAAGTTTTTGAGACAAGGAAAAAGTAACCACGATGTTCTCGATGTGAGTTGGCTGACTTCTCATCATGACTTTAAAATCTTATTAATTTCTCCGATAGGTTTCGGCCAACAGTACAGGACCACGTTTCAGTTCCGTACGCAGTGAGTCGTAAGTCATCACAATACACACTCTTTTGTTTTAAGGTTATGAGGTGTGTCGGACAAGAAGATTAGTCGCAATATCCCTAAGGAATGGTAAAAGGTAATGATCAGATTTCCGTAAATTTTTTCCAGAGGAAAGTAGTATTCGGTAAAATTTTATTATATGCACGCGCCACTCGCACATTATCAGTCAGTTATGAAACCCGAGGCGTCCCTACTAATTTATACGTTCTTTCGCTTTCATTATAATTATTATTCTTGGCAATTTATTTTCGCACACGAGGGGGCAATGTCCCCCGGGGGGAGGTAGGGGTGGCGACTTCTTACAAATTCCCGTTTTTCGGTGGAACTTAACGCACCCTTTTCTTGGCCCTTTTTGTTTTTCATTACATTAACTTTTGAGTCGGGGATAATATGTTGCGAGTGTGTGAGTGTAATTTGTGTACTCTAATGAAGGAATCATGCTTTTTTGGAAGGAATAACTATCTAATTTTGTGTTTTATTATTTTAAATTGTTACGTTTACAACAATTAATATTTCAATGTTACCACAGCTAATATAAATGGAAGATCCTTCCGAATCCTTTAGAATTGCCTGCCATCTTTATACAAGCTAACTTGATATAAACTATTATTAATTAATATTTGTAACAAAAATTATTATACATTAAAAAAGCAAATAGTCTACAAACTATGATATTTTTTTCAACATTTTATTAAATAATTAAACTAATTACGGCATTGAAATAGTGAGATTTTGTTAAAGTTGTTTACACCAGAAATATATTATTAGTGGATTATTTAACTTAAATTCCTTAAATGCAAGTTTCCTAAATATACATTGTGTTAAATCTACAACATCCTTAATATCGCATCGTCTCGGCAATTTTATTTGAAACTTTAAACTACACAATTTACGGTTCTCTTAAAACGTCCACATGTACGGGGAGACGGCGAACTTCAACGAAACAAAAGCGATTACGACAGACTTCGACTACTCGAAAACAAAACGCAATTTTCTCTTAAGAAAATGAGGGAACTCTTTCTCCCCATTGAAAAATCATCAACACCCACCGCGTATGTACCCGTCGTTGCCCTCCCCATCGGGGGGGAAGATCTACGCTGCCGACTTGCGTACGCTTTAATTAAAAATAAAACATAAGAACGATGTAACTGGATGAGCTGAGGAGCGAAGGAAAAATGAAAGAGAAAGCCGTCCACCTCCTCTGGAATCGGGAATGGCGCAGGGTGTGGGGGAAGGGTAACCGCGTGGAAGTCAGTCGCTGAGCGACCATCGGGGGGAGCGGACCTCCCTTCGTATGCTGTGTCACAACGGAATGACATCACTTTTTTGTCGCTAATGAAGAAAACGTTTTGGATGGGTTGGCCTTAAGATTTTTCCGAGAATGTGCAGTTTGATTTTATCTTCATAAATTGACTTCAATTATTATGTCATCGATTACCGTTTGTCAAATTTATTTGCCTTTGATTATTAACATTAATCTTGAGACATAAAGCTTGAGTAATAAATACAATATTATTTTTTTAGCACCGCAAAACATCAGCAAATATGCTGTACTAAATTACATAAAGTACGTTAAGTACTAAAATTATTATTATGATACTGTGTTATATTAAGGTTGTTAGATAACAGATAGGTAGTTTTTTATTCTCTATGATTCAGATGTGTATCCTATACTATATTATACATATACTATATTACACATTATACTGCTACACACAGGATTGACAAAATGTCAAATGTTACAGATCAATCTGAAAGGGCAAAAGAAAAGGAAGACATTTTTTTAAAGAAACAAAACATTCAAGTAACCAGTCTAGACGTTTTAATTTTCCTATCGGTACGTCTCGAAGGCTTCGACAGATCCGACTCTTTTCATTAGTTGCTGCCGCACATGTGGAAGGAAATCTTTGATGTAGACATCGTTAGCGACGCGGATGCTAAGCGTATTACTGCGAGATAGAACCGCTACGTCGATGCAATGGCTTCTTTTAATAAATTGATAGTACAATGAGAAATATACGTTCGTGATGAAGAATAAAAGTGTATATTATTTCACCTAATTTATTACGTACTTGTAAAAAGACGTATTAGAAATGTTTACGGCTTTATATTAAAAATTATGAGGATTGTGCCAGGTGCTATCAAATTAATTAAATATTAAAACTGACGTCTTATTTTCACGTTACCTCCTCATGAGCTAACTTAAATTTTTACCACCAATATTATTATTATTTCACAACGTAACACAAAATAACACATTTTTATACATGGTAGAGTCATACTGCAGCTATATTAGTAGTATAGTTGTAACACGAATGGGTCGGCTCGGCCGGAGAACGACCACGCTCTCACAGAATACCAGTGTGCGTAAAATAGCAGCTTAACGCTGTTGTCTTTCGTATGGTGAGTATAGAGAATCGGAGACCTTTTTTACTGGAACAGAGGCATTTCATCTTAGTCCTCACGGACGACAACGCATCTGCATTTTGATTCGTGATCGAGGATTGACGTTAATGTCTATGGGCCGCAGCAACTACTTACCGTCAGGTGGACTGTGCGCTCGTTTGTCGCCCTTATCCCATAAAAAAATAATCCATTATTCATATAATAAGGATTAATTTATTCACCAATTACCGTTATCGTTACAGCCTAATAAAGTACGCTGCCACAAAGAGGTGATATTTGCCATAGTTGCCAAGTTGGCAAGCGGATTGGCAACCGCAGTTTTTTATTTTGAGTCGTTATTAGGAAGACGCTGCTATCCATCTCCTGGTTTCCCTCTGTCGTAGTGGATATTCTTACAGCACATCCACACTGTAACAGTCATCTGCTGACAAAGACCTTCCCCTTAAACTGTCTCATAGGAAGGATATTTGCCATAGTTGCCACGCTTAGCTAGCGAGTTGACAAGAGCAGGTTTTTGAAATTATTATTTTTGAGTAGTTATCAGCAAGATGTTGCTGCCCATCTGTTTCATTTTTCGTCTGTCACCTCTTACGATACCCGAAAGTTGATATAAGTTAGTGGATTCTCGGATAGGAAGGATATTTGCCATAGTTGCCACGCTTAGCTAGCGAGTTGACAAGAGCAGGTTTTTGAAATTATTATTTTTGAGTAGTTATCAGCAAGATGTTGCTGCCCATCTGTTTCATTTTTCGTCTGTCAGATCTTACGATACCCGAAAGTTGATATAAGTTAGTGGATTCTCGGATAGGAAGGATATTTGCCATAGTTGCCACGCTTAGCTAGCGAGTTGACAAGAGCAGGTTTTTGAAATTATTATTTTTGAGTAGTTATCAGCAAGATGTTGCTGCCCATCTGTTTCATTTTTCGTCTGTCAGATCTTACGATACCCGAAAGTTGATATAAGTTAGTGGATTCTCGGATAGGAAGGATATTTGCCATAGTTGCCACGCTTAGCTAGCGAGTTGACAAGAGCAGGTTTTTGAAATTATTATTTTTGAGTAGTTATCAGCAAGATGTTGCTGCCCATCTGTTTCATTTTTCGTCTGTCACCTCTTAGGATACCCAAAAGTTGATATAAGTTAGTGGAGTCTCGGATAGGAAGGATATTTGCCATAGTTGCCACGCTTAGCTAGCGAGTTGACAAGAGCAGGTTTTGGAAATTATATAAAACAACCCAAAAAATAGCGAGTTGACAAGAGCAGGTTTTTGAAATTATTATTTTTGAGTAGTTATCAGCAAGATGTTGCTGCCCATCTGTTTCATTTTTCGTCTGTCACCTCTTACGATACCCGAAAGTTGATATAAGTTAGTGGAGTCTCAGAGACGACAATTTTTGTATTGTAATTAGTTTATTGTTAAGTTAGCTGAACTCTTGATCATTGTACAAAATAATAACTGATGTTTAATCTTGCCAAAAATGTTTTCAAAGAACTTTGTCAAACACTGTGACTTAAATAAGGCTAAACTTAACTAAGGCAATACTCCTTACCTACCTTTTTAAATGAAGATATATAAAATAATCATAAAAATTTTCATGCCTGTCACCCGGAGGGGTTGGCAGAGACTACAGCCTTCCATTTAGCAAGATTCTAACTTACTTCTCTCGCGATCTCTACGATCCTCTGAAATATTAAATTTAATTAAAACCAAAACCCTGAATATTTACCTTCATTACAATACGAGAGTAACAAAAAAAAAACAACAATCAAAACTCAAACCAAACAACCTCTAACGAGCGTACTGAATAAACAATGGATGTAGAAATAAAACCACGTGTTCCTACACCGCATAAGCCCTTGTACTTATTCAAATCTAACCTGGTGGAGGCATTCACTCATTCAATTTTCTAACCCATTTACGTCTCAGACGAACTGCTTGCGCTCACAAAAAAAGAAAAGTAAATTACTTCTCGACATTCCCAGCCATAGATTTTCCACGATATAATTTCATAAGCAGTCGGCGCAATACATGTTTTCGTTTTGCCCCGTTTTTCCCTTTTGAATTGATTAGGTCGGATTCATATTGAGTTGTGAATGGAGTTTGGATGTTTTAGTGCAGTTTTTTCTGAACCACGAATAGGTTTTTCAATATTCATTCGCTTGGCATTAGAAATTATTCCTCATGCATGAAGAGAGGATATTGGCTTGTCTGTATTTGTGTTAAATTTATCCTGGAAGATTTTATTCAAGTAAAATATAATGTATGAATAGAGTTAAACTATATTGAGTGTGTTGTTTATAACTGCTTAATGGGGCATGATGTGGATTCAATTGGGAACAACTTATTTCTTTTTGTACGTTATTTAATTATTATCATGTAGCAACTCCGAAGCCTTACTCCTGTTGCAATTCTTTCTTCACTCGAATTATATAAGCTACTTCCACAGGACAAGTGAGCCTGAGTAAATATTTCTTTCGCATATATTTTTTAGGAATACGTAAGGGATATTTTTATTAGAAGGATAGTATGTCGAATCTAGTTTATAAAATTCTACACAATATTGCGTAAACATTGATGGTAAAATTATTGTGGGATTTTGATGATAGTTTAACCCAGAGGGCAATTATAACTCAAGGCGCTTTATTGGGTAAAAAATCTTGAGATTTATGTCATCACCCAAAACATTTGTTACGTTATTTTCACTACTAGTTCCATGTGCTGACATTTGATACTTACACAAAATCGCATCACTTAATACGTACCGCCATCCAATTCAAAATAAAAGCAGAATTCCGCTGGCGGTCAAGTTCCCGCTAAAACTCCACGTCACCAATTACTTTAAAAAAATTGTAATTTTTTTCTTTACGTTAATTAACTACTACGGGTATTTTGATTATTTTAAGCCAGTATTGTAGTATGTTGACTATGTACATTCTACACGTAAAAATAAAAAAATAGAACTTTGAATTTAAAATTTCCATTCACGACTTTGTATTATGTATAACAAGCAGAAAGAGGGTGAGCGTATTAAGCTTAGCTAGGCCTGGTTAATGATCCAATTCCTGTCATGTTCAGGAAAGGGTTTACCCCCTAAAAAACTTGAAACAAACGCCGCAAAAACCGAAGACGTTCTCTCTATCGCACCCCTCGGCGAGGGCAAGTGGGTGTCCCACCCTCAAGGAGGCACCGTGAATAATTATAAAAGAAATAAGATAGACATTGACTTGGCCGCGTCAGTCCGTAGATGAATAATAATGGATTTTTGTTTACGTGTGTTCCCGCCTTTTATGAGCAGCTATAAGGTTTTATGATCTGAAATATTGTTGCGAAAATAAACCGGTTATTAAAGAAACAGTTTAAATTGTATTTACTGTGTAAGCTTGGATCAGTTGAAAAAGCAGTTATGGGCGGCCGTTTTCAGTTGATATTGTTATTATTTAATGTTCAAGGAATAAAACAAAATATTTAATTAAATTAAAATTTTATTTAACTTTTGATTAGTAACAATAACATTTACAATCAACATTTACAAAGATTGCCAAGGTCTTAATTAAACTTAAAATTAAAACGTTTTGTTTTATTTGAACGTAAGTTCCATTATGAGTATACAAAATACTAGAAATTAAAAATTCAAAAAAATCGTGGTAAAACCATGCTACTGCTGCTGCTATATAGTTGTAGCAAGAATAAGTCGGCTCAACTAGGATCACGCTCTCACAAAATACCAGCGTAAAATACTAGCTCAATGCTAGAAACGAGGCATTTCATATTTGTCCGCAGGGGTAACGTATCTGCATTATGATTTTTAATTGAGGCTTGATGGACGGTGCTCGTTTGTTACCTTTATTCTATAAAAAAAAGAAATATAAACATAACGATTTATATACTCTTTGGAAATAGCGATAAAATATAAGAGGCAGCGAAGCCAATGCAATAAACACTAGCACTCGATACAGAACAGTGCAGTACAGGAAAAGTAATAACAGTCCAACGTAACTTTATTTGACGCGACCGTACCTGTCCCAGCGCGCTAGATGAATTGAGGCTGTGAAGTAGTTTTATATTGTAAAAGCTTTTATTTCAAAATAATTACCTTTTCATTACAACTTGTTAAAAGTAGTAGACTTTTAACGAGCTGTCATGAAAGATAGCTGAACATAGGCCTCCCCAATGGAAGGGATATTTGCCATAGTTATCATACTTGGCAGGTTTCTTGGCAACCACAGTTTTAAGATGTTTTACGCCGCCACTAACACAGCGTTATCAAATAAATCCTTGCTATAAATGCCTTCAATATTATTCTAGATCTTTTGCGTATAACGCCATGCTGTGTCATGGCTTAGTATGAATGGGTTAGCTCACTAAAACTAGAAAAGGGAGATGTTTTCCCCAACATAATATAGCAACACAATATTGCTGTTTTTAATGGTAAATTACTTATTTTAGGATTTTTCTTATAGTAAAAGGTTACAAACGGGCACACAGTCCTGATTGTGAGTGGTTACTGTAGTCCATAGACATCTACGTCTATTTTTATTAAGAATCAAAATACAGATGCGTTTTCCCCTAAGGAGTAAGATGGAATGCCTCGTTTTTAATAAAATGGGTCGCCGGTTCTCTACACTCACCATGCGAAACACAGCAGCGCTGAGCTGCTATTTTACGCTGGTATTCTGTGAGAGCGTGGTCCTTTCCCGGTTGAGCCGACCCGTTCGTGCTACAACTATACTACTAATAAAGCTGCAGCATGACTCTGCACCACGTAAATAAATTTTGATTGATTCTCAACTTACCATAAAGATCTTCTGCATGCTTAATTGTCGGAAATCAAGTTAGTTTTGGCATCAGTCTGTTATGTAGTGGTGCCCGTGTATCTAACATCGTATTTGACCTCATCACCGATATTATTGCATAACTCTTATCGGACTTTGGTAGATTGGTTCCAATGAAATCTTTTGCATTAACACGTCCTGTTATCGTACTAACGGTACTGCGTCGTGCATGTCTGGGGCTAAACGCTCACTGTAACCCACATGAGTAGATAAACGGAACAGAGATAAATCTGCACAAGCACGCGGGGCATGTATGTGTGTGCGTGACCACTTGCCGCTTGTAGCGTACACGGTGAGACTGGAAAAAACCGGTTACGCTGGCGTAGCCAGTTGACAAATCTCAGGGTCAGTACGACGCACATTGTTTCGTTAGTTGCAAGTTTGAATATTTTTAATGTAAAAATGCGGTATTATTAATAACGGTTGTTATTGAACTGTATGTATTGAGAATACTAGAAAACATAAAAATATGTCATACTTTAAAATTACAATATAATAAAAATTTTAAAAATATAAAATTACAAATATATACAATACAAAAAGTAAATATTTGATTATTACTTTTTCAAGTAAGTACCTTTATTTTACTGCATGATCCTTATTTAATAAGAAGAGGGTTACTACACGGTGTGGTTTTACATTTTTATTGTTATTATAATAATATATTACTAAGCATTTGTAGGTATGTGGGTGGGTTGGTATGTAGTAGGTACGCGTGTTAAGTTCACATATTGCAAGATAAACCACTTTCCGATGTCTGATTGAGTTGAAATGTTGTGTACCGTAATTTCAGTAACAATGCAATAATATGATATACATACATATATATATATATATATATATATATATATATATATATATATATATATACATATAACCTGGTGCTACAGCCAAGGATTGTCTTCTCATTAGGGAACTATTTATTCATTATAATGTTGTATGTTATTTTAATTTTGATAGTTTAACACGAGTTTTACGAGCATTGTCTCCGTACGAGGGAAATCTTTAACGGTTAATAGCATGGACTCCATTAAACTTTTGATTTATGATATTTATATTTTATATAATGTTGAGAAAAATAAGTTACTTAAACCACATCACCGTCGTCGTAAGAGAGTATTAAACATTATATAAAAAAAAATTGAAAAATATGAACAATTTTATTAAAAAACACTGCACTCATTGAACCAAGCAGGGGTGGCAAAGCGCGGCACGTTGTAACTTGATTAGGAGTAAAATTGTTAGATGGGTGACTACTTACCTGCACCTTGGAACTCCGTCGGCGGTTAGTATAATCTCATTTCCACATGTCTGTGCTGTAAGTCATTTTCAGCGATTGCGGTGGTTGGAAGTAAACTAAAGCCGGTTACATCAAGTTTTTGATGGGATATGAGATTACATTTTAAAATTACCTTTTAAATTGTTTAATAGTTCTTTATTTGTACAGAGTTTGTACTTCAGTCCTGTTGTCGCATTTTTAAGGGCAAAAATTAAAAAAAGATTAATGAAGTTTAATTTTTAGGAGACAAAGACCGAAATGAATGAATCCGTAACTGGCCACTTAAGTTTCAAGGACCAGAGCGCCCGTACAAGCAAAAAAGAAAAAATAGAAAGAGTGGGCGGTTAACGAAAACAAAGTGGAGTATGTTTTAACCCTCCATCAGTATTGTTGAAGCAATTGTCGAGTAAACATATTACTTTATGCAACAAAACGACCAAAAAAAACTTGGTCGTTTTTGAAAAACGGAGACAAAGAAGGAGTGAATTGGAAAGGTCGCTCACATGCGCGAAGTATAATTAAAGGGTTGAAATGAATATTTAAATATCGTAAAGGGTGCACTCTCGACGTCACAATGACGTTCGGCGCGTCCGAATCTAGAAAGATACGTATTTTTGGAAGTCGAGTTCCGTTAGTTGGCACACTGGGAGAACGGTAGTAAAAAGTAATTTTAACGAGACTTACCAGTTTTTAGGGAATTTTATAGTACAATTATAGATTTGCACACACAAGGGCACATTGTAAACACGCATGAAAAAGTTTCGATAAGTAATATCGTAAAGAAAAAAAAGTGTAAGCATAGTTAGTATTTCTCGTCATTAACATAAAAAAGGGATGAGTGATTTTTTGTTTTAGGGCATGAAAATCCATCCACCGCATTACCACTGCCACTGCGAATTGGTGGATTTTTTTATTTCTTATGTACCTCATGATGTTTCCTTCACCGCCGAGAACATGTTAGCATCAGTATATAAAATTGCAATTGATAATTTCATAGGTGCCAGCGGAGTTCGAACCCAAATTGCTCGCGTACTTAGAAATTTACATCAAGTACTTAGCTCTTGGGCTATTACTACGAGCTAGGGTTACCATATGGTCTGGACTCTCCCGATATCTTAAATGATCTCCAGACTCCCGACAAAACTCAAAATCTCCAGACAAAGAACTTCCGGAAAGTAAACGTATGGACTTTAATTTAATAAAAGCCGGGTTAGAAATTAAACTGAACTTTGAAGTAAATTGTTTGAATTATAAATATTCCGAATACTACTAAAGGATCCAAATTGGTGCACTTGAGTAAAGTCCAGTGCCAAATAAAGTGGCAACCTAAAAATTTACTGTATTTGAACTAGTTTTGTTTAAAGTACTTTTTGTAGTCTCTTATTAAAAAAAAAAACTTTTTATTTCTAATATTTATTTCTCACGACAATAACCCCAAAATCCCAACTTTTTCAAAATTTGTCCAGATATTTTTTGTCGTCTGATCTGGCAAACCTAACTACGACTTATATATCTCATGATTTTCATTAAATTGTTAATATTTCTGGGTGAAAATAAAACCTTATTAAGTGAGATCTGCCGCGGTAAAAAAGGTGTTGAAACTTTTATGTTGCTGCCATAAGTCAAACAATTCTTTTTCTATTTTTTACGTTCCGTACAATATCTAGAAAAGCGCATTACTTATAAAATCACCTCAGAGTCTGTCTATTTGTCACAGAGGTTTTTCTCTGAGATTGTTTCATGTAGATGAAATTTGAACACAGGTATAAAATACGGGTAACACATTTGTGATCTTCATTGTATGAATTTCTTTGTTCCATGGACTGCTACCATCGGACGTTGGCTATAACTTCGTTTGTCGCTTTTATCTTGGTAGAGTTTTTTATACGTGGTAGAGCCATGCTGCAGTTATATTAGATGTATAGTTGTAGCACGAATGGGTCGGCTCGACCGGGGAAGGACCACGCTCGCATAGAATACCAGCGTGAAATAGTAGCTTAATGCTGCTGTGTTTCGTATGGTGAGTGTAGAGAACCGGAGACCCTTTTTACTGGAAACGAGGCATTCCATCTTAGTCCTCACGGGTGACAACGCATCTGCATTTTGATTCTTAATTGAGGATAGATGTAGATGTCTATGGGCCACAGCAACCACTTACCATCAGGTGGACTGTGTGCTCGTTTGTCACCCTATCCTATAAAAAAAATCTTAATATATATAAGTTAAGTGTCACGTTGTTTGTCCGCGATGGACTCCTAAACTACTAAACCGATTTTAATCAAATTTGCAAACCGTGTGCAGTTTGGTCTAACTTGTGAGATAGGATAGGTTTTTTTTGCCCACATTTTTTTTTTGTGAATTTAAAGATTTTTAATAGGACATGATTTTTAATACGACAAATTGTCGTCGAAAAGGGCAGAACAACGTCTGCCTGGCAAGCTAGTTTTATATAAATAAATATTGAGTCGAAAAGGCGAAACCGAATTTTTAATTATACAAAATATTTATAACAATAAAATAATAAAAAAAACTAAAACTAAAGGCTACCATTAATATTATACAGTACTGCTCTCCGCGGTATAGTGCCAAGAACGCTGGCTTCGTTTCTTTTTCTACTCTTCTTCTTCTTTGCCATCGCCTCTTCACATTACGCGGGGTCGGCTTTCTTAATCCTTCGGCGCCATTCAATTCGCTGGTAAGCATCATCTTCTGTAAGGCCGAGTTTTCGTGACATTTGTCAACCAGGTAGTTTGCGGTCTACCTCTCCCTCTCCTCTTTGTAGCCATGGAAAGGCACTTTTTCACGACATGGACATCGGGTCTTCGCATAACATGTCCGTACCACCTTAGACTTTTCTACTCTGAATATCTATATTTAGCCTTTGAGAAAAGTAACGACCTTCTTGCCTACAGTGCAAAAGTTAAGTAAAGTAAAGTTACAGCCTATATACGTCCCACTGCTGGGCACAGGCCTCCTCTCATTTCTGAGAGGGTTTTAGGGAAAGGAAGTGTCTGCTGCGCTGCCCCAATGCGTGTTGGCGAACTTCACATGTCCTCGAAATATTTTATTTTTATTTCTCAGACATGCAGGTTTCCTTCACCGCCGAGCACGTGGTAAATCAGCACTTAAAATTGTAATTAACAATTTCATTGGTGCCGGTGGGATCGAACCCGGGTTGCTAGCGTACTGTAAAATTTACAGCGAGCGCTAACCATCTGAGCTACCACGGCTTACCTTTACCTACAGTGGCAAAGGTTAATCAAGGCTAACCGGAAAATAGAATTTATTAAATGTAGATTTCACTGACCGATAGTCTGTGCAGCTAATGGCTTAAATATGTAGCCACCTTTTAAAGACTCATATTTGCCGCCGCTTTTGATACTGTCCCGGCAGTAAACCAGGTTAAATGAGAGGTCCCCGAATTTGAATATTTCTAATTAGTCCGCTGTGATTAGTCTAACGTTCTTCTTGCCTATTTCCGACGGCAAGCAGCATCGTGCCCACTGCTCTGTTCGGAAAACCAAGAAAGCAAGTTGCTAGACATTGCATATTATTCCTCAAAGTTGAAAACCCATCTAAAAGCTTATTTGTTATAAGTTGATTACTGGTGTCTTGAACTGCAGTATCCACTGTATTTTGCATTGACTTTTTCTTTTGCTACTATGACATTATAAAAAATATTGGGACTGCTTAGTACTTTTAGGTTACAGCAGTACTTTTAACTTGAAGTAATTTACGTCTGGTTAAATTGTCATATACATTTGTAACTTGTAATAACATACTTCTTTAAGCTTTGAACCAATCTTAAAAAAATATTTAAAATAAAGAAAGGGATGATTAATTTTGATTAAATTTCACTTTAAGCTTGCGACAAAATACTTTCTTGCGCCTAAGAAACGCCCGGGGTTTGGTTTGTGTATCCGACATCCACGCTAAGCAACGGTGTGCTGGCTGTTAAGTAGATTAGATGTTTCCAAAGTTCGTTGGTAGATTGCAAATACGGTATTTAGGATAAAACCTAAAAGTGAACTGCGATATGCAGATTTAAGAAACAAATAATATGTCATCATCACAAGTCCAATGCTGAACATAGGCTTCCCCAAGGTATGCCACAAAGCACGGCCTTGAGCCACCTGCATCCATCGACTTCCTGCATGTCTTACCAGGTCGTCACTCCATCTAGTGCGGGGTAGCCCTAAACTTCACCTACCGCTACGAGGCTCCCACTCGGGAACCTTTTTTCCCCATCGATTGTCGGTTCTTCGAGCTATATGGCCAGCCCATTGCCACTTCAGCTTACTTATCTGTTGGGCTATGTCAGTCACTCTAACTCTACTGCGTATATCCTCATTCCTAAGTTTATCACGCAGAGAAACTATAGCTCCTCTCCATAGCTCGCTGAGCGACCATGAGCGTCCTCATACGGCCAGCAGTGAAGAACCACGTCTCAGTTTCATAAGCAACACTAATAAATAATTATAATATTAATATAAAAACACAAATAATAATAATCACTGGCAACACGCACTGGTTTTACAGTCTTGTTTTAAAGTTTTGAGGTATACCTGACGAGAGGATGTGTCGTAATTTCCCGAATGCTGCCCAGCCGGGTTGAATCCGTCGTTTGACCTCTCGGCCGAAGTTGGTCTTATTTGGTCTATTAATATGTAGAAAAATTTGAGGCACACAAAATGTCGGTGTATCACGGACCCAATCGCCGGCGGGACGAGTCAAAGATACAGATATACGTCGCAAGGGGCACGAGCGTTTGCCAAAAATTATAATTTTAATTGCGGGCCCCCTCTCCCGATTCGCCTCCACCGCCTCATCACGACATAAATATAAAATATCTTACAACTTCGCTTTCAGTTACTAGTTACGTTAAAATTTTTTGTTTTTTATATATAAGGTTCAACAGAGGTCGCAATTTTAGATTGTATATATAATTTCGTTTGTAGTTGGCGTTTGTTTTATTTTTGTAATAGAGTATTTGCTGACGATATTTTTTTTTATTGTAAGTCATTTAGTATTGAGAATAGAAACTACGTAAATATATATTAAAAGAAATATTTTAAGGGTTGTAAGGTAAGGATATCTGGGCAGCATACAGCCCATACAAACGTATTCCTCTGTTTTCTCCAAGGAAAATGACACTAAAGCAAACATTTATTACGAAACAAGCCATAACCATCACTACCATGTTCCTCTGTTGTTGTTTTTTCCTTTTCAATAATTAAATTATTTTCCTAACTTAAGTTGCCCTGTTAAACCGTCATTATCAGACTATCAGCAAAGAAATATAACGAACACAAAGGAAAAACTTGCAAATATATCCTTATATTTTTCTTTAAAAAATAAAATTTGTCTGGTTTTTGAGCAGAAAACAGAGGAATACAAGGTGATGATTTCGTCAATTTCTAAGAAGCATAATCAGTCCGAGCACCTGTAAACTCTTTCAGTCGTCCAGCTTAGTCGTTCGGATACATCGCGACAACGCCAGCCCTGTTAAAATTCTATATTGAAATATTCTACCGACCAGATATATTCGTAAAAGGTCATTTAATCTTTTCTTTTAAAATAAGGATGACAAAGGAAAATACAGTTCAACTTATGATAAATAGATGCTGTAGCCCAAAGACCTGTAAAAATGGTGTCCCGTTCTATAACACAGCAGTAATAAACTGATTTTTTACTCTGGTATTCTGTGACAGCATGATCCTACCCCGGCCAACCCGATCTTAGGTGTCAATTAAGCCGAAATTATATTTCAGTCGAAAGTATAAGGACCTTTAAACCTTTTTACGATCATTTTTGATGATAGTGACCAATAATGGAATCCAATATATAGAAGTGATTCTTCGCGATTATAGAACTTTGACATAAGTATAATTTTATGAATAATTTTTCGTTTGTATATTTAAAAGTCACAGTAGCCTCATTATTAATGCCATGGAATTTACGAAACTTATGACGGACACAAGCATTTTAAGCTTAACTGGAGTCGTTTACGAGAATATTAGCATTAATATTTTATTACCACTGTTACTAAATGCCACTACTAAATTTTCTTTGTTTTTTTTTATTAATAGAGAGATACGTGATTAAAAAACAAGATAAAAGCCTCTAAAGCTAAAACATTAGGTTTTGTTATATAAAGAATATATGCACAAAGCATAGCAAGTTTTTTATATCTGTCATATTATTTCAGTTGTATGTTAATGATGAATGACTCCCCGTTCACCTTGATTCATTCCGAATGCAAACTTGCGCACCCTAACCGAAAATAAGCAACACTCACTTCCTCAGATCCAAAAAAATTAATGACTTCCCCAAAAAACACACACGCGTAAAAACAAAGGGGGCAGACTGCCGAAAAAACGCAAATAGGAGAGTTCGCTAACAATTTCCTTAACTCATTAATTTTAAACTTTTCGTATGTATTGTTAGTGTGGAAGATTCATTGGGTTTTATTGCGGAGTCTATTTAATAATAATTTTTAAATAGTATTTTTGATGTCATTGTAATTATTTTTCAAATTAGAAAAGTACAACATGTGGAGCTCATTTGTTTGCGAAAAATCTTTAGGCCTAATATTAAGACAAGTCGGAAAACGTCCGGTACAAACTAGTTTCAAATATTGTCTCAACTCACCATTTTCATTATTTTAATCTCCTATCTTGCTCAAGTTATGATAAGCTAAATAAAACTTCTAAATAAAATTAATAGCTAATTTCAATGAAATAAAAATAATAATAATATAAATAAAAAGAAAAATTTATTTCAAATAAGTTGGTGTTAATACATATCTATAATTGTCCCACTTGCCATTGTGCCACTTCAGAAGCTGTTATGTGTTTATACTATTTAGTTCTTTGAAGCTGAATTTTACTTACAATTTTAATTTTCGACCATTTTGAGTGAACTACGGAATATCGCAAGCTCAAGTCACAATCGCAAGTTTGTTATCTAAATATTTACATTAAAAACATTACCCCTATTACCACCCGGCCTTAGGAAAAGAATTTCCTTTAAATATATATGATACTGTCCCAGCCTATTTATTAGAAAAAGAATCATGAAATTTGGTTGACAGTTGACAAATATATACGTACATACACAAAATTATTCAGTCGAATTGAGAACCTCTGCCATTTTTTGAAGTCGGGCTAATAATTTTACTGACTATAATAAAAGAAAAAGTCATAACATCGTTATAACTTGGTTAAGCTTATGCTCGGCACTCTCAAAGTCACCCAGCGAGCTATGGGGACGACTATATTGGGGGTTGCTCTGCGTGATAAACTTAGAAATTAGGATATTCTTTTAATAAGCTAGGATTAGTAAGCTAAAGTGGCAATGGGTCGGCCATATAGTTCGAAGAACTAACAACCGATGGGGAAGCAAGGTTCTCGAATGCTAGCCTCGTACTGGCAGGCGAAGTGTACGACGTCCTCTCACTAGCCGAAGTGACGACCTAGTAAGGCATGCAGGAAGTCGATAGGTGAAGGTGGCGCAAGACCGTACTTTGTGGCATTCTTTGGGGGACGCCTATGTTCAGCAGTGGACTTGTGAAGGGCTGTAATGATCGACACCGTCAGATCAAGAAGGCCCTGGCCACACACTCTGTTGGACGCTCTCGGCCTAACGCCGAACGTCCCGCCACACTGCACGTCGACTTTGGAGGATGGAGCGTCACTTCGAGACTTGATAAACGCGGGTGCGGTACGGGGGCCTTACTCTGACTATAGAAACATACGAGTATATTGTTACGAGCTTGAGGTTCGTGACAATAAAAATTGCTGATAGAATTACCTAAATTAACACTTTAATTCACTTCACACTAATTAAAGTTAAAAACACTAATAATTAATCACACTGATTCACTTTATTCCGCTCCGAAGCTTCGCTTGTTTCGCCAACTTCAATACTTCCCTGATCGCATCTTGCAGCGCCTATTTATATAAATTAGCAGCGAAATATCCAGAATATTCAAGTGTAACACGCGCAAGGTACCGAGAGTTCGTGTTTCAACTTCAAGAAGTTTAGTTCTTCGGTTCGAGACTAGATGGCGCTAGTGCCGTCGACTTAAGCGCGTAACAATATTATACATACACCACTACGTCACACGTCATATTTCAGATATCACACTCTTCACTCAGGTCTAAGACTAAGATATTACACTATAGTCGAATACCAATCGCATGTTCTCTTATCATCATCCCGCAAAAGTGCACTACCGGATTTAAATAAAACTAGTTATAACGGATTTTATCGCGTATATAATCAATTTATGGTCCGATCTACGCAGTATGACCTTATGGTCTTGCAGTTAACCACCAAAACCAAACATACGGGTTGGGATTTAATTTTATTAATTATAGGATCCCAAGCACATGGTAGCACACAGTCATCTTTTTAATTTGTAAAAAAATATTTATATATCATAGGTACTTGAAAAAAACTAAGCGATGTCTGGGACTTATAGATGGAATGGGACCATGGGTACTGCAAAGTGCTCGAAAAGTCTTGAAATTAGGATGTTTTTTTGATTTTAATAGCCTCACGAATCATCCGTGGAAAAAACCCGTGTTCCTTTGCGAGGATTTGTAGTCTATGGTATCTAATATAGTGACGCGGACGATACTGTACGTGTTCACGACTTCTCGGAGCGATTCTTCACAGCAGCTACACTAATGGACATAGGTCTCTTTCTTTGAAGGGAGTGTTTCAAAGGTATACGAGTTAGGTACAGTCGCAACCACTCAACCAAGAGATTTATATAAGATACAAGGCGTGTGTAAGTTTTGTAATGTAAGAAGTTAAGGGTAGGTATTGGTATGGATGAAACACAAAATTATTTTGACTACAGCGCGTATATGAATGAAATTTTTGCCTATTTTTTATAGAGTAAGAGTGTAAAACGAGTACACAATCCACCTGATTGTAAGTGGATGCTGTGGCGCACAGGCATCTACATCTTTATCTTCGATTAAGAATCGAAACACAGATGCGTTGTCACTCCTGAGGACTAAGATGGAATGCCTCGTTTTCAAAAAAAAGGGTCTCCGGATCTCTACACTCTCCATACGAAACAGAGCAGTATTAATCTACTATTTTACGCTGGTATTCTGTGAGAGTGTGTTCCTTCCCTGGTCGAGCCGACCCATTCTATATTCGAATTGCGGATTTGAATACTCATAATACAGCTGCAGGGTGGCTCTACCACGTATGAAACCTACACAAAAAAATTGTATTAGATGTTTCCATGTTTTTTTAACAATTTTTAATATTTCAACATTTTTTCCCACATTTGGGCACTAGGCACCATTCATTTCTGAAGAGTGCAAGAAAGTGTCTACCGCGCTGCTCCAATGCATGTTGACGGACTTCAAGCATCCTTCTTATCCAAATGACTGTCTTGTTGGTCTAGTGGTCATCAATGCGATTGCTAATCATAAGGTTCCAGGTTCGAATCCAAAGTCGGGCCAAGATCAGTTATTGGGTGTTTCTATCAATAAATTCTCAGTAGCAGTCCGGAGTTAGATAGTTGACAGTGTTTCATCCCAGTGCCTCGGAAAGCACGTGAGCCGTTGGTTCTGCACCTAATCTCCTTCGGTCGTGTCCAAATAACTCTCCCATCAGGCTATGATAGTGTAGATATAATGAGTGCACCTGTGTATGCAAACTCACTTGGGCACTATAATCCTGTCCAGTGCAGGTGGCTAGTCTCCGTTGAGATTGACCGCCGTGACCGAAATTCGATCAAAAGGACATTATTATTCCCTAAAAATATTTTCTTTATTTATCAGACATGCAAGTTTCCTCACCACGTTTACATTTACTATGGTCACGTTGTAAATCAGCACTAAAAAAGATTAATTAGTAAAAAAGTAAAATACCGAATAGCATCACTTCCGACTTTATAATACAGATTTGTCGTAACTTACGTCGACTTTTGAAGGATTACCTTTAAAAAATAAACTTTAAAATCTAGATATTCATCCCGCTCCTAGAGTACGTAAGTGGCCAAGTCTGAACAAACTTGACTGAGTACTCGAGACAACGGATCTCTTGTCTTATGAAATGCTTAAGTAGACAGCTTCCACGAATCTTTATTTTAGTTTCGCTCTTCGAACGTAGTCCGTGCAGTATTCATGACTGTAATTAGCTTGTTATTTATAAATTTAAAAGTTTTATTCACTGATTTGTTATTGATACACAAAAAGGATCACGTACCTCTCTCATTTAAGATGAATTAACCTTAATCCTGCATCCATCGACTGCCTGCATGTCTTACCAGGTCGTCACTCCATGTTATCGGTTCTTCGAGCTATATGGCCCTACCATTGCCACTTCAGCTTACTAATCCGTTGGGCTATGTCGGTCACTCTGGTTTTACTTCGGATATATTCATTTCTGAGTCTATCATGTAGAGAAACTCCGAGCATAGCCCTCTCCATGGCTCGCTGAGCGACCTTGAGCGTCCTCATACGGCCAGCAGTGAAGGACCACGTCTCAGATCCTTAAGTCATCACTGACAACACATGCGGGAAATTGATGGATGCAGGTGGCTCAGGACCGTGCTTTGTAGCATTACTTGGGGGGGGGGGCTATGTTCGGTAGTGGACTTGTGAAGGGCTGTAATGATGACGATGATGAACCTTAACCGCCTTGCTTATCTGGCAGAATGACGATCAAAGTTGGTATCAGACTTTTTACAGCTAAGATGCTGCTTGCCGTTGCCAGTTTGGGTCCAGGCAAGGTGGTTGAATTGCCATTTTTTGTTGTAAGCAATAGGTTCTTTTTGGCATATTTATGGCCTTTTACGACACATATTAGATGAAGTGGGGTTATTGAATTCTCTTATGCCATCACCAACATGTGTGTTATATAAATATGATATAATTGTTAAACATATTATTAGAACTAACAAGTTTTATTAGTATTATTTACGAGTTTTATTGGAATTGATGCAAACGTTGAAATGTTGAAGTGTAAATTTCAAGTGTGAAATTCTCAACCTGATAAGCTTTTATAACAAAAATCAAATAAGCGAAAACACAATCGTATTTTGTTTCTTTTTTATGAGCACGAAGATTGTAGTTTGGTATAACTTTGCTTAAAATTTGGATGTTATCAAAACGAATAAATAAAAGGTACAATTTCTTAATACAACGTACCATTTTTGTTACATAGTAATAAGGATACTTTGATGATTAATAATTTATATCTGCCTCTCAATATTAAAACAAATCAAGATGAAAATTATTATGATATTACTAAAATATATTTAATATTCTTAAAATAACTAAAAGTAACAAGGACAGAAACATTCATGATAATTTAACGAATAAATAAAACAACAAAACGCCCTAATATTTATCCAGCTAAAACCATTGACAGCTCGAATTCACACCATGAGCTAAGCTGTCGATATCTGTTAAAACTGTAATGGACACCATGACCACGCCTCGGTCATTCCTCGCCCTGCGCCTTGTTTCGCTTTCGTTAAAAAGTCATTTGAGCAGATAAATTTTTCCTACATTTTTATTTGCGTTCAGTATCTTCTCCTTTATCAGCACGTAAACTTTATTATTCCGTATTGGGATGATGAGGGTTAGGAAGATGAGTATAAATATGAGATATAATTTAAAAGAAAATAATATAAAAATAATTAATATTTTTTGGTTTTGCCAACATTTATCAAAAAAAAATTGACTGTTTTGATATTTTTAATAGAATACTGTACCTAGTGCCGACCAAACTTGAAAAGTAAGTGTATCTAAACTTTTTAATGCACCTCCAAAAAGCACAGACAAATGGTCATCCGTTTATAGTTACGGTTTACATGTACAGGAAACATTTCAGTCATATTGATATTATTTGAATGCATTTAAAGGATTAGTACAAATGATTAGACAGAACAGGCGCACTGCCTTCTTCTTAAACAATCGCTTATAAAAAAATGGTAGATAATACAAAACGTTCTTTCCGAAGCTGAAAAATAATAAAAATATCCCATTGCTGAAATTGATGCCACAAATTAATCGACTGTTTCTCGAATAACGATTACCATCCCATATGTAACATAGCAATAATGGTAAGAAGGTTAATCTCATTACATAATATTTCTTATTTAGTACTTTTATTTTTATTTTTCCTTTTTATGATTTACATGTCCAATTCGCGTACAACTCCCACTTTTATAATTTAAATTTTTCTAAATGGCTTGGTATCACAATTACTATATAATGTAATTATAGTACTGCCTTTAAGTTCTATATTGTGACACTATTTACTTCGAATAAATGAAAATCACTTATCTGCTATAAAAAGTATTTTATCTTGGGGAAACTGAATCATAACAATTAAGTCGCCAAAAAATTAGCATGTAGCTACTTAAATATATCCCAAATCAGAATGTTTCGAAACAAAACCAGCTCGCGTGCCAAATCCCACTCAAGTAACACGTCGAAAACGATACGCATTATTTTTCCATACTGTCTATTATTCATCTATTAATTTCAGTTTACTCGTACTTAAACTACATAAAAGTTAACTAAAGGCACACCTCCATAAATAATATTTAAGTCTCGTATAAAAAAATGTAACAGTATTTTTTATTCTCTAATATCCATGTTCTTTATATTATCACATGGCCTAGATTTGGGTCTATAACTTAAGAGTTTATGAGGGTGTTTAATGTAAAGCCTGATAGTTGGGTTAAATGCTATATAAATGATAAATGTAACACAATTTAATTCAACAACGTAGGTATTTCATATGAAGAATAATAAAAATTATTAAACATATATAATATGGAATAAAATTTATAACTTTTGAAATTTGTTTTTAGTTTTATTAGTCGTAATACGGGAGAAAACTCTGAAACTCTACCCTAAAAAAACCCAATGAAGCAGATGTTAAAATGTTTAAAATGCAATGAAGAATTTAATGATGAAATTGACAATCCATGAAGAAATTAATCATTTGATAAATAGTGAAAGAGCGAAGACTAAAAAAGGAGGAATATGTGATAAGAAAACTGCGGTGAATAACTAAACAGTAAATTTGATAGTGGTAATTTGTCGTGTATTTTAGTATGGTCAAAATTCAGATGAGACAGTATGGAAAGAAGGATTTAATGATCAACTGTGTTGAAAGCATTTGAGAAATCAACTAGTACCAGTACTGTCATTTTTTTCTTCTATGCCTTGTTTAATATTATCAATAACATTAATTAATGCAGTAGTGGTACTATGACCAGGATGAAACCCAGACTGATATATACTCAGTAGGTTATGTTTCGAAATAAAAGTAGAAATTTGCTTGTAAACACAGGATTCTAAATTTTTGGAAAGAAAGGGTAGAATGGATATAGGACGAAAATGATTGGGAAGAATGGGAGTAGGAACTTTTGGGAGAGGCTTTACAAAAGCCCTCTTCCAAAGATTAGGATACTGACCTGAACCAAGGGAAAAATTGATTATATGGGAAATTGCTGGGAGAAGGTGCTCTAGTATAAATACAATCATATGTCTGCTAATCTCGTCGTAACCCACGGCCTTGGACTGAATTGCTAAAATCGACTTTTTGACATCATCCTGAGAAACAGGAGCAAAATTAAAGGTAGGAATGTTATGAATTTGCATAGAAGCAATGGAAGCCATAGTTTGGGAACGAATTATAGGGTCCAGTGCTTTTACAGAAGCGAAATGTTGGTTGATTTCATCAAGTGACAGAGAAGGACCACAATCCAACGTAGCTGGTCTACAAAGACCGAAAGATTTTAGTAAAACTGGAGAACTGGAAAATTATTTTACTAAAACTGGAGAAGAGTTATTAATACAGTTATGGAAATATCGGCGTTTAGCTGCACGTACCATCTGATTACACCTATTCCTGGCTGCTTTAAAAGATATCCAATTTTCTTCAGTTCGATCTCTCTTGAAACGAAAAAAAGCACGATTAAAGTGGCGAAGTAGTTGGTAGATGGGGGCAATACACTACCTCTAGAAGCATCCTGATGCCCTTGACATCGAGTTCCACAAATAAAAACTCAGAAGAAGCGGAATAGCAGGAGCGAGATGCTAAGACAATTTTATAAGGAATTGATGCGTGTAGGTAGATTGAATTATTATGTGTTATGCATGTAATTTAATAAATATAATAAATTTATCATCATCTAATTTATAATAAAAATAATTTAGAATTATATAATGATTAATGTGAAAACAGCTTCACTTTTGGTAAAATACAAATTAGACCGCCATATGACAGGCTGGCCTGGTGTAGTGTCAACAGATAGTTATTTAATAGGGTAAGCCGCAACAATATTGTGTACTATTCTTTTTTCCTTTGTATTATATTATTTATGTAAGAGTTTATTATACGTGTTTATTTCATTAAAATATATTTTTGGGTTTTCTTTCGTATAATAGTATAAAATATGTACCCAAACGATTAAACTGCTTTCTTATTTCTTCTCTTATTTAGCATATAAATTTACATTTTTATTCATGACTTGTAGTCATTTAAATATTACACCTGATTTGCAATTAACCTCTGTCTTGGATCAATGAGAAAGAAGTTCAGCAGTACTTTTTTAGTTATTAATTTACAATATAATATTTACCCAAGTTTAAGTATGGAGACATTTAGAAACAGTATGGTAGCGAACACCTCATTCCAAGAGGCGATTATCAATCACGTAGGATTTAATATTATAAACGGAATAGGAACTAGCTAACAAAAAGTTTAAATTTTTTATTAACCAATTTTTTTAATATGGTTAATATTAAAAAAATGGTTCATAAAAAATTTAAACTTTTTGTTAGCCAGTTCCTGCATATTTTCTAGGACATAGCTGTAAAAGCGTACCTATACCATGAAGGAATTACTTATTATTATTTGTGCATGTTCCTAGTATCTACAGTATGTTCATCACTATTATAATAAGAGGATTTTTGTGTATGTGTCATCATTATTACAGCCCTTCACAAGTCCACTGCTGAACATAGGTCTCCCCCAAGGTATGCCACAAAGCACGGTCTTGAGCCACCTGCATCCATCGACTTCCTGCATGTCTTACCAGGTCGACACTCCATCTAGTGGGGTTTCGCCCTACACTTCACCTACCGGTACGAGGCTGCCACTTGAAAACCTTTCCCAACGGTTGTCGGCTCTTCGAGCTATATGGCCGGCCCATTGCCACTTCAGCTTACTAATCCGTTGGGATATGTCGGTCACTCTGGTTCTACTGCGGATATCCTCATTTCTAAGTTTGTCACGCAGAGAAACTCCGAGAATAGCCCTCTCCATAGCTCGCTGAGCGACTTTGAGCTTCCTCATATGGCCAGTAGTGAAGGACCACGTCTCGGTTCCGTAGGTCATCACTGGCAACACGCACTGGTTGTACAACTTAGTTTTCAGGTTTTGAGGTATACCTGACGAGAAGATGCGTCTTAATTTCGCGAACGCTGCCCAGCCGAGTTGAATTGGTCGATTGACCTCTTGGTCGAAGTTGGACTTACCTAGTCGGAATATTTGTCCCAGGTAAACGTACTCGTCAACAACTTCGAGCTTAGTACTCCCAACAACTATCGGCATAGGTGTGACATGGACATTAAACATGATCCTTGTTTTGTTCATGTTCATCTTATATTAAGGTTAGTTATAGCATTGCATTGGTTTAATAACTGTAATGATGTTATAATTATGTAATAAATAATAAATAAATAAAATAAATAAACAAATCTTAAGACCTATCTGTTGGGAGACACTATTGAAGTCATTGAGCATAGTTCTTAAATCCTCCAGCGATTCTGCCATAAGGACTATATCGTCGGCAAATCGAAGGTGAGTGATGTACTCGCCATTGATGTTAATACTGTAATCCTTTCCAGTCCAGTAGCTTGAAAACGTCTTCCAATGCAGCGGTGAAGAGTTTCGGGGAAATAACGTCACCCTGTCTTACACCTCTATGCAGTTGGATAGATTTCTTACTCTGGTTCTGTAATCGGATAGCCATCGTAGCCCTACTGTACAAACACTTCAGCACTTCGATATACCGACGATCAATTTGGCACCGCTGAAGAGACTGTAGCACCGCCCAAATTTCGACGGAATCAAAGGCTTTCCATAGTCCACATACGGCAGGCAAAGTGGCAGATTGTACTCTTCGGACTTCTGTACAATTTGGCAAGGGGTATATATGTGGTCTATGGTACTGAAGCCTTTTCGGAAACCGACTTGTTTGGGAGGCTGGAAGTCGTCGAGTCTGCGTGCGAGACGATTCGTAATGACTCTCGAAAATAGCACGTAGTCGCGGCTCAGAAGGGATATCGATCTGTAGTTCTTTAAGAAGGTGTTGTCACCTTTCTTGAAAAACAAGACCACCGCACTTCTGCTCCACGCCTCCGGAGTAGTGCCACCATGGAGGGCGGAATAAAAGAGCCTCTGAAGGACTTCAAGTACCGGTTTTCCACCCGCTTTCAGAAGCTCCGCTGTAATTCCAACCTCGCCCGGGGACTTGCCGCTTTTAAAGTGCTTGAGAGCCATTCTAATCTCGCTCAGACTGACGTCCGGGATATCATCGGAGTAGTGTCGGATGAGACTTGCTCTTGGATCGTTACTCACACTTGCGTGTGGCTCCAACGATGATGTTTACAGCTGTCCATAGAACCTCTTAATCTCACTCAGAATCTCAGGTGTCCCGGAAACGATGCTGCCACACTTAGTCTTCAGCTTTGACAGTTGGCTCTTACTGGCAGACAGATCTCTGGCAAAGACTTCAGAGCCCTGGTTCCGCTCGATCGCTTCGTCAATACGAGCAGTATTAAAGTTGCGCAAGTCTCGCCGCATGCATTTTGAGATCTGTCTGTTCAGTTGCCTGTATGCTGTCAAATCTGTTGACGGTTGCAGCCTCATCTCCTGTCTAATAGCCATGAGATTAAGAGTGTGGTCGGAGAGTTTTTGTGTTCTTCTGCGGCGGGTCCTGCAGAACTTAGCTCCGACCCCATGGACAGTTTCCATGAGCTTGTCATTCATATCGTCCACTGCATTGTCTTCTAGGCACTGAAATCGGTTCCGTAACTCGAGCTGAAAGATTTCGGGATTCTGGATTAGAGCACGGACGGAGCACGGACGGAGCACTGAGGTTCAGTTGCCACCTACGACGACTCGACCTGGTAACATATAACGCACGCACCCTGAGGACTGACGAGAAGATACTGGAGCTGGAAGAAGAGGTAGACAAGTAGCGTAAGTAGTTATAAGAGGTCCGAAGAGAGGGGGAGGACACGGTAATCCTCGAGTCCGGCAACTTGTTCTATCACCGGGAGGGCGACCATCTATCCCAAGGAGGTGTACGTGTACATACATAAAATTTTCGTAAATACTCTGAGAAGTAATATACACTAAGAAATAAATTGTTCAAAATTTTCTTGAAGGGATTCCTCCATGTCATTACGCTAATATACATATTTGTAAGTATATTTCTTAAAGTAATGCGATTGGTTATATATAACGCCCGAATTATGCTTCTTTTCATTCGCTACTATAAAATACGAAGATACAAAAGCCACACACAGTATGGAAATAATACAATACGTATTTATAACAAAGCATACGATATTCAGTAAAAAAAGTGCATTTGTATAAATTAAAAAAAGACGCTCCACACACCAGCAATACACTTTATAAACTCACACGACGTTACCCAGAACACATTCTATTTTTAAAAAAAATGGAAAAAGAAACGCGTTCTTAAAAAAATTTGTTCCCCCGCAATATAAAGCGCCCCATTCATGACACAATGGAGGTTTTGTGCGGTTTACGCGACTGAATCGCATGACCCGAGCGACGTGTGTTACAATGAGTCCGTGTATGGGTGCACTCAGTGAATTGTTTTTGTTTTCTATTCACGGGATTATGGCTTTTCTCTTTTATTTCGTTTCCTCGATTTTTCATGTTGGAGAGTATAATTTTACTGCGGAGCTCCTTGAGACGTTTCATGAACTATACTTGTGTTTTGAGGGTAGTGGAATTATTGTATTGTTAATATTGTAACAGGTATTTTAAATTGAATATTAACAGCTCGATAAAACTGTTTGATAATTATACAGAAATTCACTCATGGTGTTTGTTTTTTTTTTTTCAACGTGATAGATTCATGAATAATTTAAAGCCATGCTGCAGCTAGATCGATCAGGGAAATGCCAAGCTCACACATAACACCAGCGTGATATTGCTTATATTGAATACAACTTTTCTTGTGTCAGATTATTATGTATGTTTCATAATATTTGTTAAATTAGGTATTTGATTGATTAAAAATAAATAATAGTTAAGGTAATCTGTTTGTTGCTTGCATTCATTTAGTTATATCACTGCCTCGTTGGTCTAGCGATGGTAAACACGTGGTCTCGTGTTTGAATCCGGGTCGGGACAAAAATGAAGAATTGGGTTATTCTACCAATAAATTCACAGTATCAGCCCCGTGTCAGTAAGTTGGGGGTGGTACTCCCCCGTGAATTCGAAAGCACATGTTAAGCCGTTGGTCATGCGATGATGTGTTTCGTATGGTGTGAGATTCGGAGACCCTTTTTACTGGAAACGAGGCATTCCATATTAGTCTTCAGGGGTGGGTAACAACGTTTGATTCTTAATTGAAGCTAAAATCAGGTCAAGGGTTAAAAACTTTGATATTTGAATGAGTTAAATATAATTAACATATGTACTAAGACTGGTCAAAGAATTGTTGTCGTCGATTATTTTCGAAATAAAATGAGAACAAGCAGATTAGCTTAAGGCTTATCTATAATGTTATAACAAACAACAGACAGCATCTGCGCTGAGAGATTCTTTCTTTCTTAAAGTCCCATGCTACGGCAAATCGACATGACTGGAGATCCAACGGCTTAACATGTGCTTTTGAAATCACGGGGGAGTACCACCCACAACTTACTGACACGGGGCTGATGATTGGGCATTTATTGGTAGAATAACCCACTTCTTCATTTTTGTCCCGACCCGGATTTAAACACGGGACCACGTGTTTACCATCGCTAGACCAACGAGGCAGTGATATAACTAAGTAAAAGCAACAAACAGATTAACTTAACAAAAAATAAATAATATTATTTTTTAGTCAATCAAATACTTAATTTAACAGATATTATGAAACACACAGAATAATCTGGCACAAGAAAAATTGTATTCAGTATAAGAGGTTTGTGTTGGACTTCGGTTAGAAAAATCCATTTATTTTGTAAAATATAAATCAATCGCTGTCCATTAGTCTCGCTAAAACGCGAAACTGGTTCGACCGATTCTGATGTAATTTTATGTATGTTTGAGTATGTAGAGTTGAGGTCCCTGGATGGATTAAATTCACAATTGGACCCGGTAGGTGGAGCTGTTGTCGACATACGGAAATCACCCGTGCGTATTTTTTAAGGGAAAACTTCTTTAGCGGCGTTGTACACATTTTTGTAATGGGTAAGAAATGTAAAACTCGCGTCAGGACACGTGACCCTGATCAAAAATTCGTAAGACGGATGGAGAAAGAGAGACAGCCAGCGCGGTGTAGGAGAGGAAGTATCCCCCTCTCTTTCTACGGCGCGGCGAAAATGTATGCCTGCGCCTGCTGTTTCGTTTAGGCGGCGCAGGGCGCTTGCCCGAATGTTCGTCTGTGATAATTAAAGCAATTCGTGCAAAATTATTCCCAAATCATTCCAAAATATCAAAAATGCACAACGTTAATATTCAAGTTTTCACTTCTGCCAGCACTCCCGGAGTGCAACCCGTCGTTTTTTTTATAGAATAAGGGTGACAAACGAGCACACAGTCTACCTGATGGTAAGTGGATGCTGTGTCCCATATACATCTACATTTATCATCGATTAAGAATCAAAACGCAGATCCATTGTCACCCCTGAGGATTAAGGTGGGATGCCTCGTGTCCAGTAAATAAGGATCTCCGGTACTCTACACTCACCTTACAAAACACCTTACAAATTACGCTGGTATAAAAGTATTTGGGATGGATCGGTAGTAAGTAATAAAAAAATGCCTATGAAAATATGTTACGCAGTGTAAAACAAAACACAACATGTTACGTGAAAGCCACCGGATGCGGTCAGGAAACTTGTAAATGTGATTGAAGGGGGAATGATATTTTGTTGACGTGGCAATGACGGCTAGGGTGAAAATTTTGTTTATTTACAACTATGCCTTTTATATATATCAAAAAATGTCTGATATAGATTTTCCAAAGAATTTTAAATATTTCAAAAATCAAGTTTAGAAAACCAAACACATATATATGTGTTTGTGTTTGGTTTTCAAGAGTGAAAAGGAAATTTATGTTGCAGAAGTGAATGGCAGAGTCGGTAAGGGACGCCCTAGGCGAAAGTTTGTCGACCAAATTGGCGATATATTGAAAAAGGACTAAATTAAGAGTACCCTTAACCGACGAACATGTATGCCTAGGTATATGGATGTGGATGAGGCGAGAGAGGTGTGTCAGGATCGTGCCAAATGGAAGTCTGTAGTCACTGCCTATCCCTCTGGGTGACAGGCGTGAGTGCTTATGTATGTATGTAAAACCAAACATTCTGTTAATTAATTACAAACTAATTTCATTTTCATTTACTTGACAAAGACAATGTTAAGCCTACGTTAGCCGTGTAGTGGCGTTGTTAAAATATCCACTACCCCAATTCGTACCGTGTCATGATAGACGACACAACGGATGAAACTGAAATAGGAGACGGAGCAGCATCTTCCTGATAACATCTCATAATTTTTAAAAACTGTGACTGACAAATCACTTTCTAGCGTGGTTACTATGCCAAGATCATATATGATCTAATCTATGGTAAAGCCTTATGTTCAGAAGTGGACTTTTATAGGCTGTAATGGATATAGCCGTGGTAGCTCAGATCGTTAACGCTCGCTGTAAATATCGCAATCAATTCCCGCCGGCACCAATGAAATTGTTAATGGCAATTTTAAGTGCTGATTTACCACGTGCTCGGCGGTGAAGAAAAACATCGTGAGAGAACCTGCATGTCTGAGGAATAAGAAAAAAAAAATTCGGAGACATGTGAAGTTTGCCAACATGCGCACAGCACGCAACAGCGCGGCGTATACTTTCTAAAAGGCCGGCATCGCACCTGCAATTCCCGTGGTGTTATTCATGGGCTGCGGTAGTCACTCACCATCAGGTGAACCACATGCTCGTTTGCCTCCTTTTCTATAAAACAACTTCAGAATTGAGGGAAGGCCCGTGCTCAGCAGTAGTACGTATATAAGATGTAACTTTAATGGATATATGGACCGAATCGCTGCCTCATACACTGATTTAGATAAGCGTCCTAGAATATGATTTTTGTATTAAAACGCCTAAACTACAAATATAAAATAAATAGATACCATACCAAGCAAGCTAAAATGAGCAATGTCTACAACTAAACACATGCACACGCCAAGGCAAGGTTGTATAGAGTTCGGGACAACTTCACTTAATGGCTATAAATCGATGAGGGGTGAAGTTTCCATATCACGTCGTTAAGTGATAAAAGTTATAGCGTGTTATAATATTAAATTCCATTGCTTAAAAGTTCCTCTTGTCTCTTTCAAATATTATACAGAATAACACCCCTTTGATATACGATGACCTCGTGGCTTAGTGGTTAGAGTACCTAACTACAGTTTTATCAAAGTAACTTTGCACTAACGTTGAAATCCCAACAGCAGTCAGTACTGTTTTTGAGTATCTTAATCTGTTTATGATGTAATAGTCTTCGTTTGTTTGATACTGTTTTCAATTAGACCTCGTCGCATTATTATTAAAATGGACACTGGTTGATTAAGGTCAGTGAGTAGCCCTGTACTAGACCGTACTCTTGAAGCATTATAATAACTTATAAGCATTGGTATACGGGTAGGAGTTATAACGCAAGCGAGAATCCAAAATATATTTCTGGAAGCACTCATAAGTAGTAAAGAGTAAAGGATTTCCTAATGCCGCCAGCACAGGGTACTAAAGTGTTAAAATAGTAAAAGTTTACATATTTCTTATACTGAAGCTTACAAATAAAAGTTATAGGATGCATACAAGTTAGTAGTTAGCACATACTTATACTCATACCTAATTTAAAAATGTGTTTAAAAGTACCCTAGATTTATTTATAAAAGTTTGGGTGTGAGTGTGACAAACCTCTATTGAAATAAATTGCACATACGTACATACGTGTTATCCCTGAAGTCTAAGAAAAAATGCCTCATTTCTATTAAAAAGGGTTTTCTGTTATCGTTGTTTACCAGACGAAACTAGCAATATGCTGTTAATACGGCTGCCCCATTTCAAAACCAAGTAAGGAGTGTAACATAGTTTTACAAGACAGCGACGAAACATAAATCTAGGTTGTCCTAGAAATGTTTTTAGATATTACAAAACATAAGTTAAGTATTAGAATTTTTAGGAACTTGTTGCAGGTGTTATCATATTTAATAGACAATTACTGAGTAAATAAAATATTGTGTTATAACGTTTTTATATCTTATTGTTATTTGAGATTTTAAGTGCTGATTTACCACGTGCTCGGGGATAAAGGAAATTATCGTAGGGAAGCCAGCATGACTCAGAAATGAAAAAAAAATGAGAAGTCCGCCAACAAGCTTTGGAGGCAGCGCTGCAGATAGTTCCTTGCTCTTAAACCTTCTTGAAAATAAGAGCCTGTGCCTGTGCCCAGCAGTGGGCCGGATATAGGCTGTAAATTTACTTCACTTTTTTATATCTTGTCACTGGATTTTGATACGAGGCAGCCAAATATCTTTTATTGTTACTCAAATCTTTTTTTACTAGGATACAATTTAAAAAAATTACTCCAAGTGTATCACTTACCTTATTGATTTTAACTAAATAAATATATTCAGATACCATCGCTCCTTATATTTTTATTTTAATGACTACTCAATAACTTTTAATTACTAAACCAGTAACGAGGTTTCATTCGAATCATCTAATAAGTATTGGGAAATCCAATATTGAGTGGCGAAGTGTGATACTCAACGTATCGTTACTATTGAGGAATGATACGTTCGTGCAAATTCTGTGAAAGGATTTCAAATTTTTCAAATAATTGTAATTTGAATCAAGTCGGTTTACGGACATTGTTTTGAACACCTTGTCCAGAAATTCGCGGCATTTAGCTCGACAATAACGCATTTTAAATAAAGATCATTAAATGTTTTATAAAATTGTTTGTCCAAGATCCTGATCCAAAATTAATAAAAAAGTAAACAAAAGAAACATTCAATTAACATAATATGTTTACGCCCGTCCAGTAGTTGTGGCATAAAAAATCAATACTTATAAGATCATTCATTGACGTTGTAAGAGGCGACAAAGGGAAACTAAACAGAAGATAAGCAGTAGCATCATGCTATATACAATATGCGGTTACCAACCTTCGTGCCAGACTTAGTAGCTATGGCATATCCTCCTATAATGCAATCTATGGGGAGGTCTGTGTGTAGCAGTGAAATAAATGTTTATTGGATATCGGAAGATCAAGAATCTTCTTCTTTTTCTGCGTCTCTTAATCGCGAACGCTGAAAGCTTTTCTCATACTCACATATTGGAGATCGGGGTTGGTGAGTCTGTTATTGGTATTATTTGGGTTTGACATAATACTGCATGAATATATACAGAAAGTGAATAATAATGTTCAACAGATCATATTTCGGTGACAGCGGCCAGTAGCCGTATCGTTATCGTATTGTTTTGGTCTCATATACGAGTATAACAGACGTGGCATTTTTTTTAAAACAAAAAACTTTGAATACCAGCGCAAAATAGCAGTTGAATGCTTCTGTGCTTCATATGGTGAGTGTAGTGAACCGGAGGTCCCTTTTACTGGAAACGAGGCATTAAATTTTAGTTCTCAGGGGACAACGCATCCGTATTTCGATTCTTAATCGAGGAAATAGATGTATGAGGAGATGTCTATGGGCCACGACACCCTCAGGTGGACTGTGCGTTCGTTATCACCATTATTTTATGTATTAGGACTTATCATTGACAGCAGTCTGAGTTGGCGGCCGCAAGTCACGGAAGTAAGCAAAAAAGTTATCAACACCTTGCGTTGTCTGTATCGACTCAAGAATTTTCTTCCAGTGAGAACAAAGGTAATGTTGGTTCAAACGCTCGTATTACCAATACTAGATTATGCAGATGTATGCTATGCTGATGCCTCTCAAGAACTTCTTAACAAACTGGATCGTCTTCTCAATAATTGTATTCGCTTTATCTTTGGCTTACGTAAATTCGATCACGTCTCTTCATTCCGTTCTCAGCTCAAATGGCTGCCTCTTCCACTTCGTAGATCTTTTAGAATCCTTTCTATGCTATTCTCTATTTTACACGATCCGTTTGTCCCTGCATATCTGAAATGCAAATTTCAGTATCAGGGCGATTCTCACAACCGATGTCTTCGTTCCGCGGAAAATCTAACTCTTCATGTTCCTTTCTGTCGCACGGGCTTCTCTTACAATTCTTTCACTTCAAATGCAGTAAGACTCTGGAACATGTTACCCAGAAAATATAAAAGAAGCAAAAACTAAACCTATCTTTAAACGTTTACTGTGGGAATATTACTTAAAGAAGCAGTAGTAGTTTCGGATTATAATAAAAAATTTAAAAACTTCAGAAACTGTTATATTCTCAAGTATGTATAGTATAAAAATATCATATTTATTTATTGTGTATGTATTTATTGTGGGTATTTGTGTATATATATAAAATAATATTGTATGCATGTAAGTAGTAATGTAAATGTATATGTATGTGTATTGTTTATTATCATTATATTATAAATTTGTATTTTTTCCTTAAACCTTTAATTTTTTTTTAATTATGAGTTTTGCACCCATCACTAGATTCTCTGCACAAACCAAAGGTAGACTGGTAGAGAATGCCTTTAGGCATTAAGTCCGCCGTTTTGTACATTTCTTTTATGTGTGCAAATAAAGCTTAAATAAATAAATAAATAAATTATTCTATAAAAATACATGGGAAATACTCATGTAACAATATTAATAAAATATTTCAAATTAAACAATTTTTACGGATTTTATCGCGTTCAATAGGTGTTTGACGTCCTATCTTCAGTTTTAGAAAATTTAATTTGGTCTGATCTACGCAGAATGTGCTTACATGCAGTGGTATGCTTTGGGTTTGAATTTAATTTAATTAATTATAAGATCACAAGCAGATGGTAGCATCCATCTATCTATATCTGTTGAAATTAGGATGTTTTTTAATTTTAATAGCCTCGCAAATCATCTTTTTTAAGAATCATCCTAGTTTATCTATTTTTGTTTGTCCTATGTAAAGGAGACCACATTCACAATCCAGCTCGTACCTTCCTTCCTTGCTAATATTGTAGAGGGACATTACACTTAACGGATGTTAAAAATTGACTAATCTTCTTCGGTGGCTTGTAGTATGCTTTAAATGGAAGCTCGCTTCAATATGTAGCCAATATTGTCTGTGACTCCTCCGACGCAGCACGATAGCATCGCAGGCTCGACAGTGGCCGGCTTCACTCGATGTCTGTGATGTTTTTTTATAGGATAGGGTGACAAACGGCCACACAGTCCACTTGATTGTAAGCGGTTGCTGTGGCCCATAGACGAATACATCTATCCTCAGATACGAATCAAAATGTAGATACGTTGTCGCACGTGAGGACGAAAGTGGAATGCCTCGTTTCCAGTAAAAAAGGTCTCTGGTTCTCTACACTCACCATATGAAACACAACAGCGTTAAGCTGCTATTTTACGCTGGTATTCTATGAGAGCGTAATCCTTCCCCGGTCGAGCCGACCCATTCGTGCTACAAATATACTACTAATATGGCTGCAACTTGGCTCTACCATGTAAGCACGGGATCCGAAGCTTGTTGTCTTGCAATACTGGCTTGGCAGCCAGGTGTTTACTGTCACAGATTCCTTGTACTCTCTGAAACATATACAATAAGAAGTCATTAAGGAGGTATTTTACATACTAGTACTTAAAATGACTGGTCAGCTCCAGTTATTTGAAGGTCCTACAATTTTTTTTTTCGGAAGGTTGAACCCGCGTCCCGCAGCACCGTCGTCAAACTACGAGTCCTCCTATATTAAAACGATATATTTTTGAGCACTTCTGCTATTAGTGAACGCTGTTCCATAGCTGCACAGATTTCTTATTTTTTATTTATTTATTCTTAGAAAGAGTGAACATTATTTACAATTGAAATTTTGCCAAATTGTAAGCCAGTTTGTCGGCAACGCAACAGTTTATGGTTCCACACTCCTTAATAACAATATGTGGTACTTATAAATACTTAAATTAACACAAAAATAATTAAAGAAACATTTCACCACTATGGACACAACGATAGATAATATTTCCTCAAGATGGATGGATGATGGATTTATGAGAGTGTTATGAAACGGACTGAGGACAGTTACACTCCGCTGTTTCAATAGGATTGTAGCGGATTTAAATTGTCTATTTAATCTTTAAAATTTCCTATACATGCAGGTTTCCTCAACATACTCGTATTATATCTCAGTAGACATGGTGGACTTAACAACATGCCCTCGAACTTTTATGAAGGGAAGGTTTCCTCGTGAAGATACTAGTTTCTAGAATTTTTTTTTCTGTTTAGGTGACCGTCTGGATGGGTATCACCCACCCTCTTAATAACAATTTCTCCAGCCAAACAGTAGTGCAGGCACTGCTTTGTTCTGGTCTGCAGGTGTGGAGAACCAGTATAGAGTAAAGACAATACTGTCCTCTGACTGTTTTACGTCTGACGTAAACAAGTTGGGTATACCGCCATCTATCGGAAGACATAAGATCCCCAACGAATACTATACATAATCCATACTTTTTTATAGGATAGAATGATAAACTAGCACACATACCACCTGATGGTAAGTGGTTGCTGCAGCCCATAGACATCTACATATATCCTCGATTACAAATAAAAATGCAGATGCGTTTTCACCCGTGAGGACTAAGATGGAATGCCTCGTTTCCAGTAAAAAGGGTCTCCGGTTCTCTACACTCACCATACGAAACACAACAGCATTACGCTGGTATACTGTGAGAGCGTGGTCCTTCCCTGGTCGAGCCGACCCATTCGTGCTACAACCATCCTACTATATAATTACAGCATGGCTCTATCACGTATAAAAACTTTAAAAAAAAAACACATTATTTAATGAAAAAAAGTTGAGTTGTATCCAATATGGCATCCGTACCGAGATAACTCTGAAGGTGTTAATTGGAGGAGCTCGTTTAATGAAGCCGCGCCGTCGATGTGTGAAGTCCCGTTTCAATTTTCACTGAATATAATGATTGGAATCCTTTCAGTCGACGTGTGGTTAGCTCCGTAACTAGTTCTCGGTTATGAATTGTATAATTTATTCATATGTTTTATTAATATTGAATTTTCTCATTTGATTAAAGTTTTATAGAAAATTTGTGAGCTCATTTTCTTCTTTAATTAGGCTTGATCTTCTTCATAATTTATTCGTAAATATCCACTGCTCGCCTCTCCTTTTATTCGAAGGGTTTTCCATAATCGCCACTCTTAACAGGCGGCAGGCAATTGCTGTGTTGCCTGTCGTGATTCTGGTTATTTTACGTCTGATGTAAATTGGTTAGTTTAAGGCAATCTGTTTGGAGCCATAACACCTTTTAGCATTTTTCATTGTCACCTTTACTACACCCAAGGAAATAAAAGGGTGATGGATTTGGACAAAGTTTTATATACAAATAGCACACTAAGTATCTGATACAGGAAATCTTCTAATATGAAAAGACTTCGTTCGTGGATTTCAAAAATCAATTTTAATATTACACGGCACTTTACTGATATGAAACAGAAAGGTCAAAGGCGTGTCTAATATTCTGTAATAAGTTCGATTGAGAGATTGTGTATGCGTTCATAATACGAATTGTGGTTGAAAATTGAATCAGCGGGTATCTGTACACCTGGGGCAATGGCGGCTACTTCGGACGCCATCTTAGACCATATCTCGCTTGGCCTACATTTCAATTGAATTAGGTAGGTGTCGCTGTGAATGCAATAATCAATCTGTATACGTTATTTTGCTGGTAAGGTCGGCAAGTGAATGTTTTGTCCCATTTTTATTATTAGTTTGAAGATAAAATAACTGAATTTAGTATAGCTTAATGATGATGACACTGCTACTTGCAAAATTTTATATTAAAATATCCCTCGCCAATTTTTTCACCCTAGGTATGCAATTTTTAAAAAAAATATTGTGGGATCACCTTTGAAATATTAACTTATTTAATAAAAAAAGTAATCTTTAAAATCAGATAATTCACTTCCGAGAGATATTTAAAAATATACTTAAAAATGTACGCGTAAAATACAGATATATTCTCGATTTTTATACTCTGTTAATAAAATTACAACAAAAATTAAAACTAACATTTATGTTTTGTTATAATTTACTTGAATCCTTCTTTATAGTATAGTAAAATATCCAGTCCTTTTTAACATAGGTAGATAAAATTTTAAATTTCAAACTGAGCTCGTTAGCGAGACGAGTATCGGATAAAATGAGAGCGCACATTCTCTCGTCATAAAGAATTGATTGGCGGTGAATTTTGTACAATCACCTTGAAGTATTCAAAAGTGAATTATTTCCGAATAAATACTTCTTGCTAAGCTTTATTAAGTGTCTCTAACAAAATACTTATAGAGACCGACATAATTATGTGTTTTTAATTAATGATAAACTAAAAAATTTATAGGATGTAGAGCCGCCCTACATCTATATTATGGTTGTAGCACGAATGGGTCGCAAAATAGCAAGACTCTGGTTAAACCGACCCATTCCAACACGCTCTTACAGAATACTAGCGTAATGCAGCTTTTGTATTTCGTATAGTGAGTGTAGCAAATTGAAGACCCTTTTTACTGGAAACGAGGCATTCGATCTCAGTCCTTAGGGGTGACAACGCATAAGCCACAGCATCCACGTACCATCAGCTAGACTGTGTGCTCGATGTTATACGAATATGGAAACAAGAAAGTGATAAAACTAGCTTATTTAATATATCAGATAGCGTATAATACGCAAATATGTACAAAATTTCAAATATTCTAAGTAGGTAGCTTTTCAAGCGATAAAAGTTAAATTTGCACTCTTCTTACTTAGTATTAAATGTATAGGTTATGTGCTTTAAGCAAAGTAAGAAACAAGGGAAAAATATTTATTTTAGTAATACACATAACATATTTAACTTTGTAATACATGTGTATTACAAAGTTACAGTACACTTTAATTTTGAAGCAATAAAATTAAAAAAAAATATACGTCATCATCATTAGCCCATTATTGCAGCGCAATTCAAGTTCGCTGTTGAATATATGCCTTTCTAATAGTTTGCAATGAAAAACGGTTATGAATCACCGACGCCCATCAACGTCCTGCATGTTTCATCAAATCATCACTTCAGCGGCTGATCTTAAAAGCTTAAGTAAAAGGAGACTTTTAAGTGTAATATCTAATATAACAAAAGTTAATACATATTATAAAAATTGTACTTTTTAGCCTAATCTAAGCTAACCTAACAATTTTTCTAGGTGGGGAGAATCCATTTCTGTCCGGGAGTCGATCTGATAGGAGCTTTTTACCTATTTCTGCTGCCAAGTAGCAGAGCTTGCTTACTCTGCTGTGTTCCGATCTGAAAGTTATAAAAAGCCAGTACAAATACAGGTGCTTTCCGTGCAGCGGGCCAGAATACCCACTTCCCCTTGTCATACCGTGGGTGTCACTTTAGCAGTGTCAAGTTGACTATTGGAATATAGAAGCGCTAAAGTAGTTTGTAGAGTAGGGCTACGATGGCTTTCTGAGTAAAAAACCAGAGTATGAAACCTGTCTAACTACAGAGAGGTGTAAGCCAGGGTGATTATATCTCCGAAACTAATCACCACTACATTGGAAGACGTTTTCAAGCCACTGGACTGAAAAGGATACGCTATTAACATCAATGGCAAGTAAATCACTCACCTTCGGCTTGCTGAGTTATAGTCCTTATGACAGAATTGCTGGAGGACTTAAGCAATATGCACAATGACCTCAACAGTGCCATCCAACGCATAGGTCTTAAGATGAACTTGAACAAAACAAAGATTATGTGTCACGTCCATGTCACACCTATGCAGGAAGTTACTAGAAGCTCTGAGCTCGAAGTTGTTGACAAATAGTCCGACTAGGTAAGTCCAAATTCGAAGGAGAGGTCAACTCTGCTGGTTAGCGTTCCGGAAATTACGACACATCTCCTCGTCAGGTATACCTCAAAACATGAAAACGAGATTGTAGAGCCAGTGCGTGTTGCCAGTGATAACTTACGGATCTGAGTCGTGGTCCTTTACTGCTGGCCGTACGTGGAAGCTCAAAGTCTCTCAGCGAGCTGCTGAGAGGGCTATGCAAGGAATCCTCTGCGTGATAAACTTCGAAATGAGGATATCCGCAGTAGAACCAGAGTGACCGACATAGCCCAACGAATTAGTAAGCTGAAGTGGCAGTAGGCTGGCCATATAGCTCGTAGAACCTACAATCGATGGGGATAAAACGTTCTCGAGTGGCAATCTCATACCGGTAGGCGAAGAACTAGTCAGAGTGATGACCAGATAGGACATGCAGGAAGTCGATAGATGCAGGTGGCTCAAGACCGTCCTTTGTGACATTCGTTGGAGGAGGCCTAAGTTCAGCAGTGGACTTATGAAGGTCTGTAAGGATGATGATGATAACTACAGGTTGTGAAGCAATCCATCTTAGTCCTCATAAGTGACAACGTATCTTTATCTTCGTTTGAAGTTGACTGCAGGTGTTTATGGACTGCATTAGTCAGTTATCATCAGGTGGACTGTTAGCCAGTTTTGTCCCTTCGGTTTTATAAACAACAAATATTGATTATTTGCAACCCTCTGGATAGAACTACAAATAATGTAAGAAAATAGAATAAGGTAGAACTTCGGAGCAATGCCCATTTAAAAAAGAGCATACATGACTGAGTATACCGGATTTTATTGTAACCAGCACTAAAAGTGTAAGCTAACTTCCATCGGTTAGGTAGAACTCGTTTGAAATTAAGTTGCAAGATTTGGTAAAGTTAAATAAAAATTTTAAAAATAAGTAACTCTTTATTTAAAATTAAGGAATAAAATATTCGGGCACAGTAAAATGTTTAAACTATGATTGGGTTTGAACGTTGCTGACTTGTGTAATTCGTTCACGGTAGCAGACGGGGGTCGTCGCCGCAGACACACACAGTACTTCGATTTTCGAATTTGGAACGCAAGGGTGTGACCGAACGCGGGAAACTGAAATGATTAGTAATAATCCGTATTCTTTAATAGATAGATACAACTTATATCGTTTATGATTTTTTAAATAGTTATTCTCACATAAGAAAACATATAATTTGTTTTTAAAAGTCTTTATAACTTTTAACGCTTACGTGAAGTATAACACTAATTAGTGTATCACCAACCAGTATAACACCAAAAGCAGGTTTAGTTATTTATGATATTGCATTTACATATTTTCTGATGTAAGAGGTGACTAATGGGAGGGGTCCTACCAGTCATTTCTCCGCTCCTTGGCCATTTTAGAACAGAAAGGACATCTGTGACGTAACAGTTACACGTTTCTAAATGCCAACGTTAGCTTTTAGTGAACTTTTCAATAGATACCATTGTTAGTATGAAATACACAATACTTTACTATTGTAAATGTTTAAACTGCCCTCCGTCAGTTTGTATAATAACGCGTTCGTCTATAACATTATAATGATAGGATATTGCGAACTACTCGCGCATTACGTGCTTAATATTTAATTGCGTCATTGCTATGTTTGCGTTACGGTATACTGGTAACGACCTTTTTTATTGGTAACGAGGTATTCATAGTCCTTAAGGGTGACAGCTCATCTATATTTTGATTCCTAATCTAAGATCGATGTAGGTGTATTTAGGCCAAAGCATTTACCCACTATCAGGTCCTCCTTGTGCTTGTTTGACACCCTCACTCTATAAAAAAGGTCTTTATTTCATACAAGTTTTTTCTACAATAGCGTTGAATGAGAATTAATTTGATAGAAAAAGTAAAAATAATATGTGAAATTTCATTATTTAACACATTAACAGTTACATCAATAAAATAAATAATTAATAGCAGTGAATTTAAAACTTATTGAATGAAAAGTGTCTGTATTGAGTTTTATTGTCTGTAGTGGGTGGTAGGTTAATTAGTCCTAAAACCTACTGGTGGATAAAGGTTTTTATAAGGATTTACCATTTGGAATACAAATGAAGAATTTGACCATTATCCCAGCGCTATATTATAGTTGTAGCGTGAATGGGTCAGCTCGACCGGGGAAGGACCACGCTCTCGCCTTTGTCACTCTACTATAAAAAAAGTCGAAACCTTACAACTCTCGTCTGCCTCGTGTAAATATAATGATATAATATTTATATTTTATACCACGTATATATGAACAAGTAAGTAGTGAATAAGGAGTCCTGTTGACCGATGCATTTTTGTATGATTCTAACACCTCAAAATATATTATGAGATACAGCGAGATATATCTCGGATTGCAAAGTACATAAAAAAAAACATTAGGTTAGTAATAAAAAATTAATTTAATATCCAAAATACTTTAATCATTTCATAACGTTATTTCCATACTAACTACTCCTTTTATAATTGCAGTTTGCAATAAAAATTCAAGAGCGTTTGGAAGCGTGCGTGATCGCCCTTTATACGTTTATCATTATCATTTTATGCAATTCTGCGATGATTCATTAACGAGTCTACACATGGGGGGCTTTCAGCAATACATTATGGAAGGCTCCTCGCGTGCACTTCGCGGGAACAGCGAAATGTGTTGTACAACATTGGCAGTTATGTGGACATGTCTCATTAAATGATTATATTAATAACGATAATTACGTGCGGTGGAAGATTATAAGTATCCTTTTCCTCATTTAATTCCTTATGTCGATTATTCTAATAAATATTAGTCTTCGATGTTCCCATGGACCACCTTAGTAAGAAAAGTTGGAATGCTACCATACACGGTAATGTGGATAAGGATTCCAACATATTTCGAGGACACTGAGGAGGCTTAAGCAAGCAGGTGACCAGAATAACCCCTACGACGTGACATCGAAGATTTCTTACGATAATTAATATAGTTGCCACACTATACAACTGCAGTATAATATACGTTGAGAGAAGCTGTGGTGAGAAATAATTCATCACTCCATGTTATCCTGTAAGAAACTACTATAGGAAATAGTGGAATGATCCATATCTTCCACTTGAGGGCGGTGTAACCAAGTCTCGTAGACTGACGTAAAATATGCAGATTAACGACGGGAAGCCGAATGAGAGCAATTCGCGTGACGGTTAATGCGTGTCCTCGCTGCCGTGTAGAAAGACAGACCATCCAGCGGTGGACTTTTACGTATTATGAGGAAGATAAGAAAATGCGACTGCCTTTATTCTGATGTACTTTCTTTAATTTCTTTAAATAATTTCTGAGTTTATCACGCAGAGAAATCCCAAGCATAGCCCTCTTAATAGCTCGCTGAGCGACCTTGAGGGTCCTCATACGACCAGCAGTGAAGGACCAGTTCTCAGATCCGTAAGTCATCACTGGCAAAACGCATTTTCTAATATTATGCTTTAAAAATATTAGAAAATTAATAACATAAAACTTTATTGTTTTGTGACGCTACCGCCAAACGGAAGTATAAAAATAATAAAAAGCCATATCCTCATTAATCTTTTAACACATGACGGATGGCTCAGACCCAGCTATTCATTTAAGTCTCATGTACGACACTTATAATCCATTCAGGCTTTCGTACAGCAGCCGTACAGCGGTCATACTTATTAAAAAACTTGACTATGTACAAAAGGATCTACACTTAATTAATCTTTGCGGGGCTTTATACGTCTGATAGGGGTTAAAATTACTTCTCAGTTATTTTTATTTTTATTTTTCTCGGCTATTAAGGGATTAGTATTTATTAGTTTGTAGGGCTGCATTTCTGTTAAGCAGTCTGTTTGAGTAGATCATCACCTGCTTGTGTCTTTCTACTGCTAAGTGCACGTTCTTCTGTGTTCTGTTAAATAGCAAAGAAATTTAATTATGGACTTTAGGGTATTTCATATTAGTTTATAGAAATGGAAAAAAGCACCAAGTTACTTTTTTAGCCTTCTTTGTCTGAAGAGTGCTGAAGCTGTACAAGGAATCAGTGTTAATTTTCATCAAGTGGATGAACTAATCAATCTCATTCTTCATTAATAAATTAATAATAATATTATAAAAAAATATAATACCCTTTTGTCTGGTGTGAATAAGACACACGCATATAACGGTTGGGTCATGCCTGTCCTCATGTATACCTTTGGCATACTCAGGTGGACTCGGACTGAACTTAACGCCCTAGATAGAAAAGTCCACACTACTATGACGTCCCATAGGATGCATCATCCGAGATCGACGGTAACGAGGCTGTACTTGCCGCGAAAAAAAGTGGGCGTGGCTTTTTGAGTGCGCTCACCATGTATAAAAGAGAAGTTCCAGTTCCACCACTGTACGTTTCACAAGGAGTTTTATTCCGCGTACGACCTCTCTGTGGAATAGTTTACCACCGGCGATTTTTTCGGACCGATACGACCTGGGGACCTTCAAGAAAAGAGCTTACTCCTTTCTAAAAGGCCGGCAACGCACCTCCAATTGCCCCCTCTTTATAAAAAAAATGTGCAGCCTCCGTAATTACTTCCTGGCGAGATCTGATGATCCATTCTATAAGGACGTCATTTCTTGTGATAAAGGATACAGTCCTTAGCCAACGAGCAATGGAAAGACCCGGCAGTGCAGAGCATTTCCGATCGGGAGACCGTATGGAAGCAGAAGGAGCTCCACGGGAGGTTCTACAAGACTCTACATGAGCCTTTCGTAGACGCAGTAGCCTCCCTCCACTGGCTACGCTTTGGTGACCTCTTCGGGGAAACCGAATTATTCCTGTAGTCGTTTCTGCAAATAGGCTAATCCCAGTTGGCCACTCGGGTGATCTGAGGCGTTGGAACTCCGTGACGGACCGCTCCAGGCTCAAATTCATAAGGCGGTGCTCCTCGATATCGCCCGTATCGTCCGCTGGGGTCTTTCCCTTTCCCCCTAACCCTCGGCCGTTTGGTCTCCCCTGCCGAGGGCCTGCATCTGGTTGGGCTTTTACTTATTTATGTATTATTTATTTATTTATGTGTCTGTGTATATTTATCATTTCCCTTTATATATTTATTCAGCCCAACCAGATGTTATGTTAACTATTATAGTTGCCATATTATAATACAATATACGGTGGAAGTCAATCTACTACCCTATATCACACCATGAGTATAGTCAGAGGTCAGAGAGGGGGGAACTGAGCACTGAGCAGGAGGTTATCAGCAGCATGGTACCAAATAATGTAGTTGCCAATTCGTCTGCCAAGCATGACACCTATGGCAAATGAGGCAAAGATGAAAAAACAGTGATGATGTTCTTCTTTTTTTGTTATCTTCTTTTGTTAAAACGTTACATTAGGATTCCACACTAGGATTTTATCATATATCTTGGAGGCAGTTGACATACATCAATTGCAGAAGGACCAACATCCAGACACGGAACAATGATTTGTGGGTCATACAACGATTTGTTCCGTGCGGGATTCGAACCCGCAGCTCCCAACGTTACAACCCATTGCTACGCCACGGAGCGCTTGATAATGAATAATAACATGATAACTACATTTACGATTATGTATGATAAATGTGGAAGCGCTCGCCTTCTTTTATTCGTTTCAACCTACAAACTCCATTGTTGAATAGAACTTCCTATAAATTACCTCATATTAGGTATATTTGTCCATTGTTGTTGTTAGTTTTTATTATCTAGTTGTTATTAGGAAGACGATGCTGTGCATCTCCTGGCCATTTTTCTGAAAATTACATTACGCCAGCAAAATCTACGATCCTTATCGGCATTGTCCATAATATTAATCGTTATCTCAGATTATGACTTACCAAGTGCACGCAGTGAAAAACAACATTCTGAAGCTACCTGTTTGTTGGATAAATTGAAATTATTTTTGTAGTTTTGTGAAATCCACACGAATATGGGCAGCGCGGTGGACTCCCTAGAACCCTCTCATGAAAGAGCGAGCATACCCTACTAGTAGGACGTATATTGGATGTTATTTTATTATATTTTTCTTCTTCTTTACCAGTCTGTATAAATCCACTATTGAATATGGACCTCTCAAGCTTTTTTTAAATACTAGCAATGCTATGTAACATTGCTAATATTACCTTTAACCACTCCTGGTAAGCTTAAAATGCTTGTGTTAGGAGTGGTTCACGACAGTAGTTGAATGTATAAATTATATAAATATATTCTAATCTTAGCGTTGCTTTGTATAAACTCCGCAAAACTAATGTTTATTTATTACCTGTACTAAGTAATTTGTATTTAAATGAAAAAATGATAAATAATATGTATAAAATATTGACTCAAAATCACAAAAATTGTAGGCTTATTGACATTGATTACAAATACTGCAATATAAATTCAAAAACCGATTACATAAATTACCTGCGTTATTCTATTAACATGTCTATAGATAGTCACGAGCATGATAAACAATTTATAGTGCAGAAAAGTAGGCATAATAACTTGGCTGAAAAAACTGTAGATAGAACTTCGTTATTAGACGAACTTAAGAGGGGAACGATACCTTATTATTTCAAAAAACAACTTATAAAAAATCAAAAAGTTCACGAAGTTATTAATTATAAGAAGGGTACCATAGAATATTTCTCCAAAAAAATGAAAATGAAGAATTTGAAGTCAATGGACGGACCTTTGCAAACTCATAACGTTAGTATAAATAATCCTTTAGCAAAACTGCATAGGTTCCTCATCAAGTAATAAAATGCTTTTTCGATAAAAACCAGCCTGATCAGAATTTACTTTTTTTACATCAAAATATTGCTGGAGTTTTAAATAAACAAGATTTGATTGCAGTAAGTTTAAATGAACTAGCTTATAGTAACAAATATATTCAAATAATTTGCTTCACTGAGACCTTTATTAAAAGTGGCGAAGAACCTAATCTTAAGCTGCCAGGTTTTCAACTGGCATCATTCTACTCCAGAACAAAAGAAAGACGTGGCGGAGTATGCATAGTTATAGCAAGAATATGAAATGACAAAACATTTTGAATGTTGCGGAATTGAAATTGGTAATTTTAATCTTATAATTTTATGCATATATCGAACACCTAACTCAGACATATACATATTTTTCGAAAAATTAAATAAATTATTATTAAAATTATCAAGAGGAAATAAGAAACGAATAATCATAGCAGGAGATTTAAATATAGACACTATAAAGGTTAGTAATTACTCTAAGAAGCTTAAAGATTTATTACTATATTTTAACTTAACTCAACACATAACCCTAACCAGAATTAATTCATGTATTGATCATTTAATAAGCAATGTTACAAAAGCAAAAGGTTCTATACATTATTTGTGCCTTTCTGACCGCACGGGACAAATATCTTTTTCTGAAATCTATACTAAACAAGACACCAACAAAGCATTTTCAAGCTTTTATAATATTTACAAACTGTTCTTCGACCTGTGTTTCCCAACCAAATTAATTAAGATTTCGTTAAGAAATAATAAAAGTTATTGGCTTTCAAGAGGTATAAAAAAATCTTTCAAGAGGTAAAAAAGAAAGCTATATTATAAATATCTGCTTACAGCGGCAAATAAAAGTTTAAATTAATCTAGATATATAAGTTATGCTAAAATTCTTAGAAAATGTATTTTAAAGGCACAAAAAATTCAAAATGAAAAATATATATTAGCCTCAAATAATAAAGGTAAAGTTATATGGAATGTCATAAGAACAAATATAACTAATAGACTAACTAATAAAGAAATAGACACCATAAAATACAGTGGAAGAACCATGGTAGAAGGATATGACATTGCAAATTGGTTTAATAATTTTTTTATAGATTCGACAAATAAAGACAAACCAAATATGTCGAATAATTGTATGTGTAAACAATCCCGTCACTCTACTATATTCTTACGACCTACGACTCCTGATGAAGTTAATCAAATTATATTATCTCTTCGAAACACTAATTCGGTTGGGTATGATGAGTTACCAACAAAAATATTAAAACTAAGTTCTTTAAATATAGCACCAATACTTAGTCATATCATAAACTTATATTTTACCCAAGGAATTTTTCCTGCTGATTTGAAGTATTTAGTTTTAAAACCCATCTTCAAAAAGGGCGATACTAAAGATATTAATAATTACAGACCTGTTGCAATGGTGCCCATTTTATCAAAAAGTCTTTGAAAAAGCAATACTTAAGAGACTTAATAATTTTATGGAAAAATTTTACATTATTAATAACGCACAAAATGGTTTTGTAAAAATAATTCCACAACATTAGCGACCTTCCAACTCGTTAAGCTCATTACAGAATGCGTCAATGACGGTGTACCGGTGGTAGCTCTCTTTTAGATATGAGTAAAGCATTTGACTTTGTTCATCATGGAATACTTCTCAATAAACTCGAAAGATACGGAATACGTGGGAAAGCAAATGAATGGTTTAAAAGTTACCTGGGTCAAAGACAGCAATGCACTGAAATAACAATGCTCAAAAACCTTAAAAAGGTGCACATTCGGTCGGAATATCGGTTGAACAAATATGGTGTACCACAAGGAAGTATTCTGGGTCCTATACTCTTCCTAATATATATTAATGAGCTGCCAACAATAACTCCTCATAAAACGATTATTTACGCTGATGATGCAACAATCATTCTTAAATGTACGAATAAAAAGATTTTTGAATTTGATATTAATAGTACACTAAAACATATAATTGATTGTATAATGATTTCTTATATTTACGCGAACACTATACATGATTAAAACTACTTTTACGGATTTTATCGCGTTTATTTTTACTTTTTATTTACTTTTATTTTTAATTCCCGACGTTTCGGGCGCTTTCCAGCACCCATGGTCCGTGCGTGCGTGCGTGCGTATATCGGACCGGATGTGAAGCATCAACGTTCCGGGAAGTCTGCAGTTTGTGATCATATCCTAGACGGACCCAACCATTACATCAGATTTGATAGACCACAAATCCTCGCGAAAGAACACCGATTTCTACCAAGGATGATTCGTGAGGCTATTGAAATTAAAAAACTTCCTAATTTCAATAGAGAAGGAGGCTGGGTACTACCACCTGCTTGGGATCCTATAATCAATAAAATTAAAACTAAACCCAAGCATACCACTGCAAGACCTCAGGACATAGTCAGATCATTTTGCATAGATCGGACCATAAACAATAATTAAAAAAGCTGAAGGTACTCCGTGTTTAACAATGACATCGGGACGTCAGTCATCTCAGTCCCCCCGTGACCATGGGTGCTGGAAAGGGCCCGAAACGTCGGGAATTAAAAATAAAAGTAAATAAAAAGTAAAAATAAACGCGATAAAATCCGTAAAAGTAGTTTTAATCATATAATTGATTGGTTAAATTGTAAAAATATGACGGTAAATATAAATAAAACTAAAATAATGCAATTTCACACGACTAGAAGTAAGCAAATTAATTTAAATATAATGTACAATAAAAAAGTGCTACAAGAAGTTGATTATTATAAATTTCTTGAATAATTGTAATTGGAAAATGCATGTTCAATCGATATGTGACAAATTAAACAGATTTGTATTTGCACTTCGCCGACTTCGAGAAATAGCATCTGCCAAAGCAGCGTTAAACGCCTATCATGGCTATGTTTCATCGATATTGTAGTACGGACTTCTAATATGGGGCAACTGTTCTGAAATAGGACGCGTATTTAAAATCCAAAAAAATGCATTCGAGCAATCTGTGGAGCACATTCCATGACATCGTGCAAACCATTATTTAAAAAATAAAAGTGCTGCCACTCGCATGTATGTATATAAAACAAGCGGCGATTTTTGTCAAACAATTCCCTGAATACTTCCCAAGTAATAACATTTTAAGAGATAGAAGTTTAAAGGAAAAATCTAATAACAGAATATACTTTCCAAAATGTAAATTGATGCTCTTCCAAAAAAATTCATATATAATGGCGATTAAAATCTTTAACTCTTTACCTGACGAGTTTAAAAATTTCCCAATGACAAAGTTAAAAAACCAACTTCATGAATGGCTTTTACTTAATTGTTTCTATATTATTAATGAGTATCTTGATCACAAAAATCAAAACAAAATACATATTTAAAAATCTGTATCCAAAATGCTTGAATTTTTTTTGCTGTGAATTTATAAAGGACTTCGATAGTTATAGAATAATTATTAGTTAGTTAATTTTACTGTTTTTACATATGAACATTTTGATATTTGTAAATAAGTTAAATTCATCAAAAAAATTATTATATCTAATTAGTCAAAATTTGCACGCCTCGACAAGGCAGAATGTATAGGAACTTTCGTGTTTTAATAATACTCTTGTAATATCTACCTACAATCTATTCAAATAAATAATTATGAATTATGAATGACGTAATCGAACCCACGACCTTTCAGTTAGCGGTCCGCACCCTGTCATTAGGCTACTGCCGCTTTTTTTGCGCCAAGAAGCAACTAAAGGGCTACCTTCCGGAAAGCGGTGGAGGGAGGTGGTGAATGCTCTAAGCATACCACGCAGCCGGCTGCGTGGTTATGTGGGACTCACTATAAACCTAGAGTGCCTACCCCCTAAACACCACCTGAGACTGGCTTGGTAGGGTCTTTCAGCCGTATCGGAAGCAACCCCCTTGGGGAAAGGGGGGGGGGGCGCAGAATTACTTCTACGCTACTGCCGCTTAATTTACCTAATTTATTAGGCTACCGTCGCGTTGTGAGGAGAAAATGTCTATTACTATCACAATTAGTCATGGGCGGGCCCCTCCTTGCTTCAAAGCTTTCTTAGAAAGGAGAGAGGGGATATAACCTAACAATGAGACCTTTTTAATAAGGTTTGTACTTTACTTTACCATTTTTCTTCTTCAACTTCATCTGTGCGACATCATTAATTTCAAATTATAGAGGGAAGGAATCGAAATTTTCCGCTACTTTACTCATGTGGATGTTATATAGGACTTAAACAAGCATTGAATATTAATTAGTATTTTTTAATATACTCACAGAATAACGGTGAGAAACAAGAGAACTAAATGTATTCTTGATTAAGAACCAAAGAGCAGATGCATTGTTACCCCTGACCGCTAAGATGGAATGCCTCGTTTCTCTCTCCGGTTATCTACACTCACTATACGAAAGATCTACTTTACGCTGGTATTTTGTTACAGCGTGATCCTTTCCCGGTGTAGTCTACCCGTGGCTCCAACCATTTAATACCAAACCTTAAAATAATATTATAAACTGCACTACTAAACTTATGTAAATTGCAACACTCACAATATTTACCTAATAGCAACATTTAAGCCGTCTCCTTAAACGTTCCATTCGACGTATAAATCGTAATTTAGCAAACAAGTAAATCCTAGTATCGCAACACATGGACGTGGGATAGGCTCTAATTTATAAACGGTTTACGTACTTAATCTCCGACGGCGGGGTATGGGACACGCGCCCACGCGCCTCGCGCACTAGCAGACGCGCACCGGTTGCCTCGGATTACCTAATGTACTAATATTACCACAACATTCATTATGTTCCGTACACGTTTGTGAGACTAAGGGTCTTACTGACAAAATGGTTCAAAAATATTATAGGTTTAAAATCACAGAAATATTGTTTAAGGTGGGCCAACTGTCCTTGAGCATGCGAGTAACTGTTAGAATAAATAATAAAATGAACCCTCAAACAAATATGCACACCGCATTATTTAAATCGACTATTGACGCTTAACGATTCGAAAGAAAATTCATTAAAATTAAAAAAGTTTCACGGAATATCCTTTGTGCATTAGATTTCTGCAGTGAAAACTTTTGTGGCACTATAAATTCTAACACCCAAATTTTATGATACACAGAGACAATTATAAGGTCTGTCAACTTTTTTACCTTTTTAACCTTACAAATGAGTGTTATGCTCGTGGAAATTTTATAATTATACTTTAGAGGTTTTTATGAAAAGACCATTATATATTCGAGTATATTTTGAGAATCACCTGCTTTCATTTACTACACTACTATATAATAATAAATTGAAAAAAAAATGTAAATATTTTCAAAACAAAATTTTAATTTCCATTTCTTATTTCGTTAAAGCCACAATCATTACAGCATCTGTAAATTATCTTCTCTCATAGGTTATAGAGTTTTAAATAGTTATTTCATCATCTGTCAGAAACAAAAAGGTGTTATTGGAATAAACTACCAGATAAATGGTTTTCCTAACACTCTAACGACATGAGAAATTTTCACCCTTTTTTTTTGGAAAATTTTGTTTAAGCTCCTTGTCTAAAATAAAACACAACGAGTTTAACATAAATGTAAACTATACCCAATATTACATATACATACATAAACACTCACGCCTGTCACCCAGAGGGGTAGGCAGAGACTACAGACTTCCATTTGGCACGATCCTGACACACCTCTCTCGCCTCCTTCATATCCATACATCTACGCATACATGCTCGTCGGTTAAGGGTACTCCTAATTTGGCCCGTTTTCAATAAATCGCAAATTTGGTCGATAAATTTTCGCCTAGGACGTCCCTTTCCGACTCTGCCATTCACTTCTGCAACATAAATTTTCTTTGTCACTCTTTCCTCATTAATTCTTTCCACATGACCAAACCACCGAAGCGTTCATTTCTTAATCCTTGTCACAACATTATCTTGCAAACCACACTCTTCTCTTATTACACAATTTCTTACCCTGTCACTCAGATTCTGCCCTAACATACTCCTTAACGACCGCATTTCTACTGCGTTCATTCTACTCTCGTACTTCTTCTGCCACACCTATCTTTCACTACAATACGTTAAAGTAGGGACCAACACAGCATTGTGAATTGCCATACGTGCCTTTTTCGACACATTTTGACTCTTCACAATAGAGTGCAGGGCCCCATTTACTCTATTTCCCGCATTCACTCGTCGTTCTATATCCTTATCATATCTCCCATCCCTGCTAAATATGCAGCCCAAATATACAAACTCATCTACTTGCTCGATCAACTCCCCTTCTATTCTTATTTCACAAATCGTTTTACTTTCTTCTCTTTCAAAAACCATATTCTTCGTCTTACTTGCGTTTACTTTCATACCCCTTTCTTTTACTGATCTGTTCATTAATGTAATCATCATTTGGAACTCAGCCGCCGACGATGCAAGAATAACTTGATCATCGGCGTACAAAAGGCATTTGACGGTTAACTCACCTATTTTTAATCCGCATTCTTCAACTTTCAAATTTTGCAAACAACTGTCCATAGGTTGAACAGCCACGGGGAAGCCACACAGCCCTGTCTGACACCTTTATAAATGTCAAACCAGTCCGAGTAGACCCCGTTGATCCTAACACAAGCACTAGAGTCCCTATAAAGAGACTCCAAAGGCTGTATCAAGCCAGCGCTCAACCCAAATGAGTTCAGTGTTTGTCATAGCACATCCCTATCCACTCTGTCATAAGCCCTTTCCAAGTCCATGAACGCACAAAAACCTTTTGGCTTTTGGCCAAAAATTTCTCCGCGATCATGCGCATGGAAAAGACTTGATCTGTACATCCCATTCCCTTTCTAAATCCCGCTTGCACATCCCAAATTTTTCTATCAGTTTCTTTCATCACCCTTTGAATCAGTACCTTAGCATACAGTTTTCCCACAATGCTAAGAAGGCTGATGCCACGGTAGTTTTTACAGTCCTGCTGCGACCCTTTTCCTTTATATACTGGGACTATCACGGCTTTGCACCAGTCTACCGGTACCCGCTTCAGTTCCCTGAGTAGTCAGACGGGCCTCTGAAATCCACTTTTCGCCTCTCTGGGAGACAGAACGTGACGGGTGGCGAACCTCGTCGCCGATTTTCCTCCCGGAGATTCTTCGCACCCCTGCCCCATTCAAGGGGCGCAGGAAACTGGGGGCCATTTCTTTTCTTTGGCTCCTCATGGTGCGAAATATGGGGTAGTATATTTTACGCCACTACCACGACGTGGAGCCGAGTCTGTGCTATCGGCTTGTCGCTCATTTAGCACCACCCGGGGGACACGTGTAGGGTGGGCCTAGGAATAGGTGGTCTAAGCTTACGGACGCGAGCGACTTATCCCCCACTATTATATTTAATAAAGAACAGCATTGTCTTTAATTTTTGAAAAACAAAACCATACTGGCATGTTTTATTGCAGCATACAAAGAGAGAAAAAATTAAAAAAATGTCCGCACTACATGCAATTTTCTATCGCAATCAGAACTATAACAACGCTCGAGCTGGCACAGACGTCCCGCCAACTGAAATCATAACGAGAACCCAAATAATAATAAAAAACATAAGGCAAAAAGAATAAAAAATAGAATTTGGTTAAGCGGCACACCACCCGAAACCGAAACGATGTGGATTGCCCTCGAGAGATAGCTGTACAGCTAGAATAACGGGGCCAGGAAACAGGCGAAAACAAAATAAAACAACAAAAAAGTTGTTAAAAACAAAATTAAAATCGTAGACAAATGATGTGCACTTGCGCTTTGATACTTCAGCGTTCTCTCTGGCCCAACTAACAAACGCAACGACTGGAGCAATCCTTTTTTTGCGCTTCTCTCCTTTACCGGGAAATGACTTTCTGACTCTTAATCTCTCTCGCGATCTCATTAAAAATTCATAACTCAAAACTGCGAGTAAATGAAAATTTGCTACATCTAAGTTACTTAGGCGTCTATTTTCAAAAAGATATAATAAATTAATAAAAACAATTAATATAGCGGAATATAATGTATTGCGATATGTATATTTAAAAGTAAACTACCGAATACGATCTGTAATCGGAATATAAGATATCTATATCAAATATGGTATATAAGTGCTTATTGTCATAGTGTAGAGGCGATGTAAGAATATCCTCTCGTATCCTCCCGTAGGTGTTGTAAGCGGCGACAGATGAAAGGAACTAGGAGATGGGTAGCAGTATCTTCCTTATAACACCTAGAAAATAAAACATTGAGGATTTTTATATAGAATAGGGTGACAAACGAGCACGCAGTCCACCTGATGGTAAGAGGTTGCCGTGGCCCAAAGACATCTACATTTATCCTCGATTACGAATCAGAATGCAGATGCGTTGTCACCCGTGAGGACTAAGATGGAATGCGTCGTTTCCAGTCAAAACGTTTTCCGTTTCTGTACACTCGCTGCAAAACACAGTAGCATTAAGCTGCTATTTTTTGCTGGTATTTTGTGAGAGTGTGTTCCTACCCCGGTTGTGTTACAACCACAATTTAGCTGCAGCGTGACTTTACTACTACTCACGATCTATCTGCTACCTGCAGATACCTGCTACTAAATTCATACAATAATTAATTATATCTTTCAAAGCAAAACACGGTCACAGTGGTCTGTCTATAAGCCAGCCATATGCGCAGGACAGGATTACTGTTATCGAGTGAATAAGCGGACTTAAACGCATTCTCCATTTCCTCACTCTCACAGTTCGATGGGTTGACACTCCGACCAGACTGAAGAAAGCTCAGGCGCAGGACTAACAGAATTAAGAGCCTAAAAGGCATCGGGGGTAAAAACAGTCAAATTCTTGACTCCGGGCTCATATTAAGAATTTATTGAGAGACGAACCCATTAGCTATATTTTTGTTTACCCGGGATTCAATTCACCCACAATAATGGACCACATTTTCAGCAGTCGCGTAGGCGTGACCACTCGACCAACGAGTTGGTCAATATCATTTAACGAAGTTTACAGATGAGTTGTCAATTCTAAGGACTAAGATGGAACGGCTCTCAGACTGTAATTTTTAAATAGAGTTATGGTGATAAACAAGCACACAGTCCACCTGATGGTAAGTGGATCCTGTGGCCCATAGACATTTACATTTCATCATCATTCTCTAAACCATTTCCCATTATCTGGGGTCGGCGCAGTAAATCTTCTTGTTCCATTCCTCTCTATCAGCCGTCATTTCCATACTTACTCCTTTCATTCTCATATCACTCTTCACACAATCGATCCATCTTTTATTCGGCCTTCCTCTGCCCGTGTGTCCCTCCACTTTCATATTCAACACTCGTTTTGTGACATGACTTTCATCCCTCCGCATCACATGCCCAAACCATGCCAATCTGCTTTCTCTCACCTTTTCTACCACTGACGCTACTTTCAGGCTTCCTCTTATGTACTCATTCCTTATCTTATCCATCCTTGTCACACCACACATCCATCGTAACATTCTCATTTCATTCGCATGCAGTCTATTTTCATCATTCTTCTTGACGGCCCAGCATTCACTTCCATACATGACGACAGGTCGGATGATCGATTTGTAAATTTTCCCCTTCAGCCTTATTGGCATTCGGGGATCGCACGTTGTGGCTGGGACCTGTCGCCATTTCATCCTCCCTGCGTTAATCCTATGCTGCACAGCTCTATCTATTCCGCCGTCGCCTTGAATGAGGGAACCGAGGTACTTGAATTCTGAGCAGGTAGGCAGTATAGCGCCATCCAACGACATGGGTACAGGACTGGAAAGACCGCCGAAATCACAGCACAGATATTCGGTTTTGGGTCTGCTGATCATCAAGCCAACACTTTCCAGCCTCTGTTGCCACCCCGTCAGTCTGCTCTGTACCTCGATGCCTTCTTCCCCGACAAGCACGATGTCATCGGCAAAGAGCATGCACCAGGGTGCCTCATCCTGCAGGTCCGACGTCAAAGCGTCCATAATCAGTAGGAAGAGGTAAGGGCTCAATGCCGACCCTTGGTGCAGCCCTACCGCCACATCGATACTGCCCGTAGTTCCCGCGGCAGATCGTACACATGTACGGGATGCTCTGTACATAGCACGGACTAACCTCACATACTTCCCAGGCATACCTTTCATCTTTAACGCCCACCACAAAACCTCACGGGGGAACCCGATCGTACGCCTTTTCAAGGTCGACAAAAACCATGTGCAGATTTTTATGCACGCGATTGTACTTTTCGCACAATTGGCGTAATGCGAAAATGGCGTCTGTCGTACCTCGACCGGGCATGAATCCGAACTGGTTTTGTGTTATCTCACACTCTTCTCTCATTCTTTTCTCTATTATTCTTTCCCAGACTTTCATCGTATGTGACATGAGTTTTATTCCCCGGTAACTGCTGCAGTTTTGAACGTCTCCTTTGTTTTTAAAAATGGGGACCAGTATACTACCGCACCATTCCTCAGGTATTTGTTCTTCCTGCAACAATTTACCGAAAAATAAACTCAACCACTTCCATCCATCCGCACTCAGCAACTTCCACACTTCTACTGGTATTCCATCTGGGCCGACCGCCTTCCCATTCTTCATATTCCTAACAGCCATTTTTACTTCTTCCACACTAATTTCTCTCACTAAGCCCATATTCACTGGTGGGTTTTCTAGCATACCATTCCATTCATTCTCCTCATTCATCAATTTCTCAAAATACTCCTTCCATCGCTTCTTTATACTTTCATCGTCAGTCAAAATCCTTCCAGAATCATCTTTTATACATTTTGCATGTGAAACATCTCTTCCATTCCTTTCTCTCGCTTTTTGCAATTTGAAAAAAGTCGTTTTTGACCTTCGGGGCTTTCAAGGGACCGATATAATTTATCTTGCGCCTCTGCCCTACAAATAGCAACTTCCTTCTTTGCTCTCTTCTTACATTTTTTATACGCCCCTCTCTTACTTTCTTTTATGGAATCATTCTGGTCTTCTACGCTCTGCCATTCTTTAAAGGCATTTTTCTTTTCTCTCAAAACTTCTCTAATACATTCACTCCACCACCACCCATCCTTATCTATCATACGCTTACTTTTGTTTCTCCTAACACCTTCCTTGCCACACTTCGGATACAATCAGCCATTTCCTTCCAGCACTCATTCACACTCATTCCTTCCATATCACCCAGCTCTATCATCTTGTTTACAACTAGCTCTCTAAATTCACTTGCATACTCCTCCTTATGCAACAAATGCCACTTTATTTTGGGTGATAGACATTTACATTTAAACTCGATAAAGAATCAAAATGCAGATGCGTTGTCACCCATGAAGACTAAGATAGAATGCCTCGATACCTGAAAAAACGGGTCTCTGGTTATCTACACTCATCATACGTATTTATTATAGGTATTCTGTGAGAGCGTGGTCCTACCCCGGTCGAGCTGACTCTTTCGCGCTACAATTATAATATAGCTGCAGCGTGGCTCTACCAGGTATAAATTTAAAATTATACTGGATTTATACCCTTCAAACCGGGATTTAACAGTACATGCACTGATGCTTGGTAGCGGAAATAGGTATCAGGTAGTGTCACCTGGCCAGACCAACTCCTAGACAAAATTTGTCCTACCCTCCACCACTCTTCCACGATTCCGAACCAAACGGTTGGCGTCGTAATGCGTATTGCAAATTAGTGGAATAGTTTGTCAGCATTTTTCTTCTCTTCCGAAAACAACATGATATTTTTGTCTTCAAGGCAAGAATGAACAAAGTTATTGGTATATCACGATAAGATAGTGCGATTTATCATTTAATACTCTACATATTTTTATAAGTTGAATTCAGAATTTTATTATGCTTATCATACATTATTTTAGTTAATTTTTTAATTAATAAGATATGTCATGCTCAACCACGAATAAGTTTACATATATACTCTCTTACTTTCTTTCTTTAAAATTAAAGTAACTACAATGTGTCTGAAAATGTTTCACATCCAAAACTAATATTGTAGTTTTTGCAAAAATATTGAACCCGACTGGTATCATGAAGCAGAAAACGTAGATATTCCAGGTATACTGAACACTAGATTACACAATAAGATAGTGATGGGATTAATATATGTGCTACATATAACATAACATACTTATACATTTTTTTTCTTGATATTTTTCATAATATTTTCCGTCGTTAACGTAATTCCGCAATCCACAGACGGTAAAGGAAGCGACCGCGTCGTACACTAACCCTGGAGCGAAAAATGAAGAAAAACGTAAAACAAAATTGCGACCCGCCTTGCTAGCGTTGCTGTGTTTGTTATTTCACGAATGGAAGTTATATTTGTATACGTATTCCAACAATGTGGTAACTGATCTTTGGCAATTTATAAAATTTGGTCGGAATCACGTAATTAAAAAAATGCCGCTCAACTCGGTTTTTTTGTAGAAATAAAGAAAGCAACAGGGCACATAGTTCACCTGATGTTAAGTAAATTATGTGGTTCATAGAAAGGTATATCTATCATTGATTAGGTATTAAAATTAATCATTGCCAGTTAAAATAATCTTCTGTTTAAGTAACTCACCATACGAAACGCAGCAACATAATGTTGCTATTTCCCTCCGGTATTCCTTGCTAGCTTGGTTCTTGCCCGGATTGGCCGACTCGTGCTTCAGAAGTAATATTTAAAAACCTGCTTATTATTGGCGACTGTCCGCGGCTCTAAACTAACATAATTTTACGTACAAGACCAGCCTCCCTCCGACTTTTATGGAGTTAACTACTCCAAATACCACTAAAACATCGGCACTAGGAAATGAGGTGTAAAGTTTATTTTACACAGAAAAGAATATTACACTTTTCCTCAATGCCAACTTACCCTACACGCAGAACATCATAGCGTTTGAATTTACAAATTAAAATTAAATTCTCTGATTAATAATATTGTAATCGTCCAGGTTTTTTAAGAAAGTTAAGACACACAAATGCCGTCAGAAGTGTACCTACTTAATTTTATCCAAAAAAGAAAACTAATGACTTAACAAAGGCACTTAACAAATGTATTGTTTAAAGATGATAGGGTAGGGCCATTTATATTTCGTTTTGTATTCAACTCCTATTTAGATTATGGGATATAGCACCAATTTATAATACTAAATCTTTATTAGAAATAAAATACGCAGAGTTTAAAAAGATCATTAAAGCCTATTCTCTTATTTTCTAGAGGATTTCGTTTGGACTCCAAAAGTTCTGGAAATATTTTCAGTTACCCAGACACGCAAGAGAATTCACTAGCCCATATTGTCTCGTGGGTGTCGTAAGACAGAGGGAAACTGTAACAGTAGATGGACGGCATAATTTATCTGATTACTCTCAGAACAAGCTCAAAATAATAAGAACTGCAGTTGCCAACAGCCCGCTAAGCGTGGCAACTGTGGCAAATATCCCAACTATTAGAAAACGAGAGAGGTTTTTGTTCAGTAGTGAACTTTTAAAGCGGTTTCCTGGTACCAATATCGTCACATATTCAAAAATATTTTTAACGATGACTGTGTTGCCATGTTTTAAAAAATGCTGAATTTTATGTAAATTTTTGTAAAAAAGACATGTTTTTAAATTGATGTAACATTTTTATATTCATTAAAAATATGTTTTTTTATTGCTAACACATTGCAGTACCTTTGTGCCCCTTTCGGATCAAACAGCAGCGGATATTTTTTACATTCTTGTATATTACATAAAGTATTTGCATTCAAATTGTTTAACTAATTACAAAGTCCATTAATTTTGCCATAAATACCCAACAGTATCTAATATCTTTCCGACATAATTAGACTAGGGTCAGTTAGATGAGTAGGCGGTATTAACTGTATCCTAATTACAACAATCAGCGCACATATCGATGCGTGCGTTGGCTCCTAAACGTGGAAATTTCCTGGACAGATTGCGTATCGTTGCGAAGTGAAGTGCTTAATGACATATAATTTATAGTTTTAAAATTACAAATCCACTTATATTACCTACTCTGTCTCGTAAAAATAATAAGCAAAGGAAAATTCTAGGAAGATGATCTCGGAAAAATAAATGAATCGTAAACTATTTATATTGATGGCGATGTTTCTCTAACTGGCTTTCATCAATTTTAAATGCATATAAATGCCGTGTAGTTTTAAGAGATTCCACTACCTACTTATTATCATTCCGTGGATCTCTCAAGATGCGACAGAGAGAAAGTGAAACAGGAGATAGGCAGCATCTTTCTGACAGCTCAAAGTAATGAAAAGTTGTGATTCCAAATCAAACTGCTAAACGTGGCAACTATGGCAAATATCTTTACTATAAGACAATGTATGTTAAAGGCCTGTTTCAGCAGTACACTTTAAAATTCTGTAAGGAAAAAAAAACAAAACGCATATATTACAGTCTCTATACCTCTAACAGGAAAATACGAGAGATGGCTTTTTACAGAGCCGATATTCAGCCTCTTTACTTGTTAATTTTAATGTTTTCAATACAGGATGATTTGAAATATACTCATATGATTTCCTAAATTTGAAAAACTAAATTTTCTTCTATCATTTCAGTAACAGTTGCTTTTATAATGGACAGATACAAGCATTATGCCTAGTAAGAAATTGGGATAGGGCAACGTCATACCTGTATCCTCTGAGTTACAAAAACCTTTTATACTACTTTTAAATTTTTAATGGTTATTGTAAATACGTTGTAAGTATACCTTAGATATGCGAACGGACAGCCAGAGTTAATTACAACCGTGCATACCGCCCTAGTCTAGTGTCCACGGCCAAGCGTAACGAATCGCAACTCCCGTGCGTGTGTAACCGGCTTTTAATCTCATGCACCGGAGTAATGATCCAACGTAGAAATAGGCGCCCAGTTTTGGAAATTCGAAATTAAATAAATGATATGATAAAAGCTTAGAAAACACTCGGAATGTCATGAATTCAAATACGCCATTCGACTATAGTTCTGAACCACTTGTAACACAAGCATTTAAAGCTTACTTGCAGTCGTTAACCAGAATAAGGTATTTGGAGGTAATATGGCACCTTAAGCTTTGCGCCCTATAAAACCATAACTAGGAGGAGGACAGAGACAAAAACACAAAGTCCTATACTATAACTAATATATTTAGAAAAAAAAACAGCAAACAAGCTTTGGCAATAATTAGGAACATTTCGTAAAATTAAAAAAAAAACTATACTACACCATACTAAAATCGACTGAAATATTTACTATAGTGTTAACTGTCAAAATGGCGTCGATAAAGCATCGCCATCTTGACCCTCTATTATTCGAGTGACCGATGAATGACGATCGTATCACAAAGCTGTCTATGCAGACAAGGCTGTAGTTTTTGAGTTATAAGTAAGTGACCATATTAACCGGATGACCATATTACCCTCACGTACTCTATTAATAATATTAACAGCGTTACTAGATAAATTATTTTACTTGCACTCTTTTGTTCTGTAGAAAAAAGTTAAAAGATAAAAAGATTTATAATCAACGTTTAATTAATTTATAGTCAATGCTTTAGTTTTGTTTTATGGGTTGTGATTCAAACAGTTTTCATCATCGGAACGGTAATACGTATTTTAAATAAACTTAGGTTGCGTGAAATGCTTCTACGATGCTTTTAAAATAAAAGATAGTTTAGGATTTTTAAGTTGGATTCTGTAAATGCTAGTAGATGCACTGTTTTATTAGTCTGTCTGTCTGTTATGTTTACATTACAAACATACACTTAATTTTTATTTATTTTTATAGTAAGACAATACATTTCCTGAGATGTTAAATAAAACGAAATTGAAGAACTTTATTAATCTTTTTATTAATAATTGTACAGATAACAGAAAAAAAAACTGTTTCTGATCTGTACGTGAAAAAGCGTCAATAATTTTTTCGACTTGGTATTTCTTTTAAAACAGATAATAATGTTCTTAATTAAAAAAAATATTAATTATTTAATTATAGAATAATTGTGACAAATGAGCACACAATCCACCTGATTGTAAGTGAATGCTGTGGATCATAGACATATACAACTATTCTCGATTAAGGATCAAAATGCAGATGGGTTATAATATCTGAGTAAGATGCAACGCCTAATTTCCAATGGAAAGGGTCTCTGGTTCTCTTTAATGATAATAGTAATTAAGAGAAATAAATAACTCTACACCCACCATGCGAAACACAGCAGCATTGAGCTGCTAATTTACACTGGTATTCTGTGAGAGTGTGGTCGTACCCCGGTCGAACTGACCTGTCCGTACAACCATAACATTGCTGCAGTGTGGCTCTACCACGTAAAAACTTCTGTTACATTTTGCTCAGTCTCCTCTAACGGCACCCAAGGAACAATATGGTGTTGTGAATATTATTACACTACACGGTTAAAAAGATTTATTTATTTTTCACTTAACTATTTATTTACTTGTTTACACTTTATTGTTATAAACACCTTAATAAAAAACAAGATTATAAAGGCTGGACTTAATGCCTGTGGGTGTTTTCTTCCAGTTAAGCTAGTTATGAGTAGAAAAATGATGAAATATTATAGCATTTATATATATATATATATATATATATATATATATATATATATATATATATATATATATATATATATATATTTCCCAATGTCTTAAATGTTAAAAAACATTTCAGAGTAAATTTTCGCAGTGAGCGTGATTATCTTGGCTTTCTCACACACTGTCGTACGGCCATTTGTTTAAATTACTTTAGCACGTACGTTCTTGTTTAAGGAGAGTTCTCTACAACTAGCGAAGCTAATAATGTCGATCTAGTATAAAATATGATCAATATCTACTAATCACTTTTCAATAAAAATACGTTATCAAATCTTTTTTTCAGGGTCTATATATTAAAAAAAAACCTAATTTTAGTCCATCAAGTATAATGAAAATCTCTTTTAGATGATGATATCATTTACTCTTGGAAGACATATTTATTGGCAATTTTTGAACGAAACGTTTTGCATCTTAGACACTATCCTTCAAATCGGTTATTTCTGAATATTTTAGATGTATCAATTATTTAAAAAGTTGTTCCACAAGATTGTCCCAATATATATCTACGACTAGTAAATGCAATATGAATGGATTAGTTCGACCGATGGAGGTCTACAATGTCACAGAATAAGAGCGTAAATCATCAGAATAGTTCTGCTTTTTTTTTAATAGAAGAGATGGCAAACAACCATATGGCTCACTTGGTGGTATGTGATCTTCGTCGCTTATAAACATCTGCAATACTAGAGGAATTGCAGGCGAGTTGCCGACCTTTTAGAAAGGTATAGGCTCTTTTCTTGAAAGTCTCTAAGTCGTAACGTATAGTGACTAGCTTTGAAATGAACGAGGCATTAAATCATCTATCGTACATAACTGAATTGATTTTTTTTGACACATGATGCTTTTAGGTAGACGGTGTGCTCGTTAATCATTTTTAGTTTTATAAAAAATCCTTTCTTTTACAGACATCACATGAGTAGGAGTAAGTTATCTATACCTATAGTCTTCTTTTATTACGCTTCCTCCTCGTAAAGTGACTACACTTTGTCTCAGGTCTTGTGCGATATGTAAGAGGTTAGTTACCCTGTGAATAATTTAACTATATCACAGTTGTTTTAATGGAACACTGGCCTTATCACTCGTGTGGAGAAACATGCGTGGGCGCGCTCGTGATGCGTGCGGGCAGATTAAATTGCATTAACGCAATCCACATAACAGTGCAATCTATATTGCTCGTACATGCCATGTTTACAATAAAAGCAAAATGATTCGTTTTATTTGTTCGTAAAATATCGTTGGGCTATGTATTCTAAATCTTCTAGCAAAAGATAAAATTCTAAATTTTGTGCATAAAATAAATTCAATGGTTCTAATTATATTAGATTATTTGAATCTTAACAGGAACGTGTAATGGCCGTATGTGTCGCAAGAGGCGGTAGAGGGAAATTAAAATGGGAGATGGGCAGCATCTGCCTTATAACAATTAATTATAATAAAAGAGCGGTTGCCAACAAGTGCTAGACTTGTTGGCAACCGTGGCAGCTATAGCAACATTCCCCCTATAAGATAATCTACGGGGGAGGCCTATGCTCAGCAGTGGAGTTTGAAAGGCTGTTATACATGGATTAAAGGAGAAATATCAGGCTTAATAAATACTCTCCACTGCTAGGTATAGATATATCACGTTTTTAGAAGACTCTTTCTATGTCAATACAATCAATTGGAGGAAATTCTACATGAATATTCGCAGACGAAAACAGTAATTTAATTAGGAATGTTTGTCTATAATACGAATTTAGAATAACTCAGTCTCAGTAGATAGGAATAAATCTCCTGAGTCATCTGGATCGCTGTAACATAGGAAAAATCTCATAGTGACCGTGACTACTCTGTAGATAAGATCACTATAATGCAAATTATCAAGAAGAGATTGCTTGATATTAATTCATAACTAGTGACTCACCCCGATTTCGCCTGCGTGGGATCTATCAATATTTAGATTCAAGATAATTTTTAAAGATAAAAAATAAATTTTAAAAGAGCGGCAGACTTAGTAATAGCAGGTTGATGCCTAGTCGGTCGGCAGAGGCAGCTCGGTGCTAGGCATCAACCTCCTCAAACATTTGTTTGTGAATAACTGTAAGCTATACTTCTATTTGTTTGCAGGCCTCACGTTAGGTAACTGTGTATTTTTTATAAAAAAAATATTACCCCCACAAGAGCAAATTTTTCAGTGTCGTGGTGACACTTTATGAATAGAAATTGCACATGGATGTACATCCAGCTGATATTATTTATATGCTTTTTATCATGGTAGAACACGGCTCTATACTAAGTGTGCAATATGAATGGGTCGGCTCGACCGGGAAAGATCCGCGCTTTCATAAGCTTCTATTTCACCAGCGTAAAATAGAAGCTTATGCAACTGTGTTTTGTATGGCCAGAGACCTTTTTTTACTCGTAACGAGACATTGTATCGTAGCTTGGAGTCATGAGTATTTAGAGCAGCAAAGACCACTTGTTTTATCAATTTTTCTGATTTCTTAAAAAAATCTTTTAAAAAAATAAAGCCTAGAACACACCTGACGTTGTTTTTTAACTGTGCTTGAAGTTTCACCAAGATCGGTTAAGGTATCCCGAAGATTAGCTCGGACTGGCGACTCCATTAAAAAAATTACAGACAGACAGGCAGACAAACGCTCTCACATAATTCCAGCGTAAAATAGCTGCTTAAGTGTTTCGTATTGTGAGTGTAGAGAACCGGAGACCCTTTTTACTGGAAACGAGGCATTCGATCTCAGTCACCAGGGGTGACAATGCATCTGCATTTTGATTCTTAAATGTAGATGTATATGGGCCACAGCATCCACTTACCATCAGGTGGACTGTGTGCTCGTTTGTCACTCTTATTCTAAAAAATAAACATTTTAAAAATGATTATTTATGTCTTCTTCCTTATGCTCAGAAAAAATAAAAGCTGTTTAATTCGATATTAAAGACAGGCACTTCAATTTAATTTACATGTATAGGTTTATTTAAAGGTTTGACCCAGTGATATAAGCCATCCAGTGGGTACTCTAAAATTAGAAGACATGGTATGTGGTGGAGCCACGTGTTTAAGGCTGCCGAAAATCTAGTTCCCCGGTCAAACCTCAAACCTATTACGCGAGATATTAACTAAAGTGGACTGTATATGCGATTGCTTCTACGCTTACGTTAAAAGCGACTACTATAGCATGCGGTACAATGCACTCGCTCTTCCCTAAACTAAACTATTACTTGTCGAATCGATGAAAGGAATCCTGCTTGACTAGGAAAAAAAACACAGATTGGAGCGGGTTAAATTATTAGCAAGCAGGTATAATTAAGGAGTATTGACTCACCGGGGTTTCTTCCTCCTGTCGATCACTATAGCGGCGACTTCCGGAACACTCCGGAGAGAGGCGGTGCGCGACGATATCTCACACGAGGTGAGGCGGGTTCCTGGAGCTCGACTGCTTCCAGGCCAAAGCGGTTTCCACTAGTGAGGTGTTTCCAAACGAGCGCGCGGGAAGAGGAGGTTGTAGTTCAACGACGACTGCGGCGGGAGAAGAGAGCGCGCGTCGGTCGCGCGTGTCTTATATATCCTCGGGTCCGATGATTACGCGATGTTCTAGAATCGTCTTCTTTCCCCTCCCACCCCACCACCCCGATGTGTCGATAGGAGGGTACGAATGATATTGTTTCGGAAGGGAATAATGATTCGACAAGTTCCTACCGTCAAAAATAAAAAAAACGCGAATGGTTTTCCGCGCAACCATCTCCCCCCGCCCTTGAAGGTTTTCCTTCAAAAAAAAATAACTAAACAACTAGAGCTAAGATCGACTAACAAATAACTAACTAACGCTAAGATTACCTAAATTAAACTACAATTTCAGTCTAAAAAGCTAATTTAAATTATGGAAGAGGCAAGGGGCACAAACGGATAACCGGACGTAGGTAAGACCCAACCGTGGTCTTAACGCGAGCTATCCTAATTACTCCGTCGGAACCGGGAAAGACCTCCTCGACGATTCCTAACGGCCAGTGGAGAGGCGGCGTATTCTCCTTAGTGAGCACAACTACGGTTCCTACAGCTAAAGGCTCTGTCGCTGTGTTCCATTTTTGCCGAGACTGCAAAGTATGCAAGTATTCCATCCTCCATCGTTTCCAAAACGATTGCACTAACCGATCTAATAATTTGTGGCGTGTGGAAATGTTAAGTCTGTTCTCATCCATATCCGCGGCGGGCAGATACCTTAGAGGCGTTAAAGTCAAAAAATGTGCTGGAGTTAGAGCCAGCGGTTCCGAGGGGTCACTAGATAACGTCCGACAAAGTGGGCGGCTATTCATTACGCATTCAATTTGAGCGAGCACCGTACTTAGCTCTTCGAAGGACAAAATTTGATCTCCTATTACTCGGTATAAGTGGCTCTTTAGACTTTTAATATTAGTCTCCCAATTGCCCCCAAAATGACTCGCGGCTGGGACGTTCAGAGACCACTCAATGCGGTTCTCGGCTAGAATGTGAGCGAACTCCGAATTATAATACTTGCTAGCTAAGAGCTCATGTAGTTCCGATAGAATACGTTTTGCACCGACGTAGTTCGTACCGTTATCCGAATATAATTTACTTACAGGGCCTCTGCGCGATAGAAATCTTTTAAATGCACCCATAAAGCCTGCTGTGCTTAGATCACCAACGAGTTCTATATGCACTGCTCGAGTAGTTAGACATACGAAAATGCAGACGTAAGCCTTTGTGGATCTTATACCACGCCCGCGAGTGAGCGTGACCTTAAACGGACCAGCAAAATCAGACCCGGTGTGCGTGAAGGGCTTTACCGATTGTATCACTCTACAAGATCTAAGTTCCGCCATTTCCGGAAATGACGGCTTGGGGCGTGCCCGAAAGCAAGCTATACATCTGTGCACCCGATTGCGTATTAAACTACGTGCAGAAAGAATCCAATAATTCTGGCGCAAGATCGACATCAATAAATCGGGGCCAGCGTGCGAGTTCAATTTATGATGATAATCGACTAATAAGTTCATGATATGGTCTTTACGCGGTAAAACTATAGGGTGCCGTTGGTCGAAACTCAATTGCGAGTTGGACAAGCGTCCACCTACCCTTACAATCCCATCCTGTAAAAATGGCTTAAGGCGTTGAAAGGCGCGACTACAAGCTCTATTCGATTGTAATCTTGTAATTTCTTCAGAGAAGTGCGCACGTTGAAGTTCACGTAATACTAGCGACTCGGCATAGTTGTAATCGGATGCTAAGACATACGAACGTCGCGGTAAAAGCTTCGCGAATCGACAAACGTAAATTACGCTACGCAATAATTTCGACCAAGAGGACAAGCGGTTCGCCAGAGCAATGATTGGAGAAACCTCGCTCGAAACGTTCGCCACTAGAGCGTGTCTCTTCTCTTCCGGCGGTTGTGACACTGACGAAGGTTCGAAATCGGTTATTGGCCATTGTGAGGGATCCAAGTGAACCCAAGAAGGTCCATGGAACCAAAGCGGGTGGTCCATTATTTGCATCGGGGTGAGTCCCCGGGATAGACAATCGGCAGGGTTTTCCTTACCGGACACGTGATAAAAGTTCCGCGTTTCTAACTCGTCTTGGATCTTGGCCACTCGGTTCGCGACAAACGTATCCCAACGGTGGGGTGAAGAATGAACCCAACATAAGGCGACGGTGGAGTCGGAAAAGGCAAATATTCTTTCTATGTGAACTCTATCCCTACATGCGCCGATAACTGTGGTAATAAGCTTGGTGAGTACTAATATTGCGCAAAGCTCTAAGCGCGCCAGAGAGACAACCTTACGGGGGGAGACTCTCGACTTAGAACTAATGAGGCTAATCGAATTTCTACCATTATTCTGGACATGGAAATATACAACGCCCCCGTAAGCCTTCTCGCTGGCGTCTGCAAATCCAACAACCGTTATGCTGCTATTTCTATCGACATTTATATGACGCGGTATTTTAATTTCTCTTAGTAAAGGAAGTTCCTCTCTAAAGCGCTGCCACAATCGAACAATGCTGTCAGGCGGCGAGTCATCCCAATCGCATTCAAATAACCAAAGTTGTTTAATCAAAAGCTTAGCGTATAATACCACCGGAGCTACGAAACCCATGACGTCCCATAATCTAGCAACGCATGACAGTATTGTGCGCTTTGTGCATTTCTCTACGGGCGGATTTACCTTAAGGCTAAACACGTCGGACTCTGGTGACCAACACAGACCGAGCACCTTGTGTGTATCGGAATCGTCGAATTCCTTTATCGCCGAAAGACGGTGTGATAGTGGGATTGTATCTAAAACCGGACGCGAATTACTAGTCCACTTCACAAGATCGAATTGACCCGATTTCATGAGCCTTATAACCTCGGCGGTGGTTAGGGTGGCCTCCTCCACGCTATCGACCGAATACACAAAATCATCCATATATAATCCGCTCTCAATTGCCCTCTTAGCTTTAGGATAAGAGGGACCTTCATCGTGAGCGAGCTGTCTCACCGTGCGTAACGCATGAAATGGGCTCGACTTTAAACCAAAACAAACGCGGTTAAATTCAAACACCATTAGAGGTTCCTTTGGGTTGAAACGATATAAAATGCGCTGGAATCTACGGTCGCATTCACGGACCCCTATGCAAAGAAACATTTGGCGAATATCGGCGGATAGTGCTATACTAAACAAACGAAAATTGACTATTATATCAAATAAACTGCCCTGTAAATTTTGCCCACTATAGAGGATATCGTTAAGCGACAGGTGAGTGCTAGTTTTAGCACTAGCGTCGAGCACTACACGTAATTTAGATGTAAGTTTGTCCTCTCTAATGACTCCGTGGTGTGGTATAAAATACGACGGTGTGTCTTCGTAGTTATCTAATTTCGAAGCCACAAGTGATATGTAACCTTCTCTTATATATTCGTTAATGACGCCGTCGTAAGCTTCCTTTAACTGGGGCGAAGCGAGCATCCTACGCTCCAAGCTGTAGAAACGTTTTTCCGCCATTTGACGCGAATCGCCGAGAGATAAAACATCTCCCTTAAAGGGTAGCGCTACACTATATCTACCGTCGCGATCACGAACGGTCGTGCGGACGTAAATTTCCTCGCATATCCTGTCATCTGGACTAGCTATGGGTGGGACGTTCACCTCCTCCATCTCCCAAAATTTGCGGACTAACGACTCGAGCGGTTCGACAGCCATACCACAATAAGAGGCTGCCGAAATACTATCTAGGATGGGGGCGGAGCCAAGGATCACATAGCCCAATACGGTTTCCAGTGCGTAAGGCGCGGTATGCGAGGAGTTGCCCCTGACCTTATTGTTTAACAAAAGATGAGGGAAAAGCGATGCCCCAATGAGCATGTCTATGTTTCCAGGAACGGCGTAAGTGTCGTCTGCTAGAGTCAAATTTTTAAATTCAATCATTGCCGAGGTGTCAACCGAAACGGTTGGCAACCGTTCAGTGACCCTATCTACTACTAGTGCATTTATATCAAAGTTAACGTTACGATCTATCCGAGAATAAAATTTTAAATTTATATATCCCTGTGTCGCTTTACTAGTACCTCCGATGCCTTTAACTACAGGACATGAAAGTGACCTATTTATTACTAAGCCTAAGCGCTGACAACATTGTCGTGTTATAAAGCTATTTTGGGCTCCGCTGTCCAGCAGTGCACGGACGCTTTGTTTGTTTCCACGCGAATCCCTAACCAAAATACGCGCCGTACCCAGTAACACGGTTGAAGGAGGTTGTGCTCCCATATTTGCCAATGAGCACAGAGCGACATCACCAGGTCGACCGCTAGAATCGTTGACCTTAGTAGGGGTGAATTCCTTATTCGCCTTACTTGACGCCGCTATGTTGCTATTTTCAAAATGTAATAGCGTGTGATGTTTCCTGGCGCACTTGCTACATACGGAACTCGAATTGCATTTTGCAACTAAATGCTTATCGCTTAAGCAGTTCAAACATAGGTTGTTTGTCTTTACTAACTTATAACGTTCGCTTGGTGAATATTTACGAAAAGTCGCACAGTTATATAAGTTACCGTGTTTATCTTTACATACTATACAAGTATGCTGGAGTGATGTCGGCGTAGCGGTTACGTAAGTTAACGACCCTGCTATTTTAGATGGTTGAGTCTGTCTACGGTCGACGCACCTTTTAATCTCCTGTTTAACGTTCGGTGAGCGCTGCATCACCTTTATTTGATCTCGCACGAACGATGCTAATGAATGAAAGGAAGGCATCTCCGAGCTACGATGCTCCATTTCAAACGCACGCACGGTGTCGGAGTCTAATTTCTTTAATGCTATATGGAGAAACACCACGTCCATAAGGTCATCAAACTTCAAATTCTTAAGTGCAGCCACCGATGCCACAAATTTATCGAGAAACTGCTCTAAGCCGTTGATGTTCGCGGATGATATAGGTTTAAGATCGAATATCTGGTTCAAATATTCGGAAGCTAACATTCTCCTATCTTCATATTTAGTTTTAAGCGTTTCAAATATTAATACGTAATTGTTTGCTGTAGGTGTAAAACCCGAGCAGATCGACTGTGCTCTGCCACTAAGTTTGCTAATTAAGTAATATAATTTTTCAGCGTCCGATAACGATGGGTTGTTGTGTATATTGTTTTGAAAACTACTGAAGAAGAAGGGCCACGTCTTAATATCACCATTGAATACCGGAATATCTATTGGCGGTAACCTAATTGAGTCACGAGGGCGTACCTGCATTTCAGGCTTCGCTTCACCTTGAGATTGTAGCAATTTTGCGGTTCTCTTCACGCGACACAACATATCTTCGAATGCCAGCAGCGGTTGGTAGTTCACTATGTATTTCGGGTCGGTTTGTAGTTCCGAATGATTAATTTGGTCTAATATTCTTTCGTAATCTGTCCGCAAATTATCTATCGTTTCGATTTCATTTAAAAAGGCCTCCCGTACTGCCTCTATATGAATGTTCTTTATATAATCACTTATATTTTGCACACGCGAAAAGAGTATGTCCCTCTTGGCATAAAGCGTTTTAATTTTGATTTCACTTCCACTAACTGCCATTTTAAATTATTATAATAAAGTTATATTAATCACAATTAATCTCACACGCATAAACGACGTAGGATGAATACTCGGCGTGCTGTATTACGTAATCAGATCGAGCGCCCGATGCAGTCAAGGCTACGCGTCGTTTGCTAAACCTAATAATTTTATAAAATTGTGGGGTAAGCGTATCAAACGGTTGCTATCACGCCGTTTCAATTATTTAATAAGCTTTAAATTTAACCAAATACGAGCGCTATTAAATGAATAATTCTGTTTGCGAGTAACAAATCAAAATTTTAATTTAAACGAACACTATTTAAGTCTATTCCATAAGTTAGAGTGCGTTATCTAAACAATTAATTTAATAATTCGACCAGAAAATGGTTGGATAACCACTAAACACCAATCCAGATCCGGCTCGAAGGACCATAAAATGGTGGAGCCACGTGTTTAAGGCTGCCGAAAATCTAGTTCCCCGGTCAAACCTCAAACCTATTACGCGAGATATTAACTAAAGTGGACTGTATATGCGATTGCTTCTACGCTTACGTTAAAAGCGACTACTATAGCATGCGGTACAATGCACTCGCTCTTCCCTAAACTAAACTATTACTTGTCGAATCGATGAAAGGAATCCTGCTTGACTAGGAAAAAAAACACAGATTGGAGCGGGTTAAATTATTAGCAAGCAGGTATAATTAAGGAGTATTGACTCACCGGGGTTTCTTCCTCCTGTCGATCACTATAGCGGCGACTTCCGGAACACTCCGGAGAGAGGCGGTGCGCGACGATATCTCACACGAGGTGAGGCGGGTTCCTGGAGCTCGACTGCTTCCAGGCCAAAGCGGTTTCCACTAGTGAGGTGTTTCCAAACGAGCGCGCGGGAAGAGGAGGTTGTAGTTCAACGACGACTGCGGCGGGAGAAGAGAGCGCGCGTCGGTCGCGCGTGTCTTATATATCCTCGGGTCCGATGATTACGCGATGTTCTAGAATCGTCTTCTTTCCCCTCCCACCCCACCACCCCGATGTGTCGATAGGAGGGTACGAATGATATTGTTTCGGAAGGGAATAATGATTCGACAAGTTCCTACCGTCAAAAATAAAAAAACGCGAATGGTTTTCCGCGCAACCAGTATGAGATATACTCAATAACGGAATGACCATGTGCTCATCAAGACACCACTGAATTTGGTTGAATGGAATAGTTACAAATTACATACTGATGAAACATGAACAATAGTTTTTGATCTTATTGACATAATAGAAAAAACTGAACCGGTTATTTGAATAAAAATCATGAGTGCAATTAGTTTATTTAAAATTTTAGTATTTTTAAAAAATACTAAAAAAAGAGCTCGATATAATAGATTTTCTCACTAAAGAAGGGAACTTGAAAAAAAAGGGAAAAAAATCGGTTCGAAGACAGGACGCGAACCAAGGCATTACGATTTCGCCTCTCCGCTCGATATCCACTTGAGCTATTACGATCATTAACCACAATGTCAAAATTTACCTTCTTATATTGTAGCAGTTTTTCATTGCTAGATCGATTTATTGCCCCCGAAACTCCCCGGACACTAAATTTTATGGAAATCGTTGGAGCCGTTTCCGAGATTCCGATATTTATATATAAATATATATATATATATATAAACAAGAATTGCTCATTTAAAGGTATAGGATAAGCTGGTGTTTGACTTTGCCTCATAAAATGGTAAGTGGTGATGTAGCCAAAGGTGGTAAAATGTAATGAGCTTATGGTAGTAACTATCAATTAAGATTTTCAGCTGAGGCCACAAGTTCCAGGGACCGACTTCACACAGAAGCATTCCTTCATTTCCTGAATTTTGATCTAATCGCATAAGCATTACACTGGAAAGGAAGGTTTAGATACAATCTCAGCGATATAGGACTCATCGTGACTCAAAATCCAACAACTTGTGTTTCCGCACAAATATCGACTTCAACTGGGATCAGATTCACAACATTGTAAACAAATACGTATATACTCGTATACTACAATGTGATTCACGTCAATACGATATTCAAATCAGGGATTAGTTTACGGAGCGGTGTTTCCGTAGATTCTTAACATGTATGGCGTATCGCGCCGTACAATGTCTAGTACAATTGACTTGTTAGGATTTCGAATTTAGATTGAGAGTAGGGAGTGGTACCAATACAAACATGATATATTGAGTTCGTATATATTATTAATATTAATTAAAAAAGTTAAATCCGACTTCAAAGAACTATACAGAAAAAATAACTTAAAATTCTGATGGTGGTGCAAAGATAATAATAATGTCCTTCAGACCGAATTTCGGTCACAGACGTCAGTTTCAATGGAGACTATCCATCATAGGTGCACTATCTATTTCATCTATCTATGCCATTGACTGCCTTGTTGGTCTAGTAGTGGAACTGCTGATCATGAGGTTCTGGCTTCGAATCCTGGGTCGGGCCAAAAAATCATTTATTGAGTTTTTCCGTCAAGAAAATATCAGTAGCTGCCCGGAGTCAGGGAGTTACTACCGTCATTGAAATTTGGTCTGAAGGACGTTATTATTATCTATTCCATCACTCTTATAGTCCGATATGACATTAATCCGACACGACTAGTGAGAAATCAGGCGAAGGACCAACAGCTTTACGCGATTTCCAAGTCACGGGGGTGAAATGCTGCCAACTTCCTCACTCTCACTCCGGGCTGCTACTGAGGTTTTCTTGACAGAAAACGCAATAGCTGATCTTGGCCCAACCCGGGATTCGAACCTGGGACATCATGATCAGCAATGGCGTTTCGATCACCACACCAACGAGGCAGTACTTGAGATGCTAAAACAGTAGCATAATGTAATGTCCTCCAGACCCGAATTTCGGTCACGGCGGACAGCCTTAACGAAGACTAGCCAACGGCGCAGAACAGGATTATAGTGCTCTAGTGTATGCGCAAGCATAGGTGTACTCTCTATTCTCTCATTCTTATAGTCCGATGGGACGGTAAACCGACATGACCGGAGAGAGATCAGGCGCAGGATCAACGGCTTTACGGGCTTTGCGAGTCACGAGGGTGAGACACCGCCAACTTCTTGACTCCGGGCAAGTACTGAGAATTTCTTGACCGAAAAAATCATTAAACTGATTTTTGACCAGACCCGGGATGCGAACTCGGGACCTTCATGATCAACAGTCACACTACTACAACCACTAAACCAACGAGGCGGTCACATAGTGAAACATATTTTATAGAAAAAAAAACCCGAATAGATAATGTGAAATTATTTTATTCTTTTTAGTTCTTTGACGTCAGCTTTTAATTTAAAAAAAGTTACTTTCACCCTTTAAGTAATAGATATCACAACTTCAATGTTGTCTGAAAAGTTACATTAAAAGTTACATTCTTGAGGCACTGGAACAGCGTCCATATCGGCTCGAGACCTGCTCTGGTAAATACAAAGTAGATAGTGTACCTTTTAAATTTCATTTATTTATTAACTCTAGCTTAAAAGTTCTTTTCTTAATTACTAACCCAATCTATGGAAAGAAATTTCTGAAATAAAGAATAATAATAATAATTAAAAACTTTCCTATTTCATTACAATTAGGACTGGAATTGTTTACTACTCCAAATTATCGACTCCTGAACTATGGCCTATAAAATAAAAAAACGAATCGTCAAAATCGGTTCAAAGTTAAACGAAGGCTTGCGTAAAATGCAAAAAACATACAGTCGAATTGTAAACATCCATTTTTATTTTAAAGTCGCCTAAAAATACTAAATTAGGCTCTATTTTAGGCTACCTGATTTTATGATCAATTCTTACATTTGGCAGCAAGATAACCTTTTTTTCTAAGATGTCAGTGAACTTCACTGGGATATGTTACGAACGACGAATAACAGCTTAACCTATTTAAGTACGTAAAATTTTATTAGAATCATAAAAATCATTAAACGAAAATTGATATGCAGGTGTAATTCAGTGATAAATTATTAATTTCTACAATTCATAATAATTTATTTTATTAGATTTTTCTTAGAAAAGAACAATTACACGAAATCTGCCGATTTTTTTTTGTTCATGTAAAAACTATAACAATATATTTTTATGAAATTATTCTAAAGAAAATTAATCACTCAAATACGTTTGCACAACTAAACCAGCAGAGCTGTCCTCAACTAATATCTCAATTAGTACACGGAAACGCCTAACGTCTGTAGTGAGGATATTTGTGAAAATACTTGAGATGACTCATCCGAAATCGTACAATGTTAACATACCGAGGCTGGCTGCAAGGCGCGTACGTACCCAGCCAGCGAGCAAACATCTTGAAATTGTTGATTGGCTGCAGATACACCGCCTATTTGATTTGTACACATCATGTGATCCATTGTCAGTCAGTACAGCATTAGAGTTGATATTATCACTATGTTATGTTAAATTATATTTCAGAGCTAACCTCTTGACGGCTTATATATATATATATATATATATATATATATATATATATATATATATATATATATATATATATATATATATATATATATAACCTACTAACATTACAGCTATTTCAAAATCAGAATCCGAATACTAATAGAAACGATTCGAAGGTGAATCATACATTTAATTTAGTGTCCGTTCGTGGATATTTAAATGTACTTACTTTGAGAATATCTCTTGGAAGTTAGGAGTACACTAACTCCTTTCTAAAAGGCTGGCAATGCAACTGCAATTCCCCTGGTGTTGCGGTTGATCATGGGCGGCGGCAGTCACTTAACATCAGGTGAGCCGCATGCTCGTTTGCCCTCTCTTCTATAAAAAAAACTTGATGGTAATTTGGTTCTGTGGCACATGAAATACTACATTTACATTCAATTATGATTTTAAATGCAAATACTTTGACACCTCCGATGACCTGGAAAAATTCATAGAGTGCCTCGTTACCAGTGAAAAAAATCTCCGGTACTCTTCACTTACTCGTATCGCATCAAATACAGCAGCATTATCCTGCTACTCTTCGCTGGTTTTATGTGCGGCGTGAATTTATAAATTATACTTGGATAGACATAAAAAACCAGGATATAAACTTAATACATTGAGATTCTAACCGGCACCCCCGCATCGCAGCTAATGTTCTATACAATCGTGCTATTAATGAAAAAAATATGGTAATATATTTCATTTATTTTGATTATTTTACAGCCTATCAAAATTTGAATGTTGAACACAGGACTAACCCGTAGATCGCGTCAAATATTTGCCAAACTTCTTTTGGCAAATATGTAAATACGCAAATATTTGTCGTGTAAATTACGACACTGACAGGACGATGATAGTGGTTTTTCTTACGCCACCACTACACGGCAATGTTGTGAATCGAAAAAAAATCATACTTAGTGACCAATGAAGCCACCACAATTAAGAAGCTTCAGCGCTACCAGAGACTGGCATGTATGGCTGCCACAGGCTGCATAAGAACTACGCCAACAGCAGCCTTGGAAGCGATGCTGGAGCTAACTCCGCTTCATCTACATATACAACAAGAAGCGACTTTAGCTGCCATCAGACTCAAGACCCTAAATCTTTGGAGTAAGAATAGTGTCCCTCATACAGGCATAATTGATAGAATTTACTCAGAAATTCCTATCCTACAAGCCAAATACGATAGGATTCCTAAACAATTTGTTTTCGATAAGAAATACAAGATACAATTAAATGAAAACAGCCAGCCGGAAGGATTAAGCCCAAAAGAGCTTAGAATTTTCACCGATGGTTCTAAAACAAAGGAAGGTGTAGGTTCTGGAGCTTTCTCTGAAGACCTCAATATTCACATATGCACACCGCTGGGTACCTATAACACGGTCTTTCAGGCGGAATGTATGGGTATCATTCAAGCGGCCATAGCAATAGATGCTAGGAAGGTTAATGACTTCCCCATCAGAATACTGACCGACAGTAGGGCGGTACTACAAGCTCTGAGTTGCAATGGGGTGAACTCGGGACTAATATATGAATGCCATCAACGATTAAATGAGGTATGTAAAAACAACAATGTGACTCTACAATGGATAAAGGGACACAGTGGATCCAGAGGCAACGATGCAGCGGACGAACTGGCCAGAAGAGGATCGGCTCTGGCCACTATAGGGCCGGAACCAATCATACCAATCCCCTTTGGTAACGTTCGTTCAATGGTACGTAGACACTTCACTAATCAACACGCTCAGCTTTGGAAAAATCTAATAGACTGTAGACAAGCTAGGGAGGCCCTACCTGTAATAAACAGTCGCTTAACCAAAGTTCTAATGAGACTGAACAAGCCGCAGATCAGGATAGTAACTAGTGCTATCACAGGACATGGCACCTTTAACAAACATTTATTTACTATAGGTGTTACAGATAGTCCCCTGTGCAGGGCATGTATGGGGGAGGAAGAAACGGCGGCCCACGTGCTACTGAAATGTCCGGAGGTCGCTACGTACAGGGCTAAACATCTCGGCACGCCGGGATCACTCCCCGAAGTTGCATGCAACATCAAGGGACTGTTGAGCTTCTTCGGGGAGATCTCATGGCTCGAATAATCACATTATTCCTGCCCACACGCAAAATACGCGCAGAGACGTGGAGTTGCGGAAAACAGCCCGTTGCAAACTAAACTAAACTAAACTAATCATACTTAGTGCTTTAAACACGTAAAACATGTTTAAAGCACTAAGTATGATTTTTTTCAGAGTGGTAAAACCAGCTCTGTAAGTTTATGATTCGCACATGTAACAATACTCGATGTAGCGAGTAACGGCCGATCAAATACGTGAGATTTGCGACGTTCTAGTGCTGGCCTCTTATTCTGAACTCGGCTTGAACGATCAACTTGGTATCTCGAGTGCTATCTACGCGATATAATGATGTAGAAACTAAAGTTCCGCAGCGACTATCCGGAATAGAGGAGCGGATTAAAAGTTGCCTAACTCAGTCGTTGGACTACAACATGTGAAGTTTGGCGTTCGAAGTTAGTGTTTATTGGGAATTAATGTGTAAAGTTGTTACATCTGAACGGTTTTATAGATATTTTAATTAACAGGGCTAATTACATAATATCTTGAATATTCACTTGTTGTACTAGTAAGAAATTTTGACAAATAATTAACAAAACCATTAAAACGTTTTAATTTAAGCTTTTAGTGGTATTCTTGCAGAATATCTACTACCCCATATCGTCCAGTGGATGTCATTAGAGGCAAAAGAGAGAAACTGAAACATGAGATAAGCCACATCATACGAGGTTGTTGCAACTATGGCAATATTCTATCTATGAGGAAACTTATGGGGTAGTACTAAGTTCAGCAGTGGATTTTTATAGATTGTAATGGAAAAGTTTCTTTAATTGTAGGTGGAACTAAGTGCTTCAGTGTATGCTGGTGAAATTTGGCGACGCCAATTAATCCGAAAAATTCCTAGGAGATCCACATTATGTTATCACTGAAAATATATTATATGAATCTGTGAAGTAATCCTCTACTGCTGGCCATATGATATAGATCAAAGGCGCTCTGCAAGCTATGGAGTGAATTATGCACGGAGTAATGTATTTCTGAATAAGAATATCCACAGTAAGCCTGAGTGATTGACAAAGTTGGGCTATTTCGGATCAGTAACCTGAATTTGCAATGGCCAGGCCATGTAGCTTGAGAAACCGGCAACTGAAGGGGAAGAAAGGTTATCAAGTGACAGCCTTGTACCGGTATGCAAAGAGTAGTGCGGCCACCTACTAGATGGAGTAACGACCTGATGAGAAAAGCAGGAAGTCTATAGATGCAGGTAGCTAAACTTGTGCTTTATGGCGTTTCTAGGGAAAGGCTCACATTCAGCATTCCTTTAAAAGATGTTTCCCAAGTGGTTTGGCAAACAGTATTGCTGATGACTCTATCGACATAGCAGTGTAGTTTTGCCTGAGTACCCACTATATATAGCGTGCAGCGAGTGAGACCGCTCATAAGGTATACTGCGCGCTCTCATACCTGAGCCATGAGCTTGTAGTAAATATTACGGCAGTTTTACTCGCGGCTTGTCGTTCTTGATACACTGGTGAGTCAAACGGACATTATTAAGAGTATTTTGAAGTAACATTTTTAAACTATCCGCGAACCTGGATCGTCAATTCACAAAACCAACGGACTTAACTAGTGAGACATAAAAATCTCTGTAAAGGTCGCTTAGATCAGGGCCTTAAAGGCTAATAATATTAACTCAGTAGTCAATCATTTAAATACTCCATCACCCAAAAAAAAATTGGATGTGAAAACTTTTCAATCATATGGGTTGTCACAAAATTGAAGATAAAAGATAATAAGGATGGTTAAAGACATCATCGATGTAGTATCTCGACACATTTGAATCACATTAGTCCTGGAGACTTAATATCAAAATACGACGATGCGGAAATTGAATCTATCTAATGATGACATGGAGCTACGAAACCTTTTTTTATCATTTTATTTTCTTTAGTTTGTGAATGATATCCTTTTTTATCTGCCATTGTATACTGTTACAGCCTATTAAAGTTCACTGCACATAGGCCTCCCCTATAAATTGCTTCATGGATATATGCGATATTTGCCACAGATGCCACAGTTAGCAAACGCAGTTTTTTAGGGTTCCGTACCCGAAAGGTAACCAACGCGGCCCTATTACTAAGCCTCCGTTGTTCGTCCGTCCGTCCGTCCGCCAGTCGGTCAGCGGGCTGTATCTCATGATCCCAAATAGGCAGACAGTTGAAATTTTCACATAATGTGTGAAAATTTCAACATAGAAATCTGTTGCCACTATAACAACAAATGAAAATAAAAGTAAATTTAAATTTAAAGGGTGGTCCTCTTACAGGCGACGTATATGAATACATGTACGATGGTACTGAACCATTCATGCGCGAGTGCGACTCGCACTTGGCCGGATTTTGTTATTTTAGTCGTGATTAAAAAGGCGCTGATGCCCATCTCCTGATCTGTATCCCTCTCTATTTCTAAATTATCGCAAGTTATTATCTAAAACTTTTCTCTAATAATTTTCTCATTTGTAGTAATAATAATACTAATTATAAAAAATATTATATTATTATAAATTTCACATACATTTTATTTATTTTGTACATTACTGTGTTTGTTTTGTACTAGTGCATTAGACATAATGTCATTATAATACACACATATATATATCGTAACATAGATAAATGATCGGAACTTTATACAAACCAAAAATAATTTTTAGTTTAATTTCTTGTCAAAAATAATAGTAAAAATAATGCCTTCTCTACTTAAAACAATAGTTCGGTGTAATTGTATCACACGTAACGAGTTGTTCCCATATTGCATCGAGATTATTAATTCGGATATGAATCCGATCGCCGGCGGGATATACGCAGCCACTTATCTATCATTGGCAATATCTGTCTACCCTGGCTGAAACTCAAATTCATTCTAATTTAGTTGTTATACGATTGCATTACGTGCTAATTTTGTTCAATATATCTACTTTTTTGTAGATTTTTTTGTAATCGATATTGACGATATATTGAATTTCTTTTCGTACTTCAATCAGCATGTCAATTTATATTGGTTACACGCCTCTGGGGTTTCTTTTGATAGCATAAGGTATTTATGTGTGCTGAGGTTAAAATATTGTAGTTTCTAATAATGATGTAGAAAATTTAAATATTTTAAAGCAGAAAGAAGGTGATGGCAATAGGCTTCTAGTTGGACGGATTTGAGCGATCGCCGTTTTTGGGATCGCACCAAAGCTATCTTGCATGAACTCGGGACTACGCCTTGAAAGTAAGAGTACCGGAAAAGGCGTGTTAAAACCGGTGTCAACTCCGGTGGAATCAAAAAGGAGGAGGTATTCAATTCGACTGTATGTTTTTTTAATGTATGTTACCTCATAACTTTTCTTTGGTTGAACCGATTTTGATGATCCTTTCTTTATCTGAAAGCTGGTGAGAAGCACATGTGTTCACATATAAATTTAATCAAGATCTGACCTAGTTTTTGAGTTACCTTTAACAATACGTATTTAATTGACTTTGAATACATTAATGATGTTCTCATTTTTGTTAATTATATTGAAATCGGTTGTACAAAAATTTTATTAAATCACTTTCTCGTTTCTCTATCTGCCGTTCCGGGTAGAATTTAGTGTTTGATTATAAACAATTTTCCCGATGAGCTGGAAACTTAAAAATTTGAAGATAGCTCAAATTAGGATGACAACGCAAAAATGTTATAAAAGACGTTTGTAATTTTTTTATTTAAATTTTTTAAACATTTCACTGGTTTTATGTTATTGGTAGACCTCTTTTTTCTGCCTATGAGTCCGTATGGGCATAAAACAATAGAACATACAACTCCCTTGGTTACTTCTTGCGCCAAACACTAGCATCTGCACTGCTGTGTTCCGATCTGAAGGGGTTACAGAGCCAGTATAATTAAAGAATGTTTGACATTCCAACAAATTCCTCAGAGTAGAAAACGCATCGCTAGCCTTCTTTGCTTGAAGTTGGTTGCAGGAGGCAATTACCATCAGGTGCCACTTCTGATTTTAGAAAAATTAAAACAAGACGTCAATAATGATTGTGACGATAATGATTTAATGATGTTGTCTAAACCAAACTATTTTAGCTGCAAACCAGCAATACACCTACTGCTATGTTCGGCTTTGGTGGGATCTTACATATCAAAGCGGAAGTATTCTTACTTCTCAAGCTCTTGAGCCATTGTAAATACAAACTGTGACGTCATCTTCTTAGCCGAAACCATAAACGAGGAGGTTCTCAATTTGACTGTACTACCTTTTTTGTACGTATACATGTAACGCGATATCGTCACCAATTCTAAAGCGGATTTTTATTTTTATTACCTAAATAGCGGGTCCGTTAAAATTTAAAGAAATTTTTTTAAGTGTGCAAAAATAGGGATCTTCTAGTTCTTACCGTAAGTCTATGATATTCTTTACTCCATTAAAAATCGGTCAAAAAATTTAACTTTTATATAAGCTATTCAAAGAATGAAAAAGAATAAAATAATTTTCACGTAATAGATTCTAAAGTCAGGAGCGACTTCAGAATCTTCTTCAACACATTACCTTTAAATATTGTTTATGACTATTTTATGTAAATAAATATAAAATGAGAAAAAAAAAACCTTATACTTATCCTATACTTTAATTATATCAGAAAATGGAGACAAAATCACATAATATTCAAGCAGAATATCTGAATACTTATCAAAGAAGTATAACTCAGAGATAGCGGTCCAACCTATTTCACTCGTACATTTTAAGGCAACAGCGTGTGATATGTAAATGTATGATAATGTACCGACAATTTGCACAACTCATGACCTCTGCGCCCAAACTATCTGCGGGCAACCCCGTAACTTTGCCGGTTTAGATTCGGAATACAGATGTGGGTTTAAAATTAATATGTTTGGATTTCATTATGATTCCGTATACGGGTCGTACGTTTACATTTGCATTGGTTAATCGTATGTTTTGTTAGTGTAGGTCTATTGATATGTGAAGAACGTGTGGAAACATCCCCAATTGATAGAGCCAGTACACTACTAGCTTTATCGAAATTGTGTATTTCATCACTTACGGGAGGTGAAAACTAATGCGTACACGGACAACGTTCACCACATTATCCGTAAAGTTATCATCAACATCACCGTCTATTCGTCTACTGGTAGGCTAAGCATAGGTAAGGTGCTTAGCCTACCACCGAACTTTAAGACTGCATCTCTATACTTACACAGATGCAGTGGTAAAGTTGGACCCTCACGTCGGAGAACATATCGCGTGATTGCTATGTTTTTCTGTATGGCTGTTGCTAACGTTTAAAAGTGTAAAAAAACTGACTATATATAGAATATATTCGATGTCAAAAGACTAAAATAATCCGGAGTATCATTTTGAATATTAAGTTATAGTACATACATGACTGCCTCGTTGGTCTAGTGGTTGTAGCAGGATGACTGCTGATCGTGAGGTCCTGGGTTCGAATCCTGAGTCGGGTCAAAAAATCAATTATTGAGTTTTTTCGTCAAGAAATTCTTAGTAACTGCCCGGAGTCAGGAAGTTGACGGTGTCTTACTCAAGTGCCTCGGAAAGCACGTAAAGCCGTAGATAGATAATTGCAATAGTTGTCACGTTATGCGGGCGGGTTGGCATTTGCTTTTTTTGTATTAGCTGTTACATCTATTACTGTCTACCACTACACGGCATGTTAATAAAAAAAATTATGCTTAAGTAGTATGCGCAAGCACAGGTGCACTCTCTATTCTCTCATTCTTATAGTCAGATGGAACGGTAAACCGACACGACCGGAGAGAGATCAGGCGCAGGATCAACGGCTTTATGTGCTTTCTGGGGCACGGGGGTGAGACACCGCCCACTTCCTGACTCCGAGCAACTACTGAGAATTTCTTGACGGAAAAACTCAATAATTAATTTTTTGACCCGACCCGGGATTCGAACCCAGGACCTTATGATCAGCAGTCGCACTACTATAACCACTAGACCAACGAGACGGTCATATAGCTGCAGATTGGCTCTATTATTATGATCGCGAATCCTACGAAGGGTATTCATTCAAGCAATCACTCCCAACTTTCTTGATGCTATATCAGCTGTAAATCCACTATCTGATAAGGAAATGCTAATAAGTCGACACTATTCTTCACCAATGGAACGAGTTCGACGAGCGATGTAATAACAAGGTGAGTTTTCAACTCTTGTCAAATCTAGAAAAACCGCCCAGATAAGAGCGTTACACCAACGATCACTTCTTCAGTCAATCAAATAATAAAGGGTCAAAAGGGATCTGCTTAATAGACGCCATTTTGACAGTTACATTATAGTAAATATTTTAGTCGATTTTAGTATTGTCTAGTGTTCATCGTAGATTTTAGTTTGTTGTGTGTTCGCTTTTTAAGTTAATTTTTCGAAGCGTTCCTTATTATTGCCAAAGCTTGTTTAGTTTTTTTTTTATATATTAGTTATAGTATACGACATTGTGTTTTTGTCTCTGTCCTCCTCCTAGTTTGTGTTTTATAGGGCGGCAAAGCTTAAAGTGAGCATATTACCCTCATATACCTTAGTTTCACAGTAAAATCTACATATTACAACATATAGACACAGTATATCACAAAGCCGAATTTACATTACAAAACTAGTGTTATGCATGATTAAAACAATTTCATGAAACTAATTGCAGCACTTGTGAAACTTGCTGCTAAACTTTAATACTGCTGTGTTTTGTATGGTGAGTGTTAAGATACGGAGACCCTTTTTTACTGGAAATGAGGCATTCCATCATAGTCTTCGGGGGTGACGACAACGCATTTACGTTTTGATTCTTAATTAAGAATAAATGTAGACGTTTATGGGCCATAGCATCCATTTACCATCAGGTGGACTGTGTACTCGTTTGTCACCTTTATTCTATAAAAAAACTTGTTTATCAAAATGAATGTGTCGTGAAGTTAACAGTATCGTTGGGATTATAGAGTGTCGCAGCTTTATTTTTTTGACTAAAGCATTGTCATACTGATGATAATATGTATATAAAATTAAAAATTTGTGGTAAAATTAGTTGCACACCCTAGTTCTACCCGAAAATTGCACGTGGCACGAATCTTACTCAGTTTCATGAAATTGATACATGCATTGTAAAACTTGACGTTTACACATGAAATTATGGTGAAATTAATGTTATGAAATTAGTTTTATAGGACTAGTTTCGTAATGTAAATTAAGTTTTCAGTCTTTGATTTTATCGCATGCGAGCTAAAGGATAGGAGATAGGAAGCTTTAGATATAAACACATGTTAAAATCTAGATTTTATTATTATTATACGACTAGTAATAATCCTAATCCTCTGCTAAATGTGGGTCTCTCCCATAAATTCGTTGGAGGAATATTTTCCATACTTGTCTCACTTAAAAGGTGAGTTCCAACCCATCTTTTAAGTGTGACAAGTGTGGCAAATTGTTGTAGTTATAAAAAATAAAAATATAAATTTCTTCGCAACCTTCCGCTAAACAAATACAATTATGTGTCTACTATGACTCTACGGCTATGACTACTATGTCTCTCTCCCTCTTTCTGTCTGGTTTGTCACCTTTATTATGTAATCAAATCATAAACAATGCACGTATTTGAACGGAGGCAAATTTGCGTATCCCACCGACCAATATTTGCAGACTTATCCCCAGATTACCGTGTTCGTGTGTGCCCGTGTTTCTAAGGATTAAATCTGATCACGTGATCTGTCGAGATCGAAGCCTACGTGTGTAATACGTGGTCTGTTTGTATTTGGTCCAAATAATAAGCAGAAAGCTATTTACAAATTTATGCTTTCAACAAATGAAAAATCATAATAAATATTTGACTTTAAATAATATAATAGTAAAAAGAAGTTGTGTCAGTCTACATACGTCCTGGTATTGGGCGCAGGTCTCCTCTAATTCCTGAGAGGATAATGGAGCAGTTAGCTTCTACGCTACTCCGGCTCTAAATCATTTTTTGGAATGAAGTTCCTTATCGCGCATTGCGAAAGGGGGGCTAGACGGAAAAAAATAAGACCAAAAGTTGTAACGACACTTTTTGCTATAGTTGTAAGCCTGGCGGCGTGTTTCTCTCTCTCTCTCTCTCTCTCTCTCTCTCTCTCTCTCTCTCAGCCAGTTATTTAATTATTTAGCCAGTTTTATTACGTTTTGTCTTTCTATTTCGCATTGAATAGTGTGGTGTCGCGACGATTATTTTTGTTGAGTACAAAAAACCTGTATACAGGTTTTTGTACATAATAAATAATAAAAAAATAATAACAATAATGAATACTGACAGTGTTTCTGCACAAATTCCGGATATTGCTGATGGATTTACGTAAGTAGAGATTTTATACAGACAATAATAAATGCTTGTGTATTTTTAGCAAGTACGCATTATAACCTCTCTTTACTATTGTGCTAACCAAGTCATACGCGTTATAATCTCTCCATTATTGTGAGAAACTTCATTCCATCTGCGTGTTACCCTTGACACCTCTCAAGTTTTTCCATTTTTTCTTCTCCTCAGAACCTAAGTGTTGTTTTTGTATTTTATAATGGTTTTCTGTAGTTGTGGCGCATGCAAATCTATCAGCCTATTTTGTCCTGTTGGTGGCAAAATAACCATATTGTATTCGCCGGTGTGAGGTACCAATGCGACGAGAAGCTGCTTCAAAGATTCGATAATGGTGGAAGCCAGTTCAGTAATGCTGATCGTGATTTTGATGGCATTTTAGGGGCTATGGGTAAACCAGCGAATCCTGCTGACAGGAGTGAAATAATTAACATTAATTTTTTAAAAGATACCGCGCGTTATTCACAGAATAGTTATTGATACGATATACATACACACTTGTTCGTGCGGGTTTCGAACCCGCGGCTGTTATTTTAAACATTGAATGCCTGTCTGGGAATTAAAAAAAAACATATCAAGAAAAATGTGAAGGTTGTCAACTCATACGGCTTTCTCCACGCATCCGTTGTCCAACTGTGGGATACATGTGCGACGCATTCATTTGTTGATCTACTTTTGTAACTTTTATACAATGTGACGCTAATAAGTTATGACTTGCACTACAATATTGCTAGCATAAGTATAGTGTGTCCCTTGTTAAGTTTAATCTCGATCGGATTGGCGACATCTGCATTCGACAATTATGTTCGTGTGAAATTAAATGATATGTTAATCCTATAACCTTATTTATTTTGACATTAATGAAGCTAAATTTAAATGAAGACTGAGTTTTCAATCATCGGATATAAGATTCACAGGAGAAAATATATAATTGAAAATTAAACATTACAGATATATGTATATAAATATATATATTATATATATATATATATATATATATATATATATATATATATATATATATATATATATTTATTTATAGAATAAGAGTGACAAACGAGCACACAGTCTACCTGATGGTGAGTGGATGCTGTGGCCTATAGACATCTTCATTTATCCTCGATTAGGAACCAAAACGCAGATGCGTTGTCACCCCTGATAACTAAGATGGAATGCCTCGTTTCCAGTAAAAAAGGGTCTCCGCCTTTCTAATTATAATAAACGAAGGGGACCACCCTAAAATACAGAGGAAAAAGAATTGAATTGTTTCACTTTTATGTATTCTATTTTTATTTATTTCACGGTTATAATATGTGATGGATAACTTTTATCAGATGAACTGATAATTCATAAATTAGCCCTTAGAAATATTTAAACGAAAACAAATAATATCCCCCAGACCGAATTTCGGTGAAAGCGACCAGTCTCAGCGGAAACTAACCATCAACGTTGGACAAGGTTATAGTGAACGAGTGTTTGTAGAATCACAGATGCACTCTCTATTCTCTTACTCTCATAGTACGATAGGAGAACAATCCGACACCAATGAGGATAGATCGGGCGCAAGACCAACGGTTTTATGTGACTTCCGCGGTGCGGGTGTAAAACAGTGCCAATTTCTTGACTCCGGGCTGCTAATGAGAATTTCTTAATAGAATAACCAGTTGACAAAGAGGGTAGTGACACATCGTTATAGTTACAACCTATATACGTCCCACGGCTCCGGACACAGGCGTAATCTCATTTCAGAGAAGGTTTTAGGGCAAGCAAATGTCCGCCGCGCTGCCTCAATGCGTGTTGGCGAACTTCACATGTCTTCGCAATATAATTTTTTTCATTTCTCAGACACGCATGTTTCCTGACTATGTTTTCCTTCACCGCCGAGTACGTGGTACATCAGTACTTAAAATTGTTATTAAACAATTTCATTGGTGCGGCGGGAATCGAACCCGTGTTGCTCGCGTACTGTGAAACTTACAGCCCCTGAGCTGCCACGGCTAGTAGTGATAAATAGTTAATAAGCATAAATTCCCATGCGTGCTGCAACCACAATATAGCTGCACCATCGCTCTACCACGTAATAAAGTTATAGTTAGTTATAAGAATACAGCAACATAAACTTGTCCGCATACAATTTTTTTAAAGAATATTAACAAATTAACAATGCTATAAACATTACTAATATTCCCTTTAACCACTCGTGGTAAGCTTAAATTGCTTGTGTTACGAGTGGTTCACGCCAGTAGTCGAATGGTGGATTCGAACCCACGACCTTTTTGAGTTCGCGGTCCACGCCCTGCCATTAGGCTACTGTCGCTATAAAAATTTAATTGTTGAACACTTACTATAAGGTTTATTGCACCCGTTAGCCCCTTTCCTAGTTAACACTAGCACATACATATTATATTGCACATACATATTATATATTAACATATATAATATGTATGTGCAATAGTAAGTCATGGCAAGAGTAAGTCGACATACGATAATAGTAAGTGCCATGCCAAGAAGTGGTAAAATTAAAAATTTTGTTCAACCGTCTTCAATATAAATAAAATGGGAACAATATTTATTATTATTCGATATCAATTAAATACGCATTATTAAAGATAACTCAAAAAATAATGGTCAGATCTTGATCAAATTTATATGGAATTAACACGAGAAGAATCAACTTTTAAATAAAAAAATACGCGTGGCACTCGGGGACTGCCGCGTTAAAGCTATTGCATAGCATTTTTATAAACTTATGCAATTTTAATTATTTATTTATTTTATTTATGCAGTATTTTTTCTTTGTTTTTTTCTTTGATATTAATTCAAGTTACAATTTTTGGGCGTGGTGACCGATAAGAAAACATTTTTTTTTCTTTTATTGAGTAAATGAGAAGTTGATTAAAAGTAGTTACGTTGTACCAGTTCTGGCTCACTGAGTCAAAAGTGGTACAACGTTCGACGACTCACGATCCTAAAAAAAAAAGGTTTTGGCATGCTCTGATCACGATTCTGCGGTCCATTTTTGCGTAGGATGCACGGTTTCGGAGATGTGCAGATCAGTAAACTCTTATCTAATTGATATCCGGCGAGGGCCTCTACCGTCATTAGCGCTCCATTGTTCTTATCTATTTATCTATTGTTCATTGAATACAGTCATTATCTATTCTTCCTCAGCGCATGCGTCGGATTATCAGTGCTATTGAATTATATTCCTTTGTTCCTACCTGCAACGCTAATCTGAATCATCAATAAAATACATTACCTAATTTTTTTACAATTTTTATTTACAAAATACAAAATCTTATTACTTATTATCTATAAAATAGGAGTGAAACATCTCATCCACTAAAATATCGTTGTACAATGTGTTCCCTGTAAATATACTCGTAAAACTATGCATTGAACATCACTGAAACTTATATAGCAAATACATTAAGCAATATTCGTCACAAACTGAATTCCACTCATTCTGAATCCTATCAACATTCTAGTTCCATCTTTTACAATTCCTTTTTAAAAACTCTAGATGACATCGTACATGTGCTCGTCCATATGAATCAAAATATTGACCGACGTCATTCGTATCGATATATAAAGCTACCCAATGTGACCCTGGTTTATCATCTGTATCCAAATTGCATATTATATACGTTGGTACGTGGGTGTACATGGGCAGTCTATTAGCAGCATAAACATTATTTTCTAGACTGGGGTGAAACTTTTTCAGATGTTGTACATCTAGTGTATCCATGATATTACTGCTATTAGTAGATTATTACAGTACAATCTACTCAATGACTAACATAGGATGATCAATTATAGTGATTTCTAAATATTAAATTGCATTATTTTGTGTTATACAAAACGTATTTGAGTCATCAATACACTGAACAAGACGCAACACGAAGTAATGCTGAGATAAGCAACAGAATGTGAGATAAGCTTGTTGACGCATAAAGTTACTATCAATTCCACTGCAGAAATTCTTTAGATTAGATTTATTACTTACTGGTACTATATAAGACCAAGTAACTGCAGTCATGGAGTTAGTGTATGGTCGTTTGACCGCATTGGATCTATCAATACTACATTTGTGTTACTTCAACGCATCAAAGGCCATGGATGTAAGTGTTTACTCTATAGACAAACTTACTTTTCTTTCTGTTATTTTCTTACGTGTGTGTGATTTAGTGTTAACAAATTATATTTAAATATTATGTGTGTGTATGATTAAACCGTGGTAGCTCAGATGGTTAGGGCAAGCTGTAAATTTCACAGTACGCGACCCGGGTTCGATCCCCGCTGGCACCAATTAAATTATTAATTGCAATTTTAAGTGTTTATTCTATTGACAAACTTACTTTTCATTCTGTTATTTTCTTACGTGTGTATGATTTAGTGTTAACAAGTTATATTTAAATATGGTGTGTGTATATGATTAAGCCGTGGTAGCTCAGATGGTTAGCGCAATCTGTAAATTTCACAGTACGCGACCCGGGTTCGATCCCCGCCGGCAACAATTAAATTGTTAATTGCAATTTTAAGTGTTTATTCTATTGACAAACTTACTTTTCTTTCTGTTATTTTCTTACGTGTGTATGATTTAGTGTTAACAAATTATATTTAAATATTGTGTGTGTGTATATGATTAAGCCGTGGTAGCTCAGATGGTTAGCGCAAGCTGTAAATTTCACAGTACGCGACCCGGGTTCGATCCCCGCCGGCAGTCTGAGAAAATTTCGAATGCATGTGAAATTTGCCAACACGCATTGAGGCAGCGCCGCGGACATTTCCTAACCATAAATACAAAGACAATAGCAGAAAGTGAAAAATTAAAAAAATACTTTTTTAACAATGACAGTCATTAGTTGATCAATAGTGAATGTGATTCTGTTTACTTAAATTACAAGAAGACAAGAGCAGAAGGAAGAAATGGGATGATGGGAAGTAATGAAGAATGAATTATTATGTGAAGTTTGTTGGAACAAACATATTTTTTGTCACGTGTAAATACTTTTAACATTTTGGTTCAAAATGACACAAAATCTAAAAAATATTAGATACATCATCGACATGGACGGATTTTACATTACATATCCTCATAAACATTTTCAATGTAGAGAAATGGCTATTCTAGACGTAAAATTATCTAATAAAAATGATGCGTTTATCGATCATTATTTGTTTCGGCCAAGTTATCCTTTCAATAATTTGTCGTCAAAGGACAAAAAAACTGTTCGTTATTGTGAAACACACGTGCACGGCATTCCATATTTTGATGTGACTGAAGAATTAAAATGTGCCTACAAACAAGAGAACATCATTCCCATATTAAATTGGTATATTAGAAATTTGTGCAAAGACGAAGTGATCGCATACAAAGGTGGTTCAACAGAAAAACAATTTTTAAAAATGTTGACGACGAATGATAGAATTTTTAATATTGAAGAATACAAATGTCTAAAATACAATGATTTGGTAAATGTCATAAATTTAAACAAACGTTATGTGTGTAATAAATAATCACAAAATTTTACATTGTTCTTGTGACGAAGTGTGGGTTTTCCCGTGGGGTAACACTAAATCATACACACGTAAGAAAATAACAGAAAGAAAAGTAAGTTTGTCAATAGAATAAACACTTACATCCATGGCCTTTGATGCGTTGAAGTAACACAAATGTAGTATTGATAGATCCACTGCGGTCAAACGACCATACACTAACTCCATGACTGCAGTTGCTTGGTCTTATATAGTACCAGTAAGTAATAAATCTAATCTAAAGAATTTCTGCAGTGGAATTGATAGTAACTTTATGCGTCAACAAGCTTATCTCACATTCTGTTGCTTATCTCAGCATTACTTCGTGTTGCGTCTTGTTCAGTGTATTGATGACTCAAATACGTTTTGTATAACACAAAATAATGCAATTTAATATTTAGAAATCACTATACAGCCACATTGGGTATAACCAGGGTCACATTGGGTAGCTTTATATATCGATACGAATGACATCGGTCAATATTTTGACATCATCATCATCAACATAAGGACGAGCACATGTACGATATCATCTAGAGTTTTTAAAAAGGAATTGTAAAAGATGGAACTGGAATGTTGATAGGATTCAGAATGAGTGGACTTCAGTTTGTGGCGAATATTGCTTAATGTATTTGCTATATAAGTTTCAGGGATGTTCAATGCATTGTTTTACGAGTATATTTACAGGGAACACATTGTACAACGATATTTTAGTGGATGAGATGTTTCGCTCCTATTTTATAGATAATAAGTAATAAGATTTTGTATCAGTTTGTGGCGAATATTGCTTAATGTATTTGCTTTATAAGTTTCAGTGATGTTCAATGCATAGTTTTACGAGTATATTTACAGGGAACAAATTGTACAACGATATTTTAGTGGATGAGATGTTTCGCTCCTATTTTATAGATAATAAGTAATAAGATTTTGTATTTTGTAAATAAAAATTGTAACAAAATTAGGTAATGTACTTTATTGATGATTCAGATTACCGTTTCAGTTAGGAACAAAGGAGTATAATATAATAGCATCGATAATCCGACGCACGAATAGATAACAATAGATAAGAATAATGGAGCGCTAATGACGGTGGAGGCCCTCACCGGATATCAATTAGATAAGAGTTAATTGATCAGCACATCTCCGGAACCGTGCATCCTACGCAAAAACGGACCGCAGATTCGTGATCAGAGCATGCCAAAACCTTCTTTTTTTAGGATCATGAGTTGACGAACGTTGTAATTGTACCACTTTTGACTCAGTGAGCCAAAACTGGTACAACGTAACTACTATTAAAACTACTTTTACGCATATTATCGCGTTTATTTTACTTTTAATTACTTTTTTTTTAATTCCCGATTACATCAGATTTAATAGACCACAAATCCTCGCGAAAGTAATGGTTGGGGCCGGCCCCAACCATTACATCAGATTTGATAGACCACAAATCCTCGCGAAAGAACACCGATTCCTACCAAGGATGATACGTGAGGCTATTGAAATTAAAATACATCCTAATATCAATAGAGACGGAGGCTGGGTACTACCACCTGCTTGGGATTCTATAATCAATAAAATTAAAACTAAACCCAAACATACCACTACAAGACCTCAGGACATAGTCAGTTCATTTTGCATAGATCGGACCATAAACAATAATTAAAAAAGCTGAAGGTACTCCGGGTTTAACAATGACATAGGGATGTCAGTCATCTCAGTCCCCCGTGACCATGGGTGCTGGAAAGCGCCCGAAAGGTCGGGAATTAAAAATAAAAGTAATTAAAAGTAAAATAAACGCGATAATATCCGTAAAATTAGTTTTAATCAATGTGTAGTGTTCGCGTAAATATAAGAAATCAAAATGAGAAGTTAATATTGTTTAAAATATTTTTATTATCTTACAATAGATGTAGGTTATTCAGGAATGTTTATCATTGAAACTATAGGTTTATGGTAATTAACGAGTTCTTCCGACAAACGATAATTTTCTATAAATATTATATATAAAGTCTGTATTTATTAAATACTCTAAATTCACGAAAGTTGCTAGCATGACGACGACTCATATAAATCAAAAGAATATGCTTCTTGCAATAAACCATATTATTGTTTATTTTTGTTATCTTGCAATACATGCGACTAAGTCTACACACATACTCATACTTCTAGTAGCACGCACACAAACACCGCACCGTGCCGAAGTCTGCCGAACCTAAACGACGTTAGACGATGTTTGGTTTTCGGGTCTTAGGTTTAATTCGTTACGGAATTTCTTAATTCGGTCGCCGCGCACAAAGCCCGCGATAAAAGCTATTCAATAGCTTAAAAAGAATTATCAAAATCGGTTTACCTATAAAAGAGTTCTCAGGTAACATGCATAAAAAACATACAGTCGAATTGAGTACCTCCTCCTTTTTGAAGTCGGTTAATATAAGGAACCATATCACCCACAACTTGTCTAGCTATTTTCCAAATTTGAAGTCTCAATATTTTTATTAATAAAATTGGATGAAAAACGAGCATACTATTCACCTGATATTAAGTAAATACTGTGATATACAGATACTTACCTACTTAAATACCCAATTACAAATCTAAACGCAGATGCGTTGTCACCCCTAAGCACCTATAATAGAAACCCTCTTAAAGGTCGACGCTTCTCGTAACTCCCATATGAAACACAGCAGGTGTATGAGGCTATTTCACGCTGGAATTCCGTGCGAGCGTGGTGATGATGGAGGAATGGAGGATGATGGTCAAAACCAAATTGTAAAGGATTCTTCTATGACAGCGCAACCATACAAATAAAAAAGGAAGGAAATGAAGGTTTTGTAGTTCTTAATCCAGAAATAGAAAGAGATTTTTTATTTTAATATAGATTACAAATAACACTTATTAAAACATAGTTTTAAGTGGCAAACAGAGCCCTGGGGACATAAGGCGCATAATTTTCTTTTAAATAAAGAACACGTGTTTTAGTTATTTTTTTTTTGAATTTAACTTATAAAGGCGTTAACTTATTAAATGATACTAATTTTTACGGATTTTATCGCGTTTAATTTAACTTTTTAATTATCGACGTTCTCGTTTCTTCGTTCGTGCTTGCGTTAATATAAGAAATCATTTACGCAGAATTTTACAAGGTATTAACAGTTATAAATTACTTTTATTTATACACATGGTATGTATACATACATGAGGTTTAATAGTGAGTGAACGTGTCAGTGAACCCATTGAACGCACGCATACCTTGTCTCACTCATTTATCTAGCTCTTAAATAGGCCCATATCGCTAACAAGACTACCGACTAAACACATTATAATATCTTCTATACGAGTATAAACAATAGAATGGGTTAGATCTGTGAGGTTTGGACACACTGCCAGCGATTTGTAACATTTTGTGGTTTTTTAATAATCCCATGACAGACAACCTGTGTCTGTTGATTGCCTAGTTGGTCTAGTGGTTGTCAGCGCGGCTGTTTATTATTTCATCCAGAGCTCGAATCCCGGGTTGGTCCAAAAATCAATTACTGAATTTTTCTGCCTGAGAATTCTCATTAGCAGCCCTGAACCAGAAAGTTGGCGATGTTTCACCCCCGTACCTCGTAACGTACGTAAAGGTTTTTGTCCTCCGCCTGATCTCTCTCCAACTGTATCGATTTGCCATCCCATTATACCATAAGAATAAGGGAGTAAAGAGTGCACCTGTACTTGTTCATACAATCGGGGACTATAAACTGCGCAGATGGCTAGTTTTCGTTAAGACTGGCCGCCGTGACCAGACAATTCGGTCTGGAGGACATTTCTTATTAGAAGACCTGTTAATAAATAATCTAATAAAGTTATAGGCATTTTTATCTAAAACAACCGATTTTAAGAAATAGGTTTGTATCTTTTACGTTAATGATGTTAGTCATATAAATAGTTAGAGTTAGTAAAAATTACTCTGCCCACATCCGCTTAATGAAATAAAACTATGAGCACCTCCCGCCATCCCTTAATTGCGTGCAATAACCCCGTCACCACTAATCGCAGCAACACTACTCCCAACACCACTAAACTAGGAAAGAAACACCATCGACGATAATACGTCACGTGTTCAGCCTCTACACGAGGCATTCTCGGGTGACGTATACACTGCGGTGGCTGACCACTACGTCTTAGTTAAATTTCGTTGGTGCTCTTCAAACTAGGTAAGACACACTATTTGGTTTCATTAAGCGGACGTGGGAAAAGTATTTTTTTCTAAATTTAATATAATGGTTCTCCGCAAAGTAATGTCTTATTCTATTAATTAAATAAATACGTGGGTGGTCTGAAAAGTTTCTCATGTAACAAAAATATAAGACATTTTCTCTTTAAAAAAATATGTGACAAACACGTTATTTGGACATTTTCATAGCTTCTGCTATCTCTCTCACTTTAATTCGGCGGTCGTTCAGCACCATTTGGTGAACTTTAGCGATGTTATCGTTAGTAGTTGCAGTTTTTGGACGTCTCGAACATTCATCGTCTCCCAAGCTCTCACGGCCACGTTTAAATTCAGCTGCCCAAAATTTCACTGTGGTAAATGATGGTGCAGAGTCCCCATAAATAGAGTCCACTCATTTTTATTTGCGTGGGCGTATTGCCTTTCAAAAAAAAATTATTGACAACTTGATATTCAATTTCAAAACACTCACATCGACTTAAGTTAAAAAGAAAACATTCTAAAGTGTTCCCGCTGTCAGTACGCCGCCGTACTTTTACTAAGAAGGCCAATTAATCAGTAGACGGTCTAATGAGCGAATATTTCATTGTCCGGCTCCTTCTGCGATGGAAGGATAAGGGCTGTCAAAAGGTAGTTATATATATATATATAATATGTAGAAGACATGTTAAGTATAAGTATATCTACTTTTTTAGTGCTTTATTATAATATATATAAAAAAATGACTAACATAATACGATTTCATGTAAAAATAATTACAACTAGCGACCATCCCTAGCTGCATCTAGATAGAATCTATTAATGTGGCGTTATTTAAATTTAAGATAATTTATTTTAACAAACTTTCGTTTTTTTTTAAATAAAATTTTTCGTGAAAGATATAACCTAGATCCCTCCTGGCATTACTCTCCATTTGCTCGTAAGGTTTTATTCTGAGACATTTGTTATTTAGAGATAGACAGGAGGACAGACAGACAAAAATTTAAAAAAGATGCTGGTTTATGTCTTAATAGAATTCCAATAACTTCATGAGAACACAACTAAATATTGCAATGAACGTTACGTAGTAATGTGCTGCCGGGGATCAAACTTGAGTGCTCACGTGCTATTAAATTTACGACAATCGTTTAGCCTCTAAAGTATAACGGCCCTAAAATGTTCTGTTTCTTCACAATTATCATCCGTCTTTAAAAAATCTGCTACTGAACAAAGATCTTGCTTACACTGGAACTGTATATGAAATATTTTATATTTATGGAATATTTCTTAGCATTTAATATCATCAGTCTTACGTGTCAGCAGATAAATAACAGGTCATTTCTAACTTTGAAAGTCCACTAATTTAACTTAATTAGAAACTGTTGCTAACCTAACCCTTCTACAAGGGTTAGGTTATCCTATAAACTACGTCTAGATCTCAAAAGCTAACAAAAAGTGGTAATAAGTTTAAAAAAAAATAAACATTATTATTTATGCCCGGTCATTTGCTCATCTTCTTCACTAAAATTACATAAAAATTCACTGCCGGACTTCTCCCATCGTAGAGAGGATTTGCCACAATCACCACGCTTGGCAGACGGATTGGCGATACACATACATATCACAGTTGTGAGCACCTTTCATTTATTACACTGCTCCCCATTGCCGGTCTGGGCATGTCATCAATAAAAAAACTAATAAGTTAAAAACTAAGAAACAGTAGATTACCAGTATTTAATGATACCTAACTCAAATAATCTATAGGTATAACTTCGTTATAGAGATATTTCTAAGTAATATTTTAATTATATTACTTGAGCTCTTATATATTATTATACAAATTCACTTTAGACCTTTAGTCAAATTTCACAGCCAACGCCTCAGTTTAATAATGTCTTAAGAAGACTAATATAAAGCACGGCCTAGAGAAACTATTTAAATAAGCCCGTATTCAATCCTTCCCCGCCGAGTGCAGACCAGCATTAATAATTCTCTCAGACTCATACGACAGTCGCAGTGTTCATATTATTATATTATTGGGATCTGTATTGGACAACCCTAAGGACGGTATCTTGAGACGATAGTGTAGTACAGGAGTTGACGTGCGACTTATGCATGGGTATTTAACCACGTTAAATTATAATTTCGAGTAGAAAACACCTATAGCTTTTAAGTTGTACGTATATCTACAGAAAATGTAAAAACTGTTTCTACTATTTCCGTTATAGACTTTAAAACCATTCAACCGAATTAATAAAAAAATTGTGTGTATTTGAATCGGTCCTTAAATGGTTTTGAATGGGTTTTTTGGGACCGGTAGGGGGCGCTTTTGTCGAGATCCAGAAATCACCCGCGCAAAGCCGGGAGGTTTGCTATTTCATATTAAATACTAGGACCGATGCGGATGCAAAGGTAAAACCTTTTTTTTATAGAAGAGGGGGCAAACGAGCATGCGGCTCACCTGATGTTAAGTGACTACCGCCGCCCATGATCAACCGCAACACCAGGAGAATTGCAGGTGCGTTGCCGGCCCTTTAGAAAGGAGTAAGCTCTTTTCTTGAAGATCCCCAGGTCGTATCGGTCCGGAAAAATCGCCGGTGGTAAACTATTCCACAGAGAGGTTGTACGCGGAAGAAAACTCCTTTTGAAACGTACTGTGGTGGAACGCCAAGCATCCAGATGGTGTGGATGGTATCGGGACGTTTGCTGCGTAGTGCTTTCATGAAATTTGGCGGCTGGGATTAATCCGAACAATTCCTTAGATCACTCTCCATGGTATATGCGAAATAGAATGCGAAGAGATGCAACATATCTTCGCAGTGCCAGTGAATCGAGCCGATCGGAAAGCACTCGGTCGTCGACAATTCGAGCCGCTCTGCGCTGGATGCGGTCAAGTGGAAGGAGCTGGTACTGGGGAGCCCCAACACAGAGATAGGAACAGTATTTCATGTGCGGCCGAACCTGCGCCTTGTAAATTTGCAGGCGGTGTGCCGGCATGAAATACAGTCCCGCTCTGCTGAGCACGCCAAGCTTTTTAGAGGCCAATTTGGCCTTCTCTTCCAAGTGACCACGAAACTGCACGTCACTCGATATGTCAACGCCGAGGATTCCGATACTGGCTGAGGCAACAAGGGGAGTGCCTTGAAACTGAGTAGATACGACAAAGGGATTCTTTTTAGCGGTTAACGCGCAAACTTGTGTCTTCTGGGGGTTAAATTGGACTAGATTTAGTCGCCCCCAATCCGAGACTCTGTTCAGCAAGGACTCGACTTCAGACACAAGTTTGTCCCGGCACTTGGAGACGTTTTCCCGAGAAATATTGGCTCGGCCGCTGTAAAGAGCATCACCAGTGCTGTCATCTGCATAGCAATGAATGTTACGGGTTTGCAACATATCATTGATATGCAGAAGAAAAAGCGTTGGCGATAGCACGCAGCCTTGTGGAACACCTTTTGCTAGTATCATAAACAGAGCGGAGTAAAAGCCTAAAGCGCGTGCTTTTACTTTACATGTATTTTCCCATAGACAATTTAGTTTTTCGTTATTTATTAATATCTTTTAAAAAAATTCAATTTTTTTGTTTACAAACCTTGTCTGGGTTGAGCTACGAATATTGCAGAAAAAGGTATGTAAATTGGCCTACGGGCTACAAAGAATCATATTCTTACGCCATGGGAGCTTCGCTCGCTTCGCTCCAACAAAGTATACAAAGAGGTTAAAATGATAATTAAATATTTTATTGAACTCACTGCTATTATAATAACACTGTCGCTTAACAACATACATAATATCATAAAATTCTGTCAGAACTATCGTAAACTTCGATGGTAAACAATAGTAGTAATAAGTAAAGATTTAACATCGTAATATTTTGTTTTCTTATACATACTGCACTATCTCAGGAAGTTTTTCTTCACCGCTGTGGTACCAACTGGTAAATCATCGCTTAAAATTGCTTATGTACTGAAAAGTGAAGCCCAAACGAACTCAACCCGTCAGCCATTGAGCCACCACGGCTCTTATTTACACCAACGCATATTAAATGCGACATTGACTTCGTTTATTCCGTTCCTACAGTACGCATACTACTAAAAATAACATCTGGATAACATCGAACATATATCACCAGAGAGTATTGTTCATTAGCCGAGGCAGTTGTTAAAATTATATTGAAAGCAATACAAGATATTAACCATTTTAATACTACAGATAAATGTGTATGGGTCTTGGTTACACTTACATTTAAGTGAATAGCGAGTTTGTTGTCATACTTAATGTATGATTTGTAAAAATAACGTTATTGTCTCTCTGACTAGAAGGGTTGTCTCAATCGAAACATGTCGTCCGCAATGAGGGAAATTCGAGCCATACGGCGAGCACGAGGCGCAAGACACAGGACTGTCACACGGCACACTTGGTAATATCATTCGGTAGACAAAACATTCGCAACGTGCTGATTGGGTAGAGGTATGTTGAAATTCGAGATCCTAATACGACTTCCTGGTTTTAATACTTTGATTTAAGTAATATATTAACGTAAATTATGTTATTTATTAAAAGTAAATTATATTAATTAATTATGTAAATTATGTTGCTTTATACACTAAATTCCGTTTTTCGTGTTTATTTAGTATTCATGAAAAATTCAGCAAAACCGTAAATTTATGGAATCGCCATGGTAATAAAATAAGAAAATAGTGTATGGCAAATCGAATATTATAGTTGGATAAAATATAAAAAAATAAAGTAAAAGTATGATAAAAATGAAAGCAAAATTTAATGTCTGCGGAACTTATATTATATCATATACAAAGAATGGTTAAGAATGAACTATAATTAAGTATGAATTTTAATAACGTGTTGATAATGTATTAAGAACTCAATGTAAATATGAGGTCATTTATACGAGTATATTTCACATGAAAGTAAGCACACGTTGAATTATCATACGATAGAGTTATGGCAAAAGTTTAAATATTAAAAATTAAGATTTGCCTCGTCTTTTTAACAGAAATTGGAACCAAAAATAAATTTAACTTTTTAGTTAAGTTGTTAATAATTGATAATGCGCTCAAATATCAAATACGCTAGTTCGCACTTTAATAATGACCAGCATTAGTAGAAGGTACAAATCTACATATTGGGGTGTGGGCATTTCTTGCATCCCCGTCTGAGATATGTGTCTTAAGTCCCCCCGTGTCCGAAACTGGGGTGGCAGCAGAGACGTAGTTAGAAACCTTACAGATATTATACGAAACTTATTAATTAAATTAATTTTTTTTTGTGAATTTTCTTTCTGGAGGAAAATAATATGTTTTCATTTATACTTAAAGATAAAATGTTTTTTTTTAAATAAACAGTCAAATATTTTGGACTCACACAAATGTAGACTAATTAGAGAATACAAGACTCTGGTTCTAAATAAATACATATTTTTAATCATATTTTTAAAGATATTATTAAATATAGCAGATAGCATATACGCTGTGCTGAGATCCTGCGCAGATAGCTCGCTTAGGTTAAATTCTAATAGGTTAATAACTTTTTTAACGTTATATGATTATACTATGATTTTCTACTATATCTTGGAGGCAGTTTGCAAACATAAATTGTACAAGGACAAGCATCACTTGTTCCGTCCGGGATACGAACGCGTTGCCCCCAGGGCAGCCACTCATTGCTAAGCCACTGCGCCATGGAGCTGTCATAAATAGGTCAAACTATCATATTATATTGGTCATTTTTTTCAGCCAATGCCTTTAAATCCAAAAGATGTGCATCAACATAATCGTCGCCACGTGCCTTCAGCAATGCTCTACTGGAAATAGTCCTCTCTCTCTCTCTCTCTTGAAAGTTAGCACCATTTTAATCTCACACGTTAACCTCAAAAAATATAGATGTAAACAACTGATTTTATTATATTTTAATGCATACCAACGGTCTTTTAACTTAAAATTTTATTTTCGAAATTGACTTTGAAATAAAGGAACCTAAGTCCGTCCCATTGATATAAATGTTTAAGGTATGCAGATGCGGTGCTGCCGTGATAAGTTAATTCCTACTGGCCGATCCCTTACCCGTATCAAAATTATAATGGCGCAGAATATGCTAGAATATGTGGCCCGTCTTCCTTTATTGAAAATTTAATGGTCCTACATTAATATGTCTAAAGTTATGTGGGAGAATTGTTGTGTACTAGTGTTCGTACCATACGATTTTTTGATGTGCCCTACCATCGACTTGATTCCGTAATTCAGAATGATTAAGGAAGGTTAAGGAGTCAATTTTAGTAAGCTATACGAAATTGATAAAAGATTAGTGATTAGTGATTTAGTGATTAGATGCTGTAGTGCGTCAGTATGCCGTGAAATATAACGATTAGTCTCTTTTAAAGAAGGAAATACTGGCGCAGGAACGGATTAGTAAGTGATTTATTATGAAAGATTCACTGTTGTAACCACATATTATGTTTTGTTTTTCGTAAAACAAATATGGGTTTCATTAAGAAATATACCAACAAAGGTAAATCTTGGTGAAAAAATTATATTTTTGGCATATGCGATACACATTGCAAATTAAGCGACGATGTTGTGAAAACAGACTTATCACGGAAAATCAATACAAAATAAAAAACATCATCAGTACAAAATAAACCGTGTATCCTTCTCCGCTTTAAGGGGCAATTGACTAATTTTCTTAGAATTGAGAAAAAGACTGTTCCTATCTGTAGAATATTTATTGGCCGTAAATTTATTTTAAATGAACAGTCTATAAGAAATAGAACTTAAAAAAATAACCAATCAATGAAAAAACTTTTTATTTCTAGGGGTTATTTGAGCATTCAATATTCATTATTTTTATAATATCATTCCTTAATCAGTTTTGGAATTTGAAAACTAGTATATTGATGACAATGAAAATCATTAAAAAGGTGCTCCCTTTCATCTTCGCTAACCTCCCACGATCCAACAATGTGTCATGAGCACAAACATGTATAGATCACACTGTAGGCGTCGCGTGGGCTTTTCGAAAGTCCTATACATATTGCTTACCTACGTGCCAAAGCCTAATCGCCAGATAACCAATCTTATCTGACCTTTCCGCTAGCACATAATGCATGGTAATCGTGTTGATAAGACGAAAGACTTAAATTTTCAAGAGTTCTATTAATCTGGCTATTCAGTTGATTCAATTTGATACGGCACGTTCTATGTTTACTGTACCATAGGCGATGTGGGAATATGTGTCGGTGAAAATTATACAATGTAATATTAAAATCGATTTGAATAGGAGATATGAGCTTTCTAAAAGTTCAAAATTGTATGTGTTAAAATCACGTTAATATCAAGGAGTACCTGTATAAGTTAGTATAACGGGCGAGATGTCTCTTCCGTGTCTTAAAAGTGACAACGTACTCCTGATATGTTTTTAAAGAATGGTTATAGACGTTGTTGATATCCGAGCATATCTTGAGAACGCAAAGCTACCTAGGGACTTGCTTCTATTCTCTCTGGGTATGTCATTGTTAATTTGCACGTATTGATAAGCTCGTTGCTTATTATATCCCTCATATATCCAGGTCAAAATAATAATAAATACCTCAAGGCCGGATTTCGGACAGGCTTAATGGAAACTAGTTATCTGCGCAGTACAAAATTAAAGTGCTCCAGTGTATGCGCAAGTACAGTACTCTTTATTCTTTCACTCTTATAGTCAAACGGGACGGTAATCAAACATACCCGGAGGGAGATCAGGCGCAGGATCTACGGTTTTACCACTGCTTTTCGTTTAATGGAGGTGAAACACTGCCAGCTTCCTGACTCCGTGCCGTTACTGAGAATATCTCAGATTCGAACCCAGGATCTCATGATCAGTAACCACGTTAACGACCACCAGAGCAACGAGGCAGTCAAGTCGAAATACAAAATTTATAACCTGTAAGACTTTTCCTTTGTAATTAATATAATACGTCATTAATTTTCATAACACGAACTGATTGAATGTACCTCGATTACCAACTACTTAGTTATAGTAGTAACTTACTACGTGGTAAAGCCATTCTGCAGGTATACAGCTGTAGCACGGCTTTATCACGTAGAGTATAAGTCGGCTCGACTGGGGAAGAATATCACTCTCACAGAATACCAGTGTAAGTGGTGAGTGTAGAGAACCGGAGACGCCATTTAATTTTATCATGTTTTGTCTCGAGGGAGACCACGAGGAACTGGAAAAGAGGGACTCCATATTAGTCCCCAGAAGTGGCAACGCATCTGCATTTTGATCCTTAATTGAGGATAGATATAAATGTCTGTGTATGCCTCGGCATCCACTAACCATCAGGTGCTCGTGTGTAACTCTTATGTTTTAAAAAAGTAAAAATCTGTTTATGTTTACTTAGTAAGAAGGTGGTTCATTTTGAGCCTAAGGTTTTTAACTTACGTTTACCAAAACCTTTGAAAGTAATTACAAATTTAAGAATTTCGAATTTTTTATTGGAACTTTCTGTGTTTAAAATATCTGTGTAAATTTTACAAAGAGAATTTTTAAATATTAAGGTCTGAAGTTTTGGACAGGGAATTGTACACAATATAGAACATGGCTTAGTTTTGGTAAATCAAATATAATTTTCAATTAAAGGCGTAACACAGACACTCATATCCAATACTACCACTAGCGAAATTAGCCTAATGTGGGGGCACGACCCCCTCCCACCGACCCATCTCAGCCGGCCCTACTGTACCCGGAACTTGTGCCACATGTGTTCCTAATACCCGGGCATTTGTCAGTCTGTAATTACGAAGTGATTTTACTTTCGCTGTCCCTTACTTAAATCTTAATGTTAGTTCGGTCCACAGTTTACTTGAGTGAGCTCCAATTTAATAAGCGAAAGTTTCAGGGAACTTTTATAAGTAATTACAATTTTTATTCAGTTCACTTTAGACTAATATAATATATATTTTAAAATTTGTCGCTGGATTTAATTTTTTTGTTCCCAGAATCTCGCACTGGAAGGGCACTAGGGCTAATTCTCCCATTCTAATACAATTTGGAAGAGACTTATGTCTAGGGTGAACGAACATAAACGTAAAAGAAAACGTCTTGAAATTGAATTATATAGTTTTACGTAGCTCATGTTCCGAACCGAAATACCGAATAGTGCCATAAAAATTAGGTACTTTTTATTTATCGTTTTAAATTTTCTCGCAAAAACGCTAGCCGCCATACTGTTTAACTGACAGTGAGCGGATTGTTGCTACTGTTTTATCGTTTAAATAATGGTTAGATTTTGACACGCACAGGTGATGCGATTTTGTGTATTAAGTGCGCATGTAAACTATTAAAGAAAGCGAAGAAACAGTTGCTTCGATATTGATATAAACCTCAAGTTACTTTGTTTCACTTAGGCGCCTTATAAACTTGGGCGACTGACGTCATCAACATATTGTGAAGAAAAAATCTATGAAAATGAAAATCCTGAATAAAATTGTTGAAACCGTCAAAACTCTTGCATTATTGAGATTTGAGGCACACATTAAAAATATTCTTAAAATTGAATTATAAAATTTATAATGCATATTTATGAATAGATATCAACATTACTCATTTACTTTTTACAAAACCTATCATTAATACGTATTTTTTACTCAGTTCAAAATACCCTATCGAAGGCAATGTCTACTTTTCTAACATAACAGGCCGATGCCACACTAGGCATATAAATTATTTATAAAAACAGAATACCAGGTCTTATACGCATCAGGTTATAGGAGTTGACTTTCTACTTAAAAATCACATTTAAAAGTACCTATCTCAGCGTGTACCGTTTTCAGTTTCTGCTAACTTCTTTGTGGAGTGAAAAACACTATAAACCTTTTCGTTTCAAAATTCTCATCTGTGTTTCCTATCCTCCGTTCAATTGTACAGTGTGCAGTGATTGACTGTAGCGCTGCCGGCCGTGAGATCGATTTCCGCATAAAGTCTAAATGGCCCACAAATAATATATGTCTGTTTATTTTTGTACGATTTATGCATATAAAACGCCCCTATTTACAGGAGAAATTCATCGTACAGTAAAATTCTTTTAAATAATGAGTACAAAATTCGCATAACTACGTGTAAACATTCGAACAAATAGATCGGACAAATAAACGGGAATCGGTTTGTACAGATAGGCCAATAAAAATGCTGACAGAGTTGAGCAAATTGCAGCAATGCCGAATCAAAAATGGAGGGAAATTGAAACGTCAAAACGTCAGCATTTTCATTGCTTTCGACCAGTATTCGTACATACGTAATGTTCACGTATTACGTTTGGTTGGGTTGGTGGTAAAATGGATTTGTTTATTCCTTCAATTTAAATATGTTTGTCACATTTTTTTAAGAATACAAATACGCTATTTTTTTTTTGTCAAAGTACTGTGTTTCACTTGTTGATAACAGTATCCTATTTTATTGTTAATTTATTAACTTAACATTTTTATGTTACATTGTAATAAAAATCTGAAACTTAAAGTTATCGCAATCCTTCCTCGCGGTTATTTTATAAAACTCAACTGACAATAGCCTTACACATAAAAGATCATCATTAGTAATGATGTTAGACGTAGGAATTATGTACATGTGATGTCTCAAATAATATATGTAGTTTAATTTGAGTGATGATTTTCTCTTTAGTTTTCAAAATAAAATAATATTCGACTTCGGGATAAATTTGGAAACTATTTTAATTATTTTAGTTCTTTGAAGTCGGTTTATACCTTTTTTAACCGACTTTTAAAGGGATGAGGTACTGAATTCGAATGTTTTTTATGTGTACCTCGGAACTTTTTTCCAGGTAAACCGATTTTATGATTTTTTTTATTTGAAAGCTAGTGCTTCTCCTGTGATCTTATATAAATTTTATCAAGATCTGACAGTAATTTTTGAGTTATTTTTAATAATGCGTATAATAACTTCGAAAACATTGATGATGTTCTCATTTTATTTATATTGAAGTCGATTGTACGAAATTTTTAATGTTACCAATTACTACTAAGGAATATTTCCTTACAGTAAAGTACATTTAATATTAGCCTCTATTTTTATGACCATATTGCGTTTTTATGAACATTTTTTACGTCGTAGAGCCACGCTGCAGCTATATATTATAGTTGTAACACGAATGGGTCGACTCAACTGGGGCAGGACCACGCTCTCACAGTACACCAACGTAAAATAGCAGCGTAAGCTGCTGTGTATCGTATGGTGAGTGTAGATAATCGGAGGCCCTTTTTACTGGAATCGAGGCATTCCATCTTAGTACTCAGGGGTGACAACGCATTTGCAATTTGATTTTTAATTGATTATAAATGTGGATGTCTATGGGCCACAGTATCCACTTACTATCAGGTGGACTGCGCCATCGTTTGTTGCCCAATGCTGTAAAAAAATCATATATTCTTGACTAAGTTAATTAATATAAAATAATAATAACTGTTGATATATACACTTTGTAAATCTCTAAATTTTGTATTATTTTCTATTTATTGTTTACGTCTACTTCTTTATCTTTTAAATTAAAAATTTATCATACAACCATAACTAAACATAGATATTCGTAGAACATACGTATAGAACTAGACCTACATTTATAAAATTATGTATCTGCATGATACTGGCGAAATATACTTGTACTATCCCTTATCATTATTTCTGTAACTATCATATATCTTGCAAATAAATTATTATATCATTATACATATTAAGGAAAACATACAGTTTTAATGAGAACCTCCCTCTTTATAGTCGTTTTAACATAGTCAAATAAATTTCAAGCAAGTTATGTTGTAACGGATGTATTTTTATATAATTTACCATTTAACAATACTTCGAAAATATTGAGAAGTGTTCATTGTATGGCAAATTAGACTTTGCCGCATTATAACTCTTTCATGAAATTAACCTGCTCAAATGCGTCGCATTCATAAACTTTTAATTGCCATCAACGAATTTCAGACCCATCGAAATACTGCATTGTTTAATTTTCGATTTCGTACCGGAATAACATTTGAAACTTTTAATTTCAAGTTCACTTGTATTCTAGGGTTGATACATATAAATTAAAATTTGTGACAGTCCTAAATATCTAATCTAAATACTGTGGCCATATATTTTATTACCGTAGTGTGAGTGTAGAGAACTCACAACGAGGCATTCCATTTTAGTCCTCAATGGTGACAACACATTTTGCAATTTGATTCTTTATTCATGATAAATGTACCTGTTTTTACCACAACATCCATTTAACACAAGGTGAACTGAATGGTCGTTTGTTACCCACCATCATCATCATCATCATTACAGCACTTCACAAGTCCACTGCTGAACATAGGCCTCCCCCAAGTAATGCCACAAAGCACGGTCCTGAGCCACCTGCATCCATCGACTTCCTGCATGTCTTACCAGGTCGTCACTCCATCTAGTGGGGGGTCGCCCTACACTACGCCTAACGGTACGAGGCTGCCACTCGAGAACCTTTTTTCCCAATCGGTTATCGGTTCTTCGAGCTATATGGCCGGTCCATTGGCCCTTCAGCTTACTAATCTGTTAGGCTATGTCGGTCACTCTGATTTTACTGCGGATATGCTCATTTCTGAGTCTATCTCGCAGAGAAACTCCGAGCATAGTCCTCTCCATAGCTCGCTGAGCGACCTTGAGCGCCCTCCAACGGCCAGCAGTAAAGAACGACGTCTCAGATCAGTGAGTCATCACTGGCAACACGCACCGGTTGTACAATCTAGTTTTCAGAGTTTGAGGTATACCTGACGAGAAGATGTGTCGTAATTTCCCGAACGCTGCCCAGCCGAGTTGAATCCGTCGATTGACCTCTCTGTCAAAGTTGGACTTACCTAGTCGGACTATTTGTCCCAGGTAAAAGTACTCGTCAACAATTTCGAGCATAGTGCTCCCAACAACTGCCGGCATAGGTATGACATGGACACTAAACATGATCTTTGTTTTGTCCATGTTCATCTTAAGACCTATCCGTTGGAAGACACCATTGAGGTTATTGAGCATAGTGCTTAGGTCCTCCAGTTAGTTTGTTACCCGTACATGAATAAAAAAATTACAATTGGGATTGACTTCGAATATCGATAACAATTTCATAGACAGATTTCCGCACGATGTTTTAGTCCAGGTGTATACTCATATTTCTTATATGAGTGCATTATTTTAACTTTGCACAATTATAAAAATCCTGTCGTTACACTTCGTCGATTTTTAGCGTTTAATACGTCTAAATATAGTATGTAATTACGTGCGTTCTAGTAATAATTTCGATCTTTACGTTATAGACTTTAAAGTTACAACATGAGACAATAGTTTGAGCATGAATTACATACAATTTTGTTAACAAATATTAATTTGACCCTGTATAGAACTTTATTAATCTGTGATAGAACATAGACTACTTAGTTCAGCGATTGTCAATATTTTTCCTTTCAAAACATTGAAATTGTTTTATGTTTAAATTCGTTCTAGGTATACGAAAGTCAGTTTATAAAATTGGTAGAATTGTTTTGAGCTAGTACTAATGTCGTTAATATCCCACTTTAAATATTTTAAAATATAGACTTTCTGCTGCAACGTGAATATATTATGTCACATATTGATAAAATGTATTGAACGTTTTTCTATACGTTGTAAAGCGTAGCTGTAGTTATATTATGGTTGTAGCATGAATGTGTCGGCTCAACCAGGGTAGGATTACACTATTACAGAATATTAGCATAAAATAGCAGCTTAATGGTGTCGCCTTTCGTATGTTGAATGTAGACCGAAGACCCTTTTTACTGGAAACAAGGCATTCCATCTTAGTTCTCTGGGGTGACAACGCACCTGCGTTTTGATTCTTATTCGAGGATATCCAATTAGATAAACCGACAAATCCAAGTTCTCCCCCCATTAGCTAAACAGAGATACAATTATATACAATATATATATAATATAATATAAAAAATATAAAAAAAAACATATATATATATATATATATATATATAATAACAAGTAGATATCTTGAGCGTATCCACTTACTATCAAGTGGACTGTATGCACATTGTATTATCATCCTATAAAAATAATTAAAAAAACAAATTAAAAAAAATCTTTAAGAAAAAGATATGTACTTAACAAATTAAAACTAAATAAAGTATATATTTTATAAATCATTTTTACATTTTATTAATATTCTTAAAATATAAAAACGGCCAATAGCGTGTCGGGCGACGCTCAGTGTAGGGTTCCGTAGTTTCCCGTCCGTCACAATAAGTGTTCCCACTTATGAGTTTAAAGGTGGGTATCCATTATGTTCGCGCTCCAGCAGCGCTCCGCGCTCCTGCAACTGCTCCCGGTAGTGGGTACTGTTGTTTCCATCCAAGTTCAAAATGATTTTCCTAGAAAGTCCTTATAAAGTTCTACTTTTCAGATTTTTTTCATATTTTCTAAACTTATGGTTCAAAAGTTAAAGGGGGACACACATTGTTTTTTTAATTTTGGAGCGGTTATTTCCGAAATTATTGACATTATCAAAAAATGATTTTAATAAACCCCTATTCATTTTTAAATACCTTTCCAACAATATATCACACGTTAGGATTGAAATTAAAAAAAAATATCACTTTCCCACTTTACATATAGGGGGGCTACCCTAATAACACATTTTTTTTTCAGTTTTTATTTTACCACTTTGTCCAGTCCACCTGATGGTAAGTGGATGCTGTGGCCCATAGACATTTACATTTATCCTCGGTTAATCAAAATGCAGATGCGTTGTCACCCCTGAGGACTACGATGGAATGTCTCTTTTTCAGTAAAAAAGTAATGGGTGAGAAAAAGCGTCGAAGACCCCTTTTCTCATCCATCCTCACCATACGAAACACAGTAGTATTAAGCTACTATTTTACGCTGGTATTCTGTGAGAGCGCGGTCCTTCCCCGGTCGAGCCGACCCATTCGTGCTACGACCATAATATAGCTGCAGCGTGGCTCTACCACGTATATATGATTGTAGTCAAGCATCAGCTAGTAATCAGAACTGTCAGCTGACCATTAGTCCATACAAGCGATTATTTGTTGTCTTCGTCACGCTTTGCAGGCAGATTTACGATCGTAGTACAAATTATTTTTTTATATATTGGAGGCCCTCATACTAATCTTTTTCTTCTTTATAATAATCAGCCCTTAATACTGCCCTTAACACTGCTCGACAAATGAACGAGACGGCTCCGTGCCGTGTGGCTTACCATTGGCATTGGTTGCGTTTGGCAGAAAAAAGCGCTAGCAAGCACTTGTAAGCAAAATGGCGAAACTAAACAGTTTTCGGCCAGGATACGCTTGCTAACTTCAGTAGCGCTGACACAATCCGCCATTTTGCTTATTTAATTTGTTTGTTTTGAAGTAGAGTTTATAAGTTGTTTTATGCAATATTAGTTTTAAGTAATATAATGACATGAATTTTTAATAACATATTATACATGTTATGAAAAATTCATGATTGGTAAGTTTTTAATATGACTACTTTACAAACATACGAGGGCGGCACTGAAAATTTCGGGAATCAAGGAAGTGACACAACATTACTATTTAAAAATGTATTTATTGCTTTTCGAAGTATTATCCGCGAAATTTGACACATTTTTCCATACGATGGAACCAATCATTGAAGCAACCATTCCATTCGGAAGTTGGGTTCTCCAAAATAGCTGTTTTGTAGGCGTACACAGCTTCTTCAGGTGATGAAAATCTCTGTCCACGCAATTTATTCTTTATTTTAGGGAAAGTATAGAAATCATTAGGGCTTAGGTCGGAGCTGTACGGCGGATGGTCTAATAATTCTATGTTTTCTTGCTCTAAAAACTCTTTTGTTCTGTGTGCGGTGTGAGAACTCGCATTGTCGTGATGGAGGATGATGCGGCGATTGCAGTTCTCTTTACGGAGTTCAGAAACGACCTGTGCCCAACAAATGCCAGCGTACCATTCTGCATTAACCGTTCTTTGTCCCTCAAGAGGGATAGTCGTAACATGGCCGGTTTTGGAGACAAACGTGGCCACCATTTTTTTTTGCAACACTCGGTGAACGAACAATTTTTGTTGGTTTTAACTCATTTTGGAACACCCAAACTCGTGACAGGTTTTTTGTTTCGGGTTCCTACACATATTTCCAGGATTCGTCATCTGATATGATATTGTATACAGCCTTTGAGTATCCTGCATGGAATCTTTCGAGAGTTCTGACGCACCAAGTAACGCAAGCCGCTTTTTGCTCTTCACAGTGCGAATGCGGTATCCATCGGGAAAACAACTTTTTTACACCTAATTGTTCATGCAAGATTATTTGTATTTAAATAATGCCAATATATAAAGTTGCCTAAATTTCGCGGTATGTCACATGACGATCTTCCTTAATCAGCTTACGCACAGCATCAACGTTTTCTTGGGTGACTGCAGTTTTTGGACGACCTTGACGGGGATCATCACTGAGCTTGACACGTCCACGTTGAAATTCAGCAAACCAGCGATAAATTGTGTTTTTGGATGGGGCTTCATCACCAAATGCAGAAATCATCCGGTCAATACACTGTTTTTGTGTTAAAACACTTCGAATGTCATAATAAATCATCGCTCTTGAATTTTTTCGAGTCAATTCCATTTTCTCAACAACTAAACAAGTTTGACAAAACCTTGTGACAAGACCGAGAATCTTTTTTTTTAAATAAATAAGTGGTATTCGATTTTTAATACTGAGTTTTCAATTAAAAAGATTTTAATATGACAGGAACAGTGGAAATATTCCATTCCCGAAACTTTTAGTGCAGCCTAGTATATTTTAATTAGGTTGGGTTCCCCGGTTAAAACCAATTTCGTGTCCTAGAGGAAAATAGCTACTTACGATTTGACAGCGCTTACCGCTTACGATCGGCATTTTGCTTACAAGCGCTTGCTAGCGCTTTTTCTGCCAAACGCAGCAATTGAGTTGCGGCGCTAAAGCCCGCGAGTGGTTGGAATCCGCACGTGCAGGTATTTGTATGGCCTACAAACATTTGTCCTTATGCAATTTATTTTTGTGACTTGCCTCCACGGGAAGGGGTAGAAACCTAGAGTGGAGATAACGTTTTTATAACAAATAGGAAAAAAAACATCAACAAAAAATGTTGCCATAATCATCTTGCTTGACAAGTATAAATAAAGTGACGTGGCGGGGAAGAAAATCCATTACCTCATTTTGTCCCAAAGGTGTTATATGAAGCGTAAGCTGTAAGAAATACCACAAAGATATTTTATACGTGGTAGAGCCATGCTGCAGTTATATTAGTAGTATAGTTGTAGCACTAATGGGTCGGCTCGACCGGGGAGGGACCACGCTCTCACAGAATACCACCGTGAAAAGTACAAGCTGCTGTGTTTCGTATGGTGAGTGTAGAGAACCGGAGACCCTTTTTTACTGGAAACGAGGCATTCCATCTTAGTCCTCACGGGTGATAACGCATCTGCATTTTGATTCGTAATTGAGGATAGATGTAGATGTCTATGGGCCACAGCAACTACTTACCATCAGGTGGACTGTGTGCTCGTTTGTCACCCTATCCTATAAAAAAAAGATCTGTTGGCCTCTGATATATGGCAATATAACTAAAGTATTCGTTGAAATCTTATAACATTTCATAAAACGCATTATTATTCCCACATGTCACTTAAATATAGTAATTTAGATATATCAAAACGGGTGACTCACGTCACGCGTCGCACAATGCAACAGTTGCATAAGATTCGATGAAATGTATCGCATGCAGTCGTTCACATTCCGCTTCGCATCCCACACAAGTTGCCAAACAATGACAACATTAAAGAACCAATTACCAGTCACAAGCGCTATCACTTACTGGATAACTGCGACATATATTTGGTGTAGTGGTTTGTTGTTTTTATAACACCTATATATTAAAAACATCATTTTTTATAATTGACTGTCTTTAGCATGATATTAAACTATTTGTTGGCGACGCGCCTATTAGAATATTTCAGTTTATTAAGTCAACCGATGACGAATAACTTCTCAAAGGCATATTGTCCAATAGCAAGGTTCTGATAAGAAAATGCTTAGTTAAATCTTAAAGAAATGTCGAATTAATGATATGAAGGTCTTGGGTTCGACTCCCAGGCCGGACTAGTTTATTTGTTTTCCTAAGTAATATCGCTTAATAAATTCACAAGGAATTTCAGATATAAATTATGTTACCGGATTGTTTCCCCGGTTGAAATCATCTTTCCAATGATGTAAATTCAAAGGAATATTAAAGTGAAGTTAGAGATCGGATTTGTTCCCCGGTCGAGATGATCACTCTGTGCATAAATAGAATTAACGGAAATTAATTGCATAAGTATTGTCTTATATAAGTTTGATATGTTTTGTACGAAAACAAATGCCTATTTGCCATGATTGATTTATGAGAACATTCACTTATATTGTTATCTGATAAGAAACATGATAACTGATAAGAATCTGATTAGAAATAGTTTCCTACAGTTTGAAAATTGTGTAAAAGCATTTATTCACCCAATATTGTTAAAATTGGTGTATATCAGACTTTCATTTTTTCTGATAGCCGAGAGCCGTGCAAAAGTTAGTTGTTCAAATAGTGTGAGTTCATAGACGCACGCTAGCCACGTACGCGAAAAATTTAAATATTTGTAATTTCAGCAATTTATGTAAAAATGACTTGTAAAACATTTCAGGTTGATTGTACGTGCTAAAAATGTGAATTCTGTGTTATTTTTATGTGAAAATTCCTGTGTATAAGTGAAATAATGATAGTTTTGTATAAGAAATTTAAAAGTGTTTTAATAGTGAAATAAATAGAGAAAATGTAAATTAAACTGTTGTATTGGTTAATATATGTATAATTTCAAGTGGAAAACATTGTTTTAACTTTCTATGTTAAATATTTAAGAAATTTCGACTTTGAACCTTGAGTAAAATAGGCACACTTTGTTAAATAAATAATAGGTTTTTCGTGATATGAAAATGTAATGTATATCGTAGTGTAGATATTGTTTTGTGCTATCTATACAGGTAAATTATGTTGATGTATGACTTATGCAAATAAAGTAATTAAGTAAAACGTGAGAGAGTAATAGAACAAATTCATGTAATTAAGTTGCGCAAGCGCGCGAATGGCGCGGCTCACTTTCGCGTATAGCTCTGGGGTAGCTTAGTAAATGAGTTTTATTGCAATTCGTTCTACGAGTGACGACCTGGAACTACCGGAAGAAAGAAAACCGGGATTGCGGCTTGGGGCGTGTGCTCGCATGGGGCACGTATCGCAGCCAGGCGCAGGTGCCTAGTGAAGGCGCTCATCGTGGCCAAGCAGGGCTTGGCATTTTTCCTGTCGGGCAAGCGTGCTCGGCATTTCCTGTCGGACGACCGTGTCTGGCATTTCCTGTCGGACGACCGTGTCCGCCATTTCCTGTCGGGTCATCAGAGGGTGCAAGAAGAAGAAGCATCCACCGCTGCTGCTGCCAGGCGAGGGTGCGCGTGGGCACCTGACTGCATCGCGGCCGGAGGAGGGCGCCTTGGACAAGGCGTCACCGGCAACTGGGCGGCGAGCGCAGCATACATCCCGACCACCTAACGGTGCCAAACGGTTGGGCTCTGGCACAACACCTTCGGGTGGAGCAGTTCTCTCGAGCGAGACTGCGCTTGCACTACCGCTCGACTGTTTCGTCATATTCCTTGGCGGGACAGTTCCTAAACCTTTCCTCCATTCCATCCCTGCACGACTCCATCCCTGGACGGCTCACCTCGGTAGGTCCCGTTCAGGATTGATAAGGCTGATAGGGCTGTTAGGGTGGTAGTAGGGTTGTAGGGTTGGGAGATAAGGGGGGGGAGGGGTAGTGGTGTTAGGTTGGGGTGTAGAAGGGTTGTAGGTAAGGGGTTGTAGGGACCGTAGGCCAACAATCACCTTCCTGCAAGATGAAGAAGGCACAAGACCAGACAGGGAGAAGCGAAGGGGAGCAAGACAAGGACAGGGCTCTCAAGAAAAGCTAAAGAGGCGGAACCATCTGGAGCGACCACAGCTACTGCGTCGAATGGGGCAACTCCTTCAAGTGGAGCCACCACCGACATGTCCACATGCACGTGGGACTCAGGGACGTCCATGGCAACGACAAGCAACAGGACGGACACCAGTGGTACGCAGGCCAGCACCGCACAACAATCCGTTATATCCAGGAGTGAAACGGTAGTCGAAAAAGTAGGTCAAAGGACCGAAGAAGCGGCATCGTCAAGGACAGTAATCGGGCACACTAATGACAAACGGTCACAGAGAGGTCATCGCGATCGGCGAGGCTGAAAGCCGAATTAGAGGCGCGGATTAAATTCGAACGCTCAGAGCTCGAACGAGCACAGGCAGCTGCTGCCTTAGCCAAGTCTCAATTGGAGTTGGCACGACTCAACCGAGAATAGGAGATCGACTCGAGTGAGGATGATGAAGAGCGGAATACCCAGGTGGAACCTTTCGTAAGGAATTGGGTTCAACAGACCATAATGAGCGCACCGGTTAGTGTAACGCAACCCGATATTACTGATAAGGAAGCGTATAAAGGATCACGCCGCAAAGGGGCGGAGATCGAGCGCAACCAAGGAAATGCACAGAAAACACACGCGAGTGAGGTGTCAGAATTGACCGAAGCGATTGTGAGTGCAATAAAAATAGCGGGTAAAGATAAGTCTTCCCAGCTTCATTTCCTCCAGGATTTACCGGTGTTCGATAGAATTCACCCGGGTGAATGGATAATTTTCAAAACGGTGTTTGACGACACGAGAAGCCAATTTTCAGGGGTGCAGAATGTCGCACGCCTTAGGAGGGCATTAAAGGGCACCGCTAAGGAGGCGGTTAAGTCGCTGTTATTTACTTTGTGTGAACCTGAAGAAATAATGAACGCTCTCGAGAGAAGATTCGGTAGGGTTGAGATGCTCATTCTAGCCGAAATCGAGAATGTAAAGCGTATGCCAAGATTGGCAGAAGATTGCCGAAATATAGGATCTTTTGCAAGTCGTATTGCGAACGTGGTTGCCACAATACAAGCGTTGAATCAACCACAGTATTTATACTCACCGGAGTTAGTGAGCCGCATAGTGGAGAAACTCGGAACTATGATTAAATTTAAATGGTTTGAATATCGAGCTCAGTATCCTTTGGAGCCAGAGTTACAGAGGATGGCCAAGTTTTTAAATTTATTGAGTGAACAATTTGGAACGTCCTTAAGCAATGAAAATGCGCCTGAAAAACGGAAGCGTCCTGAATTCAGGAAGCAAACTGTACACACTGCAAAGGGATGTGTACGCAGCTGTGCCAAGAGCGAGCGCTATATGCGCCGAAGTAATACGAGCGAGCGTCTAGAACGCCGAAATAATAAAGGGCACAACCGACAAGTGGTTATGACAACCCAGGACAAGCCTGTAAGTCAGGTAACACATAAGTGTGTTATTTGCAACAAGGAGCACTCTATAGTGAGTTGTTACAAGTTTAAGGACATGAATATTCGCGAGAAATGGGACACAGTCAAAAAAGCGAAAGTATGTTTCCAATGTTTGTCACCTAACCATAGGAGGTTAGAGTGCAAAGCGAAAAATTGTGGTGTAGAGGGATGTAGAATGTCACATCATCGAATGCTACACCGATACCCCAATGAAAATACCTCGCCACAAAGGGACGAGGGGGGTAAAGAGGCTCAGATTACAACTGTTAATACAGTGAATGCACTGGCATGTGCATACTTAAAGATTATACCGGTCGAGTTGTATGGACCTAAAGGAAAGGTCAAGACAACAGCTCTTCTGGATGAGGGATCGACCATGACACTCATAGAGGAGTGGATGGCTCAGAAGTTAGCGCCTCACGGACGTAAAGAGGAATGACGTATCGAAGCCGTGGGAGGTAAGCGAATTAACGACGACAGTTCGTATCGCTTAAACGTTAAGATAAAAGGCATTTACTCGAATGACTTAGAAGAGATAAGTGTACAAACAATTAAGTCACTTAACCTTTCTCCTCAGTCAGTAAGCCGAGAATTATTACAACGGTGTTCTCATTTGACACCGATTAAGGATGAGTTGATGTATGAGAGGTCCAGACCTACCATATTAATTGGCCAGGACAATTGGCATCTCATAGTTACTCGTGAATTAATTTTAGGAAGTAAGAACCTACCTGTAGCATCGCTCACCAAACTTGGATGGGTTTTACATGGTCACATATCGGGTGGTATTAAACCAATCAAGATTGTTAACCACATTTCCACCAAGAAGGAGGAAGATATGGATAAGTTGATCAAAGATTATTTTAGTTTGGAATCTCTGGGAGTGTCTGCGCGAAAGCCCGCGAACGACCCAGAAGAACGAGCTTTAAATATTTTGAGCAAAACGGTACGTCGTATACCTAATAATAGGTACGAAACTGCTTTGTTATGGCGCACAGACAATGAGTGCATGCCGTCGAATAGAGCGCAGGTTGAAAGTCGCCTGCTTAATATCGAAAAGAAGCTCGACAAAAATAGCGAGTTGAAAAAAGAATATGAGATGCAAATTGAAAATCTCATCGTTAACGGTTACGCAGAGAAAGCGAACCATATTTCCATTTCCCCACGTACGTGGTACCTTCCCTCACTTCGCAGTGACTCACCCACAAAAAAAGAAAATAAGGATAGTTTTCGACGCCGCTGCAAGGACGGGCGGACGTTGTTTGAATGATGCATTGTTAACCGGACCGGACTTATTGAAGTCGTTTTTTGGAGTTCTGCTACGATTCAGAGAAGGAAGCGTGGTAGTGATGGCAGACATTAAAGAAATGTTCCTGCAAGTGAAAATCCGGGAAGAAGACAGGGATAGCCTTCGATTCTTATGGCGGCACAATCGTGACGCGCCACCGGAAGAGTATAGAATAACGTTCACAGAACGTGGCAGACGACGCCACTAGAAATTTTCCTTCCACCTTCGATGTAAGTCATCGCTGGTTTCAAGGACCTGAATTCCTCAGGAAAAGTCCTGATTTATGGCCCAAACAAGTGGACACCATAAATAGCTTAGAAACAGGTGAGAAAAATCGCCAAAGGGCGTAAATGCGCTGAGAAAGCAAGAACCGTTAAGTCTACCCGACTACGGACGATTTAGCAGCTTTAAGAAATTCCTTGGGGAAACTACACACACTTTACAAGCGGTAGAAAAATTCAAGAGTTTAAGAAAGTCGGTTAAAGGACCCGACAGCGCAGCCGAAAAAGTCGGTTATGTGTTCCAACAAAGTTTTAGCAAAGTCGGTTAAAGGACCCGATGGCGCGTTGGACATAGCGCTCTTGAAAAAAGCGGAATTGTTAATTTGGAAGTTCGTTCAAGACGAGTGTTTTTATTAAGGAAATAAAATGCTTGAAAGCAGGCAAAAGCGTTGAAAGAAGTTCACGCTTAAGTAAATTATCTATGGAAATAGGAGAAGATAACTTACTCCGTTTAAATGGAAGTTTACCTTTTAAGTCTAATTTGACCGAGGAAAGTAGAAAACCTGTCGTATTAGACGGTAAACATGAAATCGTTAAAATGATGATTAGAGAAGTTCATCATCATTTTGGACATGCCAATCACCAGACGGTGATGAATGAGGTGAACCAGAAATTTTACGTCTTGAACTTGCGTAATGTAGTACGAAGTGTGTCACATCACTGTCAGTGGTGCAGGACATACAGGTCAAAACCGCAGAACGTGCCACAAGAAAATATTCCTCTGGAGAGAATAGCTCATCATGAACCACCTTTTACATGCTCAGCTGTGGATTATTTCGGACGTATGAGTGTGACTATAGGAAGGCGACACGAAAAACCTTGGGGTGTTTTATTCACGTGTCTGACCACCAGAGCAGTACATCTGGAATTAGCAGCCTCATTGACACCAGCGTCAATGATAATGGCATTGAGGCAATTTATCGCCAGAAGAGGAAAACCAGCCGTTATATACAGCGATAACGGGACGAATTTCAAAGCTGCGAATAAAGAATTATTGAAAGCATACGAAGAATGCCATGAGGGCATGAAAAATGAGTCATTTAAGAAATATATTAAATGGAAATTTATACCTCCGGGAGCACCGCACATGGGTGGCGCCTGGGAAAGGTTAGTAAGATCGGTTAAAATTGCGTTGACCGCTACGCTCAAAGAAAGGAGCCCACGGGAGGAGGTTCTGCATACGCTGCTTTTAGAAGCAGAGCATACGGTAAATTCCAGGCCTCTGGTAACATTCAGTATGGATAGTCCTGAAGAGGGTTTGACACCCAATCATTTTCTTCTGGGACGCTCATGTGGTGATCGACCACCTGGATTATTTTTAGAGCAACATCTGACGGGTCAACTCAATTGAAAAGCTGCACAGAGGTTAGCCGACCATTTTTGGACAAGATGGCTCAAAGAATACATGCCTACCTTAATACCTCGAACAGGTAATAACGGAAAGTTCATGGAACCTAAAGAAGGTGATATTGTTTTGATAATAGATCATTCGTTGCCACGAAATACGTGGCCGAAAGGCAAAATTAGTAGAACGCTACCGGGACCAAACGGTCACACCAGAGTGGTTGACGTCATTACTAGCACAGGTATCTTGAGGGAGACCTACATCCAGAATAATAGTCCTGGTACCCGCGACGCCTCCCAAATAATGGCGCTTACGCACGGAGGGGAGATTGTTGGCGACGCGCCTATTAGAATATTTCAGTTTATTAAGTCAACCGATGACGAATAACTTCTCAAAGGCATATTGTCCAATAGCAAGGTTCTGATAAGAAAATGCTTATGCTTATATGATTCTTTATGATAATGCTTATCTTAAAGAAATGTCGAATTAATGATATGAAGGTCTTGGGTTCGACTCCCAGGCCGGACTAGTTTATTTGTTTTCCTAAGTAATATCGCTTAATAAATTCACAAGGAATTTAAGATATAAATTATGTTACCGGATTGTTTCCCCGGTTGAAATCATCTTTCCAATGATGTAAATTCAAAGGAATATTAAAGTGAAGTTAGAGATCGGATTTGTTCCCCGGTCGAGATGATCACTCTGTGCATAAATAGAATTAACGTAAATTAATTGCATAAGTATTGTCTTATATAAATTTGATATGTTTTGTACGAAAACAAATGCCTATTTGCCATGATTGATTTATGAGAACATTCACTTATATTGTTATCTGATAAGAAACATGATAACTGATAAGAATCTGATTAGAAATAGTTTCCTACAGTTTGAAAATTGTGTAAAAGCATTTATTCACCCAATATTGTTAAAATTGGTGTATATCAGACTTTCATTTTTTCTGATAGCCGAGAGCCGTGCAAAAGTTAGTAGTTCAAATAGTGTGAGTTCCTAGACGCACGCTAGCCACGTACGCGAAAAATTTAAATATTTGTAATTTCAGCAATTTATGTAAAAATGACTTGTAAAACATGTCAGGTTGATTGTACGTGCTAAAAATGTGAATTCTGTGTTATTTTATGTAAAAATTCCTGTGTATAAGTGAAATAATGATAGTTTTGTATAAGAAATTTAAAAGTGTTTTAATAGTGAAATAAATAGAGAAAATGTAAATTAAACTGTTGTATTGGTTAATATATGTATAATTTCAAGTGGAAAACATTGTTTTAACTTTCTATGTTAAATATTTAAGAAATTTCGACTTTGAACTTGTGAGTAAAATAGGCACATTTTGTTAAATAAATAATAGGTTTTTCGTGATATGAAAATGTAATGTATATCGTAGTGTAGATATTGTTTTGTGCTATCTATACAGGTAAATTATGTTGATGTATGACTTATGCAAATAAAGTAATTAAGTAAAACGTGAGAGAGTAATAGAACAAATTCATGTAATTAAGTTGCGCAAGCGCGCGAATGGCGCGGCTCACTTTCGCGTATAGCTCTGGGGTAGCTTAGTAAATGAGTTTTATTGCAATTCGTTCGGGAAGTTCGGGAAAATAGTTCGGGAATCCTTCGGGAAAGTACGAAAATCCTTCGGGAAAAGTGCAAGACCAGCAGTCAATAAGAAGAGTATAGGGAAGTGATAGGGAAAAGTGATTACTCTCTCACGGAACGGTTTGAAGATAATTGCTGTTTTATTCCCAAGTAATTCATCCCTCAAGTTATACAGTCCACATCGAAGAATTAAGGCGTTGGGACCGGGACGACTTCGGAAGACCCGTAATCCCCGTCTGAACCTACTCGCTGAAAAGGAAGAGGTTATCGCCCTTGTGTGTTACTCCGTTGCGGAGATCACATACGTTGTTCCCGAACCCAGCGTAGGCGTTATAGGAGGCCGGATCGAGAGAAGCCTCGATTCCTCCCTTCTGTTTCTTATTCGAACGTTTAATCCCCGTTGGTCCTTTTCAATTGGTCCTTCGCGGCCAGATCAAGAGGACCCCCGAACCTGGGTTCCTTTTCACTATTGTATTGCGGTTTGTAGTGTTCGCCCAGTGCAATTGTAGACTACTATAGGTGGACTGTGTGTTTTATTCACCTTTATTCTATTAAATAAAAGTTCGAGCAAGGAAGGCTACAGATTCTTTGTCACCTATGAGGGCTAAGGTGAATTACCTCATAGCCTGTAAATATGCTGCCTCTCTTTACCGTTACACCGGAGTACCTACAGCTGTACAGCACTGCTATTTGGGGTTAGACATAGGTAAGAAGGTTTTAAATCCTATTAGGAATCTAGGCAGAAAAGCAAACCACCTAGAACATCTGTAGCGATTTTTAATTTAAGTTGAGAATGATTTGCACTTGCCGTCAGGTGGACTGCTAATCCATTTGTCATTTTCAAATAAAACACTTTAAAAAAATATCTCTAAGACGTTTAGTTGAAAGCCCATGTAGCAAGCTTCGGCGCGTGCCTTTATCGATATAACTCGTGAAATACTCCATTTGAAACATAATTATAAGAATTAACTTCTACACGTATCACTCTATTGAATCCGCCGGTGGGCAATCTATTGGGCTTGCAAGGCATAAAGCGATACGTTCACGAAGCAAATGCTGCGGCAATATTAGAACAAACGTATCGTTATTTATAAAAACTTCTCTGTGTTTTAATAATAGGGAATTAGTTTGCATTCCATTTTGCTTTCTAAATGACCTCACATAAACTAGTTGGATTTATTATTAGATTTTATAAATGTTTATATTTTATTTATTTAAAATAAAATTAGTGGATTTAAAATTCTGTCGAATCACCCCATTGATTTATTTTTATCACCGGCTGGCAACAGAAAAGGACATCCTGTTGTAAGGTTCTTTTTTTAATACAGTGTTATTTCCAAGTATAGGTTTTAAACGTAATCAATCAATAGATAGTCGTTATCGAATCGAAAATCGATTCGAATTCATAAGCCTCCTCTCAGTAACAGAAAGGCACGCGAGACGAAACTGATACATCAATGTTGCATTACGGAATATCCAGTCATTTATACAATGACACGTTGTGTCCCCGGGACAGTAATTTCGTCCATCAGTGCCGCCCCTAACTTTCTTCTATTACCTGCGCACTGTATTTTGTGCGACGAAGATGCTCCGACGCTTTGAACGTAGTAGTTACGATGAAACTCTCTTAAATGCGTGAAATAGCGTGCGGTTAGAAATTATTATGTAATTCAATTTATTCTGGATCTTCAAATTAGGTGCATTAAGATGTTTATTTTTGAAGAAGATTTCTTTATTATTTCTTAACAGATTGTGACAACAATTCGTCACGCAAAGGCGTCAACCTCAATTTTTTTTAAAAGCTAGTAATAGGGAAATAATAAATGTTTTCTTGCCCTCCCGTAACTTTTTAAAAATTGAGGTTCGCCCCTTTGTGGCGTCAGCGACGAATTATAGTACAGTGGGTTTTTACCAACTGTTGGGCGTGGGCCACTCACGTCGTATGGAGCAATTGCATTTACTGTCACGATTCGCAAACGTTGGCTATATTGACAATTACAGTACTAGACGTAAAACACCTTTAATGCTACCTTACTTTTAGTGCCCAAGTGTATGCGCATACGCAGGTGTACTTTATCTTAGAGTCTGACGGGACAGCAATCCGAAATGACTAATTCTAGACTGCTACTAAGAATTTCCCGTGGGAACCGTGGACCAGGAAAAGTACCTCATGAACACCAGTCGTATGTAAGACCAACGTGACAATCAAGTCGCATCTTTATAAAACCTATGGGACGAAATAGAGTGACGGATTGTCTTACGCCTTTAGCCCCCCATGTCAGATAAAAAGACCACAAGACAAAATCATAGAGACATGTATAAATGTTGTATGAGAGTTACTCCATCATTATATCAAAGTTTTCCCCGTTTATCTTCTCTTTTGCTTCCTTTTATATTAGAGGACATGCAACTAGCCGGTTATTTCGGTATCAGAAAAACGAAATCTCGCGAGAGAAAATATGATGTACTTCATTATAAGTTTGATTCATTAAAGTAGTGTAAGAAATCTTTCTAGTAATACATTGCCGATCTTTCTAGTATTAAATTAATGGGGAAGAAAGGTGTTTTTATTCTATGCTTGGGAATCCACAAATGAAAAAAATAAATCACAAACCCAAGCCCACCATGAAGCATTGTCTTCAAGATACTAAAAATACATCCTGCTTAGATTGGTGGAAAAATTTATAATTTTAGCTGAAAGTAGCCGTGCTCTAATATAAGATTAAGGCGTTGAATAACTTAGTTCCCTCGTAACCATGGATGCTGCAGTCTTCAAAACGTCGGGTATATAAAAATAAATAAATTAATAATTTAATTAAGTTAAATAACACAAATCAATCCGTTAAAATTAGTTACCTACATTAAAAATGTTTACTATTCGCGTGCGTTTAAATAGAAGAAATCATTCATTGCAAATTGTCATCGCAATATAATCTTTAGATGACATTCTTGGGAATTACATTATTTATTTATATAATTACATAGACCTAATAATAATAAAAAATAATTTAATCAATAAACAATACACTAGCCACACAATAAATTATAACTTTCTGCTAAGTACGAGCAAGTTCAATGCCGGACCCCACATGAAGCCTTATTTCGCAAGTCATGCCCAAATGAGTCGATCCTATTAACGATATAAATACCCAGAGATAGCATCGCCGGCTCTTGTTTCATCATCTAGTATATGTAGTCTTATATTTCCTGGAAGGTCCAATTTTGCACAATTAGAGGCAAATCACAATGTCAGACATCTGGATATTTCCTAATTAACAAGAGACAATATTGTGTTGATGATTATGGTTACAGCCCATTAAAAATTCGCTGCTGAACCTTGGTTTCTACGTCATTGTTCCTTGGGGGGGGGGCTTATTTTCCATATATGTCAAGCTTGGTAGCCGGGTAGTCAACCGTAGCTTTTATTACTTTTTGCTCTTATTATGTGAGATATTAAATGGGGTATCATCAAAAACTGTTGCGTAGTTAATATATTTAGATAGTGATTCTGAATTTACACTTGTAAGTACCTACCAAGAGAATCATCATCATATTTTTTATTTGTGCGACATAGAGCCGCGTACTATTTTTGCAGCACGAGCACAACCCGGGAAAGACCACGCTCACACAGAATACCAGCGTGAAATAGCAGTATAATAAATGTATGTAACCGGAGAACAGAACCGGAGAATATTTTTATTGATTAAGAGGCATTTCATCATAGTCCTCAGGGGTATAAACGCATCTGCATTTAGATATAGTACGTTTCTAGGGCAGGCGGAAAAAAGTACATTGACCTCAAGTATTATGTTAGCATCGAAACAAAACGACAGTTAATGCTTCCATACATTTCTTTATAGATTACGTTTCGTTATGCGCTATGTCTCATGGTACGGGGTAGGGTGAAGTAAGCGGTCATTCAGAGATAATAAACCCTTTTTCGACGCGATTTTAAAATAGGTCTCACTTCGTGCGTATTTAAGAAAGCGGATGGAGCAGAACTCATTTCTCATTCTGCTTTGTCTTACGTGTAGATAGTTTGAGATTTAAAATTTTCGGTTGTAGTAGTGGTTTTAATTTTGTTAGTTGTATTACTACGTTTTGTATTTAAGTTTTTGTTATTGTTTTGTGACGTTTTGTATATTATCACTAGTATGAAAATGAGAACGAATGATTCACTTGAACTTCATGTTGTTCCTAAAGAATAAATTAACAGACAATGTGGAGTGTGGCAAAATATTTGGGCAGTTTGCAGCTAGTAAAATCTTGAAATAAAAATTGAAAACAATTTGATTTTGATTTATAAATTACTTTTATAACTATTAATACTAAACAAGTGGTAAAATTAATTTTTTTTACAGAAGAGGGGCAAACGAGCATGCGGCTCACCTGATGTTAAGTGACTACCGCCGCCCATGATCAACCGCAACACCAGGGGAATTGTAGGCGCGTTGCCGGCCCTTTAGAAAGGAGTACGCTCTTTTCTTGAAGGTCACCAGGTCGTATCGGTCCGGAAAAATCGCTGGTGGTAAATTATTCCACAGAGAGGTTGTACGCGGAAGAAAACTCCCCTTGAAAGGTACAGTGGTGGACCGCCAAGCATCCAGATGGTGAGATGGTATCGAGACGTTTGCCGCGTAGTGCGTTCACGAAATTTGGCGGCTGGGATTAATCCGAACAATTCCTCAGAGCACTCTCCATGGTATATGCGAAAGAAAATGCAAAGAGATGCAACATCTCTTCGCAGTGCCAGTGAATCTAGCCGATCGGAAAGCACTCGGTCGTCGACGATTCGAGCCGCTCTGCGCTGGATGCGTTCAAGTGGAAGGAGCTGGTACTGGGAAGCCCCAGCCCGAACCTGCACCTTGTAAAGTTGCAGGCGGTGTGCCGGCATGAAATACTGTCCCGCTTTGCTGAGCATGCCAAGCTTTTTAGAGGCCGATTTGGCCTTCTCTTCCAAGTGACCACGAAACTGCACGTCGACGCCGAGTGATATGTCGTCATCGAAAGTCGAGTTGGACGCAAAGAAAGAGCCTAGAAGATCGGCTTTCTCCTTTGCGGTATGGGCCAATGAGTCGTCCTCCCTGTGCAGAGATAGAAGAAATGGCTGACAGAAATTCCCCTGGCCAGCCTTGGCGAGAGACCAGAATGCACGGGTTCCCGAAGAAAGGCGAACTAGTTTCTCGCCAATTATGCCTATGTGCTCTGACTTTGCCTTGGCAATGACTCTTTTGAAGGACCTAGAGGCGGAGTTATACTTCTTTTTTAGAGCGCTGGTGTTTACATCCCGGGACGCTGATGCATCAGCCTAGGCTTGGTAGCACTCCTGCTTATAGCATGATGCTATTTTACAGGAGCGACCAAACCATGGCTGAAATTTGCCTCCAATAGGCACCACAGAGGAAGGAATAACGGAAAAATACCGTGATGACCACATCAGGACAGAATCCGCAACAACGTTGGGATCACCCGGCGAGAAGCAAACCCGCCCCCAAGGGTAGGATGCAAAGAAAGACCGCATCCCATCCCAATCGGCTGACCTATAGACCAAACACGGCGGCAGCGTGCAGAATGCAACTGCGATTTCAGCATGAGTGGCACCACACTCCGAACAAGACATTGATCCGAGGAGCCTAAAGGGGCGTCGACGGAAGTCTGATATCAGTCCGGGCGAGAGGTCAGCAGAAGGTCCAACAGGGAAGGTGCATGATCCTCCACATCTGGAATCCGCGTAGGCGAAGTAACCAGTTGTGTCAGGCCATATGACAAGGCAAAATCATGAACAGATCTCCCCGCATGATCGGTTAAACGTGAACCAAGCCATTCGGCGTGATGGGCGTTAAAGTCGCTGAGGATCACGATCTCTGCGGAGGGGATCTGCTGTAGCAACGAATCTGTAGCCATTTGGACGTGGTCGAAGAGTCGGTCTTTTTCGGCATTACCGCTATAGGACCTATAGAGGCACCCGTAGATGCGCGGATGGTCGTCGCTGTCTACACGTAGCCAAAGGATGGACAGGTCCGAACCTTCAAGTATGCCGAGGCGTCGAGAACAGATGTCCTTTCTGACGTAAACGCAAACTCCAGCCCGAGTCACAAAGGAGTGTTCCAGTTTTTACCCCGGGTAGGAGAGATACGAGACATCAGCCGAAGAGGACACCTGCGTCGCGGTCAGAAAGAGCAGAGCCGGCCTCGCCGTCTCGAGATGGTAGTGGACGGCGTTTAGGTTAGAGTGAAGTCCCCTGATATTGCAGAAATTCACGGACAGCGTGGCAGGGGTCACCTTGGTCTTGTTGCTCTGATTGCCCCGAGCAGTTGTAGTCTTGAGCGGAATTTGCCCCCCCCCCCAGAATACGCGGGGCAGCCTGAGCACCCACGCTCAGAAGTGGAGAAACATGATCGTGAATGCACAGCGAGGGATTCTCCAGGGGTGCTGGTACCCTCCTGGGGTAGTCTATCATCATTTAATTCCGCTACCATGTTGATGGTGGGGGGGGGGGGGGATTTGGGCCTCCGGACACCTGCACTCACCATACGAAACGCGGAAGCAGAGCTTCCACTTCACGCCGGTATTCTGTGAGGTCGTGGTATCACCCCGGTTTGAGCCGGCCCATACGTGCAACAGCAAAGCTGCCGCGTGGCTCTACCACTGTAAACTTGTTCAACCGACTTAAACATAAATGAAATGAGAACATATAATAAAATACCTTTTTGAAGCCGGTTAAAAAAATAGATCCTCCACCGTTGACAAGTATTCCCAAAATAGAAATAAGGCTGTATATCTTAATAATCGTTAATCGTTCGTATTTCAGTAGTTTGAAAACACAATATAAAAATGGTGATTGCAGAAGATACAGTTTTGGTTACAGCTTAAAGAAAAACTTTCATTACCTCTTTTTATATAACATAAGGGTGACATCCGAACACACAGTCCACCTGGTGGTAAGTGGTTGCTGTGGCTCATAGATATCTACATATATCCTCGATTACGAATTAAAATGCAGATGCGTTGCCACCCGTGAGGACTAAGACAGAATGCCTCGTTTCTAGTAAAATAGGTCTCTCTCTCCAGGCGCTTCCCTTATAACTGCAAAAAACTTGCATTATTTACAAAAGTATGGTTTCCTTAAACAAGGTAATGCATTTTAAAGTGCATACTAGTGTTATCAATTTTAATGCGATTCTTTGATTCAACTACAATATTTACATAGTCTGTGATGTTTTATCACACAATGTCCATAATGTTTCCCTTTTTCACCTTACTTATTAAGGTAGTAACAATAAAGTTTAAATAAATAAATAAAATTTCAACTTCAATAGGTTGATGAGATTGAACTAAAACTTCTTCACGCGAAGGTTTCGCGTGAGGGTTTCGAACAGAAGTAAAATGAATTAAGAATAAATAACCTGTGTGTCGATGCTGGTCACACGCCTCCTTTCGTTTCTGAGAGAGGAAACCCTCTCAGAAGTGAGAGGATGTCTGTACCCTGCAGTGGGACGTATATAAACTGTAACTTCAAGGCTATTTAGAAAAAAATATCGGTCATCATTCACTAAATCACTGAAAACAGTAGACATAAATTTAAAACTTTTTAAAAACCCAAAAGTGCATTTATTCTGCTCATTTTATAGTTTATAAAACATTTTTTGAGAATAAATTGCAAGGATTTGACCAGTGAGAAACCTGTGCTTCGTAATCATATATAAAAATACTGATAGAAATTTTAAAAATGCAACAGCCAAAAAAAGACTTTCTTAAATCCGATTTATAAAAGAATAATAATAAACTCAATTACTGTTATTGTGATTTTAGTTGCTTCCACACATTCCACACATTCACATCCACATTTTCAAAACAGGAAATAAGAAAGTCCCAATAACCTGCCAATCACATCGTTCCGCATACATAAACTCACGTCTTTTACGTGGTAGAGCCACGCTGCAGCTATATTGTGGTTGCAGCACGAATGGATCAGCTCTACCGGGGTAGGAGCACGCTCTCACAGGATACCACCGTAAATTAACAGTTAATGCTGCTGTGTTTAGTATGGTGAGTGTCTCTACACTCACCATAAAAAAACGTCTAAGGTTTTCTAAGTTTTGTAATATTTTCTACTATATATAAATTTAATGGTTTTTTTTTCATATAATATTTGTTTATTACTGTTTAAATTATTCATATTTAAATTTACTCGTAAGTGTACCAATGTAATATAGCACCCATGGCTAGGGGGGACTGTGATGCTTCACGTCCCGATATCATTGTTTGCCCGTTTTCACTTTTATAATATAAAATTTTGGGCCGATTTTCGCATAATGAGCTTACAGTAGTATCGAGAGATCAGATAAAATACTCAGACCTGTGCTAGGGTTACATCAAAGCTTTTAGACATTTGATGCTGCGAACGAGAGTTCGCGTTGCAAGAGGCGATCAAGGCAAACCTTCTTTATAACGGGATTTACCATCAACCCTAAACGAGCGACTTATAATAAGTAAAAAAAAGATTAAACTTAGGTAAAACACCAATCCTTGGTAAATCGATAGTTAAACGTTCCTACTTTTTATGGAGTGCAGTTACATTTATCGTTGTTGCATCTGCACCTGTGCTTACGCAAACACTTGTTCATATTAATCCTGTTCCACGCAGATATTTATTCTCCTTTGAGACTTGCCACTGTGATCGAATTTCGGTCCGGATAACATTACTTATTGATTAAAATGACTCATACCCACTATAGTCACAGAATAAATAATAGTACGCTATAGTTAGCAAAGAAAATCACAAATACTGAACTAAATAAATAGTGCTGTAGCTGAATTATTAATTCATTTTATATTTACACTGTAAACAGTCCGGAGTGGATTCGAAATTATTCTTATCGCACCACCTACCGAAAAGGTCAGAAAAGCATCGTCCGAACCAGCTAGTTTTCTTGTATTAAAAATTAATACTTCTAGCAAAATTGCACTGAAAAAGGCCATTCATTAACATACACTTCACTATTTCGTTAGCTAGAAGACGCACGTGCACGTTCTCACGTGCCTCCTTTGTCGGCTTGCGACAAACCATTGCCGACGACGCGCGATCTTCAAAATAAAACGAGTCATGAGAGAATAGACTCTAAAACATAACAGATAAGTCTTACTATTTATGCTTCCAATTTAAATAAAAAAGTTACATCTCGAAAACATTACAAAGCAAAATTAATTGATAAACGATTTTGAATCGTATCTACTGTTTTTAGAAAATAAAATTAGTTTAATTATAAAGTTCTACAATTGTGTACTTGATGTAAGTTAGGACCACACCATTGACCTCTCATTAAAGTTAGACCAACTGTTTATCAGTATGCCTATGATTAATGTGTGGTATGTATCGTCGTGACCAAGAATCGAGTTGGATTCACTGAGCGGTGGGCAATTAGACCCGATCACGATTCAAATGATATGTGATCGTTAACACGGGTGGTATGTACGGCTATTGAAGAAGTTGAGAAAAAATTGAAGAAAGAGAGATTTTGTTATTATTTAGTCTCCATACCAAGCCATTTTAAACCGAATGACTCATTAAAAATTTGTAAAATATTCTTGTTTAGTAACTGGTACCAAAGGCATTGTAACCGCTGGTGAACACGAACTCCTGTTTTTTTGAGAGGGTTACGGAGCAATAATTCCGACGAACTGTGGTGGGCTTCACATGACTGCATTTTTTTATTTTATAGTAGAGTTGGGCCGATTAGTAGGTACTTTCCGCCCCTTACAAAATGCCGATAATCGGTTAAGAAATGGCCGATTAATCGGCCCTACCGATCCCTATCCGATGATAAATTCAAATTCAAATTCTTCCGTATCCAGAAATGTCCCGTTTAGCCAAAGTTTTCCTTTGCTTCCCCGCCAGCTCTGTGTATAGTGAGAGACTTTTTTTTTGAGGCAGGGAATATCTAGTATCTACGAAACAAAAAGAAATCGACTTCAACCAGAAAAGGCTGAGATTTTGGCCTTTTGCATAACAATTTGCCACGGGTTATAAATAACAAATAAATTAAATTTTCTAAAAAGCCTTCAATACTTTTTCAAATTGAGTATTTCTTATTAACAAATTATTAGATGATTATAGATTCTTTATTTAATAACATTACGGGGAAAAAAACAATTCATTGTAATTTTAAGTACAGAAAAATAACATTTGATCTAATTTTTAGTACAAAAACTATAACAATTTAGTTTTAAGTACAGAAAAAGTATGTTCTATAATTGTCTTTAAAAATCTACATGCGTGTAGTTTAACAAACTTTATTCAAGAATTAAGTTTTTTTTTATTATGCAAAGGGAGAGAATAAATTTTTTTTAAGTTTATTAAGAAATATTATTAATATTTTATTTAGTTGTGTCACTACTCTGCATTACGATTAGAAAAAGTTAAAAAGTAGAATTAAAATAGTAAGTACTTAGGTTTTTGTTTAGTTTTAAATAGCTACCTCAGATTCTTTTTTTTACCAAAGTTCCTATGTCCAGAATAATTAACATTAAAACATGTGAGACCGATTTTTCAATAAAAGTTGTGTATGAACCTACTTATTTTATTATGTATTTGATTTACCTACATATAAATCTGTCATGAGTTTACGCATGGGAGAGAAACTATACTTTTCTTAAATTTAAAGCTTTACTCATATTAATATAGCCGCAGTTACCACGCAGGAAATTACGAAAAACATTTGCTGAAATCAATAAAATAAAAAGCCGATTAATCAGCCATTTTAGCCAAAGACTATATAACCACTTCTCTATGATTTTAGCCAATTAATCGCCAACTAATCGGTGACTACAAATAGGCCGATTAATCGGCTTCACCGATTAGTCAGCGGCTAATGGGCCTAACTCTATTTTATAGTCATTGCATAATACAAGTTTTCTGACGATGTTTTAAAATTGCCGGTGGGATTAATTTATGGCAAATATCCCTCCTATAATAATATATGGGGGAGGCCTATGTTCAGAAATAGACTTTTGATAAGCTGTAACGGTATGGTAATAGTATGGTATAACATAATAAGATCGTCTTCTTCTTTTTCTTTATCAGCACGTTAAAGTCTATGTTTTTGGTAATGGACTTTCAAATTTAGGAAGAGTTAGCCTCAAATATTATCCTTGGCAGACGATTTGGCGAAAGAATAATCAGAGATCTCTCATCTGTGCCGTCATCTGTCCAAATATTTTCCGTCTTGCGTAGGAATGCCAGATCGGAAGACCAAAATATCTGGACAAGATTTGAAAACGTCGGAATTACGGGATTGTTGTCGGGAAAATAAGTAATTATTAAAAAATGTAAAATAAAAATTAATTTTTTTAAATTAATAGGCTACAAAAGCACTTAACATTGTTGACACATAACTAAGTCCACTCGATTTTCATGTTGCCGCAAAATTGTCTGTTGTTGTATTTGGCATAAATTACAGTCCGCATTGGACCCTTGAAACGAAATGATTTAAAAATCAAACAATTTACTTCAAAGTTCGGTCTAATTACAAACTCAGCTTTTATTAAATCAAAGACTTTAAGAGAATACATACAAATCCCGACCATCTGGCAACCCTAGTCTAGCGTGAACAGGATAGTTATCCCGCCATCTTTTGGACGCCATGAGAATCTTCTGGCAATTTTCACAATCAACTATAGATCAAATTTTTTACTAAGACAGGACTCTTTTTCTTATTAAAAGTCTGTTTAGTAGCAGTAACAGTGCTTGCTCTCCTGTGCTCTAGTCTGGAGGGGGCAGAGAGCCAGTTTAATTATAGGTATTGAAGCATTCTATCTTAGTTCTCAAGTGCCACGACGCATCTGTAACCTTTTTTTTTGAAGTTCTCCGCAGGTGTTCGTGGACTGCAGTACCCAGTTACCATGGTGGACTAAAAGTTCGTTTATCAGTTTAGTTTTTTTTTTTTTAAATACGCGGGGTGAATTGTATGGTGACGGAATTACTTAAGTCAAAATGAGTCTTTGCAAAATTTTTAACATTATCATAAATTAAATGAATGTACCATCTTTCAATTGAATGTACCACGAAAAAGTTTTCAACGATATACATAAGAGATGATGTCTTGCAATAAAACGACGTGATTTGTGTAAACAGTGGCGCGGCGTTGGGCGAATAACAGATTGCATCAGTATGCACTTAGAGAGGAAACGTTAGCTCGATGAAGAAATCTCTGCGGAAAATTCAAAACGGTCCCTCAACAAACAACCCTCTTACAGTAATTTCACGTGCACTATTTTCTGCAGTTGCAAACTGTTTTTTTTTTCTCCACCCTAATGGAAAGTGGTGATATAGCCGCATATACTCGTAGTAAAATAAATTGAATTAGCTTATTAAAATGATTTTTGAGCATTAAATTTACGCGAACACTACAGTTCATTGAATAAAACTAATTGTACTATTAACATACGGATTTTATCGCGTTTAATGTACTTTAATTTATTTTTATTATTATCCCGACATTTCGGGTGCTTTACAGCCATGGTCACGGGGGGACTGAGATGTTTGACGTCCTAATGTCATAGTTAGTCCGGCTACACAAATATCAAGTTTTTTAATATTAAATTTTAATGATACTATAAGCTCGTTCTGCGTAAATAAAAAATGCGGACCAAAAATTAAATATTAAAAAAACATGGATCTCAGGTAAAGCCTGGATTTCTAACTATAACATTTGCGGACGTCATCTACCATCTCATGTCCCCCCTCGACGCATGGGCGCTGTAAAGTCCACCCGTTGTAAACGCGGTCGAGATAATAATAAAAATAAATTAGAAGTAATTAAACGCGATAAAATCCGTAGTAAAATAATAGTTTTATTCAAAGCTTATTAAAAGTTTAACAACACTTACCTTATTACACTCTCGTCTTAATCGGATTAAACGACTTCATTGTACTTGATCCAATTACAGTTACAAACTATTAAAGTCCAATGCTGAAAACAGATCTTCCCTATAGATTGCGCCATAGGGAAAATATATGCCATAACTGCCACGCATAGCGAGCGGGTTGGCAACCGCAGTTTTTTTTTATTTTTAGTCGTTATTAGGAAGACACTAAGTGCGATAAAATCAATAAAAATAGTTTAATCAAGGAAGACACTGCTACCCATCTCCTGATTTGTTTCCCTCTGTCGTGTCTTACGACACCCACGGGATGATACGGGGTAGGAAATATTCTTACAGTGTCACTACACTTGATGCAATTAATGGTAGTTGGGTATTTATAATTTGGTAACAAAGTTACATATACGATTCTTTATTGCTAATTAACAAAGGTTCTGTTAAGACATTCCGAGATTATACAACAGTATTATCTACGGATTTACCTCATCCTATCAATGTTCGCTATTAATCCAAGATGCAATCACAGAAACACAGGATCCAACAAAAACAGTAGAACTAACATTGGCTGGCAGTGAAATAAAAATACTCACGATCCGGAACGTAGTAGCAACACTTGTAGGGAGGATTTGGCGCAATCACATAAGGTATCACCATCTTTACTCAAGATTTCATTGCTATCTTTTAAAATGGCTTGTATGAGATGGTTATAGGGCCATCTATTGTAGGCCGTGAAACATTCCTGCCATTTTACATAATCGCCTCTTACAACAGCTACGGTACGAATTAGCTGATGGACGTTTTATGCCGTCATCACATTGCCACATGTTGAATTGGCCTAAAATAATTTTAAATACACATACCAGATAAAATTAATTGGATACCATTCCCGTATATTCAGCATTGTGTTCAAGTATTGTAACTTTGCCTTACAACATGTTTTGTCGAGCAATTCACAAAGATGGCCCTAAGCGTAGGCGCGTAACCATATCGGCCTAATTCTCGTCTAATAATTCCATTTAAATCGTCGCTAAATCGCGTGTTTCTCTCTACAATACCACAGTATCTCACGCGTAATGTGTGCTGTGACAACGCGCCATGCGATTCAGGGCTCACGAAGACTTAACAGTCTTGATACTTGATAGTTTCACCTTCTTAATCAATCTTTTTATTTCGTTTAATAAACTCTTCTTCTTTGTCTTCTCTCTTCTACTTCTTTCTCTTTCGGAGCTCGTAAAATCGACAGCTGGAATAGGTCTCTTCTTCTTTTACTGTACCACAGTGTCTTACGCTCACGCGTAATGTGTGTTGTAACAACGCGCAATGCTGTTCAGGACTCACGTAGACTTAACAATCATTAAGACTTATATAAAATAGTATCTTTTAATAAATTCTCCTTCTTCATTTTCTGCATCCTTTTCTTCAGGAGTCCGTAAAAGTGCTTCTTATATATAGCGGATATAGCTTGTCCCTCCCTTTCTGTAGCCCATTGCGTCAGACTGCTACTTAGCTTTACAATCTGAATACGCACCATTACTACACACAAGCCTCACCCACATTTCTGAGTACCGTAATAGTTAAGGAACTGGGCACTTGTCGGGCACTAGAATAAGTACATTACAATTTTAGGAACTGATTAATCGAAAGCTGCTCCAAGTGGTGAAAAGCTCATACATGGTGAAAAAACTGTCAGTCGTAGGCACACACACACACATACATTTATATACATATATATACACATACATATATATATATATATATATATATATATATTATATATATAGGGTGTATATCACATATATGTATCTGAGCGTGATGGTTCTGTGTTTTTTTTTTTTTGAAAATTAAAAAAAATATATTAAAATATTGTATACAGTATAGAGAAATTCAAGCATGAAGTACTATTAGCTAGAATCCTCCGCACAGTTTCGGCGACTCTAGTTCAAACTAATGGCGTCATTTTGCCGATATACGGCGTCGGACACGATCCGTCGCTACGTGTCACCCTATTAAACACTAATGCACGATGTGTTTAATTCACTTATATAGGCTTCTAATAGGTGTCGTGATCGCTGTATTGCAATAGCATTCGATTGAAAACAAATGCCATAAGTTCCTTAATTGCTCATTTCTAGGACTTTCCGTGTTGGGAAACAATGTTAAAATTTCACTAAACACTTTACAAATAAACTCACGAACAGTATATTGCAGGTATAAAATAAACGCCGCGGCAGTGTTATTTTAAATGTGAGGGTATGTTTATATGTATATTTACCCTTCTATTACTTTTGAAGGGCCTTATGAATTCTAATGAAATTCGGAATAGATGACGATTATGTTGTAAAATAGGACATGGGATGATTTTGTATAACAACTATTACTAAAGGTTATTTTATTCCAGCAAATCGGGCGGGTAAACGCTGTTATTATAAGACATAAAAATCGTTTTAAAAATATGTGTAAAAAATATATAAAAAAAATTATCCTATCTCTCAAGTAAGACCAAACTCACGCACGCAGTTTGCAAAATTTCATTGAAATCAGTTCATTATTTTAGCAGTTCATCGCGGACAAACAATATGACACGTAATTTTTATATATAAAGTTATATAATTAAAAATTTTCCATTTTGGAAGACAAATAAATTACGCGCTTAAATTCATGCAAATGTCAAGTAAGTATAATTCCTATGGCAATAGGTGTATCACGACATGTAATGCGACATATACTTTTCAAAAGGCACTGAGAGTGCGATTATCGTAAACATTCCGCATTACAGTAAATGTTTATTTTGAATTTATCTTGTGTAATTTGAGCCTTCACGCTGAGTTACAAAGTTGCTTACAAGCTTGTTAAGTGAGACACCAGTTTGCAAATTTAATTTTCATGTAAGTAATATATTATCGCTATTTAAAAATGTGTATAAACATTGTGTATGCTACATAATTATTTATTTAACGGACTACATCACATAAAACCAACATTTTAAGTTCTAACATTGGAGAAGAAGCTTCCAAGGAAACGCCAGCTGGTAAATTTTTTTCTATGTGGACTGGTAGGATGCGTTATTATCAGATAATTATTACATAAACATGGATTTTTTGAAAACTAGAAAATGAGCTAATTACATAAATAAATCATCTCAAGAACCGAAAAAATATATAAAAACCTTATCCACATAAAACTTTTCAACATATTACTTGCACTTCCACCAAGGTTATAGGCATAGTTTGACCCCGTAGGAGGTAGTGGATTATTTTACGACACCGCAACGCGGCATTGTCAAGATCCTGCCTTAACTTCATGATTTCGAAATATTTTCATCCAAGCAGGTGAAACTTTGTTTAATGTAGTCGATGCTTTTATTTTCCTCTAAGCTAGTGGTAAATATATAAAAATAAAATTTAATTGTCGGTATGGAAGATCATTACCCACAATTAGACCCCGTTAATGGCGCTGTTGTCTAAAAAACAGTCGTGTGAAGCCTGGGCGTACTGTTGTAGAATGTAGATATCACCCGTGCGAAGCCAGGGCAGATTACAAGTAAAATAACAAAAAGTACATACGCTTACGGAAGAAATAATGTCTAAATTAAACTAATAACGTCAGTTTACTAAATCTATGAACTAAACAGATTAGATATATAGTATTTTTATAACGCCCGGCTTTTATTTATTTTTTACAAAGGCAGACAAACTAGCACACGGTCTATCTGACGGTAAGTGAATAGTACACATTCACCTACATCTTACTTAGAATAAAATTCAAAATGCTGACAACGCATCAGCATCATTTAACCCCTAAAAATTAGGATGGAACACCTCTTGATCTGTAAATACGGTCTCTGATTCTGTTTGTGCACTACTTTTTCATTACATTGGAAACAAAAATGAACTTACAGTCCAAATGATGGTAAGTGGCTACTATCGGTAGACAACTGTAAACAACTTCAAACAAATATGTCTCTGAGAAACAAGATGGAATGCCTCATAATCTGTGATTATAATGGCTTTCCGTACCGTTCAGACCGAAAAACAGCAGTACAAGCTTTACAATTTACTGGCATTAATCCCGTCGGTACCACTGAACTATTTGATTGTATTTTAAAAATTTTATTTAATCGTGTTTGGTGGTGAAGGAAAATATATGGAAACCTGTAAGTCTGAGGAATAAAATATTCAGACGACATGTTAAGTCCAGAAGTCCAGTTAAGTTTCAGTAACTTTATTTGATTTATTTATTCATAACAAAAACAGTTACTTCTCATAACAGTTTAAAACCAAGACAATTCTATACAAAAAATGGTAGATATAATTATTGACATACAAAAATATTATTATTATAACTTAGTTAAATAATTATAAATAAAATCTCACAGACCCTGTGTGCCTATGAAATAAGAGGAAGCCTGTGCTTAGGGGACCTGGGTGCTTAGACCTGATTAGGATGGAAAACCGAATAGACTTAACAGTCTATTCGGTTTTCGTTATTATACGATTCTTCATTTACTACAAACTAATTCATAACAAATTAATACTAAGCCCCATCGTCGGTATACTTTCCTAAATACTTTCGCTTTGCAAGTTTATAAAAATAATACGTCCTATTACAATCCTCTTGTAAGAATGTGTCGCCTATATAATGACTTGTTGATTAATAATAGTAAAAATATAGACATTTTCAATAACAAACTAAACACTTTCAAAAAATCCGTATTAGATATACTTTGTAAATAAGGCATTCAAGGCTTAAAATTTAAATTTAAATGTTAAGGTAAATGAACATTATTTTAATAAAGATTTAATTTTTCAAAATTTTCCACAACATAATTTCATAAGTAAGGTATGTTTATAAGTAAGGTTATAATTATTTGTGCTGTAAAATCGTTACTTTTACTTAATATCATGTTGTGTGCACATATTTTGGAATATCGTCCAGATTGTAACTTTGTATTTATTATTTTCAATTGTTCATGTTTTGGTGTTATTCTGTTTTGTGAACCTAAATAAATAGATAAATAAACTAATAATAATGTTAATTTCAACTTATAATAATAATGTCCTCTAGACCGGATTTCGGTCACGGCGGCCAATCTCAACGGAAAATAGCTAAATGCGCAAGGCAGGATGTGTACACTAGTGTATGTCAAGCACAGATACACTCTCTTTTCCCTCTCTGTCATATCCCGATGGAATGCAAATCGGACACGACGTAACAGAGATAAGGCGCATGACTAACGGCTTTGCGTGCTTTTCAGGTACAGGATGGCTTCAGACTCAGCAGTATTTCACCGCTAACATCCTGAGTCTAGGCTACTTCTGGGAATTCCTTGATAGAAAATCACAATAACTGATTTTTGTCCCGACCCGGGATTCAAACCCGGGCCTACATGATCAGCAGTCGCGCTTATAAACACGAGTCATGAGGAACGTCACTTGGCAGATAGAGGTACTCTTCCAGTGTAGCTCCTATGCAGAAATGTGATCCTTTTGTCCAAATACCTCTTGCGCCTCGGGATTTCTTCTAGGATTTCAATTCCTAGTGTAAGTGTAAGTATATTCATGAATTCAAATATCCTAGACGTCTGAAAGTTAATTTATTTATATGATTGAATAAGATAAATCAAACAATAGTGTTCGCTTGAACCCAATTTGCTCATAAACAACAAGTAGTTGACTGCAAGAAATGTCAAGAGGTGGTCATATGGGTCAGAAACGTTCCCATGTCGCTTAAATGTCTACATGTCTTGTGTTACGTTAAGGTTAACTATCAGTCTCGTTACACCTGCTGATAATATAAATTGTCAGCGATTGACTAGTAATGTTGTTCGTCTAGATTTAAATTATTATCGCAACTGGCATTTAATTAACTAATGACCCCATAGCTCAGCGGTAAACTGATCACTGAGCTATGGGGTCATTAGTTACGTACACAGACTACTTAAGTTACGAGTTTGCCTGCTTATTTTATCCGACTTAGACTTAAATCCTCGACAACGTTAAATTTACTCACTTCAATTATGAATTGTTGGGTCGTGATGAATTGTAATTGATTTGTTAGATTTACTGCTAAATAATTGCTAGTTTACTTCGTCAAATATGTAATTGGTCACCTATTGTCATTAGTAAAAAGTGCATAGAAGGTTTGTTTTTTTAAAAAATAAGGATGACAAGCAATCGCAAAATCCACCTGATTGTAAATGAACGCTATGGCCCATAGAAATCTACATTTAACTACGATCAAGAATCAAAGATGTCAATCATCATGGTGGAATGCCTCCTTAGCAGTAAAAGTGCACCTATCTTCATTAGTAAAAAGTGCAGCCATTATATATCCGCAAAGTGGCTCTACCGCGTAAAGGACCAGGTAGCTATAATCGTCATGCTTTACATCTGAGATGGTTATATTACCGGTCATCGATGGCCACAATATTTTGGGAACAACTCCCATAGTCACTTCTTACAACAACTACGGAGTGAAAGTGACTAAATTATTCATCTATTTATGTTCATAATTTCTGCGTAGTTTGTGGTTTCTGCGAACCATATAAAAAGATGCAAAAAATGTTCGCATCAGGTTAATTTAAATTTTTTCTTTGACATGTGTTAAATAAACACTTGAAATTTCCGTTAAAAGTTTCATACTGCGGGCGGGAATCAAAATTGCATTGTTAGCTTGCTGTGCGTATTTTGGAGGCAAGAGTTTACCCCAACCTCAAGAACAACAAATAAAAATAGACTTAGCGCTGCGTACATTTTAAATGACGCCGAAAACAATGTTAAACTTCTGGACACGCACTTACGCACAGATATTTTTTTTTTCTTTCTTTAACAGACCGTTTACCCATTGATGGACGCACACATATCTACCTTAAACTATGTTGTTTGGCTTAGCTCCGGCGACACTTAATTTGTACGAAACGCTTCTTCTGCCTTCTATTGTTGGTCCGTGGCAATGAACAGTAAAATGAGAAATTTTTCAAAGTATCAACTTTTAAAACAAAATGATAATGGTGATGTTAGATAACCCTTACTGTTCTCTTTATTTTATTTTACCTTATTAAAATAAACGTCTCGTTTCAAAACTTCTTTGCTTTACTTTTTCAATTTCACGTATACCGTGACATCTGAAAGAATTATTTGTTGGCCAAACAAATACTCGCTCCGAATTTACAACCCAAACTTAGCCAAATCGCTATTGAGACAGTGAGCAGAATTTGAAAAAAAAAATATTGTTATTCTTATTAAATCATTGTTATTCTTTACTGTTGCATATCTTTAATTTAATAGAGTCTATAACTTTTTTACATTATAGATAAGCAACAGTGAACTATCTTGAATAGTGAAACATCTTTTATTGGAACTAATATCGCGCGTTGTTGTAACGGAATTGTGGGGAAACAACGCTAAATATTTGTTTCCATAACCTATTAATTATTTTTCCATGCACCAAAGGCAGTCTGATATGCAGTCATGAACGTGATTAAAATGTCTTTATTAATTTTTTAAGCGTTTTGTATTGAAAAAACATTAAACTGGAACAGAAACTTTTTTATTCAGTATAGACGCAGAATAAATAATAGTACTACGTAGTATAGATTATAAAAAAAATTATTAAAAAGAAATTTTTAATTACCACTGGCTCGGAAAAAACCTCTGTCTTACTTATTTTTTAAAATAACAGCTTATAATGATGTATGTGACCATTAACACCACATAAATTTGAAATATCTTGGTAGCGATCACCCTTCCCAGAGTTTATTATCATCCATAAATTCCTTTATATTATAGTAATCATTTTTATACAAATCTCGTTTAATAAATTTTTTGAATTTTGTGCAAGTCGAATTGTCTCAGTGAAGTTGACTAACTGGCACTACTTGTGTCTGTACCTAGCTAGTATTTACGGAATGAATATAACTTTTTTTCAAACTACGATTATTTTTGTGTACGTACATTACATTTTCATACATTGGTTGAGAGGCCAAAGTTAATATATTAAGTTCTTAAAATTTTTCTCTGAGCCACTCTTTAGGTTTTGAATCATAGAATATAAAAGCCCTCTTCTCTAAAACAAATATAATCTAAATGTCTGCCACGTGTCCCCATAGCAAAATACTATACGACATTATGCTATGGAAATAGCTTAAGTAAACTAGTCTAGTAGTTTCAACACTAGTAAGACTTCGAATCTTTTTTACAGCATATGCTGCAGAACTAAGTTTGCTTGCTAGTGTTGATATATGGGGGCCCCACTGAAGCTTTGCAACTAGTGTAACTCCAAGAGAAATGGTAATACCACCATTTTTATTGGAAGAAACTGTCTTTATTTTTTTTCTCATATACAAAGTCTTGGCTATGGATCACACTATTTTAAATATTTTTTATACATGCCCTAAATTCGACGTTAGGATTATATGACCTCTCATTGTAAAGTTCATATAACCTTTGTCTACTCTTATGTACTCCTACTGTCGCCCATTCATTGAATTCCTTGGGATTGTTCAAGGAGAATGTTTTAGAAGTAAAAGTATTATCAAATTTATTACAAATAAGCTGAAATAATGTTCCATACAAAAAAATTGGATTATTTTGGTATGAAAGTGATGGAAGATTTATTTACCATGTTACATCTAAACTTCTCCAAGCGACGAGCATTTACTGGAACAAACACAACTTTTTCATTTACTTGCTTTTTATGAACATAAGTTAACAAAACTAATTGTCTACAGTGATCATAGCTCAATTTTTGAATTATACATTTATAGAACGGCTTAGCATTTTTAAAAATGTTAACTATACATGTTGCGCTAGATTCAGCAATACGCGTTGGCTCCAATAATAAATTAAAAAGACCATATGATTTAAATAATGATCTAAATCTTAATATATAAATGGATGGAGGAAGCTTCTAGAGATTGATATTAAAGTCTCATACATATTATACATGATACAAATTAGTAATTATATTAATAAGCATGATAAAATTAGTAATTATATTAATAAGAATAAAATTCTTGTTGACAATCAATTTGGATTTAGAAAAAGTAGTTCCACTACACTAGCTTGCTTTAATTTAGTTAAGCTGGTCACAGAAGCACTTAATAACAAAATGTCGACAATATCAATATTTCTAGATATGAGCAAAGCATTTGACTTTGTCTCGCATAAACGATTACTTTTCAAACTTGAGAGGTATGGAATTAGAGGAAAGTCACATGATTGGTTTAAAAGCTATCTGTCGAATCGCCAGCAAAGAACGTTACTCGCAAAAATAGAAAATAATTCGAAAGTTACATATGAATCTGAACTTAAACCTAATAGTTGTGGTGTGCCGCAGGGCAGCATTCTAGGGCCATTTTTATTCATTATTTATATTAATGATCTCTGTAGTAACCTAAAACATAAATGCACATTGTTTGCTGACGACACTACACTAACCATAAGCTGTTTAAACAAAAATAATCTCGAATTTGAAACTAATAATGAGTTACAAAATGCAGTGCAATGGCTACAAGAGAATAATCTACATGTCAATTTAAATAAAACTAAATTAATACAGTACCAAACTCTAAATTCAAAGTGCCACCCTGTTAAAATACAATATAATAATACTGTTTTGCAACCAGTACAATCTACATTATTTTTAGGTATAATTATTGATGGTAAATTGAACTGGAAAGAACATGTAGATAAAGTGTGTAGTAAACTCGATAAATTTGTATTTGCTCTTGGCAAACTAAGACTCACAGCCAGTAAAGAAACAGTCCTCAGTGCATATCATGGGTACGTCTCTTCAGTACTTCGCTATGGATTAGTTATATGGGGTAATTCAGTGAATATAGGCAGGGCGTTTAAAGCACAAAAAAAATGTATTAGATCCATGTGTGGCGCTAATTATTTAGATCATTGTAAGCCATTATTTCAAAAATTAAAGATACTTCCACTGCCCTGTCTCTATATTTTTGAAATATGTTTGTTCGTTAAGAGATATTCCTATCTATTTCCAATAAATGAACGTGTTTCCAAGAGGATCCAAGACAGAAACCCAAACCAATTGGTGGCACCATCCCAAAGACTTTATTTGTATAGTCGTAATGCCCACTGCATGGCAATAACAATCTTTAATAAGCTGCCACCACAGATTAGACAGTTGCCTATAAATAAATTTAAACGTGCAATATTTTCTTGGCTCTTGGATATTTGTTTTTATTCTTTTAACTATTTCATAGATTATAAATTTATAAATTATACATAAATGAATGCTCCCAATATTGTATTAATAATAATAATAATATATATCTACAATTGATAATTCCTATATAATGTTATAAATGTATAAATTTGTCTAAATAAGAACTATAAAGTGTTAAATATTATTCTAATTGTAATATTTCTACACCGGATACGGTAGTATATGTGAATCATTCTATAATTTCAACATCTGTAATTACCATATACTAAGAAATAAACGATATTCTATTCTATTCTATTCTATTCTATTACATTGTTTATTAAGCTTAACAAATACATTCTCCATATTTTTTTTTTCAAAAGTATCATATATCGAACATGGGGGTCTACAGGCGCTAGGTCTTTAGTAGACGCTCACAACAATGAGGCCTCAAACACATGCCATTTCTACAATTTGCCCAACAGAGAGGCTCACAATATCTTTACGTTCTTTACATGATAATAATTTACTAGCTAAAATTAAGGAGCCAACTCTTAAAACCATTTCTCTATTGAAAAAACTAACCACCTGGTGATTACTGAAGTTAAATAGTAAGTGCAGCTCATGCATGCAGTGTCATGAGGATCACCAGCTGATTGGTGATCACCAGTACGGTTTCCGTCGCGGTCGCTCGGCTGGTGATCTTCTGGATTACCTAACTCATAAATGGATGGAGGCAGTAGAGTCCAAGGGGGAGGCGTTGGCCGTTAGCTTATAGTACATAGCGAAGGTCTTCAATTGGGTTTGGCACAAAGCGCTTCTTACGAAACTTCCTTCCTACGGCCTTTCCGAGAAATTTTGCAATTGGATCACCAGTTTTCTTGCTGAACGGAGCATCAAGGTCGTAGTAGACGGTGCATGCTCCGATTACAAGCCCATTAACGCTGGTGCTCCATAAGGCTGCGTGCTATCACCAACGCTGTTTCTTCTGCATGTCAATGACATGTTGTAAACCGGTTACATTCATTGCTATGCACACGACGGATTGCTATTCGGCCGAACATGGAATACTGTTCTCATCTCTGGCCTAGGGCTCCCCAGTGCCAGCTCCTTCCATTTGATCGTATCCAGTGCAGAACTGTTCGAATCGTCGGCGACCGAGCTCTTTCCGATCGGTTTGAATTACTGGCACTACGAAGAGATGTTGAATCTCTTTGCGTATTTTATCGCATCTACAACGGGAAGTACTCTGAGGAATTGTTCGAACTAATTCCAGCCGCACAATTTCAACATCGCACATCGCGACAAAACTCGCGATACCATCCGTACTATTTGGATGACTGGCGGTCCACCACAGTGCGGTTTTAAAGAAGTTTTCTTCCTCGTACAACTTCCTTGTGGAAACGACTACCACCAGAGATTTTTCCGGACGATATAACTTAGAGACCTTCAAGAAAAGAGCCTACTCCTTTTTAAAAGGCCGGCAATACATCTGCAATTCCCCTGGTGTTGCAGTTGTTCATGGGCGGCGATCATCGATATATTTGTACTACGCACAAGACTTGGCATTACGAACAATCACTATGTTCAACTAAATGCAATCCGTACACCTGTTATTGTGGCTTCGATATTCATGCAGTTCGGAGCGGCGCTAATAATAATTTTATATTAAATTAGCCCATAAGCAAAATAAATGAAAATAAAAAAATGTATTTGATTAACAATGCAATCTAAATAGACAATTATTATTTATTACAATTTTCGCGCGTTTATATCAACTGCGCATGCGCGACTCTATTGTTTCCCGCGCATGCGCGAAGACAGAGTAGTGCACATTTTTGTTTGGAATAGTTTCTCTAGTACGTAGTACACATATAACTCAATAACTCAATGACTGCGATAATCACTTACCATCAGATGAGCCGTATGCTCGTTTCCCCTATAAAAAAATCTATTAAAACAATTCTATTAAAAATTTTACAATTAAATGTCAAATTTAAATTATTATTACATGAAAAATTATGCATGAATAAATTAAAATCGTATCTTATGTTATTTTCCTGTGGCCAACCCTGTATGTAAGGCAATGTAAACATTGCACATTTAAAGTATTGAGGTAATCAATATATTGTAATAATTGATTTTTGTTTACATTGCCTTTTCTCCCAACAAGAATTATTAATGTGCTATTAGCACAAAACTTACTAGCTAAAACTTTATCTATTCATTATATGACTAAAGGATGCTCCAGGCATACATTAATTACTAATCGGCTATCCTTTTAAACGGTTATTTAAAATCATGCCCAAATTTTTACCTATTTCATCACAATACATAATAACTTTTTATTTTTTAATATTAATTTTAATAATAATATATTATTAATAATAAAAAATATAAATATTTTTTTATATCAAATTTTTAAGGATCATGCAACCTTGAATAAGACTTCAACTATACAGACGAAGCTGTTATTGTATGGCTATTAAAATTTATAATAAGCTTCATCCAAGTTTCAAAGCTCTGCCACTACCATTGTTTAAAAAAAATTACATTCCTGGCTTTTCACTAGGTGCTTTTATTCAGTCCAGGAATACTTAGATGACCGAGAGGTTTTTGAATTTTAATTGTGTTTGTAGCTTTTCTGTGTTTACTTTATTTTATGACTTGAATAATTTGACATAAAATATTATACAATTTATAAATGATGACATGTAATGTTCTGTCTGTGACTCATGTTTACCATTAGTTGTATGTTTAGGCTATTAACTTATTTTTTTAACTTAGATTTCTAAGTAGACTAAAATTTAATTACTTTTAAATTTGCATGACAATTATAAGTCAAACATGAGGACGTACCACTATGTTAACATCATTGCACTACCAAGTTTAAAGCAAATAAAAAAATTCTGATCTCTGAAGCTCATCCCTTTTTTTAAACATTCTTATAGCCTGCATTCAACTTAACCGTATTACTTTTTAGCTGAGTATTTTTGGCAATTATATTTATTATTTACTTTTCATTGTCATCCCTTTCTTTAAGCAACTGTTCACACTGCTCCTTTGAAGTATTTGTTCTTGAAGCGTCATTTGAAGTTGATTCTCCATTTCGTTCGTTTTGGCGTTGCTTGTATTCATTTTGCTATTATGTGTAAATAGCAAAAGAAAACAAAGAAATAAAACCGAAGAATAATGTTCACTTTATTTTACCGTTTTATTAACTACAACATACACACTGATGATTTCATTTTGTGCACATCTACGGCTCAGTAGCTTTCTAATGATATAAGTTTCATTCCTCTTCTTTATTAAAAATGTACTTCGGTTTAAAGAAATTTATTTCTCATAAGAACATACATACAATGGTTCACTTAAAATGAGATACAAAGTAATTATATACTAAAGTAAAACTATCGCATCTACCTCTAGTGCTGGAGGTGTTATAGTTTTGAGCTTATTTACTATGAGATATAAGATTAAGATTATTTACTATGTCAGAAAAGATTACACTGTACGTACGTATTTCCTAAGTTTACTTTTAAACAATTTTATGTTATTGCAATTTTGTATGTCATCTGGTAGTTTATTGAACAGCTGTGCTCCCTCAAACAGCAAAGTTTTTTTGCCATAATTAGTTCGTGTAGTTATTAATTGTAGTTTATTTTTACTTCTTAAGTTGTGTGTTGTTGTTTTTTTATGTAATTGTATGTTTGATTGAATAGAATTAGTGGTAATGTTTTTTATTAGAATGCAAGTGCAATAAATGTATAGTTGTGTAAGGTTTAGCAAGTTAGTTTTTTCGTATAGTACTTTTGTTGGCGTTAGATAATGATAGTGGAATAATGTTTTGATAATTTTATTTTGTGTCCTTTGAAGTGGATTTAGATTTGTTTTAGCAGCTGATCCCCATATCTCAATTAGATATTCGATATGTGATTTAACTAAAGAGTTATATATGATTGTACGAACCTTTTCCGGGATACAGTTTGCGACTTTACGTAGTGCACATAGTAATGACGTCAGTTTTGATTTGACGTGATCGATATGCATTCTCCAAGTGAGTTTATCATCTACCAATAGACCTAGATATTTTTCCTGAGTTGAACGTTTTATTATTTTATCTTCAATAGTAAGATGTGCAAACTCTGGTAAAGGTTTATTCTTTGTAGAAAAAAATCATGAAAGATGTTTTTGACATATTAATTGTTAGCAAGTTATATTTTAACCATTCTCCGAGTAAGTCAAGATCTTTTTGAGCATAGGTTATAATGTTGTGAATAGATTTATCGAAATAGAAGAGACATGTGTCGTCGGCATATAATATTAGGTGACCTGTTAGCCCTAATTTGTTTATATTATTTATATAGATTAAAAACAATAATGGACTTATAATTGAGCCTTGCGGACAGCCGTAGGATACGTTTTTAATCGAGCTGGTAAAATTATCCATTTGAACAACTTGTCGCCTATTATGTAAAAACGATGTAAACATTTCGAGGGCCTTGCCTGTAACGCCTATGTTGTTTAGTTTCTGCAACAATTTATGATGGCTTACTGTGTCAAATGCTTTTTTTATGTCAATAAAAATCCCTAAAGCGATATTCTTTTGTTCGATTTGAGTTTTAATTTTTGTGATTAAGTCTACTGCAGCTGTCAGAGTGCTCGATTTGGAACGAAAGCCATATTGTTGGTCAATTAAAAACTTCTTTTTTATTAGGTATTCATTTAGGTGGTTATAAAGTATTCGTTCAAATATCTTTGATATAACAGGACACAGAGAAGATATACAAGACAGAGATTGGTCTGTAGTTACTTGGGTCAGTCCTACTTCCGGATTTAAAAATAGGACTGACCTTAGCAATTTTAAGTGTGTCGGGAAAAACACCGCGTGTCAAACACATATTTATGCAGTTCGTTAGCCTCTCTACAATTATAATTTTCAGACATTTAATCGCTTTGGTGCTGATGCCATCTAGACCAGTACTAGTGTTGGTATCAAGATCGTCGATTATTTTTGATACTTCAGTGATATTACAGGGTGTAAGTTCACTAAGTGTTATTTCATGCGTGTAGTTAAGTTCGTACATAAGCGTGTTATCACTGTTTATGTGATACTTATTAGGAATTTTGTTAGCCAAGTCCGAACCTATTGAGGAGAAAAATGAGTTAAATAAGTCACATATTGAATTACCTTCTGTTATTAGTTCAGTATTCGATATTAATTTGGGAGGAGCACTGCTGTCTTTAATTTTGTTTAACGCTAAGTTATTAATTATCTCCCACATTTTCTTAGGTTTATTGTAATTGTTATGAAATAACTTATGATAGTAGATTTTCTTCTGTGTCTTGATAAGGTTTTTCACTTTGTTCTGCTCTTTAATTAAGTTTTTTTTGTAGATTATCGTCTTTTGGGTGAGATTTAGTCTGCTGCCATAAGTTGTTTCGTAAATTTATTGAGTTTATAATATCTCAGCTTATCCAGTCTTTTTGTGGAGGGTTAAGAATTTTTGTCTTGCTTACTTTATTTTTGTTTATTTGTTCTAACATAAATCTCTCTAGGTAGTAATAGTCATTTTCTTCATTAGTGTATTTGGCTTTTAAAGTAGTGTTGTATAACTTTTCGTAATCAAGCGCCATATATTGAACTCTTTTATGTGTCTTTGTTGTTAAGTTGCTTATTTCAAGAAATATCTGCTTATGATCAGATAGGCACGATTCAATTATTTAGAAACTAAATGAGTGATTGTTTATATTCGTACATACATGGTCCAGTATAGTGCTTGTGGTGGTGGTTTCACGAGTACTGTACAGCCTATTAATTTTATTCAATATTTCATATCTAATTTCTTTTATTTCAGCTAGGTATTTTGTGACGTTACTATCTGTATTAAGTAGATCAATGTTAAAATCTCCAAACACAATCGCCCTTCTCCTCCGTTCCAACTGTGAGGAATATGTTTCTAAAAAGTTGTTTACATTAGAACTTCCAGGTTTGTATTTTGCACCGATGTTTAAAGATAGTTTATCTATGTATATCCATAAGTAGTGGTTTCCATTTTCACACAATTCTTCCGTTATATCGTAATTTATGCTATTATGTACGTAAATTGAAACGCCACCACCTTTGTAATTTTGTCTATAATTGTAAATATGTTTATAGTTTGGTATCTGATATAATTTTGCGTCGGTTTCCGAAGTAATCCATGTCTCAGTAAAAATTAATAAATGTGTAGTCATCGGTATTTCTTTTAATTTGCATTTTATTTCGTCGAGTTTCCCAGCTTTGCGAATACGACGTAAATGAGCATAAAAAAATCTTAAGGAGGACGGGTGCAATGGAATGTTTTCGTAATTGTTTACTAATTGATGGCTTAATCTATCCGTTAATGTTCACAAATTAATATAAAAATGAGGTTAAAACTTACAGCCTATATACGTCTCACTATTTGGCACAGGCCTCCTCTCTTTTCTGAGAGTGCAAGGAAGTGTCCGCCGCGCTGCCCCAATGCGTATCAGCGAACTTCAAATGTCTTCGAAATATTTTTTTCTTATTTCTCAGACATGCAGATTTCCTTACAATGTTTTCCTTTACCGCCGAGCACGTGGTTAATCATCACTTAAAATTGCAATTAACAATTTCATTGGTGCCGGTGGTGGTCAAACCCGGGTTGCTCGCGTACTGTGAAATATTATATTATAAACTATTATAATATAAAGTTATGACAGTTTTATTGAATGACACGCTAACGGAAAGTTTACTTGTTTATAGCAAAATGTTTTACTGCTCCTTTCACTTTAAGCTTTTCTGCATAAACGTGTGATGTAGTGTCGTACTGAAATAAAGCACCATACAAACTATCACATACACGGCGTGCTCTTGTTTCCTACAAGACTCTCGACGCATTGGAGATAAGGTAAGGACTACATTATCTTAGCGAATATATCTTCGTGTTTATATTTTAAATTATTGTCTAAGAAATATTTAAAATATTAGATTTGAAAAAGAATTGTTATTTCAAATTTTTCATGTCTAAGTTTAATCCGATATTGACGTGATTTTTAAAAATTTATACGTAAATTAAATTAGTAATGAGTTTTTGCCTTTATGGCTTCAGGAGTTTCGTTGGTAATTGGTCCTTCGCTAAATGTTGACTCTCCGAAGCTGGAAAGATTTGCCTCCCTACAACGGCTATCCCGAGCCCCATGCCCAGCGGTGAACTTTTATAGGCTAATGAAAAGAGTGATGTGTATTAAATGGTTTTTCAATAAGGACACTCGAACTTTGATAGCGTATAGCGGCTATCTTGTTAAAGAGATAGCTGCTAAATTTGATAAGAATAATTATTTAATCTTGGCATTTCACTATGAAACAACGCGTTGAAATTCGTTAAGCTTATTACCAAAATCTGTGCTGTGAAAATTATCTATATATTCATGGATTTTTAAAATTGCTGTCATATGTACGTAAAAAGATTAATCAATCCAATTTATTTCCCTGTCTAGAGGGATAATAGAATAAGTTGAGATTAGGGGCAATCCTCTAACTATAAAATTACCTCAAATGATTTTAATTACTAACTGATTTACCATTTCTTAATATTTATATTCAGCATGAATAAAATATTAAAATAAATATTTTTAGAGGAAGGAGCAATCGTGGCAAAAATATTGTACCTTAAATAAATGCTATGAAATTAGGCTAATAGCTAAGTCGTGGTAGCTCAGATGGTTAGCCCTCGCTGTAAATTTCACAATACGCGAGCAACCCGGGCTTGATCCCCGCTGGCACTAATGGAATTGTTAATTGCAATTTTAAGTACTGATTTACTACGTGCTCTGCGGTGAGTGAAAACATCGTGAGGAAACCCGTATGTCTAAGAAATAAGAAAAAAAAATATTTCAAAGACATGTAAAGTTCGCCAACACGAAGTGGGACAGCGCGGCGGACACTTCCTTGCCATAAAACTCTCAGAAATGACAGGAGGCCTGTTCCCAGCAGAGAGAGACTATATACGGCTGAAATTTATTTTTAAATTAGATAAGGACTCTGATAAAATAAGGTAAATGAATTGGCGGTACTTGTAGTAACCATTCAAAATAGCAGCATTGTACTGCTGGGTTACGTTGGTTTAGTACTTTGGAGGTTCGAGTCGACCTATTCATGCTGTATTAGTAATAATGCTGCCTGGATCTGTCAGATAAAAACATTCCTCTCCCAGAGATTGCCTTATAGGGGGATAGTTGCCAAGCTAGGCAGGCGGGTTAGAAACCGCAGTTTTTTTAATTTTTTTTGTTATAATTTCATTATGGAAGTGGACATTCCTACACCGCCACTACACGGTCAAATATAAGTAAAAGTGTTTAGTTATGATGGACAAGCTTAATGTCTTTTTTATATATTAATAAACAATGGCACAGTAAAAGATTTGATCAAAAATTATGTTTAAAACAATCGTAGTAATTGACACGTAAACGTAACCAATGTACATATACTTTTTCAACTTAAAGTGCTTAGTAGAGGCCAATTTTGAATATAAATATTTCGGCTTTGACTTTGTCAGAGAGATGACATGACTTTTGAAAGGTAGCGATATAAACATCTCTTTTACAAGTGTAAAATTAATATGCGGAAGGAACGGTGAGCAACGTCCAATGAGCCAAGCTTCTGGTACTGTGGTTGTCCTTCGTCCTTCTTACTTGGCTGATGAAGAAGAGAAAGAGAAATTATTATCTTTTATTTATCATAATAAATATATTTTTGTAACTGGCTAACTAAAATATCATGTACCTATGTATATACTATGTAGCGACTATCGTAGAGGTAATTGAGGAAGAAACAAACAGGAATTGGGCAAAAACATCTTTATATTGTTAACTAAAAATAAAAACAGCGTGGCAACTATGGCAGATATCCCTCTATGAGGCAGTTTATGGGGCAGGCCTATGTTCAGCAGTGGACTTTTATAGGCTGTATCAGTAACGAAAATGGCATATTGGAACAAATTTAATTATAAAATAAGTAGCTCCCTTGTAGAACCTTTTCATCGTGATATTGTGTCCTCGCCGTTGCTTGTTATCATAAATTGTTAAATAAATAAATAAGAAGAAGAAGAATGCATTTCTGTTGTCATTAATTTAAAATATAATAACATAAATCCTAGTATATATTTTTAAGTAAGTTAATTTAGTTACTTGCTTATACTCGCTTTCCGCTTGTGCCAAGCGCTTGCTCGACTGGACATATTGTAAAGACAACAGGCTGTAAATCAGTAACCCGATACGGTAGTGTCGGCCAGAGTCGCAGGTTCGTGTCCCGGCTAAAACCCCTCGTTTTACTGATGTATTTACTTACACGCCGATTTTGTATTAGAGAGCGTTACAAGACTTTCGAATTGAGAACTTTGCCCGTGTAACATTATCAGCGCCACTATTTCCCCGCATACGAAAAGTTACTTAAATATACCGTTGAGTTGCATTACGTTGCTATACGTGTCTAGTTCCCGTTTTTGTTTTAAAAAGTATATTTAACATAACATTTCTGAAAATTGTTTCAGTTACGTCCGATTCCTATATTCAATAAACGTTTCGATCTTCGTAACGATCAGTTTAATTAAGATCTAAGATAAATATACGAAATCTTTAAACGAATTATAAATAGCTGAACAGGAGTTATGTTTTAAAAAGGCTTTTCTATGCACTTTATTTACTGCAAAACCGTTCATAAAAGGAAACAAAACATTCTTGAATGTAGAAATATTAGGTTTCACGCACATTTTGCCATTTTGATTGTTGTAGTGCTCTTAATCATATATATCAGCACAGCAAGCGTTTTGAACTATTTACTCCTTAATGCTTTAGCGATTGGTTTTCAGAACGTGTAAGTGACTTTTCCTGCCTATGAGCATTTGCAACCAACAAAGAAGGTGACACATACTCAGTTATTTCCGATGTACATACATATGTACATACATAATATATTCTGAGAACGTCGACGTGGATATATTATGCCAAAAAGCAAAGATCGACATCATCGTAGTTTAAGAAATGGTAACACAATGGAACACAAAACGCAAACGAAACAAACTTTCGTATATATAATATAAAATAATAGGAGTTATTATTACAGAGTTTAAAATACTTAAACAACACGCGTTGATAAGGAGCTGTGATAATTCGAATGAGAATTGTAAGTCATAAAATTTTCGTATTGACATCGATTATACACGTCTGAAAAGTTTTAGATTAACTTCCGGTTGGTAGTGGGTAAAAACTAAATTATAAAATAACTCATACACATTATTGACAAATATTAATACAGGCTACACTAATAAAATACGTATATTAATATAAATAATATTAAAAATAGAGCAGTGGGAAACGTTTGCTTTTAAAAATAATTTGTTAATGAAAATTTAAAAGAAACAAAAAGTCTACTCGATAATTTTTTTTAAATAGAATAAGGGTGACAAACGAGCACACAGTCCACTTGATGTTGAGTGGATGCTGTGGCCCATAGACGTCTACATTTATCCTCGATTAAGAATCAAAATGCAGGTGCGTTGTCACCCCTGAGGACTAAGATGGAATGCCTCGTAACCAGTAAAAAAGGGTCTCCGGATCTGTACACTCACCATCGAAACACAGCAGTATTAAGCTGCTGTTTTACGCTGGTATTCTGTGAGAGCGTGCTCCTTCCCCGGTCGAGCCGACCCATTCGTGCTACACCTATAATATAGCTGCAGCGTGGTTCTACCACGTATAAAAGTAAGGTAAGTGGCTATTGCACACTGAGGACTAGAATTGAATGTGTCAGAACCCATAATTATACTGGTTATGCTTGTATACCCTTCAGACTGCTTGGCAGCAGAAATAGGGACGGACTCATAATTAGAAATAAGGTTCTACCAACAAGTAAGCTACTGATCAATTTGTATATCTGTATGTGTATCTAAAATATTTTTTATAGAATAACTTTAAAAGAAACAGTCTTTATATATAAAAAGACGATAGTCTCTAACTGGTAACATCTGTCGTCTTCTTCGTTTGAATTACATGTTGTGATGGACTGCAGTATTTGTCATCAGAGGTGCTAATTTGTTTGTTATTTTTTTAATTTCTCTTGTCTTACGTGAATGAATACGACTACCACTACCTTTCACCACATCATGTGTGGACTGACAGATAATGATGCATTCATTGAGTCCGGCTTTTGCTAACTTTTGACACTATTTTAAGGAGAAAGCAAAAAATATCGTTAAAAAAACTGAACCGCATAAAAAAGCGGTAAATTATTGCCGAGTTTCGTAGTTAGTGAGGAAAACCGGCGACCGGTTTTACTGGTAACGTATAATTTTATCATAATTTTCAGGGGTGTCGACGCGTACGCGTTTTAGTTGTCTTTGGCTTATAGCTTACACTTACCATCAGATGGACTGTGTGTCACATATATTAAACTTTCATTTAAAAAAAATAAGGAGTACTATTCCGGCGCCGTTTCCATATCTTATCTCATTTCCCATCATGTTGTATACGACATCGATTTCTACACACACAAATATACTACCGATAATATCAGGAAACACGTACATAACAAAGGTTGTCACGGGAACGGCGATGCAGTTGCCGCATATTCAGCGATAACGCCTAAAACCAGGAACAAAACTGGACATTACAGTAAAGCAATAGGTAACTCACAATGAACATTACGCCATCGTAAAGGCGCGTGCACATGACTTAGTGCTGCATTAGCGTCAGAGATACGATATCTTAACGCCCCGCCTCTAGTGCACTCGGCAGAAATAGTTGTAACGCGCGGAACGTGTAAAGTTACAGCATGTGATAAATACCGGTTGAAGTGAATAGTGATTATGTACCCTGCTCTAGATTTCGTGTTTTATCAGAGGCGGTGGTAATCGACACTTGATTTGTCTATGAGCTTGTTCCAGCTGTCGGAGTTTTGGTTGTAAATTTCGGTACTCGAATACTGGAGGTAATTGGACAGGTTTAAATAGTCTAAGTAGACAGACTCGAAATATTTACAATATTTAGTTGCTTTAAAGATTTCAGTTATTTTCCATGAATCATGTTTTAATGAATAAGTATGAATAAGTCTATTATCTATCAGAATCTAAGTAACAAGCTAGAAAAAGCTAAGATACAGCTGAAGGTATGACCAACTTGTACCTGCTGAACTTAAATATCTAGACTGGCAACGAAAACTGGAGTAACAAAGTAAGTAGGTACAGAGTACGCTAGTGATGGTAAAAAGTTTACAGATACGTTGTCAAAGACATGAGAGATGCGTGGACAAAGATGGAATACCATGGCGCAAAAAAACGATTTTTTGAAATTTTTCTGCTCCGTAAACCGTAGGCCAATTTATATAATTTTTTCGGCAATATTTGTATCTCAACTCAGACAAGGTTTGTAAACAATAAAAATACGAATTTGATTTTTTTTTCTTTTGCTATCTAATCAATTCGCTAATTTACATCTGCACAATGTCACGCCATTTGATTGAATCTCTTGTTGAAATAAAGATAGTTATGACTTTAGACATTTACTTCGCTCAGTTTATGATGCTAGCAAAAGGTTTTACCTTTGCATCTGCATCGGGCCTAGGTATTCTAGATTTCTATATTTTTCAGACCAAAACAGCAGTGCAAGCAGTGCTTTATGGCGACATAACCCAAGGGTGAACCCAGACGAAGCCTGGCCTATCTGCCTACCATCTGTAACCACGCGTTGATTATGTTATGTTTTGATTTGATTATGTTTGCTAGTATCCTGAATTCACTTGCAAATAAGATTCCGAGTGGTGGCAATTGCTAAATAAACAAATCGTTAATTGCAACATTAAGTGCTAATTATTAAAAAATAAAATAACTAAATAAAATAAAATTATTTAAATAAAAAGTATATATTTGGAGACTATTTTAAGTCCGCAGTCTACTATGCACAGCCCACTTCTCCTTCCGGAGAGGATTTTAATGCAAGGAAAACTCGCTGCTATGCGCTAATGCATCTTGGCGATCTTCTTATTTCTATGTCCTTTATTTTTTTCAAACATATTTTTCTCATACATTTAGGTAACTAAAGTTTTCCTTTACAATCGATGAAGTGAAACTTATCTAACTTAACTTCTTCACAGTCGTGGAAAATCAGAATCTGAAATTATAACGAACAATTTTAATGATCCCGGTGAAGATCGAACTCGGTTTGCGCGTAATAAATTTTTAAGACCTTTTTAAATTTTTCTCACCTAGATATTCCGATGTAACTTATAAAACTTACAGCTGTGGTAGTTAAAGTAATAATAAATTATAAAATTCAAAAATATGGTTTATTGGTCTTACTATACTAACGTTTGTTTTAAATTGTTTTTCTTTCTTTATAAATACTAGTGAGCGAGTGACTGTGTGTATGTGTGTGTATCGAGTAGTGGCGGTATAAGAATATTTCCTACCCCATATCATCCCGTGGGTGTCGTAAGAGGCAACAGAGGGATACAAATCAGGAGATGGTCAGCAACGTCTTCTTAATAACGACTAACAATGAAAAAACAACCCGCTTGACAAGCGTGGCAACTATGGCGAATATGGCAAAATATGTTCAGCAGTGCATATGTTTAACTATAGGCTGTGGTGGTAACGGTAACAGATTGTGTATGTATGTGTGTATGTGTGTGTGTGTGTGAATACAGATTAATTCATTTAAAATAGGTACTATGTGTACACAAACAGTCTTCTTTTTTTACAGAAACATCCTTTGAAACAATATAATTGTTATGCTCCTTTTATATTGTAAGTTTTACTTTTGTTAAGAAAAAAACAATAGCATTAAAACATTTCTGCATCAAGTCTAACAATACCGCTTCCATTATATCCCAACGCAAGTCTTAACATATAAAAAATAATACCGTAAACCTCCTATTTTTCTTCACACATTATTTCACTAGACGGGGCTATTACGCACCACGTCGACGCTAGTAACATTCATAATGGCTGCATAATAGCCCCTCGGCGCCACTCCAGGTGTTACGTGTGCATGAATACCCTCTTAAAAGCTAGTGCTAGTGTGAAAACTGCACGGTAAAATGTGTTCGCAATTCCTTCCAAAGTTTTTTTGGAGTTGAGGCATAAAAGCATATTGAGGAAAAATAACGAGCAAACGTTTTTCTACAGTTTAAAAACTGAAATTAACGAGGTATGTGCATTACTCTACATTTGAACACATATCGGAAGAAGAAAACGAAATCATCTAAACTAAAGCTGTTACTTTTAAAAATTAAAAAAAATATTTTATAACTACGCCAAATTTTAATTTACTGCGTCAAAAAGTTAAGAGAGAAAACTTAGTGACGAACGAAACAGACACCGAAATTGTTCCTTTAGTGTTGTTAATTTGATGGAAATTCTATCAAGCCGATAAAATCACTTAATTTTGATACCCAAAAGTTTAATTACACCTTTCAATTTCTTCTTCTTAATCAGCATACAAAAGTCCACTGAAGATACGAGCACCTCCCCCCCCCCCTTTTGATTTTACTTAGTTGCGGATCCTGTGAGACGGATTGGAAATCTAAGACCTCACGCACTTTTTACGGTGGTCCGAGTATTATACGTCTTACGATAAAAAGGGTACAAGAATGAAAGAGATTGTTAAGCTGCCATGAATTGAGAGCCACGAGATTATTTAGCATTGCACATAGTCGACTCTTACTACACCCACCAGCGTAATTGGTTGATAGATCGTGTTCAAAGATGACAACGCAACATCACAATGTAGCTTTATTTCCTAGAAGTAATCATTAGGCAGGATATAAGTTCATTTGTCACGTAAGATTTATAAAAAAGAAATTACACTTGGCTTGAGATGTGTTTCCAACGTATCTCAGAGTTCTGATAATTTATTTGCTTATTTAATTAATAAAGCTTACCAACTAAATACGTAATATGAACTTATGATATCACGATTTTGGAAAAATACATGATACATTCATATATAATAAAAGACGTTGTATTGCAGAATAGAAGTTAACATTTTTTACAGAGAAAAAAAATATGAAAGAATTTTTATGTTACAATAATGAGAATACAAAAAATTAATCTTGCATCAATCCAAATCAATTTTTTAAAAGTAGCTTATATGTTTTTTCTTACATCTTTTTACAAAAGATATCTAAATTACACTTCTTCAATGAAAGGTTAAATTTTTTTTACTATTGTACAAATAGAAGAGGAACTATCATATTTCCTTCTTAATTACATTTAAAAATGGTTTATAATTATGCAGACGAGCCGTAACTGTAGACACTAATATATTAATTTGTGATAGGTGAGACGGACAATCATGGACGGACACTTCATGGTTTAATAATTTAGTACCCGGTTAACCGAGCTTTGCTCGGTATTTTTCGCTCGGTTTTTTTTATTCGTGTGTTTTGGAAATTATATTTAGATACAAATTACATGCTGATGAAATACGAATAATATTTTTTGATCTTAGCGACATAATAGAAAAAACTGAACTGCTTATTTGAATAAAAAATCATGGGTGCAATTAGTTTAGTTTAAATCTTCGTGTTTTTAAAAAATACTAAAAAAGGGCTCGAAAAAATAGATTTCCTCAAAAAAGAAAGTAACTTGAAAAAAATTTAAAAAAAGTCAGTCGGTCGGTCTGGGCTCAAACCATGGTATTACGATTTTGTGACCGCCCAATATACCAATTAAGGTATTTGTAATCATTAATACATCGTCAAAATTTACCTTCTTATTCTAACGATATTGTAGCAGTTTTTCATTGCCTAAAAACACGGGCAAAAAGACATTTTCTAAAAATAAATCCTAACGAGATCGATTTATTGCCGCCGAAACTTTATGAACACACACAAAATTTTATGAAAATCGTTGGAGCCGTTTCCGAGATTCCAATTATATATATATATATATATATATATATATATATATATATGTTGTATAGGATACAAAAAATATATGGACAGCTGTTTCTTACGTTACCTTAGCAAAGACAATTTAATAATTGGTTTAACCAATCAGAATAACTGCTAATGCTGCGGTAACTACCATTGATATAATATAGCGTATTATATATAATATAGCTATATTATATAAAATTCGTTACGTCGCTTTAGTATTGAAGTTCCAAATTAGCAATTCAATATACTCGCAAAAATATTTATTTATAAATATTTGATCACAATAGTTCAATTATAATAATAGGTGCATTGTTACAAATGTGTGATTATTCTTGAAATGAAAAGTGTCTCCATTTTCCATTTAAATATAATTGAAAATGGAAACTAAATGATTCAGTGAAAGAAAAGAAGAAAAGGAAAAATATGTAATGTTTGAATATTCCTATCTGTTATGGCTCTTTGTGTGTTCCAAGGTATAAGCGCTAAGATTGAGAATTTTATATTAGAACTATATCTCAAACTATTGAAAATTTAACTTATGTTAATAGGAGTTCAAGAGTAAACTTTTACAGTGTTACTTATAATCATTGATTACCGTTTACTTAAAGTATTAATTATTTCTGATGTCCCTTTTTATTATTATTAAATAAAAAAAATTGGCAATATTAAGCATTTATTAGACTGTATTAATTATTTGTGTAAATATGAACCTTCAAATTGTTATTTGTACCTTCAATACATGATTTTTCTGAGATATTGAGGCATACTGTACGTGATGTCTTAACTTCCTAAACGTTGTCTAGCCGCGTTGCTCGAAATATTGATGTCAGACGACACCAAATAACAAAATAAAAAATTAAATATGATATATGGCAAAACGCCCCGCAGTTTACTATCGTTCATGACTTAAACCAGCACGCCCCAGATGACGTACGGACGTGTCATTAGTCGGTTGATGAATGCTGGGCGTTAATGTGCCTCCCATTCAGAGATGCGTTAGCTGACACGCGCTTCGAAACACTTATTCTGATGATGTCTTTTTAGTTTTTCCGTAATTTGAATTAGCGCTACAATCCCTTATTCTGGAAAATGCAAGACATTTCTTGTTAACGCATCCCGTGGGTGTCCTGAGAGGCGACAGAGGGGAAACAAAACGGGAGATTGCCAGCAGTGTCGCCTTAATAACAATAAAAAACTGCGGTTGCAAAGGCGCTTGCCAAGCGTGGCAACTATGGCAAATAAAATATTCCCCTTATTAGGCAATCTATGGGGGAGGCTTCAGCAGTTGACTTTAATAGTCTGTAAATGCAATGATAAATAAAAATAAAACAAAAAGTATATGAAAAATCTCATCTTGCTTTAATCCCGAACTAGGCTTTTTCATGTACTATGAAGTTTCTATAGGAACTGTACCGTCTTTTCATCAACGCTGGTGAATAGGGAGCTGGTTCTAATCGTGCTCACAGTCTAAATATAAAAATAACCATTCACCAGGTAATGCAGCCAGAGTTATTGCTTATTGATACTTTATCGCTAGGAGTGTAACTGTACGATAATTTAAGTGTTTAGTTTTAGTTTTATTATTATTGGGATAATAAGTATTGTATATTTTAATATTTATATTTAAATTTATTATTTTTAATATTTAAATTTCTTTATTATATTTAAATTTCATTTAAATACCAGTTGACTATAGTTAAGTAAAGTATTAGTTTAGATACGTGCCCAGTGGCCTGAGCACTGGTTTATGACACTAACGTTTTTGTATTGTCATCGATTTAAATAGTATGTAAATATTGACAGCATCCTTGGCAAACATAAATGGAACTATGTTGTGTGGTGCTGCCTCCATTGTTGCAGACACTTTTTTTGATTCATGGGTGGTGGAGACAGGGATTGGTTTACCTTAAGCAACTAAAGTTTTAACGATATACAAGATGGAAGTAATTTACATAAAAATATAGAAACACCTGTAAGTATGTATAAATAATAATTAAAATTCATCCTCCCAATATTGTCACCAATGGGACTCTAACAAATTGGAGTTTTTCTCCACTACCAAATCGTGGTATCAGCTTACCTTCATGCGAAGTGAGCTTGCCAAACCCACTCGCAGTGACCATTTGTCTTCTCTACCGTCATTTACCATGTGTTATCAAGACATTACAATCGATAAATCAATAGATAATAAAAATGCTTACTATATAACTACGAGATCATTTCCATGTTTCACAATACGTCCGCACGAAGCTATGGAAATGTATGAATTAAAAAAGGTTTTAATGTTAAATTCACGGCATAATGCGCAGAGCGTCGTCATGATATTGCAGTTTACTTAGCGTTGTGAACGTTTCTTACTTCAAGTGCGAATTTAAATTGGTAAAACGCTATAATTACGTAGTACTCGGTTAAGAATTCTGTTTGCGTGTGCCTTGTGGAATTTCTAAGGAACTGTGTACACTGTACACTTGTTTTCTATTGATACGAAGCGGGTTCTATCTAAGTTGAATGTTGAAGTTGAATATAGGACAGAGGTTTGTACTGCGTTCTAATGTGTAGATGATAGGGACGAGAAATGGTGCCGTGTGATAGGTATCACTTAATAATGTCCCGTGAGACTCGACTATAGAAGACGCCAAAAAGATATCATAACTTGAGCAATGCTGCATTAAGATTGGATAGACTCGACGGCGAAAGGACCACGCTCGCAGAGAATACTAGCGTAAAATAGCGTCTCTTTCTCTATTTCTCTACCAGAAATTCCGCATCAGTCAGAAATAACGCATCTACATTTTCATTCTTATTTAAGAATAGATGTAGTTGACTTTGAGTAGTGGAGGCCCATATTAACTTACTAGCATTAATTTACCACCAGGTAGACTGTGGGCTCCTTTTTCATTCTTAATTCTATAGAAAACATAACAGCGTAAATAAGAAAGGTGAACAGGGAACAGTGTCAAAGTCCTTCCTACTTTGGGAAAAACCGTTGTTCAATAGTAGGCTATAACGAGCTCATTATTACAGGCTATGGGATGTTTATTCCTTTTTTTTTCTTTTTTTATAGAATAAGGGCGACATTTAAACCCTCTCAAAAATAATATGAGAGATCTGTGTTCAGCAGCGGGACGTACAAAGGCTGTAAGTTTTTTACGTGGTAGAGCCATGCTGCAGCTTATTAGTAGTATAATTGTAACATGAATGGGTTGGCCCGACTGAGGAAGGATTACGCTCTCACAGAATACCAACTTAAAATAGCAACTTAATACTGCGGCGTTTCGTATGGTGAGTGTAGAGAACCGGAGACCCTATTTACTGGAAAAGAGGCATTCCATCTTAGTCCTCACTGGTGACAACGCATCTGCATTTTGATTCGCAATCAAGGATGGATGTAGATGTCTATGGGCCACAGCATTCATTTATCATCCTACCATCGGGTGGACTGTGTGCTCGTTTGTCACCTTTTGGATCATTTATTATGTATAATATTGAATAAATAACAAAACACAATAATAACTAAGACAGAAAAGGAATTGTTATACAATTAAAATTTCTTCTTTCTAGCTTTGACAGCTGCAAACTCAGCAATAACTTCATCGAAATTTATATTTTGTATTGCCTCGTGTTCGTTGGCTAATATACCAAGATTGCTAAGCCGCGATTGGGTCACTGTTGACCCGCAAATAGTTTTTTATTAATTTTAGTTTACTGAAACTCCTCTCACATGAAGTTACGGACACGCAAACCGTCGTGAACAATTTCAGTGCAATCTATATATAATAACATTTAAAAATATTATAATAAATTTTAAAAAGTCTAGAGACAGCCAATATAAAAGACCTGAAGTGTAGGGAACAACTAACTTCAATCAAAGAATGCTACAGATGCGTTGTCACTTTTAAGGACTAAGTAGAGTGCCCTTCGGTCCAGAACACAGCAGTGCACGCGCTAATGTCTATTACTGGGCAACAGAAATGGGTAAAAAGATTTATAATTATATGTTCTTAGGTGTATTATTATTATATAGGTAAGTAATAAATGGAGTGACGACCTGGTGAGACATGCTGGAAGTCGATGGATGCACGTTGGTGAAGCCACACCAAGGCACCGCAAAAAAACAAACTCAGGACCGTGCTTTGTGGCATTCCTTGGGGGAAGCCTATGTTCAGCAGTGGACTTGTGAAGGGCTGTAATGATGATGATGATGATGAACTAATTATTGCGACATTTTGTCATTTAATTTTTTAATCTCGTCACAGAATCAACTGTAAAAAAATATAGGATGCGTCCATAAAACAACTGCTGCTGTACTAACATTTTTCATTTTACATTTATTATATAATGTATAAATTATATTTAATAATAAGTAATATTAGGCCATAGGGAATGGGGATACACTTTCACTTTAAGGGGGTGTTTTATTTTTTATTTACCTAATATTGAATCACTTGATCTAAATACGATACAATCACGTTGGCAGCAACAACCCTTAACACGTATTAGATTAATGTTATCATCTCCCGCGGGATTCTCCCCTCGTTTCACGCGTTATCACACGTCCCGCTAAACGTTTACGGTGCCTACCATATTACGTGATGCCACTTTATTATATTGCCGAAGTTAACTTCATGTCTGTGGAAGTATGGGGCGTTGAAGAACTATATTTCGTTATAGAGTTTTTTTAATTTATTTTAGATTGTTTCTGATAAGTACTAATATTATACATTTGTTACACTTCTTTAAGACTATATTTAAAATTTTATTGGTTTTTAAAAATCGTGTATTTTTCAATTTAATTAATAATATTATAATTTTCTATTAATATTTAATTATAAGTGTTAATCATCTGAGCCGTGGTAGCTCAGATGGTTAACGCTCGCTGTAAATATAACAGAACGCGAGTAATCCGGTGCAATTTTAAGTGCTGATTTATCACGTGCTCGACGGCAAAGGAAAACATCGTGAGGCAACCTGCATGTCTGAGGAATAGGGAAAAAAATAATTAGAAGATACGTGAAGTTTTCCAACACGCATTGGGGCAGCGCGGCGGACACTTCCTTGCCCTAAAACCCTCTCAGAAATGAGGGGATGCCTGTGCCCAGCAGTGGGACGTATATAGGCTGTAGCTTTACTTTTTTTAAATTGTGAGATTTAAAAGAGGACAGTTTCGCAAATTTTATATCTATGTTTATCAAAAGAAAACTTTATCAATATGTTTATTTCATTTGTAATTTTTATTTGTTTGATATACCTTAACTGATGCCGTAAGGAGCCACAGAGGGAAATAAAACCTAATTGGGCAACAGCATGTTCTTAATAACGATTCGAATATTAAGAAACTGATGTTAGCAACACATCTGTCAAGTGTAGCAACTATGGCAAATATCCTCCCTATAAGGCAGTCTATAGATGAGGTTGGTACAGCAGTGGATTTAAACAAGCTGTAATGAATAATTAATTTAAAAAAAAATATGGAAAGTAACGTTGTAACTATGTTATGGCTAAAGCATAAATGGGTTAGCCGACCAAGTCGACGGAACTCAATGATTAATGTTATCCAGACCGAATTTCGGTCACGGCGGCCAGTCTTGACGGAGACTAGCTATCTATGTAAAACAGGATTATAATACGTAAGTGTGTGGGCAAGCACAGGTGCACTTCCTACCTATTCTTTCACTCTTATAGTGCCCGAAGGGATGGCAATCCGCACGACCGGAAGATCAGACGCAGGATCAACTTTATGGCTTTCCGAGGCACGGGGATGAAAATCCATCATCCAATCCAGATTCTTGACTCCGGGGTACTGACAATGTCTTACAAAAAAACCTAATAATTGATTTTGGCCAAGTAAAGTATCACAGATATATATCACTTATTTACACAAAACAGCAAAATACATAATAACCAACATTTATTAATCCCAAATATAACATAATCTATGAGGGAGGCCTATGTTCAGCATTGGTATTTTGTAGAGTGTAATAGATGAACGATTGGAACATTTATTAACACGATTATGACATAATTATCGTAAACGTGTTGATAAATATTCCATTCGTTGGTTATTATATGACTATTATTATTATTCTACTAATTGTTTCAACAACTGCAGGGTTAGCCGAGTTGACTTGACCCAAATATATCACCTTTACTATCCCATTCACACACATCTTCGTACTACCGTTATCACCACCTTTTTTCTTTTTCTGTTTATATTAATTTTCTATTTATATTAATGTGTTATCGTATGAATAATAAAAACTACCCTCAAAAGCACTGGTACCAAAATAATTTAATTCTAACATTGTTATAATTCAATGTTCAAATCCTATTGTTGATCCTTCTAACAATAACGTCACATAAATTATCGCAAAATATCAACGAAACATGCACAAACAAGAATAGTTCCTAGTTCCAACGAACATGCGCCAGTAACATCCACTTATCCATAACAATAACAATTTAAAAGATACAAAGCGAACGTCTCATATGCGGTCCATAAATAGCGCTATCATACCCATAAACAATATTCCGCAACAAGACATAACCCGCTCAAAGCGGTCGGGTGTATTATGAAATTTATTCAGAGCCGAGGCCTCGTAAAACAAAAGTGCGACATAAATTCCCCGCTATGGGCCCCAACACGCATTAGCTGCAGGATTTTCCGCCATATGAGAAAACATTTTCCTTGTACCCGCATCGCTTTTTTACTTGAGGGTGATGCTCTACTCGCCATCATTATCGATACAAGATTTCTTAATTTTTTTTTAAAACCAATTATAAGTTCTTATTTATTTAGTACTTAAAACATTTATGATGTATCGTTTGAAATTAAATCAAACTTTACAAAGTGCGTATTAAGACACCGCAGATTTTGTCTATTATTTTCTTAAGTTTTTTTTTTTTTGGAAATTTGCAATAAAATGTATTGTCAGATTTTTTCTAGATGTTTATTTTTATAAATTGTACAAGTAGCGTAAAGTGCAATGTGAGGATGTTTCTTTTTAACTGACTTCAAAATGGAGGAGGTATTTAATACGACAGAATTTTTATGTGAGTTACCCCAGAACTTTATTCTAGGTGAACCAATTTTGATGACACATTTTTTATTTAAAATCTGGTGCTTTTCTTGTGGTCCCATATACATTTGATCTATATCTGACCAGTAGTTTTAGAGTAATAATGCATATTTAATTGACTTCGACTACATTGATGATGTTCTCATTTTATTTATATTGAAGCTGGTTGTACAATTTTTTTTAAATTTTACCTTTTACTATGTGTACATATAAAGCACATTTATTTATTTGACTACAAATGCTTGTTTTATTTGAAAATGTATACACTAGAGCTAGACCATCAGTAGCGCCACAAACTAACAATTATCCTCTACAATATTGTAATGAAATAATTTCCTAATTTTTGTTCTATAATATCTTTTTGTTCTATATTATCATAATTATTTTTACTAAATTTATCGAATGCTTATTTTAATCTCAAAAGTTCATCGTAAATCACTTAAAGTACAAACGTGACTATACTTATTAAAGTGTATTAAAACGAAAACTAGTAATTTTGTTATTTTTTAGTGTTATTTAAACAATAATCATTCTAAAAACGGAAAGTAGAGCATCTTTTACACATTCGACTACGGAATCGTTTAACCCTACGGGCTCCCACCTGTTGATCGCATACGACAAACCCATATACGGGTCTACGTTACCCCTATGTCGCGTGTATATGTATAGGCCTGGCGTCCCGGGACATGAAACGAATTTCACCGAAAATGTTAAGAGATTTTGCGGCGTCATTCTTGAGGAAAATTGAGTTTATTCTACGTGATGAAGGGTTTATTTATTGGTTGGTGATATGAGTAGGGTAAGGATTACTTTGATAATGGGTTATGTTACAGGTTATATTATTATTATGTTATTTGTGAAATGAGCAGAGCTATACGATCAAATCAGTTTAATAACACCTCAAAGTATTTATAGAACGTACTTCATTAATAGAATCAGGCGTTACTTTGCAGAAGTCCATTGTATTGAAGTTGTTAGAAATTAATTTGCTCATATCCGCGTAATGAAATAAAATGATGTGTTCTACCCAGTCTGAAGAGTCATTGAGTTCTTGCGTACTGTATCCCCATCACCACCATTCCCAGCACCACCACTCCTAACAACACCACACTAGGATCGATACACCACCCTTGGTAATACGATACGTGTTTCGTCTATATACGAGACGTCCTTAGGTGAAGTAGGCTCTGCGGAAGGTGATCGCTAAGTCAGCAGCGATTTTTTTTTTTCGGAAAGTGTATGTTGTTGGTGCTGCGGCCTTTACAGCTTCATCGAAATAGACTCGTAAGCGAGGACCTGCAAGCTATTGAGTGCAATAATTCTGCCGGCAACGATGATCATCGCACCGCCAACTGCAGTCCTGAGGCACCCCGACCCCTACTTTTGGAGTGAGGCTCCCCGAGCTAGGAGGGCGTTCGATGTGATTCAAAGACCTCTCAGAAAGAGGTGCAAACCTCTGCTTGAACGACTATCGCAATGTGGGAAAACGGGTCGGAAAACTTAAAACGCCCCGTAACACGGGTATTAAACCTCGTATACGGGGGGTGTCTGTAACCTTGCATTCGCCGGCGAACGCGTTGTACCATAGTATTCTGTACTAGTGTAGTGTCTTAATGTGTGCGTGTGTGTCAGTGTAAGACAATCAGATTCCCTCTCCTGTGAAAGGGGGGACGGGGTTGACCTACTCATGGAAGTGATATCGACGTCTCTTGGGGTCAGCATCCCTCTCTGGGTAATACGAACCCGCCTCTACCATCAACGGATTTTGATGCTCTTTGATCGAATTGAAGTATCTTAAGGATAATTCCTTAAGATACGAATGAATGGTGGGCACATCGAGGCCGTGATGGAGATCCATGTTTATCACATATAAAGGAGCTCCTGTGATTCCACGCAGTAACGCGTTTTGGACAAGTGAGCGGCTAGCCGAAACATTTGCTATTTATACAACTCACTGACACTCAGGAGCGGTTGCTAACAAATTCAATAGAACGTATTTATTATTACTCGTAATGAAAATGTAAGGTATATAATATTTACTATCACAATCTAAAATACATTGTTATATTATATATTTACTTACTTTACTTAATAAAACAACAAAACTAACAACTACACAACTACTAACCAACTAACAACATTAGACTAGGATTTTCTGCTGTATTTTAGTTACGTACATAAATTGCACTAAAACAACCAAACCGGAACAATTATTTTTAGGCCACACAAATACTTGTTTCGTTCGTGAATGGAACCCGCAGTTCTCAGCACTGGTACTCAATATGGTACCTCTATGCCAGGGAGCCGTCAAAAATATTATACTAATATAATTTACAATTTAGTTAGATGTATACGGTTTCAATGATCACGGCGAGATAATTATACTTATACATATTAAATATATGTCTATTATAAAGACTTCAACGTGTGAAAGAAATATATCTGGCTGTGTACTCTAAGTCCTCAGTTTGTAATATGAGATTAAAACAGTCTCTCGCAACTATAAAATTTGACAGTTTTAATACTAAACTGGGATTTCTATGTTTTTGCTGTCAAATAGCAGCGCTTGGACTGTTGTGTTCCGTTCTGATGGGTATTGAGCGCCGGTATAACTGCAGGCTGATACCATCTTAGTTCTGAGAGGTGACAACGCATCTGTAGACTTCTTTGTTTGAAGGTGGCTGCGGGTGTCCATCGGCTGCAGGAACTTTTTAACAATAGGTGAATTGTCAGTTCGTTAGTTAAATCAGTATTATAAAAAGATAACAGATGTGAACTGTTCAACGGTTTATAAGCGAAGCAGACCAAATAAAAAGACCGTCACAACAGTGCAAAAGCGTGCAAGGACTCAATTCAATCGAACCCTTTTCTACCTTTTTCTAAAATTGAAAGCCTTTATTATTAAGATGGAACCTGTATAGTTTGTGATGGTACTTTGATCCAGAAATTATAAATTATTACTTGATCGGATCCAAAACCGTATCAAAAATGGAAAAGATATAAAAACTTAGATGTAGAAACAGTTCCCTTTTATAATTATTATAAATATATAAATATACCTAATTCAACAAACTAATTTATAAAAAATCGTTGCATCTTTATTAAAACTGTAGCATGAATGGGTTGGCTTGACTACCTTTCTATAGATTACTAGCGGTTTTTGTATAGGAGAAGGGGTAAACGGGCATACGGCTCACCTGATGGTAAGTGACCACCGCCGCCCATGAGCAGCTGCAACACCAGAGGGATTGCAGATGCGTTGCCGGCCTTCTAAAAAGGAATAGGCTCTTTTCTTGAGGGTCCCTAAGTCGTATCGGTCCGGAAAAATCTCTGGTGGTAGTTGAGGTGGTGGTGATAGTTAAATAGCAGCTTAATGCTGCTGTGTTTTGTATGTTGCAGAGAACCTAAGACCCTTTTTACTGGAAAGAAGAGATTAGGATCCTTCATGTCTTTTCGGTTTTGATAGTTAGAGAAACCGTTTTGGTACATTGGAATTTTTTCAGTAATCGAATCCTTCGCTGACGTACCATACCACCTGATTGAAAGTGGTGATGCAGCCAAAGAAGATGAAGAGTACTGACTACGACTGAACCAGTGTAAAATATCACCATAATGCTGTTGTGTTTCGTACGGTGCATGTAGAGTAGAGAACAAACATTTTACTAGACAGGACATCTGCATTTTGATTCATAATCGAAGACAGATATAGACATTTATAGCTTACAGTATCCACTTTACGTAGTAGCTATATTAAGGACCACACTTTCACAGAGTACCAGGGTAAAATAATAATAACAGTTTCGTATGGTGAATGTAGAGATCCGGAGACCCTTTTTACTGGAAACGAGGCATTACATCTTAGTCCGCAGGGGAAACAACGCATCTGCATTTTGATTCCTAATTGAGGATAGATGTAAATATTTATGGGCCATAGCATCCACTTATTTTCTAATAAAAAAAAGACTTTACTCGATAGTGTCCTAAAACTGAGGTATAACTTGTTCTTTGTGACGCAACTTCAAAAATGTTTAAAATTTAAAACTAGCTATATCCGCCCTTCAGTTGCTGTGGCTTAGTCTGGTAATTTATTCCTTTTTCGCCCAACAGATGGAGCTGTGTTTTAAAAATCATATGAAAATACGTGGGTATTTGAATACAACGTTGATTGAAAACTTGAAAGCGTTCGTTAAAGAACTTTTGAAGATTTAAGATTTAAAAAAATATATATATTATTTACATATTAAAATATTGGGTATATATTAAAAGAATATGTTCTTAAAAAGAAATTAAGCAAAGAATTTTTTTTATAAATAAAGTATCACAAAGCGCCTGTCGTGTCTTTAAGTTATCGCTTCCGGGTTCTTTTGTGTATCATCATACTTGTTAATTCTACTCAACTTTACCATTATCCACACGTACTAATAAGGGGACATTAAACGTCCTGTACACGTTTCAATTTCGTGACTTTTTGGCTCAGCCGCCTGGCAAAAGAAAAGTTGTAACCGGTATATGCTATAAGCTTATGCGGTCCCGAAAACGTGTTTACTAAATGAAATTCCAATTGTGTTCAGTTCACAATTTACAATTTTTTTGTGATTGAATGAAAGTATTTTTATTTACTAACGGAGTAAGCGTAAAAAACTTCACGTAATATTAAAAAAAACCGTCTTTTAGATTGGTTAACAGCTTCCGATTAAAGACGGAAAGATCAAATAGAAAGAAAACATCTTTAATGTTATTTAATTGATTATGGTGAATACATAACCAACCACACTATAAAATTATTAAGTAAGTATTATTAATTAAGTACAGGGCTTACTTGATATACAATGCCGATAAGCATTTAGTCCGCCTTTTGTAATCTATATTTTGATAATGTTTTCATAGAAAATAATTGAATAAGAAATACGTATACATATCAAAGTATTGTTATATATTATGTTTTATATTAGTTTATATTTATGGTACTTAAGTAAGCTATACAGCAATATAACTTTTTCAATAATTTGATGGTTACTGAAAGTGTTACCTAAAATCTGGTTATATTACCATAAACCGCCTGAGAAGTGTCAAGGCTGCAAGATTTTGTTAGGACTTATAATCAATTGAGCTTCTTTAAATCCGTTTTTGATCTAATAAATTAAAAATATAAAAACGCTTCTGCTTATAACAAGACTAACATGTCATCGATGGCAACCCTGCTTGGTTTAAGACGACCGCACACGTAGATGTTGTGACCGCACTAATTCTAATGACATTATTATGAGAAATGTGATTATATTATAATATATGCTAGACGTATAATGTATGAGACAAGCATTTACATTTTATAAGAGGCGTAAACTTTCTTGATATTAATGTTTACTAGTCCTCATGTTGCAAAAATTGCTCTCATAGGTATTAGTCTATCTACTTAGGAGAATTTGTAGTTATAGCTACGCTTGACACTTTCTTTAACAAACTGTTCTGCGAAAACCACTAATAAATTGATATGAACACCAATGAAAAAATATTTAAAAAAAAATCCTTAAGTTAGTTTTTATGTAACTAAGGAACCTTCACACTAGGAATTTCTCTAGTATCGTGATTTAGGGATAAATATTCCTACTCAAAACAAATATTTGTCCGCATGTAATCGAACTCGAGACTCTCTTCGTCACAAAAGTTACGCTTAGCCTCTGCGCTACCGACTTATTAAGTATTATATTTCTATAAATCGTTCATACTGATGATAAAATACACCAACTAATAACTATTATAATCAAGCTTAGATATGATTGCCGTGACAATTAAATAATATAGTACGCCCCCCCCATAGATTGTCATATAGAAGGCAAATATGCCATAGTTGCTATACTGGGTATGTGGGTTGGCAACCAGGTCCCTTACACTGCCATTACAAAACCACGGTTATTTATATCACATTAGTATATTTATTAATAAGTTTGTGTTTGTCGTGTGCTCAATTCACGAATGTTTTTCATTCTTTCTTTTTTTTTTCACAATTTAAAATAGGCTTATTTATCGTTAAAATTATTAACAATATTTTTAGATAATCAAGTATCAAAACTACACGGTCGTAGTACTAAGATGTTATCACATCATGCCCGTACGCTGAGTATGATCTACTTAGAGACAACTTAAAGGTAACTTAGTGTCACCGTCTCATCTCGAGTATTCCCACAATCGATCATAGCACGCTTATCAAATACTTAAAAGCTTTATCTAAAAGCAGCCGTGTTAATATACAGCGTCAATCGGTTTCTGATAGTTTAGTTTTATTTTACAACCTCGCTTTATATGGGGACAAAACATGTCATTGTTAAGCCACTGAGATTCATAGGACTTGATACAAAAAGTATTTGTGATAACGGACAAGCGTGAGTTGTTCCTGTCATTACAAGCCCAATGGAAGATTTTAAATTTCATCACTCATCACGAGATCCAAAACTACACGCCCGATGAACTTGAAATTTGGCATATATACTCCTTTCTCGTCGCAGACACCTACTAGGATTTTGGAAAATTCAACTCTTGAGGGGGTGAAATAGGGTGTTGCAACTTGTAACTAATAAATGGCTGTAAATGTAATTTATTTGTAATGTTATTTCTGGTTCTCTTTATTGTCTTTCTTCTTCTTCATCTGTACATGGGCATCTCTCATTCTACGGAAGATCTGTCTTAATTTTCATACTTCACTGGTGGTTTGGTTACCGCATTACCAGATATATCGTACCTTTGGCGCTGCCGCCCGTCTCCGGTCTGGGTATTTTACACCGTTTCACACTATGGACATAGGCCCAACCTATAGATTGCCTAACAGAGGGGATATTTGCCAACTATGGCAAATATATCAACTATGGTTCCTAAGACACGCTTAGCAAACGGATTGGCAACCGCAGTTTTTTAGTCGTTATATTAAATACTGCTACCCATCTCCTGACTTGTTTCCCTCTGTCGTCTTTTACGACACCCCCCATGGGTGTCATCACATGGGTTAGTGGATATTTTTACACCGCTATTTGCCTGGGTATTTTATGTCTGGCGTAAGCTAGATGACAGTACCGCTGTCTGTCGGAAGCCATAAGATGTATATTGGCATTTTCCATGTGATAGTGGCGTAAGAGAATCATCAACTTATTTCTTCCCGTGATTGTCGTAGAAAAGCGACTTTTGGAAATGATGTTAGAATAAATAATTATGTAAAAGTAAAGTTACAGTACTGCATACTGCTGTGCTCAGGACTCCCCTCATTTCTGAGAGGGTTTTAGGGCAAAGAAGTGTCCGCCGCGCTGCCCCAATGCGTGTTGGCGAACTTCACATGTCTTCGAAATATTTTTTTTCTTATTCCTCGGACATGCAGGTTTCCTCATGATGTTTTCCTTCACTACTGAGCACGTGGTAAATCAGCACTTAAAATTGCAATTAACAATTTCATTGGTAACGGCGGGGATCGAACCCGGGTTACTCGCGTTCTGTTATATTTACATTACATACATTGTTGCATTAACCATCTGAGCTACCACGGCTCAATACAATAATTATGTAGTTATAATTATTACAAGTTGTGAATTATGCGAGTTACATTAGAGTAATGAAATAAAAATATTTCTCCGATATGCAAAAATAATTATTATTATTATTAATTATATTAAATTATTATTTTTGTTTCGAAGAAAAGACAAAAAGCAACTCCACATGTATTCTTTTTTTACGACTTAAAAGGTGAGAATTACTAATTGTAATAATAGCACTAATATCAACGCATCCAGTGTTTTATTCCGGTGCTATGGGTATTATAATACAATATAATTAAGAATATTATACGAGTAACTCAAGCAGTGTTGGCTCAGGGAGTTAGCGCTCGTTGTGATGGGACCACGCTGTAGTTATATTATGTTTGTAGCACTAATGGATCGGCCCAACCAGGGTCCATGCTCTCACTACCAGCATCAAATAGCAGCTTAAAGCTGATGTGTTTCTATGAGTATAAAGAATCCTTTTTCGGGGCCAAACGAGGCGTTCCATCTCTGTCCTCAGGGGAGACAACTCATCTGCATTTTGATTAGTAAATGAGGGTAAATATAGATGTCTACTAGCCACAGCATCCATTTTTAGGTGGACTGTGTACTCGATTGTCACCCTTATTCTAAAATAATGACAGTACTCTAACAACTCGGTTTTGATCCCCACTGGTAACAATGAAATACTTTATTGCAATTATAAGTGCTGATTTACCATGTGCTGCGTGAAAGACAACATCGTGAAGTAACTTACATGTCTGAGAAATAAAATTAAAAATTAATTCGAAGACAAAACTGCCAAATCGCACGGGACATCGCGGCAACTTCCTTGCCCTAAAAACGCTCTCAGAAGTGGGAGGAGGTCAGTGTCCAGCAATGGGACGTAAATAGGCTGTAACTATTATACGAGAGACATCTTAACGTCCTATTAGAAGCGTTCATTGTTTCGAGTTTGTAAGCTTCAATGGACTTAATTGACTGTTATCAATTGTATTGGGAGCTCGTTTATAATTTAGATTCTATAAAAAATTGTAATCGCACAGAGGCAAATTCAACTACAACGGCAAGTGCATTTATATCCCTCGAACCTGTTACCAATATGTAAATACGTCCACATTTATCAAAATGATGCGTTGTCACCCCTGAAGACTAAGATGGAATGCCTCGTTTCCAGTAAAAAAGGTTTCCGATTCTCTACACTCACTATACAAAACACAGCAGCATTACGCTGATATTTTACGCTGGTATTCTGTGAGAGCGTGGTCATGCCCCGATCGAGCTGACCCATTCGTGCCACAACTGTAATATAGCTGCAGCGTGGCTCTACCACGTATAAAACGTTTTCTTCCTCGCTCAAGTTCCCGTAGAATCGACTACTGCCAGCGATTTTTCCGGACCGATATGAATTACGGACCTTCCTTACGGAACCTTATTTTAAAAGGCCGACAACACATTTCCCCTCTGGTTTCAGTTGTTCTTGGTCGATAGTAGTTACTTACCATCAGATGTCAGCATTACTAACATTATCATTATTACAAACTATTTGCGTTTATTTATGTATAAATTTTAATCGTAAAATAATGAATGCACAATTTATGTTAAAAATTTAATTTTAAACTATTGAACAAATAGATCATCTATAATGTAAGGTATACCCGTACATCCAGTCTGCTATAATATAAAGTGAACCTCCGTTCACGTCATGTCATTAGGCGGCATCAATTATAGTACGTAGTAGCAATGGACTGACGAGTGACAAGATGCCTTTAGATCATATCGCTTCTGAGATGAGATAGTTACAGCATGTTCTAAAATTATTTATACCATTTTTTAATAACACTTCTTTACAAATGCTTAACAATAAAATAATATTATAATGTTTTTTGCAAATATATATTATAAAAGTTAAGTTCACGGTGATTAATGGTTAATGCAGTTTATGGTCACTTACTACTAACCATATCAAATAAGTCTACAGCAGCATCTTCACCTCTGGGAACTAAGGTGATACGTCTGACAGCATTTTAATCGTAGGTACAGGCATTTTTACTTGTATCACTAGACCGCCACATTGGGTGCATTACTGCTTTTTTTATAGGATAGGGTGACAAACGATCACACAGTCCACCTGATGGCAGGTGGTTGCTGTGGCCCATAGACATCTACATCTATCCTCGATTACGAATAAAAATGCAGATGCGTTGTCACCCGTGAGGACCATGATGGAATGCCTCGTTTCCAGTAAAAAGGGTCGCCGATTCGCTGCACCCACCATACGGAACACAGCAGCATTAAGATACTATTTTACGCTGGTATTCTGTGAGTACTTGGTCCTTCGCCGGTCGAGCCGACCCATTCGTGCTACAACTATATTACTAATATAACTGCAGCATGGCTCTACCACGTATAAAACGCACGGAGAAAGAATTAAGTAAGTGAACAGTAACAACTCAGACATATGTCGACGCAGAAAAAGATCAACAATAACCAATCTTCGTCTCATTAAGCTCGTAGAAGTCTGCTGTACACCCTTATTGTAGGCAGAATTTACCAAAATATTAAGATCGGCTCCCGGGCACATCGTTGAAGGTAGGACCAAACGGTACAGCAATTGTCGATCATCCTGCCAAGAGCGATGATTATTGTGAATCCATCTTACAATGGGTGAGACTCAAAATAACCCGATCGCCAGAACACTATATTTAACTTCCTTGTCATAGTTTCTTACTCGTATTTATTATTGATCAAACATTTTTTTAAATATGCTTTTTCGATTTCATAATAGCGGAAGAAAAAATATATTAAACTATGTTAGATGTTGAATTAAATGTTGGTTTGCTACTAAATTATATATGAGTAAACCAAAGTGAAAAATTAAAACACCATGTATATTGCAACCGCTTCTAAGTATACAAGCTAAATGCGATGCACTTTAGTCTATTGTTTAAAGATACAGAACAAATTAATGACCGACTACCACATCATAAGTTTTTATTTTACCTCTTTTTATCTTATACGTGGGAAAAGCTTAGCCACCGCGTGACATTTTGACCTAACGTTTACTGTTATAGAACGGTCCGTTGTTAAATATGTATATACGTCTTTTTATTGTTTTTCATGTCATGTCAAATTGTCACCTATGTATATATCCATAAAGCGTAGACCTTGGTAGCCTTGTCTGCTGTATCTTTTAGGCTCGATCGATTGTAGTTTTCTCGTCAAGTTGGTGTTGGCTTGGCCAAAAACTGTATTCCATGAACGTAACACACTATTTAGTCCACTACTATTTAGACACTGTAGCTTGACACCGGTAGTAAATTACAAACAAAGAAGGTCATAGAAGCATCGTCAGACCAGTTGGCACTAAATATTTGCCACCAGATGCGTGGCATGTACATGACCGAAATTTTTGATTATTATATTTAAGGTCTCAGAAGTGTATCATTATTTCATGACATGTTTTAACTTTTTTCTGTTAGTTACGCAATAGTATATTAGCTTAATCTCTTATTTAATGCATTAAGTACAATATTTTTTTTTGCTTTCCTAACAGGTTAACATTTACCAAAGGTTATCTTTCAAATAAGCATATTACCTTATCCGATTTTCGATAAAATCTACCGACGTCAGATGTGTGGATGCGATTAAATCTCGCTTAATTTACGTTTGCTTATATAATGCATAAGTAATTTAGCATAGGTATAACCATTAATAAGATATTTATAATTTCATTTTAATGATCTATTAATAATTACAATTTTTTTATATAATAAGGAACACACAGCCTACCTATGGTAAATGGACTGTGTAGCCCATATTCATCTACATCTATCCTTGATTAAGAAAACACAAATGCCTTGTCACCCCTGAGGACTAAGATAGAATTCCTCGTTTCCAGTAAAATAGGTCACCGGTTCTCACTACATGAAACACAGCAACATTAAGCTACTATTTCACGACGATATTCTTTGCCGACCCTTTCGTGCTACAAGCATAATTAATAAAGCTACAGCTTGGCTCCACCATGTATAAAAATAAAGTGTTAAAAGATCCCGTTCTTTTATAGATATACCAGTACTCGTATTTCCAGGCAGTGATCATTGAATTTATGAATTAAAATGTACGAATATGTCTTTAAAACTGTATACATTAAAAATAAGATAAATTGAAAGGGTACACACCTCAATCTCCATATAAGGCAAATTATTTGTTATCTCACACCATCTTCACGCTGATATCTTTGTCATAAATCTGAATAATTTTGACTTAAAATTTTTAAATCTTTATGCATGTAGGGTTTCTTACTGTTTTACTATTGTTATTTAATTTCTATGTATTTTAAAGATATATTTAAATTAAGCGCCATACGCAAATCATGGTTTGAACGAAATTTTTTCAGTTCTCGTATACAGTGGATGATTGAACTATCTTGTAGTACCAGGATTATATACAACACAGCAGGATTGATCTGATATTTTATGCTAGTATTGTGTAAGAGCGTGGTCCTTACTCCACGTCTTCCTCATAACTTCTAAAATTAAAAACTGCGCTTGCAAACCCGTTTGCCAAGCGTTGTAACTATGGCAATCTATGGCTCACTTTAATAGGCTGTAACGGTGTGACGGTAACGCTGTGTTTATAGCGGCTACAGACTCTTACAATTAGTTTTATTTTTATATTTATTCAAAGGTACAACGTTAAAAACGTTCGTCCTACAAAATTTCTCCAGTTTAAGTAACATTAGTTCTAAGTTATCGATATGACAATGTTTGCTAGTTAAACAAGGGTGAGTTAAATTATGTCAGGTATTTTGGGAGACTATTAAGCGCGTAGTAGTTGCCCGTTAAGGTTGTTTCGTCAATATTTAGCTAGTTTTGTTAAACATCAAAGCTAAGTACCCAATTTATTTTTATTTTATTTTTTATTATATGCGAGCAGCTATGTAGGTCTAGGGAAGGAGACCAGTATCACAAAATATTATTAATTTCTAAACGTCAGGAGTAATACAATACGGAAATCAAAAGAAATAAGAGAAGACCTTTTTCATATTTTTTGGGTTAAGGAAAGGGGTGACTAACGAGCACACAGTCTACCTGATGATACGTGGATGCAGGGGCTCAACACCATTTACGACTATCCTCGATTAAGAATCAAAATGCAGATGCTTTGGCACTCCTGAGTACTAAGATGGAATGTCTTATTTCCGATAAAAAGGATCTCCGGTTCTCTATACTCATCACACGAAACACAGCAGCATTGAATTACTATTTTACGCTGGTATTACGTGAAAGTGTGGTCCTTCTTTAGTCGAACCGAATCATTCATGCTAAAACCATAAGATAGTCAAGACGCACTGCTAGCGCTGAGATCAAACTTAGTGACTACAAAGCTAGTTGGAGACCGGGTGAACCATTTAAGCGCACTGGGGTGTAACAACAGGGTCGTTTTGAGATAGGTTTCAGGTCATGCGGTTACTGTAGGCAATGAATTTGGCGACAGGCTCACACTGGAGTGTTCAAAAAAGTATACAACTTGGACTCGAATCATTATGTGAAATCTCAAAAAGGCTGGCCCTTTTGACCCTTGAAACTATTTATCACTTAAAATCAGGTCTGATACACTAGACTTAAAACACACTAAAACTTTTATTCGGACATATCATCGTAAATATGCTTCAGAAACCCTGGAATTGAGTAAGGTCAAACTGCGTATTCTGAGCCCAACAACAGAAACGGAAGAAATTCCTTACCACATCCAACGAAACACAATTGTGAAGCGTTGATGGGCAAACGTTACGTATGCCCATCAACGGTTCACATCTGGGAAACTACATACTTAGACCATTACAAGTGAAATTGCTCACAGCTAAGCAACTCCTTCAATTCTTTGAAGATATAAGGCTTAACAGCGAACGATAGCTATAGCAGTGATCACAACAGATCTTCAGGTCGCAGTGATACTAGTATTTCTAGACCTGTATATATGTTGAACAATTAAAAAAAAATAGGATTTCGGATTAGCGACCTACGTACTAGATATTACGCACCTTGGCAACTACCATATACGTTGTAGCATAGTCAACTATCGGAGGCCACGGGTCCTTTATGCCCTTTTTTAAGAGAACCACGTGATGGGGATCACCCCGTCTCGTGGGTGTTGTAAAAAGCGCATAGACAGATTCTGTTACGTCATTACCACGGCACATCATTTCAGACCAAGGAATTTTATTTATTTGTTTATTTATTAACTGTTTCCTGCTGCTACGATTTCTGAAATTATCTCAAGAATATGTGGAAAGTATAAACAATGGGTAGCGTATTTCTAAAGGCACCGACGTGGTATGTAGGTCTACAACATATTGTAAATATAAATGGGTAAGATCTGTCGCTAAGCGGTTTATTTTATAGCAGCATATAATAGTGTATGCAAAATAATGAACAGGTTATTACGTATAAAATCTTTTTATTTGTCTATCCTATCAGCTCAAATATTTATAATCGTCGATTCGTATCTTCTGAACGACCTTACTTAACCCTTCACAAGTTGACTGCTGAACATAGGCCTCCCCCAAGGAATGCCACAAAGCACGGTCTTGAGGCACCTGCATCCATCGACTTCCTGCATGTCTTACCAGGTCGTCATTCTACTCCATATCTACTGAAGTCATATTCACACAATTTTTTTTGTTGAGTCGGGATGTACCCTGCCGGATCCTATAAACCAACCACGCTACATCAAATCTATTTGATGTATTTCATCTTAATCTTCAGGGGTGAGGGGTGACAGCGCATCTGCATTTTGATTCTTAATCGAGCACAGATGTAGAATTCTATGGGCCAGAGTATCCATTTTCCTTTAAGTAGACCGTGTGCTTGTTTGTCACCCATATATTATATAAAAAGAGCTTATACTCATATTTTAATGAAATGTTAAAATTATTTTTAAAAGCAGTTCGCTTCTTAAATTTTTACTTATACTAGTGCATTTATATGCTTGCCTATGGGATTATCTATGAAATTGTCATACACATACCGAGCGCAGATAAATAATGTGGACCAGAAAGATTACGTCGCAAAATAATAACGTATCGTCGTCGCAGTAATGTGCTCTTTTGTCTTTGCGATATTATTTTGTAAGCAAATTCCAACATGTTTCGATAGAAAATTGGTTCAAATATTATGACATTCATCATCTGTCATCATTTTCTTACATACGTACGTAGTTTAAGCATATCATCATTTTCACGGCCTTGTGCTCGATTATATTTGTAGTACAGTCAACAGGACACATATGTATTTGCTTGCCTGCCTGTCTAATTGACGATATATGTATATGTAAGCTACAATTAAATCATTCTCAACGTTTAATATTAAGTTTAAAGATCGTCCTTACTGTAAAGAACGAAATAATAAACAAATATGAACGAAAATGAATTTTTTTTTATATATTAATTATTACAATGGCATGAGAAAACCAAGATGTTTTGCAGAGCAATACTACACGAAAAAAAACGTGGCAAACACATGGCAAACAAATGACGAATTAAGAAAATTACATCGTTACGCAATTTTAAGCGTCGCCATGTAATGGCAAGCCGTCTGCCAACGGATGCAATTGATGCAGGAAGTAAGGATTGTTTTGTGGCAGTCCTTTTAAAGACTGATGTCATAATGATGATGATGATGATAAATTGATACCAAAATTTAAAATCAGATTAAAATGAGAAGAGCTTAAACTTCAGAGCTATATCTCACCGGGCATATATTTAAAAAAAAACGTAACTGGAGGTTTGAAAAACGTAATAACTGCTTGCAACCTAACCGTAGACGAACGTTCATTGTAAAGATAAATAATGTAGAATTAAGGAGTTAACTTACGCTTATGATAATTTTATACTCCTTGCCTTTATTCAGAGCCTACACACGAATGTTACCCAACTTCACATAACATTTATGACCCAATAACCAATCGCACTGTTGCCTAAAGAGCGTTTTCCTTTTCATTCACCTATTGTTCTTAAGACACGATTTGTATTTAATTAACGTTGAGTGCCAACAGTCAGTATCTGGTTGACATTTCGCATGACTGTACGAGTATGTGTGCCGGTGTTGTAACTATCGAAGTGCAAATTGGAGACTCGTATTACTAATTAGAAGTTGACTACGGTCAGATCGTGGGGATAAGAATCGTGTTAGCGTTTAAGCGTATGTGAGAGTGAACGCTTTACGATTATTGGAATTCAATGGAATTGGATTACCAGGCTATAGGTAACAAATAACTTACTGTGCTTTTGTAATTAAGTTATATTAAAAGTTTGCATTTTATGTAGGCGTAGAGTCTACGTAGCTCAGAAGTTAGACGTTCGATCCAAAAGTAAGAAGACAATATAGTGCTGGTGGGCACAACCAAAAATAGTCCTTGTAGTTTTAAGTGCTGATTTATGTGCTCGTTGGAAAAGAACTTCCGTGAAGAAACCCGTATTTCTGAGAATTTTAAATAATATTGACGAATACATATTGGTTCAATAAGACAGACTTTACTTCCGTTATTGGCTTATTGGTTAGAAACATTTTGCTCTTCGTAACAATCCGTTTTGTTACATATTATGAATTGCATGCAGTAAATCGGACATACTATTCTATCAACAATTAAGGAAATGGAAACTTAAATTTAAAAAAAAACTTTTAAACGGTTCATAAATAGTTGAACTGGCATTATGTTTTAAAAAAGGGGTTTATATTACAGTAACCCAGCATAAGAAATGTAAGAAGACCTGCTATGCGCGATTGTTAATGATATTCTCATCAATATGTCTTTATGATACTCATACGAGTGGGCAGCTAGGCAACTCAAACAATCTACGCTACAGATGCGTTGTCACCACTGTTTACTAAGATGGAATACCTCACAGCCAGTAGGCACTTGTCCTCGACACCTTTCAAAACGTTGCTTTGTTACATAAATAGGTGAAGAAATAAAATTGCATTTATTTGACAGAAAAGGCACAGGACTTAAAAATAATAAAGATTGCATTATACAGTTAGAGCTTAAAATGTTGATTTTGAAATTCGAATTGAAACTTTTAGGGCGGAAGTAGCATAGAGAAAATCAAAACAACGAACAATATTAAATTTGGGACGAGCGGCACCGCATGCGTGCGCGCATGATTTTATTACGACAAGAGAATAGAAATTTCGAATTACGAATGTCGAGATAGCGACGGCCGTCCGCCGCCATTCTGGTCGGTCACGTAGTCCACAGATTATAATGATGTGACCTTTGGTTTGGAGCATACGAGACTCGGAGAGGTTAATTCATTTTTTATTGGAACGTAATACGTAATAACGAAAATATTCCTAAGGACGTATGTAGATTGTTATTGTTTCATGTTTCTTTCATAATTTTTTAACCTCATTCTGTCCAGATAATTAATAGCTACGGATGGAAAATATACATTTTTCATTTTTTTAAATATAATATAAATTTTGTGTACTTCCTCTAATTCTTCTTTATTGGCTTGTTACAATCAACTCATATGTTTCGCAACTATTATAACTATTATGGAGAGGAATAATTTTGTTTGCGTGATTGGCTTCGTAATAATAAGATCCATAGTAGAACCAGAGTAACCGACATACCCTACCGGATCAATAAGCCGAACGTCATCTCGTACCTTGGACGCTATTTCTCGTCGATCAGAGTTGAATAAGGGATAGATTACCGCCATCTATCGGTGACCATGAGATCTTCCTGCCGTTCCTTATAATCATATCTTACAGCTCCTATAGTCGCTTCTTAACGCCGAACACACGTTCTATTTATTTTTCTTCAATATTATAAGTTTTCTTCATCATATGGGCATACAACTATAATATGGCTGGAGCATGGCTTTACCACGTATACATTAACGGCTTTACTAAAAAAAAAATCGATGAAAATTTATGAAATTCTTAAAGTTGCTCTCTCTCTCTCTCGCTCTTGCTCTCTCTCTCTCTCTCTCTCTCTCTCCCTTTTTCACTAAATGATAATAGAATGAAACAGTTATTGAAATAATTAATACGTAACTTAAGTAAGCGGTAATCCCCACTTAAGTAAGCTTAATTTAAATAAGTGGTAGTCAACGCTTATGACTAAAGCCGTAACTCACAAAAATATATATTCTCAACTTATATTAAGAATTATTTCAACAATCATGATTATTCTGAAAACAATAACCAGGCTTGTGTTTGATGCATACATTAAGCTAACAATGCTTTAACAAAGATATGCAAAAATACCACGTAAGTGTAATGTCAAATGTAAAATTATGTAAGCACTCACGAGTGTAACCGCCGCTTTAGATGCAAACGCAGTGATATGCTAAGCGGTTTGGCATTTTGTTCTACGCGTATCGGCTTCGCTTTGTTATTGTTCTTAATGGAAATCCGTGCAGTACAGTTACATTGTATGTTATATTTATTTCGATTTTATATCGGTTAGTAAAATACTAGTACAGTCCACATCGTATATTACCACGATGTACGGGAACGACGGACCCAAAAATACAAGTATCTTCAATGAAAAATCTATACATACTTGGAAATAATTAAATCTTATCCCTATCTTAATAATGTAAAAATCCTAAGATGAAAATTAATTGTCAATTTTTGGGGCCAATATTACACACAAAGATTAAGATACAGTCTGGTGGTATCTAAGTAAAACCACATGATAGAATACAGTATAGAAAGTGCATCGTTGACATTGCATTTTTGTACAAAATCGTATTGCATGTATATTACATGCGATACGCAGGCACACAAGGACACGTCGGCATCATCATTACAGCCGTTCATAAGTCTACTGTTCAACATAGGCCTCCCCCAAGGAATGTCACAAAGCACAGTCCTAAACTACCGGCATCCATCGACTTCCTACATGTCTTACAAGGTCGTCACTCCATCTAGTGGGGGAACTGCCTACACTTCGCCTGCCGGTAAGAGGCATATCACAACATAAACAATCAGGCTGTTAGCAGTCCACGTTTAAACACGAGGCTCTTCTATATGTTAGAGATTATTTAGCTTAATCACTACGCCTGCGAGGTGGGTTGAGGTGGATAAAATAAAGACCTATTTAAACTTTGATGCTGCTTTTATTTACTTCCCGTAAAAGACTGGACCTGAGCCTCCCCGTTGTAGGTAGAATTAACCTTAATTGTCACGCGCAAGTGGATTGACGAATCTCGCATATTTGCATTTGCAATTATTATTTTCGCGAGGCGCTCCTATAAAGAGAAATGTAATATGAATAAAAAAACAGGGCATATACCAATAGAACATTAATACTTAATTTGACAGATACCACCGAGTTTTATATTTCATAGTGGTTTGAAATTATCTCTTTCAATAACATATTCATACACGATCCATATAATTAAGGAAAAATGACTATTTTATTTAAAATATTTTAAAGTTTTTTTTAATCCTATTCCTATACTACTACTAACAATACTACTACTACTAGGTGGTAAGGACTCTCTTTACGATTTGTTATTTACTACAAGCGATCTGGCCTTTTCTCTTATAGTGTGGAAAACAAGCACACAGTCCACCTGTGGATGCTGTGGCCCATAGACATCTACATTTACCCTCAATTAAAAAAATGGAGATGCATTGTCACTTTTGAGAACTGAGATGAAATGCCTCGTTCCTAGTAAAAAGGGTCTTCGGTTGTCTACACTCATCATACGAAACACGGCAGCATGAAGTTGCTATTTTACGCTGGTATTTTGTGAGTGCGTTGCTTTAATTGAACCAACCCATTCGTGCTACAACCATAATATAGACGCAGCGTAGCTCTACTACGCTTTATAAATATTACTAAACATAATAAATATTATATTTTCTTAAACCAAGTAATTGGTTTCAACTTATTTTGAACATTGGCCAAATTGAACATTCGTTTATACGCACAAATTGCAAGCAATGATTGTAACAAATGGTTGAAGTAACATTGCAAAACATCGTGACTTACGAATAGATCTAATAAAACTATTATAATCGAACAGCAGAGGAGCGAATAGGCCCGCGGCGTGGCCGATACGTCACGTTGACGTGATATGTGATTTCGTATTACAATACTAATAAGGAGATCGCGCTGCGCCTGTGCAGCAGCGGGACACCTTGTTCACGTTATTGCCGCGTGTTACTCTTAATCGAAATGTGAAATTAACTGCTTGCTGTAAAGGAGGCTTTATAATAGACAAAGAAAACTTTAGTAAATATATTAATATTTACGTTGCAACCATCCGCTCATTTAAATACAATGATGTGTCTTACCTAGATTGAAGAGCACCTTCCGCCCTCCCTCAATTTCGTGCACTAATCCCGTCACCACTAATCCCAGCACCACTAATAACCCAACACCACTATTCTAGGACTTAGCGGTCAGCCGCCGTAGAGTCTACATCACCTGAAGATGCCTCGTGCAGAGGCGAAACACGTGTCGTATTATCGTCGATGGTGTGTCTTTCGTAGAATAGTGGTGTTGGGGGTCGTGGTGTTGGGAGTAGTGGTGCTGGGGTTAGTGTTGACGGGATTAGTGGTACGCAATTGAAGGAGGGAGGGAGGTGCTCTTCAATCTAGGTAGGACACATCATTGTATTTAATTGAGCGGACGGTTGCAACGTAAATATTAATATCTTTATTATAATGGATTTCCGCAAAGTAACGCCTGATTCTATCAATTTAAGAAAACTTTTTTATAGTTGTTTTCATCAGAAACAGGTCATTTAAAAAATTTCAAACAAAGGTAAAACTGAATATAGTGTTTCACAGAATAGCGATGAAACATAAATCAAGGCGATACTTAAATGAAAATTACTATAATTAGTTATGGTAAGGAATTGTAAAGAAGAAGAAGATATTAAAATTGCAGTTTTGCGATATTCAAGGGTTTAATGCAAGTGTTTTCATCTTTCTCTAGAGAAGTACTATTTTGTTATAAAATTAAAGCCCTGAAAGAAATTACAGTCCACCTGGTCGTCAGTGACTCCTGCAGTCCATGGACACCTTCAACCAAATTCAAACAAAAAAGGCTGCAGATGCTTGTTACCTTTGAGGAATAAGATGGAATGCCTCACCACGTATAGGTAATTATACTGACTCTCAAGCGCCACTCATTGGCAACAGAAATAGGTAAAAGTTTGGTACTTACCCAGACGGTTTCCTTGACAGAAATGGAATTTCAACGCCTTGTAGATCAGTAGTATGATGACCACGTTTTATTGTTTTAAAAAATAATCTCACTAGTGCCCAAATACTCAAACGCTACTCAACTTTAGGACGCCATTAATTCTCGCATTGCCTCTATCACTTTAAGAACAAAGTGAGTGTAACACCATGAGATTTAACAACATCTTAAAATTGAGTAGCGTTTGAATATTTGGCCATTAATGGGTTTAATGTGGTATTTAGTAAAATGGCATAATTTTTAAAATGATATAGCCAACTTGAAGTTGTAGGTTGTAGCACAAATGGATCGGTCTTAATAAGTATTATCCCCACCACAGAGTACCAGCGTAAAATAACAGCAATGATGCTGTTGAATTTTATACGATAGTTCTAGCACTGGAGTTCTATTATATTGATAATGAAGCGTTATTTCTTTATGCACAGGAGTATTAAAAATGAAGATATACGTAGATATTATACATAGTGTTACTTATCATATCTTTTCCACCAAGTTTGTAACTTTTTACCTATGTTTTACAAATAAATTATTTGATTTGTCTATCTATAGGATTCACAGTATACGTTTACCATCGGTTGGCTTGCGTTCTTGTTAGTTAACCTTAACTGTTATAATAAATGGTAATAGTACCGGCCATATACATGTTAAAATGATTTGACTGATTAACCACTAAAGGCTGATTATTAAAGTTCTTTATCAGGACTACGCGAAACCGATTACTTTTGGTGATAGCTACATTTGGTTAGTACTGTTAATTAAATAAGAAACTTGGCTATAAGATGGCTCAACACCGTTGATTGTTTTACGTGGTAGAGTCACACTGTCTAGCTATATAATAGTTATAACACGAATGGGCGGCTGATCCGGGTAAGGATCACGCTCTCACAGATTATCAGCATGAAACAGCAATTAAATGCTGCAGTGTTTCGTATGATAAGTGTAAAGAACTCTTTGAAGTATAAACGAGATATTCCATCTTAGTCCTCATGGTTGACAATGCAATCTGAATTTTAATTCTTAATCGAGGAAACATGTAGATGTCTATGGACCACATAATTTGCTGACTGTTATTATACTATACTATAATCTTGCTCTGCGCAGACTACGTTGAGAATGGCTGCCGTGACTGAAATTCGGTTATGAGGACATTATTACTGCTAAGTCCAAGTGTAAGCGCAAAGACACTCTATTCACGTACTCTCATATTCCGATGGGATGTAAATTTAACCGGAGAGAGATCAAAATGACTGACCCGGGCCAAGATCAGTTTTATATGGATTTTCCGGACTCGGACTACGAACCTCATGATCAGCAAGCGAGGTAACAACCTCTAAACTAACGAGGCAGTCAAATGTTTAAGTATGCAGACTGTGAAACACACATTTTATTGTGTTTATAAGGGTGACTAACGAGCATATAGCCCACCTGATGGTAAGCGGATGCTGTAGCCCGTAGACCTCTATATCTACATTTATTCTCGATTAAGAATCAAAACGCAGATGCGTTGTCATTCCCGAGGACTAAGATAGAATACCACGTTTCCAGTAAAAGAAGGTCTCCGGATCTCTACACTTACCATACGAAACACAGCAGTATTAAGTTGCTGTTTTACGCTGGCATTCTGTGAGAGCGTGATCCTTCCCCGGTCGAGCCAACCCATTTATGCTACAACCATAATATAGCTGCAGTGTAGCTCCACTACGTATAAAGCTTGTGTGGTAAGCCAGCCGCTCAAAGCAGAGGTATTTTATGAATCTTTATAATATTTTATTCCCATATATATATCGGTTAACAATATGTATGTTTATAAATTACACAAGAATTCTTTTATCGTTAAACATGAAAAACAGCATCCACTGTCGAACTAGACTTTTTTTCTTTATATTACATATAAGTATAAAGAATGTATAAAAATATAAAATAATTAAATGTAATATTATAAGAGTGGTTGACGAGAGAAAAATGTTTGTAGCATTGCTATTGTATTTGTAGAAAAAATATGGAATTCTGTGTCTGCCGTTTGTTTGAATCAAAGAAAATGATTAAATAATGATTACATCGGTTTAAAAAAAGAATAACCCCCTGTGTGTAAACCCCTTATTAATGAATCTACGTTTCTACTTACAGCACTTCCAAACCAATATAGTGCCTGCGGGTGTGAGAAAGTGTTAATTTGTTCCGCTGTCCACGGAACATCGGCGATATATGTTCAGCATGTATTTGAAATTGAATTGTTCTTGTATAAATAAATGCGTACATGCAAATCAAGCGGAAACACTGTGAAAGTCGCAGATAGAAAGCGGTGAGAATGTATGTTACACTTTTGAAAGCATTATCAAGGTTGTGTTTCTTGAGAAATTTCGCAAGTTTTTTTAATCCTATTCCTATACTACTACTAACAATACTACTACTACTAGGTGGTAAGGCCTCTTTTTACTATTTGTTATTTACTACAAGCGATCTGGCCTCTTCTTTTATAGGATAGGGTGACAAACGAGCACACAGTCCACCTGATGGTAAGTGGTTGCTGCGGCCCATAGACATCTACATTCATCGATTACAAGTCAAAATGCAGATGCGTGAGACCTGTGAGGACTAAGATGGAATGCCTCGTTTCCTATAAAAAGGGTCTCCGGTCCTACACTCACCATACGAAACACAGCAGCATTAAGCTACTATTTTACGTTGTCTTCTGTGAGAGCGTGGTCTTGCCCCGGTCGAGCCGACCCATTTGTGCTACAACTATAATATAGCTGCAGCGTGGCTCTACCACGTGACACCCTGGCTTCGTACGAGTGATTTTTGGATCTCGACAACAGCGCCACTTAACGGGTTGAATTGTGAACTTAAACCATCCAGAGATCCATTCAAATACATACAAAAAGTTCATCAAAATCAGCGAGACTAATGGACAGCAACTGGCTGTAATATGTAGAGATTTCTTCCCAATTTCCGCGTACCATTATGTCTTAAATTTATATTGAAAAAATAAATTGCAGCAAAAGGGGACACTTATTGTGAAAACATTTCGTTCTGAAACTTTGTCTCCTACAAAGTTTTGTCTAAAAGTGGTCAATCACACACATGATTTAAATATTGCTTAATTGTAAAGTGCGGATACCCTTAAATAATATTATTCTTTAAGGGTATCCGCACGTTGTGTGACGTGATGCTTTTTGTGTAAAACTGAAGTGATAAGCGAACTTAATGCTCACTTGATGGTAAGTGGCTACTGTAGCCCATTGCACAGCTCCCATCTCCTTAAAAAATGTTACGGGATACATTGTTCCTCTAACACTAAGTTGCAATACCTTACAGCCTGATATTATTCTGGCTTTCTCTTCCTTTCAGACTTGAATACTGCTCTAGTATAGTAGGGACAACTCTAAACCCTTTTTCTGTCGCCAACAGAAACAGGCTTTAAAGTTGTCCCTAAACAGATGGACTTCTAGTAGAATGAATTCCTACTACCTAGGAAACCTAGCAGAAAAGAATTTCTACTACCTAGGAAACCTATTTAATATTAGAATCGCCAAATATGATTATTTTTTTGCAGGAGATTGTTTAATCCCTTATTACAAATTTTAGGACTTGCAAGTGAGCACACTTCTAGATCAGAGCTAGATCTATTTATTTCACACGTCGATGTTCTCATTGTAGAGACATAAAATACTGTGTCGTCATAATCATCGAAGCCAGCCACGTGGATATCATAATATTATTATACTTTAGATTTTACTTCGACGACTCCGTGGCTAAGTATTGAGTTGCGATGTTGAGGGTCAGGGGTTCATATCTAGCACGCTGTAAGTATTTGCAGAAAATGAGTCCTACCATCAAAATTAATACAAATCTTCGTAATCGTAAAAATCGTAATCGGTATAAAGCCATAAAGTCGCACTTCGTGTCCAATCTCTGAGGAGGCGATGGGTGATTCCTAGACAAAAAAATCGGCAAAACTTTCAAAATATACAAGGAAAGGGTATTTAAAATAATTATTTGAGTTTAGTGCCCTTGAATTAGTATTATTTATAAAAAAACAATAAATTTTCTGCAACAGATATGTAAAAAACCAACTTTATACGAACATTCTCTGACTACGAACATTATCCTTGACATAAGGGTACCTTATCAAAGTTGTCGCCTCATCTAGTTAAGTATGCCATTCAATTACTCAATAATGTGCAATACACTGTGTAACAATGTCACCAGGACGTCCCCAATCGGTAAAAATGGCACAAGTGGTATACCTAAGGATAAGGGAATCAGAACCTTAAAGTTACTTTAATAAAGTTGTTAGGTTACTACGGAAACTCACGTGGGATATTTGTAAAAAATAAAAGCACATTTAGCAAAGTTATACCGTCGTTTCAAATTTAACTTAACGCGTTATGTATTAAAGTTCATTTTAAGTGTGCTGTTATGCAAACAATTGTCGCAGTGGTAGCGAGGGGAAAAGGCAAACACCGCCATGTTAAGTGAGCACATGAGAGAGGAAAATGCGAAAATATGTGGAAAAAGTAGATATCGACATTTTTCGTTGGATTTTTCGCGTGATTTACTCACGATAAATCTGAGGGCTTAAACGTCTAGTATAACGTGACCTCAGACCTTGTGCTTGATTCTATATCGTTTGTAAGAGTACAGTTTAGCGCAGTTCATGTGCGTTATAGGTCACAGTATACTGGCGAATTTATTCACTAATACGCTGTTGATACAAGAGCATGTCGATTTATTGCCGTTTATTTGGTAAAGGGAGAGACTTATTTGTCTTATTCTATTTTCGGTAATTCATTGGTGACTTTAGAAATCGTGTACTAGGGGCGTTCAATAAATACTGGGAATTGATATGTCACAAAGGTCTGAAGCAATGTGTATACATTTTAAAATAGTTGGTTAGTTTTACGCCAGCAGCTGATCTTAACCCATGTTTCAACATTTCGGAACTCGTGTACGTGAGAATTATGTTTTTTTAAATGGTAGTTTTTTTGGTAATTTTTTACCGTGTGTATAACTTTTTGAGTTAAACTATTTCATGGATTAAACGTTTAATCGAAAACACTAAACTTTTGTATATTTTTCTGAATAATTCAAGGTGAAAATACTTGTCTTGAAAATACCGCGGAATTAGGTGCCAAATATATCAGCCGGTTCCTTATTCCGATGTGTGCCGCGGAATATGTAAATTAATGTAATGTTCATAATTAATTAATTGCATTATTAAAAATTAAATTAACTTGTCAGCTTGTCAGTGGATATAGCCACTGAGATGATTATTCATATTTTCAAATTAATTATTTTGGGTTGTAGGATAGTGAGCACCATGTAACATTCTTCCTAGATTTTGCCTTTGCATTTTGTACACTCGGAATTAGGAACCAAATACATAGGAATAAGTATTTTTACATCGAAGTAAGATGCTGCCGTCTTCTTTTCATATTTAATTAATTTAAAATACAAATTAAGAACGAATATCAAAACCTATTGTCTACTTCAAGAGTAGAAATAATTATGGTTCTGTTAAACTTTCAAAAGTGTACAATTTATACTTAATTATCGATCTGCTTTCGAGTTTTAATAAAAATACCACGTAAATAGGTGCCTTTACCTTATATAGGAGATTTTTTAAATCTTTTTGACTATCGTATACTTATTTTTTATACTTCTAATTCTGCAAGGGGATTCGTACGCGTGAAACAGAAACAGAAACATTTTTAATCAATATAGATTATAAATAATATTTATTGAAAGTCACTTTTTTGAATCTAACTATTTATCAACACCTGACCGGTCTGTTCGCAGAAAAGTCACATCAGATAAAAACATCAGTAGGTCTTTCTGTAACGATCTAATTTTCTTTCTTTCTGTTTACAAGCTAGAGAACAAGTATTATTTAAGAATAGTATTTACAATTATCTCACAGAATAGGTTAGGGAATCATAACTTAAAAACTTTTTTATTTTTATATATGTTTAACTCTATTTATTAATTATACCGAAATATATAATAAAAATTTATCTAAATTGAATTTAATCATTTTAAACGACATAATGACGTATCAAACGTTAAATATTATCATTTAATTTCAATAATTGGTGCCTTAAAGCACTTCACAAAATAAATCATTGAAACGCTACAGGGTATTTCTAATTTGAGAGGTAGAAAAGACGACACTGCTACGATACGTTCAACAGGTACAATTATCCTATACATGACGTATTAGTAGGAGACTAGCCTCGAGGTACCATTCATTAACTGTATAGTACATGTTAAGAAAATTAGCGGATGCAGAGGATTTTAACCAAAAAAATTTTCATTCTTTAAATATTTTTCAGTATTAAAAAATACATCATATGAGTTTTGGTATCATGTGTCTTAGATATCGGAATTATATGCACAGCTTGAGCTCAATTCATGCCATTTCTCGTTATGGTCGTCCAGGTCTTCATTTCATTTAGTGGAAGGTTACTTAACACTGCATTACTACAACTAGCGGAGCAGGATTGCCAGCGTTTACCGGAGCAGGATTACCACAAGGAAACCCTTTATATATCTGTTTTGTTTATCACTTCGTTGGAAAGTATCGATAACCCTCGATATCCCGTAGAGCAAGAGAGAAACTTAGGCCATAATGGTCTTCTTGTCCGCTGGTTTTTATTTTATTTATTAGACGAATTTAAACGCATAGGAGGATTGCATTTCAAGTTGCGATTTTTTTTTTGAATTTTTGTTTCTCGATATCTTTGTGAATGTGTGTGGATCAATTTTTTTTTAATTTCATAGTTTATAATTCAAGGGTGTGTTCTCAACTTGAAAAAAAAAATGTCCCTTAGTGTGGAAAAATAAGGCACGAAGTTTATAATGTAACTATTTCGACGATATTCGAACTTTTTATATCCCTTAGTACACTCAAAGTTGTTAAAAAGTTTGATTTTTAATAATAAAGTAAAATTCGACTTCAAACAACCAAAAATAATAAAATAATTTCACATTTAAATAAAACTTGTTTTTATTTTAAGTTAATAAATGTTAATATATTAAGTTACTATACGCGATAAAATCCATATGAACTAGTTTTATTTATATGTGTAGTGTTCGCTTAGATATAAGAAATCATAATTTTTATTTTATTTTTATTTATTATAATTTCACATTCAGAAGTCACGGCTTTAATTATTTCCTGATACATAATTATACTGTCTAAGAGTTCTGAAGCTATTATTCGCAATCTATTCTTTTAATTTTTTTTAATATTAGCTTTTATATTTCATGAAAAGTCTATAATATTTATCATAAGTATAATGTGACATCTTTGCACGCTTAAGCTTGTAACTTAAATCAACACTCACTGCAATACATATAGTAGCATATAAAAGGTTCCATATCCCTATCCACAATCAGTAGGATCACTAACAGTTTTGTGTTGTCTGCCACTAAAATACGGATAAATTGAATTAAGTTTTGCATGGAGAAATTAGTGTAGCTCACTCAACAGAAATTTACGCTTGTGATTGCTCCGTGGCGGCAGTGGCTTAGCATTTAGTTGTGGCGCAGAAGACCGCGGGTTTAAATCCCGCACGGTACAAGTATTTGTAACCGTGAGTTTGCACTGACGCGATTTTCACAAAAAAAAAACGTGTTTGAGATAGACTGTTTTCTGTCAATGTATCAAAAAGCGTTTGCATAGTCAAATAACATGTTGTAGTGAAATATGTTTGACAGTTTATTGTAAATTACATATTATAACTATATTATATCTGTATAAATATAGAAACAAAATGTTTGAAAACAAATTAGTATGAATATTGTCATTTTGAAAGATAAGTTTGAATATCTATTGAAAATTTTACACATTTTTTGTGAGTGCGAACGCCACCATCAACAAAACATGTTGTGTGATTTATTTCATGCGATTTGTTTCAAAACATTACGTGTTGGATGTTTCTCAGTGCAAACGTACTGTAAGGCCTACAAAATTTGTTTGTTTTGTTTTTTTTATAAAATTTGTTTGCAATCAAAACAATCTTAGTATGGGCGTAACGATTTTTCTTTAATAAGTAAACTAAAAGTCTATTTTCTGTTTAAGTCGGTTAAAAATCATGAATGTTTTCGCATTTTACCTAAATTAGTCTCAGCAATCAAATCAGCAAAAAAATCAAATGAGAAAACTCAACTTTCGTTATAAAAGCATCACCCATAAGGTAAAGCATCACTGAAAAATGTTAAAACAACAAATTGGATGAATTGGGTTTAACATCCAATTTTAATTGTTCACACATTTGAAAACATTGTTAGGAAATTTGCATGGTTAAAAACTAAAAATATTACGATACTTCAAATATTACACTAGGTAGAGCCACACTACAGTTATATTATGGTTGTAGTACGAATGTGTCCATTCGACCGCGGAAGTACCACGTTCTCATAGAATACCAGCGTAAAATAGCAGCTAAATGATGCTGTGTTCCGTATAGTGTGTGTAGAGAACCGGAGACCCTCTTTAATGGAATCGAGGCATTTCATCTTAGCTCTCAACGTTGGCAACGCATCTACATTTTGATTCGTAATTGGGGATAAATGTAGATTTCTGCCACTGCATTCAATGACCATCAGGTGGACTGTGCGCTCGTTTGTCACATGTGACAACGAGGCGGGCTGCTTCATGCTCCAAAATCCTCATATAAATGAAAGCATTGCTCAGCGACGAAAGGTATTTATTTAGTTTACTAAAGTAATACATAGCGACAGATAAAGTTAATTCGTAATACTGACACAACTAAATGTTGATTGAACTAAATTCCTAGATCAAGCTCATAATAAAAAAGGTTACACAATCTACAACGCCCAGCTTGGGTAATACAATTATTTTAAACAATTTAATCTAAGCGACAATCATTACCAACTTTATCATAAAGTGGCGCGAAAAGCCCTGAACGCAAGCAGTAGTTTAATGGTCCTTTTGTTAAATATCTCGCATTAGTCGCAGTAACAACAATCCAAAAACTATAAACAGGAATTAAACGGTCGGATCACGATAATACGTACAGCACAAGCGTGTTCGCTGTACTGCGTCGCCATTGCAATCGTCGCTCGCGATCGAGCGCATACTCGTAACAATAAGATCTTGTCACACACGTGTGTCGACTGGGGGGTTATGCTGTAGGTATGCGATAGAGCATATATATAGGATCTTGTTTTTATTTTAGAGAAGTATTTTAATTTAAATAGATAATTGAACTCCGAGGCGAATGCTTTTAAGGTATAAGTCATACTTAATAGTTATTAGTAAATTTTCCTTTTATTATTTTAATTCATCTATCCAATGTAATCATTTCGATGGCCTCATAAGTGAGATATTTGCCATATTCGCCACGCTTGGCATGCTCGGCGTGCTTAGGAAAACGCTACTACCCATCTCCTGGTTTATTTCCCCCTCCTGACTTTAAGATAACCACGGAACAACGTGCAGCAGTGGATATTCATACGCCGTCACTACACGATTGTCCTAATATTTAAAAGTATAAAATTGGCATAATATCTTTTAAATCTAATTATCTGGAAATCTTAATAACAAAATAATTATACTGGTAATTTATATATTGTCTATCTTATATAAGAACTATCCTTATAGGGTAATGCTATGTAAATTGTCTGGGTTTTTTTACTCATTTACTTTCATCTATTTACATAATATGTATTGGAGAATAAAACCAATATTATCAGTTTTTATATATTAGTATTTAAGAGTGAGGTTTAATAGTTTTTATTTTCACATCCTTTTGAGTTCCAATGTTATATCTACTTAGATTCTTAAATAATAAAATCTTCAAAATTTTATCGCATAGTTACATGATAGTATCAACGCGAATGCAAACCGCACATTGTCCCTTACACATTGGCTTTCGAATGCATTTAACGGCGGAGTGCTATCACTAATTGCGATCTGCTGTCATTTTACGGTTACGCATTAGCATTATTGCTATTTCGCTATCGATGTGGACTGATCTAGACGTCGTACGTTCTTACGTTAGCATTGTTGAACGACCATGGTGGGCTTGGTTCTGTACTAAATGAGTTGGTATATCTCGTTAGGTAATGTTATGCGAGACAATATCCAAAACAAGTCGGCTGATCCTAATAACAAGGTTCTCCAGACTTTCGGTTCACGTCGGCCAGCTATAACGTAGTTTAGCTAAAAGCGCAGGACAGGAATAAGTGCCCGAGTTTATGCATAAGTACTGGTGCTATCTCTATTCCCTCACTCTTATAATTAGATGGGTCGGTAATCCGATACAACCGAAAAGAGATCAGGCGTAGGACCAACGGCTTTGCGTGCTTTCCGTGGCACGGGAGTAAAACACCGCCAACTTTCTGACACCAGTTGCTATTGAGAATTTCTGGACCGAAAAACTCATTAACTGATTTTTTGGCCCAACCCGAGATTCAAACTCGGGACCTCATTACCTGTAGTCACGTTTACAATCACTACAAAACGAGGTAGTCAATTCCTATGTTTATATCGTTAGATTTAAAGTTTGTCTAGAGTTTAAATAATCGAACTCGTTGATTTTAAACTAAGAATAATGATACTAATTCAATTTTAGAGTCGATTTACGATGATCGATGACCATATGGTTTATTTACAGAGTACTTAAGTCGCAGGTCCTGGCCTTGATTCCCAGATGAATCATGTGCAAAACACAAACCTATGTGCCTCTTACTCAAATCTGCTACCAGTTTTATCGTAAAAATTTTTATTTGAACACACCTTTTTGAATCGAGTGGGCGACTCTGTGCTTAGTGGTATTTTGATACTACTTGCACTACACTGTGTCGATTAAGCTGCTAAAATATGCAGGACTACATCATCACTGATTAGATTCTTCTGTTATGCAACTACCTATAACCTTTCGGCGTGAAATAATGGATACTATTTTGCTTCCACTATACAAGGCGAACATATCATAGCTAGTAATGGAATGTAAAGAAGCTGAAAACCTAACTTTTGTGATATTAACGGGTATGTTAATTGAAATAATTTTGTTTTCCAAGTTAAAAGTTACTTTCCACTGTGTCTGATCACAGGCTTCCTCTTATTTCTGAGAAGCGGTGGAGCATTTGGTCAGCCTTTCTGGTCCAATGTGTTGGCGGAGTTCAGTATGTCCTTCAAGCAGGTGTTAGATGTGCACATGATAAAACAGTACTTGAAACTGCCATACAATATTTTCAATATTGTTGGTACCGGGAGGGTCAAACCCAAGTCGTTAGTGTACTGTAAAATTTAAAGCGAACACTTAGCCTCTGAGTAACCACGGCTCCCGCTTTTCAATAACGTTACAGTTACTCAAAAAACAATGTTGTGATGTAAAAAGATTAAATCTCGCAGCGACTGGCCTGAAACTCTTTGAGACGACTTGACAATAGTACTCGCAAAATGACGTACTTTGAAATAGGAGTACAGAATCAAAGTAAAGGCAGTCGCTAGTATCACAAAGAACTAGATATTATTGTCCAGTACACACCACGCCACTGTTTATGGTTATTTCTGCAACAGGCTTACATTTCACGCCTCTTTACATACAGACCAATATAAAAATGCCTTCCAACGGAGATTTAATTTTCAATAACCGTCTTTATTATATTTGAGTTAAGTACATTACTCGGAATACTAAAACGAAATTCATATTTGGTAAGTTATAATGTTATAGTGAACGTTAAATTTATGTGGCGCACACTTGAAAAGTTTTATGAGGCCTTAAGTTGCTAGTTGAGAAAATGTAGAGTTTAAAGAGAATTTTTGATATAAAATGTTAACATTATATTAGTTTATATGTAGACAATGATGCATTTGCGACAGAAATTTCACGGTAGAAAACCGCCTTTTAAATAAAACTGATACTAAAAATTAACATCACTAAAAACCGTGATACTTATAATTTTATATAAGACAACACATATGACCGAACCAAAGACATATTTTTACAGAATACTAGCAAAAACAATTGCAGCTTAACGCTTGTCTTGCTTCGTATGGTGGGTGTAGTGACATCCACCTTACGAAGCAAGACAACCTAAGAGCCCTTTTACTGGAAACGAGGTATTCCTTCTTAGTCCTCTAGGGTGACAACGCATCTGCATTTTGATTCTTCATTCGGGATAAATGTAGATGTCTACTCTCTGCCCCTGCATCCACTTACCATCAGGTGAACAGTGTACTCGTTTGCCACCTTAGTCTATAAAAAATAGCAGCATCGTTCCCGTTTATCGTGTTACCTGCGACGTTTCGTAAAATGAAAGACGAAAATCGAAGACCTAACACTAGTAGCAGGGACTGGTGAAAAATACAGTGATTTCACCCTGCGGGTGTTGTAAGGTACAGTATAAGGAAAATGAAGCAGTAGCATATTTTTGATAGTAATTAAACGTAATAAAAAACAGCTTCTCATCGGCCTACCAAGCGTGGCAACTATATCCCTCCTTTGATGCTATATATTGGGGTGGACTATGTCCAGCATGATAGTGATATTGGTAACCATTTCAATTCTTAATTGAGGGTAAATGTAGGTGTCAAGAAGTCCCAAGATTCACTTACCATTGTGTGGGCTGCTTGATCGTTAGTCACCCTTATTTGTGTTAAAAAATGTACTCCTCATATGATACATTATCGAAATTATATATTATACGATACGAACCGTTACGGACAATAACAGTCCTCGCAGTCCCATTTACGAATCACATAAACAAGAGTAAATGCAAGAGCTGACATCCACAACGGACATGTAGTTCAGAGCAAAATGTTCCCGATCGGAAATTCCCACAAGGCAACCGCGAGCGCTCATTTAGGTTCTACGTACGGATACGCGTGCGCACTCACCCACGTAGTTCTATTAATCGTATAGAACTGACTAGTGTTTTTTCTTAATTTAAAAATAATACGATAAAAATAGCCAGTAATAGATTGTCAAAGGGCTCATTGAGGTACTGATGAAGGGATACATAAGAAAGTAGTCACTTACAACAAATTGACTATGTATAACCTATCAAAAAATCCATCTCTTTCATAGATTGCTTCCTAAAAGAGATATTTGTCATGGTTGTCACGCTTGGCAGGCGAGTTGGCAAGCACAGTTTCTATTACTTTCATATCATCGTAAAATAGCTTACGCTTAGAACCAGCAAAACATTTCATGACGGGTGTCATGTCAACCAACAGACGGCCCAAAAACCACATTGAGTAAATTTTCACCTACGACTTACTTACCGTTATAATATACCTATTAGTCGATCGGTTCGACTTAGAAAAATCTCTTTTACCAAGTACACTATTGCATCAAGTAGTCAGGGATTTGTCATTGACCCGTGTTAGTTCGGAACGTGGTAAAGCGACGCTAGAGGAAAGATCACACTTGCTTTGAATACCAGCAAGAAATGGCAGCACCTATATTCGGTGGCAAGAACCGAATACCGCTTTAATTTAAAAAAAACATTTCATTTTGATTCTCAGGGATAACAACTCATCAGCATTTTGATTATTATCGAGGACAGTTGTAGGTGTCTTGTTACCATAAAAAGAGTCTCCAGTTCCCTAGGTATTCAAGTATAACCATACTGAACACAGTCGCGTGAATCTGCTACTTCTTGCTCTATGTTGGTGTTATGTGAGAAAATGATCCTTCCCGGTCAAGTGGGTCACAAATGGATCGGTCGTGCTGCTACCATAAGCGCCCAATCAGACTGCACTAGCGGGTGCGAGGGCAGGCGCGGGCGCTCGGGTCTTGGCGTCTGCATATTATTCAGAGTGCCAAACGAGCTACGAGTGTCATTGCAAATGTGTTTGGTCGTTCTCAAACTTTGATACGTATTTAGAAGACATAGATGAAGATTTGCTTTTGAAATACATACATACTTGAAATGGAAATTGCAATATAGAAGTTTGGCACACACGATTTAAATAAAGGAAGAGAGGAGTTTGGAGAATTTTATGTATTATACGCTGATTTACGGACGTATCCCGATAAATTCTTTGAATACACGAGAATGTCATTAGACACTTTTGACTACATATTAAATAAGATCTCCGAGATCCATGTTTAGTCAAGATTGACACCAATTTATTTCTTCCCATAATTTATTTATTTATGGCCACCCTATTTAAATGTTACAGATGTTTGCCCTGCCAAATAGCAGTGCGATGTTGTACTGCAGATATAAATTCTTCCGTATTGATATCCATGATGATTGACGACGCTTCGGCGGGTGAATCAAAATGGTTTAGAACCACAAGCGTAGTCACCTAACAGACGCTAGTTCACTGTGAACGATACGAGCGGACTGAGCCATTAGAAACACCCGCGCCGCCCGCGCCCGCGCCCGCCTCATGCCGACGCGCGGCGCGCGGGAGCACTCTGAATGCAACTGGCGTCTACATACATTTTGATTTACACGCGCCCGCGCTAGCACCCGCGCCCGCCTCCACTCTGAAAGAGTACTAACATAGCTGTAACATGGCTCTATCACGTTAGTCTAACAGTTAGCTCGTGTCTAATATTATTATTTAAATCTACCGCAGGATATGACATCTCAATAAGTACTATTTTACTTTCTTAAATTCTATTGTATTCATGTTAAACAATCAAAAAATATCATTTTTAAACGATTAAACGCAAATGCAGACCTTTCATACATATATACATACATAAACACTCACGCTTGTCATCCAGAGGGGTAAGCAAAGGCCACGAACTTCCATTTAGCATGATCCTGACACACCTCTCTCGACTCTTCTACATCCTTATTAGGTACTTATATACATAACATACATGCTCCTGTGCAAGTAACTCTTAATTTGGCCTATATATGGTATATTGCCAATTTCCTAGACTTTTCTACAGGAAAAATGAAAGAAAAGGTAATACGGATGATCATTTCTACTACATTTATTAACCAACATCGATCTACAATAGATCCCTCTTCTGCCCCGGCGGCGCACGACCGCGCGCACGATTCAGATTAATCTATCGAAAATCGTTTTACAACATATTATTTATAGAGCGCATGCGCCGGCAATGATCATCAGTCCGTGTGCGTCTAGGGATGCGCGGGCGCATTCCGCGCGTTCCAACTGTTTGTCGATGCAAATATATCGATGAGGCGTTATCAATCTCCATCGATTTCGAGATATGAGTATTGTCTTTAGCTGCGAGTACTGATGAATGACTGCGTGTAAGTTTATATTTGTTCATTTTATGATATTTAATAGTATGTTCATGGTGAATTCTGACATTATTGATTTATATTTTTGGATCAGAGTGCTGGAAAACATATAATATTTAAATGGAATGAAATGTTTTCAAATCAACAATCAATAAAATTTCATTGATAATTTGGACTTTACATTTCACCAAACGAAAGTAAAAGTATTTAACTGTGTAAGTATTTTACTGTGTCCTTGCAATAATTTTTGTGTAAATAAATTAAAAGTTTATTAAATTAATTTATTTTTTATCTATCATAGAAATATGCAGACTATAATTAAGAAGAAACAAAATTATAATCTCAACTAACATTGCTAATTTTTAAACGTTAACATTAAAATTGTCGTAAAACTGGAAAAGTCGTAAAAATTAAGCGAGCGTCATTCTAACTCGACTTGAAAATTAACCTTCGAGTGTAACGAGGCACTTGAACTAGCCCGTAGGAGACGTGCAATCAGGCAGCCTATTTTAAACACATTGAATATTTAAGGGAGCTAATTGAAACGAGCGCCACACTTTGGAGTGTCGCCAGGATAATTATCTAGTTTCCAAGATGAGGTTGATGGTACCACGTTAAAACGGTTAGAGATTTTAATTATTTTTACGATAGTAATATTCTGCAGCCATTTCTAAGAAATCTTAGGAATGAGAGGAAGGAACTGCTTTAATTTTGAATCAGCATAAATATAATTTTTCTTTTCTTTTTATGAGTGCAGCTTAGTGGTTATCGTATTTTTAGTCTTGGTAGAGTAATATAGACTTCTAGATATGACTTTGAAGCATATTGATATAAAAATTGTATATATATTGTGTATATCAGTATTAACAATTCAGGTTCATTATAAGTCCACAGATGAATAAGAAAATTTTAACAGTTGACTTCTAATAGGATGTGAATTTAAGAGGGGAGTTAAATCAATTTATTCTATATCTCAAATTGGGGGCCAAAATTAAAACACATTGGATTTTATTTATAACAGCAGGATTTAATTTATAACAACAGCTTTTCGTTTTTGCTGTTTTTATTTTATGGCTTTTATCCAAGTTCAAAAAACGAAGAGATTTCGTATTAGACATATTACAAAAAAGGCTCGTAATCGATATTAAAAAATTATTTAATAAGATTTAAAATGTCTATGTGCATATTCCCAAATGCTATGTATGAAATTAAAGTTTCAATAGCGATGTGATGATATTTTTATACAATAAATTAAACTGACCATTACAAATTAAGCAATATTTAACGGTCTCTACGTTAAATCAGGATCCGTCTTTGAATGATTTGAATTACCAAATTTTATATATACATAGATATCTAATATCATAAGAACTCTTTTAATCAACTATTTCAGGATTACATTTTTGTGTCATTATCGATGAAATAACGATCACAACACTCGGAGCATCGTGTGATGTCGAAGGTTGTTACAAGCGGTCCCGACAGTCCGTGTGCGAACTGGTACTCTTCCGGTATCGGACACTGCTACGTTAATGGACGCTTGTTTGTTCAGGTCGGATGTGATTCTGTTCCTATTACGTCTCTTAGTGCTTGTAACCAATTGCTGGATAGGCTGAAATGCGTATCGGATTAAGTTTGGCTTGCATCTGTTTTACTATTTAGTATAAGTTGTAAAGGTTTTCTATCTAATACGTAAAGGTTTTTATACATATTGATTCAATACCTTTAAAGTAATCAAAATATATCTCAAAACACCCACAATGCATTGACATTCTAGAAATGCGAGTTTAGAATTGTGAGTGTAGAGAACCGAAGACCCTTTTTACTGGAAACAAGACAATCCATCTTAGTCCTCAGGGGCAGTAACGCTTCTACATTTTGATTTTTAATAAAGGACGGATGTAGATGGGCCAAAACATCCAATTACCATCAGGTGGACTGTGTGCCCATTTGTAGCCTTTATTCTATAAAAAATCCCATAGTCCTGGTCTTACTGCACCCACCATATGAATTTAGGTTAAAGATTTGATGATAATACAGTACAGTCATGCACCATTGTATGAGTGAATCGCTACCTTTTTATAGGGTGACAAACGAGCACACAATCCATCTGGTGTTAAATGGTTGCTGTGGTCCATAGACACCTACATCTATCCTCAAATAAGAATCAAAAGGCAGATGCGTTGTGATCAGTGAGAACTAAGACAGAATGTCTCGTTTCCAGCAAAAATTGTCTCCGGTTCTCTACACTCACCATACGAAACACAGCAGAGTTAAGCCGCTAATTAACGCTGGTATTCTGTGAGAGCGTGGTCCTTCCCCGGTCGAGCCGACCCATTCGTGCTACAACTAAACTACTAATATAGCTGCAGCATAGCTCTACCACGTAAAAACCTAAGATTCAAATAATTTTTTTTAAACAAATAACCCTGCGTATTTTATTTTACTCCATTATACAATTACTTCCATTTTTTACTATTGAAGATTTGCAAATATTTTCACTTCTCAATTTTAACTCTCTTGATTCCATTGATTTTGCAATCAAAAAATTTATCATTTAATTGAATTTTTATTTTAGATAATTCATTTAATATTCCAGTTTACTAACTGTTATTTTTAACCTCCTCTATCAACTTCAAGAGCCTCGTACCGTATTGTAGCGATTGTAATAATTGGTCAAGTCCAGTAGTCGCGGTGGTACTGTGGTCGCTCCCAATATCACCACCTGCAACCTGCAAAAGAACATCGATTCCTGCCAAGGATGATACGTGCAGCTATTGAAATTAAAAAAATATCTTAATTTTAATACAGAAGGAGGCTGGGTACTACCACCTGCTTGGTATCCTGTAATTAATAAATTAAAAACTAAACCTATGCATACCACTGCAAGACTTCAAGACACAGTAAATTCATTCTGCGTAGATCGGACCATAAGTAATAATTAAAAGCTGTAAGTACTCCGGGTTAACACTGACATCGGGACGTCACTTACCTCAGTCCTCCGTAACAATGGGTGTTGGAAAGCACCCGAAATGTAAAAATTAAGTAAATTAAACGCGACAAAATCCGTAAGAGTAGTTTTCATCAATGTGTAGTGTTCGCGTAAATATAAGAAATCATTATAAAAGCAAATAAAATCAAAATTATAAATTCGTTTGTTTGTTTCTTTTTAGCTATAAAAAACTTATCCATTGAAAAAGTGTATATCAAAAATATTATATATATATATATATGAATGATTTTTAGTTAAACTATTTCATATGTACAAACATCTTCTTTTATATATCTTATGAGTATGGTAAATCAAAGTAATGTTGCAGCGGAGTAAACACATTCAATTTCGAGACAAAGCCTACGCTTATCTTATTTTAGTTTCTCATATTTATTTTTCTTACCTTTATAATAAAGATAGTAATAGTTATTTTGCAACCATCCGCTAAATTAAATAAAATGATTTGTCTTCCCTAGTTTGAAGAGCACTTCCCGCTTTCCCTCAATTGCGTGCACTAATCCCGTCACCACCAATCCCAGCACCACTACTCCCAACGCTACTACTCCCAACACCACTATTCTAGGAAAGAAACACCATCGACGATAATACGATACGTGTTTCGCATCTACACGAGTCATCTTCAGGTGATGTTGACTCTACGGCGGCTGACCTCTAAGAAAAAAGAAGCTTTTCTTACCTTTTTTGAAGCTATTCCAGGAAAATACTAACGGGACAAAAACCGGCTCTAGATTCTCTCACATCACTAAGATTTTTTTATATTATTTAAACTGTATCATGTTTACATTTACATTACGAGTACCATGTTATTTATATTTAAAATCCTTATATTACACTTGTACCATTATAGATTTTATTACAGTATTAATGTTTATGTTTTTACTATTAAAATAAAACTTATAATAAGTATGTATCAATTTTACCAATTTAGCTAATTCTAGCATCAACGTCCAGTAATATATTTATATTACCTATTAGCAGCAGTAACCTCACAAACTCCCGTTACCCTTAATTATGCGCTACACGTCCATTCTTACGTTCAAACATACAAATCCAGTGCAAGACTATAATTGTTAATTTCAAGTAAAATGCCCGCAATAGACTTCGAGCTGCACTAACTAACGATGCTATTGCTGGATGCCTATCGGGTTTCTGTATAGCCTGGGGCTGGTGCAACCGTTTCTAATCAAAGTTCGCTAATGAGATGTCTCGGATAGTAGATACCCTAATTCATACACGTAGTACAAAGAAGTAAACATAGACAACTTCAAACCTATCTCTCATACACCTCTTTATCGCTATCTTTGTAATGTTTTGTAATATATTTACAAATAAATGAACACGGATCTTTTTTTAAACTCCTGTTCTTGAACGGAAAAGAAGACAAAGAAAAAATTAAAATATTATCTTTACTTATCTTTATTTATCTTTACTTAACTTTATTACTTGACATCATAGGACCAATAATAAACTAATTGAAATGAGCTTACTTCTTTTTTAAAGGCAGGCAACGCACCTACTATTTCCCTAGTATTGCAGTTGTTCTTGAGCGGTGGTTTACACTTACCATCTGATCAGACGCATGCCCGTTTACTCCATCTTCTGTTAAAAAAATAATTTAAATGTAAAGAACAAAAGTAACAAATTATCTATTACAAATATGCCATACTCATTTTTAGGTCACACAACTTTTTCATGTTTATTTAAATTGGCATGCGTCTTTCAACAGGTAACAACTAATCTCTAGTTAAGGTATAAGTGTAACTAGCCTTAAATGGAATGCCAGTGCATAATGCATGCGCGCACGCACGCCGCGACGCGCTTCAGAGATCGATGGATCGTATCGATCCGCACAAAGGATCGAGTCGTGATCTCGATTACGTTACCATTCGAAAGTTTAGCCGTTTATGTAAAGTTAGCTTTTGTTATTTTATTACTTTTCGCTTGACGTTGTGTTGCGAGAGGTTTTCCAACAAAAACACTGGCAGTTTTGGTTTTATTGGTGCATATCCGTACCGGTTTCGCTCGCTGTAGTTTGCGATACCTATTATTTTCTATTGTTTTTCAAACTATTTGTTATTTAATAGAGTACATCGAGATAATTTTCTTACTGTGAAAAAAAATACTATGGACCGTTTCAAGACGCAGTTTAAAAAAAGGAACTATGCATAATAGTACTATTGAGCTCATATTTTTAAGACGATTTATGATAACTTTGGTTGTGACAATCAAGTTACTTACTTCCGGTTCCTATATTTAAAAAGCCTTAAATTATCAATGGCGATTAATTTTACTACTACCGATGTTAATACCGAAAAGAAAGCGTTGGAAACTTACCTTGATATTTCATCTTTCAGCTAGTCAGGTTACAGTTTTGAATTATTACTCGTGTTTAAATGTATAAAAGGGTTTTTGCATTTAATATATAGTAAAGCGATTCGTAAGGGAATACAAACATTATTGAAAATATTGTGACCATACATAGTGGCGTCATGTGTCTTTGATTCGAATCCCAATCGAGACCAACATTGACATGTTGGCTTCAGCGGTGTGATCTACGGGTTCAAATCTCACATCATCTTGATATGTAAAATGGAAATAGAAATTCCTAATGTGGTCATTTTTAATATATAAAAAACAAAATAAAGGTAATGATAGGGGTCGTAAATAACTTGTGCCGGACTACTGCTATTGACAAGAGTTTAGGGTATTACTAGATTTTATATCTATTTAAATATTTTCTCGTGAACGTTACGACGAGTATGAGTAATTTAGACTGTGTAAGTGCCTCTACTTACTAGTTAATTTGCAACACTAATAACATATTCCGTGTAGTTGTAAACTTTGAAACGTACAACCGGTAGATGTCGCCGATAATAATCTACTTGATTTCATGCCTAATCGCGTCGTTCATCATGACACGACGGATGTACAATTCTCGGATTAACTTACTATGTTACAACTACTTACTGCTCAACTCACACCTAATAAACGCTATAATGACTTTTTTTTAATAAATCACGTTTGGACACAGGTTTTCCGCCGGGGAATAGAATGTTTTGAAATAAGCAGAGCAACTCATTTCCTAAAACCATATTCGCGGGATCATAAGAGTCGTTATGCTAAGCAGTTGGAACACTGGCTCCGTGAGCTGTAGGCACTAATCGTGTAATTGACTTCCCACGAGCTCAAACAGTTTTTGCCGCCTGACCGCGTGCTTTCGACTGCCTCAAGACGTATACAGGCTGTGTAAAATTAATTACAGTAAAAACTCTTTTGAGAGAAATAAATAATTAAAAATTAGGTATTTTTAATTATTTATTTCTCTCAAAAGAGTTTTTACTGTAATTTTAATTTTTGTACTGTAGATTTTACTCAGTATTCATACTTATCAGTATTTAAGGCCTTCTTGTAGTACAATGTTTAGATATGAAAACGTTACCTATATCCCCACGATTGTCGAGCGTATGAATCGTTTTGAAGCGGGGAAAATTTTGGAAAAAAAAACAACGTCCAACCTCAAAAATGTCACTGGCACTGGCTAGGTCGACCGCGAACGTTTGTGTTGTTATTACGTTTGTGTTTTTATAACAAAATTTATTTATGTTAAAATTATTTTTATCACAAATTGATTAAAAATAAAAAACAATAAAATTTATACATATGTGATTCGTCTATTGGTAGGTAGCATGCCCAGAACCTGGCTGAGTTGTTCGTTGTGTCGCAAGGCTGATCGTCACACTAGTCTCTGCCAGCTTTAGGGAGACCTAGACGTATCGTAGCGTGACATCTCTTTACAGAAATTTTATATTTTAATATACAATATTTCTGAATTAATATCCAGTAAATTACAAGCGATTATTAACTTTTGAACTTTGGTCAACTTTGGTCACTTCATCAGCTAATACTGAATTCGTTTAATTATTAGGGGCATAATATCTTCTTCATGACTGCCACACACATTCAATCTTGAAAAACAAATATAGGAACTTCTACTATATTTTGAAATTTTGAAAGCGTTATACATACACAAACTACAGGACACATATCGGTTCATTAACTTCAAAGTCAATAAAATAGCATTTTTAAATCACAGTAAGAGTATGACAAAAACATCATTCCGTATAATACACAAATTTGTTACGTTGACCACATCTGTGTTCCTAAAACGTTTTTATTCTTCTTATCGACACACAACCCGCTACCGAGTTGCCACAATTCTTCAATCGGAGGAATCTTTTAAAATGTTTACATCACATATTGAGTAAATTACGTCCCGCGATATTAAACCAGAAATAAATCTAGTTAAAGTCAAATTTATCCAACGGTAACCTGTTGCATAAGCTGTTTTAATAATAAGAAGCAATCCAAAATGAATGCACGTCGCGTCAGATGGTCGAGAAAGGAAAGCACGTATTTGACGCGGTTCCGTAAAAAAATCTTATTTCATTCATAAAATGAGTCGCATTGAGAAGGCTGACCGGTTCTTTTTCCTTTTATCCAACACCGTGAACTTATTCATCGAATGATCAACGTGAAATGATGTCAAAACGAACTTTTTCTGAATTTCTTTACATTTAACACACTGTTTACACTCGAGTGATTCCGTCACGGGCACAGGATTTGACTTCGTTCCCAGGCTGTAGAAATTTTGCTCTTATTTACTAAGCTTAACGACGTTTTTGTTTCATGTGATTAGATTTATATTACTCTCCGTTAATCGACTTTTTATCGATTTTATCAACAACTTTTTTGAAAATTCTAAGGTGAACTGTTGTGAAGAACACTTTTGTCCTTGTTATTACAAATCTGTACAATAATAATTATTAAACGATAATAATAATTACTCTTCGAAAGAATTCCACAAGTCATGGTTCTGTATCCAATATCCATCACTCCTACATTCCTTACCAGATCTCAAATCCATTTAGTGAGGAATACTATACCAGAAAGTATAATATGGTATTACGAGTATCATCAATAGCATGTACGAAACTCGCCTTTGACTTGTGGACATAAATAGAATAATTAGAGAGTAAGATTAAAATATTGAATAAAACTAAATTTACGGATTTTATCGCGTTTATTTCACTACTTTTACTTATTTTTAATTCCCGACGTTTCGGGTGCTTTACAGCACCCATGGTCACGGGGGGGACTGAGATGTTTGACGTCCCAATGTCATAGTTAGTCCGGCTACCTTCAGTTTTGAATATTAATTTTTGGTCCGATTTACGCAAAACGAGCTTATAGTATCATGAAGGCTTGCAGTGGTATGCTTAGGTTTTGGTTTAATTTTGTTAATTATAGGATCCCAAGCAGGTGGCAGCACCCATCCATCTTTTCTATTGAAATTTGGATGATTTTAATTTCAATAGCCTCGCGCATCATCCTTGGTAGGAATCGGTGTTCTTTTGCGAGGATTTGTGGTTTATCAAATCGAATGTAATGGTGGGGACGATCTTGAACATGTTCACAGACTGCAGACTTCACTGACTGCAGGCTTTTTTTTCTGTGACTTTAGTTTAATTAAGCATATACATATATTATTGTCATCCTCCTTTTATAATTTTTTCAATATTTTTATTAGAACTAATTTCTTAACAACATGGCTGATAAATACCATAATATTTTATATGTTACTTAACTATATCTTAGTGTACACAATGACATAATATCTGTATTCCACCGAAACACTAAATACCTATGTCAAAAGAATACTTTTAATTTAGTTTCGTGCGTATCGAATCTCACTAGTCAGAATTGCATAATAAATTTAGCCATCTCCAGCTTGTATTATTACGTAATCCTAACAAAAATAAAACGTATAATATAGTTGTATTTATAAAAATAAATAAATCGACGATTTCTAAATCAAAACAACTGACATTTTTATGAAAACCGAGTTCTGAGTGATTTTACTCTATGATGATAAATCTGGTGGGCGTTATAACAACGGAACTGCATCGATTTTTCCTAACAAAAAATCTAACAATAAACGGTTTAGTGACGTAACTCGTTACTTTCTTTCACCGAATATTGTTAAAACAACATAAATGCAATAAATTGTGTTGTTTTTAAACCTAACCCTGTCAAAAATGGTGGAATACCTATTATAAAATGTCATGTCTGTTAGACTGTTACTTTATTGTTACTGTCTAATTTATTGATTTCTACATACGCACAGGCGTCTTCTATGGTTCATAAAAGATAGCTTGATCTCTTGACATTGACAGGTACTGTCTGTACTACTAAGAAATTCAGGACTTCATAGGCGTAATTTTACTGACAGCTGTCGCAGAGATCAAGCTATCTTTTATGAACTATAAGTGACTTTACTTGCAGACTCGTTAGAGCGAATTGTCTGTGGCAGAGCATAATCATACTCTTTATCAGAAACTTAAAACCAATAATGCATAAAAAGTTTAGAACGATTAGTGCATAAAATTTTAAAATAATATCTGTAAATATAATCTATAATATAATATCTGTAATCTCTCTGGGGGGACTAAGATGTTTGACGTTCCAATTTTATAGTTAGCCCGGCTACCTTCAGTTTTTGTGAATAATAATTTTAGTTTCTCATTCTGCGTAGATTGGACCAATCCAATCTACGCAGAATGAGCTTAGAGTATCTTAAAATCTTGCAGTGGTATGCTTTGTTTGGATTTAATTTTGTTAATTATGATATCCCAAGCAAATGGCACCCATCCCTCCTTCTCTATTGAAAATAGGATGTTTTTTTTAATTTCAATAGCCTCGCGTATCATCCTCGGTAGGAATCAGTGTTCTTCTGCAAGCATTTATGGTTTATCAAATCAGATGTAGTGACGGAGGTGATCTTGTACGTGTTCACAGACTGCAGACTTTTCGGAGCGTAGGTGCTTCAGGTCAATATAATATGTAATCTTACGCGCGGGTTTTTATAGATCTTTTTGTTTGTCCTATGTAAGAGAGACTACATTCACAATCAAGCTTTTACACTCCTGCATCTTGTAGAGGAATATTACACTTGACGGATGGTATAAATTGACTAATCTTCTTCGCTTCAAGATGTAGCTAACCTTGCCTGTGACTCCTCTGACATATGGTAGTATAGCAGGCATACGCTTGATTGTTGCCGGCTTCGCTCGGTCACTTTGACGTAGGCGCGAGACCCGAAGCTTGTAGTCTTTCAATACTTGCTTGACATGCTGAAGCTCGGCAGCCAGATCTTTTCTGTCACGAGTCCACAGTAACTGACTGTGATGGATGATGGTGAGATTCGCCATTTAAATATCGGTTGGTATGGGTCTTTTCTTATACACATTGTGACCAATATTGTGTTATTAGGATTTCGGATGACTAAAACATCTAGGAAAGCTAAAGAATTATTTGCCTGTAACTTAATAGTGAATTGTATTTTAGAGTTTATGGAGTTAAGGTGGTCTAAAAATGCAGTTACTTTATCAGATGGTAAAATTGTGAAATTGTCGTCTACGTACGGCTTGTAGAATCTCGGATTTACAAGAACAGTAAGAAGGGCTTTCTTCTCAAAGTTCTCCATGAATACTCGTATGTCGGCGTTTATGAGATATACAAGTGAGCCCATCGCCACACCGTCTACTTGCTTGTAGAACACCTCCTTCCACAATAGATATTTAGATGTGAGGCAGTGTTCAAGTAATATTACATATTCTTCAAGCATGTGGTTTTTTTAGCTTCCTGGTTACAATTGAGATTCAGTCATCAATAGGTAGGCGTGTAAATTATGACTGAACATCAAAACTGACCATAGTTTAATTGTCAGCGAGATGTAGGTCTTTTATCTCACTAACAAAATGATATGAATCCTTTGTGTGTGCTCTGGTATGTCTTCTTAGTGGTGACAGTATTTTTGCTAAGCGTTGAGACAATTTATAAGCTGGTGAATTGATCTGGCTTACTATGGGACGTAGTGGAGTGTTTGGTTTGTGTATCTTCGATAACCCATACGACCTCGATGGTTTGGTACATGATGATATCATCGCATTCACGTCGAGATTTAATTTTTCGGAGTATTTCTTTATTAAATCGCCAGTTGTTTTAAACAATTTAGTTTTGGGTCTGTTTTGACCATTTTGTATGTACCTTCGTCCGATAAAGGTTGTTGTATTTTAAAATTATACTCTGACGTATCTATTATTACCGTAGCATTTCCTTTATCCAAGCGGAAAATCGTAAGCTCTGGTCTGTTCCGTAAGTTATTCAACGCTTTAAATTCGTCTTTAGGAAGGTTTGATGTCAGCACTGAACTACAACGTATCAAAGACGAAATATCTTGACGTATGGTTTCCAAATCCTCCTCGCCGATAATATTCTTAAACAGAAAAACCTCAATACTGCAGATAATTTCTTCATACAGGATTTTTCGCGGTGTTAATGCGAAATTCATTCGTTTCGATGATAATTTTATTGTCGGTTCGTCCAGTAAATGTTTTGACAGATTATAGACCGTGCGTTGTTTTTTGTTGGCGTCTGTGGTCAACGGTTGTGTTTCATTCTGATGTTGACTTAGATGCTTGACCTTTGATTTGATCGTTAATTTTTGGTATCTTTCTATTTATTTATTTTTCATTCATTATATTTTGATGTTTCTCGTTTGTTTAAAGTTTCGATTCAATTATTAAAATCTAATGTCGTTAAAATTGTCATTAATTCACTGTACAAATGGTATTTTTTATAAAATGTAGATCGAACCTTTTCTGCTGAATCACCGTTCGTAACAACTTTTTATTTGCCTGATTTAAGATCTTAGCGCTTCCTCGAATGTCCTTTTTGTTGATATTTTGATACATGTAGGAATGAGATTATAGTCTCTGCATCTCCTCAAGAAACTAAAAGATGATGGCGGTAATGTCTAATCGACGAATTTTATTTGCTATTACCAGTCCATACTGGTTCACATAATGATTTCTTTAATTTACGCGAACAACTATTTATAAAGATTTTATCGCCCTTACTTTACTTATTATTATTTCCTAAATTTCACTTTTAATCATTATCAAAAAACTTTGTTAAGAAAATTTCGTTTAAACAAGCATACTATAAGATAATTCCTAATAATGCAATGTCATCATATTGATAAAATTGACATTCAAAAAAATATAAATACAATTTAAAATGTTTAATTCAATTTTAAACTGTAATTAATGAAATTACAACAGTTTATTTTAAAAATACCCGAGTTTCTTGCCAGTTCTTCTTCAAGAATGTCTTGTTTTGGTGAATCTGCTTAGATTTTTATGCTTATACGTGATTTAAACCATCCTTAATTGCAACCTTTTGCCTGCACTTGGACATTTATAAACTCAGCCGGATCATTCAATCCCACCAATTTTTCATTCTATTGGATTTTTAGGCAAATGTTTTAATAAGCTTCTTACATGGTAGAGCCTCGCTGCTATACATGAATGGGTCGGCGGCTCGACCGGGTAGAACCACTCTCTTAGAGAATAGCAGCGTTATACAGCGGAATGATGCTGCTGTATTTCGTAAATGAGTGTAGAGAACCGGAGACGATTTTTACTGGTCACGGGGCATTTTATATTTGTCCTCAGTTCAACTGCATGTCTCTTTGTTGTTGTTATGCGATATCTTTATCAATTGTGAACAATTTTAAAGGTTTTTTTAATTAAATATGTCATACGTCAGTGTAATTCTCATAAAATATTTTGAAGAAAAATTCCACTCCTAAGGTTGGCAAAATAGGAGATGAAGTTTTTAAAGTAACTATTTAGACGTAAACGTAAAATCCGACTACAAAAACTAAAAAGGATAAATTAATTTTACATTCCAAGTCAGTGCTTAGCTGTTAAGTATAGATATAGATAAATTAAGGTCCTAATTAATTTTTTGTATTGTGTGTTAAAAATTCCGTAACCGTCTCATAAATTATAGAAGGCTTGTACCTTGTGTACAATGAATTTTCGTTACATTTTGACTTAAATTAATTTCTATTTCCAATTTATCAGTAGCTTCGGAGTTAATATAACGGAAAGCGAAATGTTTCTTTACATATACCAGAGCGAACGCTAAGTGCAAAAACAAATACTGTTAGTTTTCGGGTCAAGTCTAGTGAATGTCTTCGTTTTGATAGATTCATTTATGCTCAGGATATTTTTTATTTACTATATACAGTTACAATCTGCAGAAATCAAACATTATTATTTCCGCTATAAAATGGACACTATATTATACACACAGTAGAGTACGATAGCTAGACATCTTCAAGCCTTGGATCATTAAAACTAGACAAAGTTTTTTTAAGTGAAAATGTAGTTTTTTTTCTATACAGAATATACAATAAAATTAAAAAAAGTAAATTTATTTGACATGCAATTTCATTTTAATGATCCCAACCGTTGCACGCACAAATGAGCACACGGTAAAAGAATCTTAATATGAATCTATTACAAAACACACAAACACACCACAATCACCGCAATGCACTTCTCACCCCTTTGAGAGACAGATTGTGACGGGTGGCGAACCACGTTGCTAGTTTAGCACCCGGTGTCTCAGGATCGTGCCAAATGTAAGTCTGTAGTCTCTGCCTACCTTTCTTGGTGACAGGCTTCAGTGTTTATGTTATGTATGTAATAATAATGTCCTCCAGACCGAATTTCGGTCACGGCGGCCAGCCTCAACGGAGGACAGGATTATAGTACCCAAGTGTATGCCTAAGCACAGGTGCACTCTCTATTCCCTTACTCTCATGGTACGATAGTACGACAAACCGACACAAGCGGAGAGAGATCAGGAGATTTCCGTGGCACGAGGGTGAGAAACGACGAACTTCCTGACTCCGGGTAGCTACTGAGAATTTTTTAATGGAAAAACTCAGTAACTAATATTTTTGACCAGACCCGGGATTGGAAACCAGGACCTCATGATCAGCAGTCGCACTACTACAACCACCAGACCAACGAGGCAGTCAGTCGGTTATGTATATATAAACATACCCAAGAACAAATTACAAAAGAACACTTACGAAGACTAAGATGGAATCCTTACCAGTAATTACCTACCGATGTGGAATCCTTAGCAATAGGGGGTTCCAGTTTTCACCTACCGATACGAAACTATACTCGTAATAAACAACATAAGTAAATTTCATAAAAGTTATTTTAACGAGTTACAAATTTAATATTTAATTAAATGAATAATATACTTATTCAGAATATTGCTCAACGCATTTTTGTCTTTTTTTTTACTAGAATTAAGTTAAAGGAAATTAAAGCCGCTACTTTTAAACAAGTAAGCATACGACTCGAGCCCGTCAAGTGTAACTAGAACATAGGCGTCGGTAATTATTTCCTATAAAAACTCGAACGGAGACTGATTGCTTTCACAAGATCCCACAATGGAGCATGAAATGAGCTTCCACCGGCCACTGCGTTACGCACCGTTCACGCGCCATTACTACCGGTTCTCGAACTCATTTATACTTTAGAATCATTTCAGCTCATTAGTTTGTGTAGCGAAATTAAAATATTAAGGCACTTTTTATAGTTTTACTCTTTTAAAACCTAGAAATAATGATTTTTTGTCTTCATATCTTTTTTAACTTATGTCCTTGGCCAAATTTATGCTTCTAATGGCCCCCTAATCTGATAAAATACCTGTTTATATAACAAATCTGATAAAATACCTGTTTATATAAGTCAAAAATATGATGTTTCTGGAATCACAATGACAATAATTTAAAAATTAACAATAAAAGTATGAAATTACCATAAATGTCAATTGTGATTATTGTTTGCGTGATTATGTTGTGACGTCATTTTATTTGGTGCCGTAGAGAGATTATGATAAAGGACTGAATAAGCTTATGATGATTTTATAATAAATGATGATGATTTTATAATAAAATACCTAGACGGGCAACGGGAAGGAGGCAAATTCAATGAGAATAAAGACTGGATAAAGAAAGATGACCTTAATTTAATTTTATGGTATTGTTGTGTAACCGTTACCAAACAAGCTATTAAAATTGAACTGCTGAACATATGACTCCCTTTGGGGATGCCCTCATGAGACAATCTATGATTTGCTACAGTTACTACACTTGGTGGACAGGCTATAAATCACAGTTTTTTTTGTTATTAGAAAGTGTAATGTAGCCCTACTTACAATAAGGTTATACGCTACTAAGTACACACTATTAAAATTGTTACCGTGTTTATTAACCATAGTGCCACCAACTTCAGTTGACAGAGTCGCTAGTGGAAAGCTTACTACTGCCACCTAAGAAATTTACCGACGAAATACGTGACTACAAACAAATATTAAAAACAAAGCACTCTCCTCACAGTACAGGATTATTAATAGCTTACAGCAAAATGGCATTTATAAAATGGCGGCCTTAGTTCCAATTTTTGCCACCTGAACGTATAAGTTGGTGGCACTGAACAAATTTTCAAAACGCAAATATTTTACAACTGGGGAACATTCTGGATTCAGGAAAGTTCTAAACTGAAAGGTTCCATACTGACTCCCGGAGAATCAATCTTTTATCTATATTGCCTTGTTTCTGAAGGATAAACAGAGCCATTATGATTTCAGGCTGTGAGATATTCCACTTACGATCAGGTGGACTGTAAAAAAATTCGTTTAGGTTTATACAAATAGTAGAGGCACAATCCAATCAATATTGATGTTGATGTTAAACAACGTTGTGTATCCGTTTCGTATGCAACTTTCAAAGTGCCAGCAAATGAATCGAAAATTACTTTTGCATTTATTTTAAAAGATTTATATCTTATTACCAAGTGTATAGAGTCGCATTATTTCTATACGATCTACTACTGTATTTGGTTTTACAACATTTATGTATTTTTTTATTTTCAAATCTTTACTGCATTTCCTAAGAAAAAAAGATAAAAAGGGCTTAATTAATACCTAAAGGCATTATCTACCAGTCAACACATCGCGTGGTAATTTGACGTGGGTGTAGCAATTTAAAGAAAAAAAAAAACAAAAGACAGTGATGGAGTTATTTATGTACATTGAAATATCTATTTCCGTCGTTAATCCTGTGAATGAAAGTGGTATTCCCGTCAGCGTACTCCAACAGTAGATATTTTTCTTTTCTTCGTCGGTTCGTAACAGTTTTTTTTTATAAAATAAGGGTGACAAACGAGCACACAGTCCACCTGATGGTAAGTAGATGCTGTGGCTTATAGACATCTATATTTATCCTCCATTAAGAATCAAAACGCAGATGCGTTGTCACCACTGAAGACTAAGGGAGAATGCCTCGTTTCCAGTAGAATTGGGTCTCTTCTCTACACTCATCATACGAATAACAACAGTATTATACTGCTATTTTACGTTGATATTTAGTACTTACCGCTAAACATAGGTGTCGGACCTTTGATGATGCTTGCCATCGCTGAACTGCAGTTTACCAGTTTACGTCTGCAGTAAACCTTAGGCATTTTACATCTATTCTCAATTACGAATCAAAATGCAGGTTCATTGCCACCCTTGAGGATTAAGCTGGAATACCTTATTTTAATTAAAAAGGATCTCAGGTTCTCTACACTAATCATATGAAACACAGCAGCGTAAAGCTGCTATTTTACGAGAGCGTGTTCCTTCCCTAATCAAGCCGATCTATTCGTGCCACTTAAAATAACATAACAATCGAAAGCTCCATCAATTCTACAACCTCTTCCCTCCTTACATCCATATATCTACATGCCGTTAGGTACTCTAACGTGGCCCATTTCAATATCTTAACTTTTCTAGGCTCCCCCCTATATAAATTTCTTTTCACTCTTTCCTCATTCATTCTCTATATACAAAAAACATTCTCTTAATCCTGTCCCAACATCATCTTGCATACCACTTTTATACTACACTTATATTACTTACATTTAATATTATTCCGCCATCTACGAGAAGTCAAAAAACTTTTTGAATCATAAATGGGGTAAACACACTAAAGCCGCCACCACGAAGGTTAGTGACATCATTTAGTATGTAATATATATGTATCCTAATTGCCGCATGACACTTCTTCTAGAAAGATGTATTTGTTGATTGGTAAGTGAAAGCTGACACTAGGATGGTAATAGTCAACATCAAAATTAACGTCAAAAATATTTAATTTGATTTAGGATTATTTTAAACTCTAATCAATGCCAAACTCTACCACAGATGGGTTAATATGGGTGCATTCTACAATTAAGAATACAGTGTTCATATTATTATCCATTAACGATTTAGGTGTAATTGTTCATGGGGGGTATACCTCAATCTCTAAAAACTAGATTGTACAACCAGTGTGTGTTGCCAGTGATGACTTACGGATCTGAGACGTGGTCCTACACTGCTGGCCGTATGAGGACACTCAAGATCGCTCAGCGAGCTATGGAGAGGGCTATGCTCGGAGTTTCTCTGCGTGACTCAGAAATGATATCCGCAGTAAAACCAGAGTGACCGACATAGCCCAACGGATTAGTAAACTGAAGTGGCAATGGGCCCCAAAGAAGAACCGATAACCGATGGGGAATAAAGGTTCTCGAGTGGCAGCCTCGTACCGGTAGACGCAGTGTAGGGCGACCCCCCACTAGATGGAGTGACGACCTGGTAAGATATGCAGGAAGTCGATGGATGCAGGTGGCTTAGGACCGTGCTTTGTGGCATTACTTGGGGGAGGCCTATGTTCAGCAGTGGACTTGTGAAGGGCTGTAATGATGATGATGATGATGAACGATTTAGGTAAAATGAAGATTCATGCCGTTATCGTCTTTTATAAAGTTTCTGCTCTAATAATGACAATATCCTTCAAACCGAATTTCGTTCACACTGAACAGTCTCAATGGATATAAGACATCCGAGCAGGGCTGGATTATTGCACTAGTTTATGCGCAAGTAGCCCGACTCTGGATTCGAACCCTGGAACATATGATCAGCAATCGATTACTTCGTTTCTTTTCTATACATTTGTCATAGAACTAACACTAATAATAGAAATAAATAGCTATTGTATACGATATTTTGTAATATTAACAGTATATCTGAGATTTATATACCGAGAATTATGAAATAAAAGAAATAAGTACATGTAACAACAGACTAAATTCATGTAATGTAAATATTTCACCTTAATTTACCCGTTGCTCTATAATAATACTTAAAATATTATATTCATGTACTTTTCTAATTTTCTGTTCTACACAACAGTACAAAATAACTACACTAACTTATATACTAACATAATCATGAAATTGTTTGATTTGAATAATGGCTATTACCTTTAAAAGATACTTGATTTGTGATTATTATCAAGATGATATGATACCTTATTTGACACATATAGGAGAAGGGCCTCAAGGGACATTTTGCACCCTGAGTGGAAGTGGCATAAATGTATCACTGATTACATGTGAATGGCTCAATCAAGGAGAGGTTGTGCAACACATTGCGTCGATATGTTTTGACATGTCCTGCGCTAGGCGACGGCGGTTCACTGCGGTAAATTGCTACAATTATATCGAGAACTGTGTCAAGTGGATGCAAAGAGGAGGCTGGGGTAATCTGAAATTATTGCTTTTAAAACACAAAGCATTATAGACAAACATTTAAAAAAAGTTATTAAATTATTATCTGTTATCTTGACATTAATTTGTGTGAACATTTCTTTGGAGCCCATATTTGCTTTTGTTTGTTAAAAGTTTCAAACTACACTTTTTATTATTTTATGAAATAAACCGTGTTCTAGACGCGATAATAATATGCAACTAACTGTCTTTAATTATACCGTATAGTCGCGTTGTGAATTCTTACAGCGTACATCATCCACTATCCAATGTCATTCTGTTGGTGTCGCCAGATGTTATCCGTCTTTGAGAGGCGTTGTTTCCCAAGCCAGAAGAATAACTTCTTCCTAACCGTCACTAAAAAATATCTGCGGTTGCAAACACGACGCCAAGCATGACAACTTTGGCAAAAAAAATTAGGAATAGGGGCAATCTATGATTGGAGGCCTATGTTCAGCGACTGCCAGACGAAGAATCTTTTAAGTTATGCATATTACTCAGCGAGCTATGGAGAGGACTATGGTTGAAGTTCTTATGTGTGATAGATTCCATAATAAAAATATCCGCGGTAGAATTAGAGTAACCGACATCGTCCAACAAAACAGTAAGCTGTACCGGAAATGGGCTGTAGCTTGGAGAACCTACAACCGATGGGGAAAAAAGGTTCTCGAGTGGCAGCCTCCGACCAATAAGTGAAGTGCTGGTCAACCTCCCAGTAGATGAACTGACTACTTGGTAAGATATGCAGAAATTCGACGGGTGCAGGTTGATTGTGGCATCAGGCACAACAGTGAAGTTGCGAAGGACTAAAATGCTGATGATAATAATAATACTATGCGACGCTTTTCTGCTTCCTTCAGTGGAGGATTAATAAAGGTTGGAATAAAACTAGTTTTAAAGATTTTCTCACGTTTGATTTTAAATTTTTTAATTCGAGACGTTTCAGCCTCTTGATAGCACTCATATTCACGGGAGGGACTGAGGTATTTGATGTCCTGATGATTGATGGACTGTTTTCAACGTTTAATTATTAATTTTTGATCCAATCTACGCAGAACCAGCTTAAATTATCTTGAAGTCTTGCAGTAAAATCCTAAAATTTAACGCGATAAAGTCAGTAAAATTAGATTTATTCTATATGTAATATTTGCGTAAATATAAGAAATCAAAAACAAATGTTTTTTTTTTTAGAAGAAACGAAAAAAAAAACATGAAGCAAAATAGCTACACCTAATTAAAATTTCCTTTAACTTAGTTTTCCGAGAAAAACTGTGGTGATTATTCTAAAATATTGTTTTCATTTGTCTATTTCTCCCCACGTTCCCCTACCGCGTAGCGAAAACCACCCTGAGCTGCCGCGTGTGTCCGGCGTCTATCATTACAAACGTACACGCGCATTAACTGATTACATATTGTGGACGTGAGTGTTGTATAACTGTAGTGAACTGACCTCTCGTTACCTCTCGTCGTCGTTGCACAGGCTTAGAGTCCTGGTGGATAAGTAGATAAATAATAGTTGGATCAAATCAAGTTCCATATATTGGTATAGACTTGTAATTAGATGATATTTAGTAGAAGGTAATTCGGTAGACGCTTATAAGTAGAAAATGTGTGAACGTAGAAGTTTATTCGCTTAATAATACAAATTTATTACGTGGTATCGTATCTTATTTACGTGGTAGAGCCATGCTGCAGTTATATTAGTAGTATAGTTGTAGTACGAATGGGTCGGCTCGACCGGGGAAGGACCACGCTCTTACAGAATACCAGCGTCAAATAGTAGCTTAATATTACTGTGTTTCATATGGTGGGTGTACAGAAACGGAGATCCTTTTTACTGGAAACGAGGAATTCCACCTAAGTCCTCACGGATGACAACGCATCTGCATTTTGGTTCGTAATCGAGGATAGATTTAGATGTCTATGGGCCACAGCAACCACTTGCCATCAGGTGGATAGTGTGCTCGTTTGTCATCCTATCCTATTAAAAAAAATAACTAAATAAAGATGTCAAAAAACGTAATTTTCAAATCTTAAACGTTATTAAAAAACTAAAATATTTAAAAAAACATAAGTTCCATTTTAATGAAATTCTAATAACTAACCACTAAAAAAATTAATTAAGTTATTGGAACGTAATTTGCTTCTTTCCGCGAAATAAAATAAAATTAGGTGGCCTGTCCAGCTTGAAGAGGACTCCTCACCTTCCATCAGTTGCGTGCATTATCCCCGTCACCATCAATCTCAGCACCACCAAACCCAGCATTACCACACTAAGAAAGACACACCACCCTCGATTATACGACACGTGTTTCGCCTCTACACGAGGCGTCCTCAGGTGAAGTAGACTCTACGGTGGTTCTAAAAATTATCTTAAAAAGATAAATTTCTCGCGGAAGTATAAAGTAAGGTAATCTCAATTATTCATCATCGCCATTGATTTCAAAATTCATATTCCAATATATTCCAATTCCATATATATTGCATCATGTAATATCCCCATATTTTCCATAGTTGCCACGCTTTGCCATGTTTTAGGGGCAAATACTGCAGTCTATTCTAACTGCTTCAGTTTCCTTCTGTCGCCTCTTATAACACGCACAGGATGACAAGAGGTAGTAGTCTCTTGTAAAATAAATGAAGGATCTTCTGGACAAAATGAAACTACGGTAAAAATTTAGTAAAGAGAGTGAATTAACTAGCAACGATTGAATAAAACTGTTTTATGGATTTTATCGTGAAAATCATTTAATTTGCTTAAGCTTAATACCCAACGTTTTGGGTGATTTCCAGCACCCATTATCAGGGAGTCTGAGGTGATTAACGTCCCGTTGTCAGAGTTAACCCGGAGTCCCTTAGGCTTTTTAACTGTTACATTTAATCTGACCTACGCAGAATTAACTAACTGTGTCTTAGTGTTGCAGTGATATGCTTGGTTTAGTTTTAATTTTATTAATTACAGAATCCCAAGCAAGTGGTAATACCCAGCCTCCTTCTCTTTTGAAATTAGGATGTTTTTTTTTAATTTCAATAGCCTCACGTATCATCCTCGATGTTCTTTCGCGAAGATTTGTGATCTGTCAAATCTGATGTAATGGCGTGGGCCGTCTAGGATATGATCACAAACTGCAGACTTCCCGGAGCGTTGGTGTTTCATGTTAGCTTCACGTTCCTGCCAATTTCAGAAAGCACCCGAAACGTCGAATAGTAAAATTAAGCAATTTTAGCAAAATAGTTTTAATCAATGTGTAGTCTTCTCATAAATAAGAAATCATTATCTTAGCAAAAAAAAATCTAAATATAAAATTACCAGAGCAAGGACGTGGATTAGGAATCAGAGTTACGAAACGTCACCTTGTGCAGGGTCACCGTCACAAACGTAGTCATTACAGTACATTTCCTTTTTTATGGGACATAGGTACCAGTTTTATATAATAAAAGAGAGAGAAAGAGAAATGGATAGAGTAAGAAAGAAAAAAAGGAAGGGATTCACATATTAATATAATGTTAAATATGAAACAGTTAAACAATGAACAAACGAGACTCTTATTTATTATAAATGGATTTTCAGTTACCTTTGAAATCTTTATTGAACGTAGCAGTAATATCTCTCACAAGCCTAATTTACACAAAATGCCCGATTGACATAATGGAGTCATCCATCTGACGTGGCGTGTCAATCGAACATTTCAATCTGTCATGAACTGTCAATTTATCAATAGTAATTGTTGTAGATTGACAAACGGCCGCGATTGGTGCCGGATTGCGCGCGCGCAGCCTTACTTATGAATCGTCTGATTAACTCAATCGCTTGATGTTCATTGGCGAGGCTAGAGTTTTACCTGGATAGGAACACAACCATTGACTTAGTATTAAGCTTTTATTCATAAAATAACTTCATATTATGAACTCGTACGATTAATTCCAATGGGTAATTAACAAATATGACACTACTTCGCTGAAATTACTTAAAATGTAATTTTATCTTTTCAATAAATTTTAATATTATATTTATATACATATAATATGTTATATAAATTCTCCAATTAAAATAAATTTCTCTTTGTTAGATTGTTTGACAAAAAACACTTCTAATATTATAAAGTCGACTATACCTTTCTTTGAAATTTTCAATAAAGAAAAAATAATAACGATCATCTCAATAAATTAGGGATTCAGATATGAAAGTTTATATAAATTAGGGATTTAGATAAAAAGAAAGACAAGGGGTCAAATTAAAAATTTTGTACGATCGACTTCAATATAAATAAAATAATTTATTGCTATTTTTTTAAAACCGCTTGACGTATCTCGATAAAATTTAAATGGGACCACCTGGGAATGTATACCTTTTAAAACAAATAAGAATTTTCCCAATCAGTTCAGGCGTCTGTACATACATGGAAAAAAGGTTCCGACGGATTTAGAACCTCCTCCTTTTTTAAGTCGGTTAAAAACTATTAATTAAAATATTACCATAACGTTCAAGACTGATCGAACTGCGGTATCTCAGAGGTGGTGCTATTTCTTTAAATTTCACAGTATGCAAGCAATCCGATTCATGTTCGGTTGATGCTAGCTCACTAAAAAATAAAAACTTAAAATTAAAATTAAAAAGAATTAAAGTAATTTCTTGCGCTTAAGAACTAAATTATAAGATTTTTAGATCAAATGTATTTTTACGAGATGATTAACCACTACCGATAAAGTCATAAGATTTTTCTCTCATTTCTCGTAATTGACTCTTACAAATATGATGAAATAACGTGATTATTCTTATACTCCGCCAGGTTCTCGTTTATAACCGAGGTAAACTTCCTAGACCTGCGACGGGCAGCAACGTCAAACCTTCGGGACTTCTGGTACTACGATAATCAATCCACTTTGAAAGCGTGACTGCAATGGAACGGGTTACATGTCCGGTTTTGGGTTCTTACCAGCTGATGATGAAAAAGTAAAAATAAATCAAATTTCTTAAATATACTTTTTATACGTCTGAGAATAATTTCTTTTTTTCTTAGTTCTTTGTGAAATCTTACATTCCGCGCTGGCACTGCATGAACGCTTGTAGATTGTTCCTTATATACTTTACACATAATTTGGTTGGTAGAGCCATGCTGCAGTTATATTAGTAGTATAGTTGTAGCACGAATGGGTCGGCTCGACCGGGGAAGGACCCCGCTCTCACAGAATACCAGCGTGAAATAGTAGTTTAATGCTGCTGTATTTCGTATGGTGAGTGTAGAGAACCGGAGACCCTTTTTACTGGAAACGAGGCATTCCATCTTAGTCCTCACGGGTGACAACGCATCTGCATTTTGATTCGTAATCGAGGATAGATGTAGATGCCTATGGGCCACAGCAACCACTTACCATCAGGTGGACTGTGTGCTCGTTTGTCACCCTATCCTATAAAAAAAATAATTAAGATTAGAAATAATATAAGATGAGATAAGATTAAAGACGGGCTGTTTTTCGCAACTCAATGTCCAGGCGCGTATTTTGTGGGTGGGAAGGAATAATGCAATTATTCGAGCTATGAAATCTCCCCAAAGAAGTTCAACAGTCCTTTGATGTTGCAAGGAAATTAAGGTAGTGATCCCGGTGTGCCGTGGTGTTTAGCCATGTATTCAGCGAGCTTCGGACATGTCAACAACAGGTTAGCCGCCGTTTCTTCCTCCCCCATATATGCTCAGGGTACTATATGTAACACCTATGGTAAATAAATGTTTGTTAAAGGAGCCTTGTCTTACTAGGTGGCATTCTTATATTAGTCCCGAGTTCACCACTTTGCAACTCAGTGCTTGTAGTACCGCCATACTACCTAAGAATACTGTCGGTCAGTATTCTTAGGGAGAAGTCTTTTACCTTCCTAGCATCTATTGCTATGGCCACTTGGATGATACCCATACATTCCGCCTGAAAGACTGTGTTATTGACATCCAGCGGTGTACATATTTGGATATTGAGGTCCTCAGAGAAAGTTCCAGATCCTACACCTTCATTTATTTAGAGCCATCCGTGAAAATTCTAAGCTCTTTTGGGCTTAATCCGTCCGGCTGACTGGTTCAATTTAATTGTATCTTATACTTCTTATCGAATACAAATTGTTTTGGGATTTCATCGTACTTGACTTGAAAGATAGAAATTTTTGAGTAAATTCTATCAATTATATCTGTATGAGAGACTCTACTCTTACTCAAAAGATTTAGGGTTTTGAGTCTAATGGCAGATAAAGTTGCTTCTTGTTGTATATGTAGATGAAGCGGGGTTAGGTCCAGCATAGCTTCTAAGGCTGCTGTTGGTGTAGTTCTTATGCAGCCTGTGGTAGCCATACATGCCAGTTTCTGAAAGAATATAAAAGTATACAAATATATGAAAAATTCTTGCGCCCTCCTTTCTCCCATGGAGGGTCGCGTCCGTTTACGGCTTAAAGATCACTAAGCCAATCCCAAAGGTGGTGTTTAGTGGGTAAAAGTCTCTATATAACCACGCAGCTGGCTGGCAGGCTGTGTGGTATACTATGAGCATTGACCACCTCCCTCCCCCGTTACCAGAGGGGTGCCCTTATTTTCTTCGAGCGCAAAAAATGTAAAATTCTGGTATAATTAAAATTCGTCAATCGTAAAGTCAACAGAGAACTCTATATACTAATCTGAGTCCATGGTTACTATTTCATTTGCAGTGAACCACATCGTTGCACTCACAGACCGTATTCTGCTTCAGAATGATGTTGAATTCGTCACGAATTTCGCAATCGATCATGTTTTACTACAAAAAGTCTACTAAATCGTTACTCATAATCGGTCATTACAAAAGAAGTTTCACTTCACCCAGCGTCACGTCTCACGATCAATTTGAAGTCATATTCAAGCGGAATTACTTACCTGGAAGTGGCATATAATCGACCAAAAAGTATAAGTAATTTATATTATATAACTTGTTAAGTCGTATCTTGTTTAACATTTACCCTAAGTGTATAAAATAATGGTTATCATGGAAATCGGGAAGAACAGAATCATCACTTTCAGTATATAAAAAAAAACATAATATAAACACTCATGCCTGTCACCCTTTTTTTTAACATGGGGAAATGCCTACGCATACCCGCCTCGCGGGGGGCAAGGACGGGTTATGTCGGACTCGCACCGACTAAAACCCCATGGTGTTCCACCTTCGTCGCATATTGGCAGGGCTACGGGAACGCTTTCGCACACTTCCGCGGCCCTACCAGCGACTGCCGCCCCATGGCAGCACCTCCTCGGGAGAGGAATATTCCTCCCCGTTCTCCTTCCCAAGTAAGGCGCACCAGAACACATGGCACGCCTTCCTCCACGGCCTCCAATTACATCTGCGTAACAGACGCCCCCGCGTCCGATGCGCGAAGGCCATGGGGCCAGGAAAAACGAGCACTTAGAAGCACTAGCCTTCCCGACCACAGCGGCGGATCTGGTCTATGGCTCCGCGGCCAACCAAGATTCGGCTGCGGAGGATAGGGAGAGCGGCGCCTCGCAATACCGACAATCCTCTCCCCCCGCAGCCCCATCACCACCGCATCAACGGTGCGGCCCCGTTTGAGTCGCGGAGGATAGGGCGAGTGGCACATCGCCATACCAACACTCCTCTTCCTCCGCGACTCCACCTCGGCTGCAGCGGTAGAGGGTGCGGAGTCCCCACTCGCTGCAGTCCACCAGCACACATCCGAAGTGGGCTCCCCAAGCCCACTCGGAGTGGCCACCTCAGGCCGGCCCTTCACCTCGGGCCAGCCACGTGGGTTCCTCTTTGTTCACCGTGGGAGACCAAGCCACGGCTACTAAGCCCCCCCCCCCCCGCCACGACAAGGCGGGAACCCGTTCGGGGGGGATTTAGCGCGATCCTGACATACCTCTCTCGCCTCTTTCACTTCCATACACCTAAGCATACGAGAACATGCTCGTCGGTTAAGGGTACTCCTAATTTGGCCCTTTTCTGTACATACTATATAAAATACGTGTAAAAGTAAATTATTATTAGAAAACAAAGAACTCAACTGTAGCGATGTAACGAATTTATAAAGCATTACCATTACCACAACCATTATTGCCTCATGGTGGCAACTATGGTAAATATCCCCCATATTTACCATAGTTGCCACCATATACAGGCGAGTTGGCAAACGCAGTTTTTATTATTTTGAGTAGTTATTGGAAATATGGTTGCAGCGTGTCTCCCGTTTCACTTTACTTTAACGTCTCTTAAGATACCCATGTACAGAATGATATGAAGTTAGGTAGTGGATATGGTGTACTACAAATAGTTTAGAACCCATTAAAGCCTATCAAAAGTTCACTGGTAAATAAGCCTCCTCGCAGATTGCCTCATAATGGAATTTTGGCTATAGTAGACACGCTTGATAGGCGTTGCAGTTTTTAATTAAGTTATTGAGTTGTTATCTCTTTAACTTCAAACAAAAGTTTTGGTAACCTATGCTTCAGATTTTAAAGGACATTCTTAAACTATTTTACCGTGCCTGTTTTACTTAGCAACATATGTAAATCTAATGGAATATATTGTACAGACTGGAGAGCTACAAATTTGTACAGATTATAAAAAAGGTAAGGTTGAGGTTTTGCCAGAAATTTCTCATTTCACTCTATAGTTCACTAATTTAGTGTTCATTACACTGCAAATAGTGACTCAAAAATTCGTAGGTACGTCTATTTTTGCTATCATATAAAAACTTCTATGACATCACAGCTCAACCTATTTTTACACAGTTCGCAATACTATAGCCGATCGTGGTGTGACTACCGTTTTGTTATTGTTCAATATGTTTTCCAATAATCCAGTTATAAATTATAACGAGAAAGCCTCGATCCGCACGGTTAGGCCGAGAAAGTGGTCCGTGTGCGTGTCCGAGCCCTCTTAATTTGATTCCAAGTGTGCTAAACAAAAATCATTGTTACTTTACCAAGTTCCCCTTTCAATAAGATTTAAATTCCTATGAAACATTGTATTATTGTCCATTTCGATCCTTCAATTGCCCTCATATGTAAGTTCTAAACCTTTAAGTAAAGGGAATATGGAAACTACAACTTTAAACTTCCTACTTTAATTTAACTCTAATATACTTTTGATAAAAGAATTAAATTTGTTAACTATAATCGGTTTATACCATCATCCTCGGTTCACAGATAAGTATTAGTGAGAGTCTTTCGCTATCTTTCGATTATTTGGGTTTTATTATCGTCAAAATAAATGTTTGGGAAGTTTAAACAAAGTTTTTCTTTTATATATTTATTAAGTACCTTGTTTTCATGTTTGTTTATTTACATGTAATATTTGAGCTATCTAATACTGTAATTTAAAATGCACGCCATTTTTTTAAATTCTGAAAAGTATGTTACGTGATAATAAATGAAACTTTACCAATTACTTTTGCATTTAAAACAAGATTAGAAGCCAAACTAGTTTTGCTAACACTGTTTTGAATAGATACTTAACTTGAAGGAGCCTCATATATATAATTACAGATAAACTATAATCATAAACAGAGTATATTAAAAACTGCTGCACCAACAGTCTTTATATTTACAGTTTCCACGCAAAAACGGTTAAAAACGCGAAATGGAGTTGGTAATAATCTGAGGCAAGTAGTTTGTAGCTCATAAATCCGATGCGATGTTCTACGCTGAAGCATTAAGTTAAGTTCTCGTCTATTCTCTTCTAGATCGCACTTTCTACCTTATTTACTTGGGTCATTAAGCGGCGTGGATTATTTCCTGGGACAACTTGTATCCATATCGTCTAAGGTTTTTTTTTTCAAATTATTCTCAAAATATTACCATCACTATTTTTGTATGTTTTAAGTATTAAAAAGAAAACGAGTGATATTTATACCATTCGAAAGTACTGTGAAATAAATTTGCAGAAATCATATAGACATTTAAAATATTTAAAATAGCCAAATAAAACAAAGTGAACATACCCGTGTGAGCTTTCTTCAATAAAAAACGCTGTAAGAATTTTTTTACCGGTCGAATTTCGATAGATACGACGCGATGAATCTACTTTATATTATATATAGGTATTAAATTAGAAAATAGATTGTGCTGGTAACTATTAAACGAGCAAGTTTCTTAGTATATTTGTTTGTGGTGTACAATAAATTATATTCATTCATTCAATAATTGACTTCGAATACATTTACGATGTTCTCATTTTATCTATATTGAAGTCAGTTATACAAAATTTTTATCTTACCACTTGTAGAGAAACGACTTTTAAGATTCTTTTACCATTAAATAGATGACCTATTTTTGACTTTGGTGGTGGTCCCATATAAGCTTGGAGGAAAAATTTCACCCCTAAGGGTAGGAAAACAGGTGATTAAAGTTTTAATGTAACCATTTAGAGGAAATCCTATTCGCTACTTTGATCTTTAGAAATTCCTAAGTCCACTCAAAAGGGTCAAAATATTAACTGCCGACTACAGTTCTGCTATACACTACGTTTTAGCAACGATTTTCGAAGCTGTTATGTAGAGAAAAGTTTATTATTTTTATTATTTAAGTTGATTTCATTTTATAACTAAAGCGAAATAGAATTAAAGCGTTTTATTCAAATCGTCCACTACCCCATATCCCATATCATCCTGTGGGAGGCAGCAGAGGCAAACAAATCAGCAGACGCGCAGCAGTGTATTTCTAATAACCGCTAAAACTATAAATAAACTTATATGTGGTATATTAGCTTGCCAAGCGTGGCACCTATGGCAAATATGAGGCAATCTATGGGTAAGGGAGTGCCTATATTCAGCAGGCATGGACTTTAATAGGCTGTAACGGTAATTAAATTATCACAATATTGCGCCTTATGACGGCGGTATAAGAGAATTCATCGCCTCAATTAGTCCCATGGGCGTCATAAAAAGTATCCAGTAACTAAATAGCAGAATAGCTATTTACTTGCGTCAGATATAAAATACACAGAACTGTAACGGACTGCTAGTTTATTTTATAGAATAAAAGTAACAAATGAGCTCACAGTCCACCTGACGCTAAGTGGACGCTGTCGCCCATGGTCATCTAATTTTATCCTCGATTAAGGATTAAATGCGTTGTCATCCTTGAGGACAGAAAAGGAATGCCTCGTTTCCATAAAAATGGTCTCCGATACTTTCGACTCACCATACAAAACACAGCAGAGTTAAGCTACTGGTATTCTGTGTGAGCGTGGTCCTAACCCTGTCAAGCCGACCCATTCGTGCAGCGTGACATAACTGCAGCGTGGCTCTACCACGTAAGATGCGATCTCGTGATGATTATAGCAGGTCCCAGGCAGCAAGGAAAGACACCCAAGTCATAGATCCAATATATGAACGTCGCTTTCGATATAATTCACAGACTATGCGACAGTAGCCTAATGGCAGGGCGCGGATCGCGAACTCAAAAAGGTTCGAATCCGCCATTCGATTACTGGCGTGAACCACTCGTAACACAAGCAGTTTAAGCTCACCACGAGTGGTTAAGGAGAATATTAATAATGTTTACAGCATTGTTAATATTCTTTAATATATAAAAATATGCTAATCAGTGTATAATTAAAAAAAGGAAAATCGACTTTCCTTCCGATGAATAGCCAAGTAACCTCTATACTTACGTATTGATAAACGCTTCGAAATATCAGACCACATGTTGCCTACACACGTTAGTACGTAGTAGGCAATTTAATCGGTATGTTAAGATATATCATTTCGAACTGGCAGCCGCATACGTATGGCATGTTGATTGTAGTTAATCGTAGATCGGACGACATAAACCACGATCAAACATCTCATTACACTCTTACGAAGCACCGCAAATTACATGAGTTAGATCTTAGCGAGGGTTAATTCTGTGATTTTTGTTTTCTGATTTTATCCTGTCCGCTGGATGTTTTGTTGGTTGGACGTTGGATTACGGTAAATTTCTTAATGTTTCGACGAAGGCTGGTGAAGAGAAATATCGCCATCTTATTAAGACCTGAAAGTGGGACGTCGGGTAATAGCGATCTCTTATGAAATGCCGTGAGTACTGGCGGGATCTCTGAGGATCTGGAGGATTTTACTGAGTCCATATATTATTGATTGGTGCGCTTGATCGAAGAACTTCGATTGCCTCAGTCTCAGTAAAATTGTCGCAAGAGAGTAGTTGCGAAGCGCTGTTACCTTCTATGAGCACGTTTAATTGATTGCTCGGAACAGTTTTTTTTTTTCCATTTATTTAAAATTGAAGATAAAAACAAACTTTTGTTTCAACTATTAGCGGCTACAGCAATGAACGCCCGCAACTAACTTCTAATAAATAATTCTAACACCCTGGTCACCCTTGCGATACTACGAAATATTCTATAATCAAATTCAATACCGTCCTTGCTTAAGTTTAATGGTAGCCCCTAAAATCTACCGACTCTAAAATAAATTAAATCAAATTCACAGAAATGCGGTAAGCACTCAGATAAGAGATATTCCGATTTGACCGATACGACTTAGGAACCTGCAATTCTCCTGGTGTTGCAGTTGCTCATGGGCGGCGGTAATCATTTACCGTCAGGTGAGCCGTATGCCCGTTAGCACCCTCTCCTATAAAAAATATATACAAACCGCCTTCAGTACCTATTATGCTTATGCGTACCTGTGCTATGGGGTTGCTATGGGGTTATCGTATGGGGAAATAGCACAGACTTTTAATTTTCATTCACAGACGTCTGAAATTCATAAACACCGGTATCTATTCTTGATTAAAAATCAAAGCAACTCGTTGTCACCACTGGGCGAACATGGAATGCCAGGTTACCAATACAAAAGCTCTCCGGTTCTTTACACTTAACATTCAAAACAGTGCAGCAATATGACACATAGTCACTATTGGCAGCCGTGGCAGCTTCTCTGAAGTTATTTTTTTTAATTATTTTGATAGTGCTGCTGGAAATCTCCTGTCTCAATTTCCCTGTGTTGCCTCTTACGAGATTAACAACATAAAATGAGCTTGTGTGTTCAGCTACGTCACCACTATACTGCTAAGATGAATGACATGAATGCAATGCATGATACATATAGTAATGAGCGGTGTTATTTCAGGCACTTAGCACTCGTCGTAAAATTTATCGTACGCAAGCAATCAGAGTTTATTCCCGCCGGCACCAATGAAATTGTTAATTATAATTATAGTGCTGATTTGCCACGTACGCGGCAGTGAAGGAAAAAATCGTGAAGGAACCTACAGTATAAATAAATAAAATGAATTTATACTTTGAAAAATATGCAAAAATTCAATTTAAATAAATAAATTATCCTTGTTAACTGCATATTTAAGTACATTTAATTTAGTTGTTTCAGACATTCAATTCACATGCACCTCAATACTTATACATAAAAAATAAACTATTTTAAGCATGTGTAAAATTCACTACACGCACTGGAGTAGCGAAGCACTAACTGCTCTCCAACTTTTTCAAAGAAGAGAGAAGTCCTGTTCCAAGTAGGGGGACATATTTTATAGATAGTAACTTTAAAATGCTCAATGATTGCATGCTCATCTGATTTTTTATAGTCTTCGTTTGGTTCCAGGTTTAATAGGTTTAAATTTAAGCCTTTTACAGAATAACCCATTAGAATCAGCCTCAATATTTCGTTGTATCTGCGCTCCTACTTCATAATTACACACATGACTTCTGTGTTCCGCGCATGAATAACCGTCCCATGTGAATGGAGCTAGTGCTGTCCTGTCATTATCGCATAAATCAGTGCCGATTCAAGCGGTAATTGCATCGATACAACATCGATGTATCGATACGATCTCGCGGTGCCCGGTAGAGCCGGTAAATTAGAGTTGCGTTCAATATAATTTCTTTGATATGTGTGTGACGTTCAATAAATTATTAGATTAGATGTTGTGTAATATAAATCATGTATCACTCTTGTAATGAATATTAAAATGCCGATAGCTATACATAATTACATTATGCAAGTGAAGTAGAGGCAGGCGTCTGTAACTTATTGGGTCAAATATTCGCCGTGTTTTTATATTGGTTTTGATTGACGACGGCTAATTAAATTGTTCTAGATAACTATGAAATCTCTATGGAACTACATATTACGTTGCGGTGTATAGCAATGCCTTGAGTTCTAATCCCGCGTTCTGTGCAAAATTCGAATCATCATATCAGATTAATCTTTTATTTTAATTATTATAAGTTGGTGCTGGCACCACCACTGATGGTAAGTGGTGGTGTAGTTAAAGATGGTAAAGCACATTCTGCTTCCATGGCCGATGGGTAGTATAACCCAAATTTAGGCCAGGTGTACCATACCACACCGGGCGGTGGACATCTGGTACTGCCGTCCCCAATCCGCCTGTCAAGCATGATAATTAAGGCAATTGCTCCCAGCAAAGGGAGGGAGTGTTCAGTAGTGAACTTTTATGTGAAAGCGAACATCCTTTATACGTGGTAGAGCCACGCTGCAGCTATATTATGGTTGTAGCACGAATGGGTCGACCGGGAAGGACCACGATCTTACAGAATACTAGCGTAAAATAGCAGCTTGATACTGCTGTGTTTCGTATGGTGAGTGTAGAGATCCATAGACCGTTTTTTACTGGAAACGAGGCGTTTCATTTTTGTCCTTAGCGGTGACAACGCATCTGCGTTTTGATTCGTAATCGAGGATAAATGTAGATGGACCACAGCATACACTTGACCACCTTCAGGTGGACTGTGTGCTCGTTTGTCACCCTTATTATATAAAAAACTAAGGTATTATATAATCAATATCCACTGCGCAATCGAGCTGTCAAGTTTAGTCATATTTATATAATATTTTTTAAATACATGTATTATTGTTTTGTTTATTTTGAATATATACAAAACTTAACAATGTTATGTTTAACCGGAAATTGGTCACCAGCTGTACAATTATTATCATTATAGTAACCGCATTTGCCCACTGAGCTGTTTGACTAAAGTTTATGCAAAGGCCTTGGGCGGCCGATCAGAGGTTGTAAATCACGGATCGCAGGACAGACAGCGGCCTGTAATTGCAGCCCCCGGCCTGCCGATGACATATTCCATCACAACCCGACTCTTCTATAACGGTGGACTGGGCACCGACGATATGTCACTGCGACTTGGGAAAATTGCTCTTATTGGCGAGTGTGTGTGGAACTTAACTGTACTTCTAGGTTTATATTTATTACATATAGGTAACTTAATATTATACACCATTAATAACAATAAAAACTAAAATTATCCTACAGTCTCGCTCCCTGCGTGAAGTGCTTTAGCCCTTGGGCAAGAAGAGAATATTTTTTCAAAGAATAGCCAAATTTTAAACTCAAATATATAAATAATGATATACCGTTATTGCAGTTGTTGAAAATACGAGCAAATAATGCTTTTAATTTTATTTGGAATTATCCCACATTGAATGTGATTTATGGGCAGCTACGTTTTTGTCTAACTGTCGATCCCTTACGAATGTGTGCGTGCTCAATAAAATCAGTTTAAAAAATGCATTACCTACATTTTGAATTAAAAAGATAAGAAAGACAGAATGTTTAGGATTTTTTTAATTAGTTTTTCTACACCATTAAGAATAAATAATAAAGGCAATATTACTTATTCTGAACCTTCTTTGAAAATTTGGCAAGTTATTGCAAAATAACCCTGTATATCATCGATGAGAGACATACTTGCATCATTTACTCAGTTCAGGGGACGCTAATTAATTTGTTATTAGTTAGTAGCTAACTTTGAACCATGTATTGTTGGTGTAAAAACATCCATTAACCCCTATCGTCCTGAGGGTGCCGTAAGAGTAGGAAAACTAAATCGGAAGACCAAAATATCTGGATAACATTTGAAAATGTCGGAGTTTTGGGGTTGTAGTCGGGAGAAAGAAATATTATAAATAAAAATGTTCAATTAAGAATTATTCTTTAAATAAATAGGCTACAAAAAGACTTAACATTGTTGATACATAAATGATTTAAGTACCTACACTCAAATTTTAGGTTGCTTTACACTACGTCTATATTACACTTAATACAAAGCTTGCAACATATACTTTACTGAGTCCATCAATCAATTAGATCCTTTAATAGTATGCAGTAGATTTAAAATTTAAATAATTTACTTCAACCATAAATTCAGCTTTTACTAAATCAAAAGCAGCTGTGGTGTGAAGGGAAGCTGTTTGTCTGGAGATTTGGAGTTTGGTCGGGAATCTGAAGATTATTTAAAATGTCGGCAGAATCCAGACGAATTCCGACCATCTGGCACCCCTACGTAAGAGGCGATAGAGGGAAACAAGCCAAGAAATAGACAGCAGCGTCTTTATGAAGATAACTAAAAAATAAAATACTGCGTTTGTCAACACGCCGTATCACCTATGGCAAATATCCACCCTGTGAGGCAATCTATGGGGGTCTATGATTAGTAGTGGACTGTTAATAGGTTGAGGCAAACCGTAATCTTAAGAAATCTTCATCTGTCTTACAGCAAATCACAAGCTCACTACCGAACATGAGTGATTATATATTATAAAGTAAGTTAACAGTCACCAGTTTTTTTAAGATTTTAATATACGCTGCGATATAATATGATAGTCGCAGAATAAGTAAATCTTTATATTTATACAATATAATAAATTATAATAGTTGGTACGTCTGTTTACAATCGTGTAGCTTCTGAATGACTTGACCAACCGAGACAATAGTTCCTAGATATCCTAGGATTCGATAGTGCTTCAGATAAGTTATTTACCAATTCTATATTTGTTGACAAAATAGACTTATATTCATGGTTTAATACCGAAAAAGAAAACCACAAATCTATACACGATAGGTCACGCTGTGTTTAAGGTAATAGTAAATGTAAAAAGGTCCGAAGTGAATTGGAAGTTAAACTTATCGCGCCACTTACCGGAAAGGGCAGAACAATGTCCGCAAGACCAGCTTGTACTAGCGTAAATAAGACTAAACTTAATGCTTCTGTGTATTGTATAGGGAACCTAAATATTATTACTGATATAATGAGGTATTTCGTCTTTATCTATGGGCCACCGCTCAGTAGGTCGCCGTGTATTGTAATATAATCCACTACATCATAATACTAAACAATAATTTCAATACGACGATGTCCTCCTTGTTAATTTCAACAATAAAGATATCTACCTATACTGTCGGTAGCTGTTGTTGTACTGTGTTGAATATTAAAATCTCCCAAAAACTTTACAATGTCACGTATCAGCGTATTTTGAAGAATTTTATGGACGTCAGACTAACCTGTATGTGCATATATCCCTTTATTTAAATAAAAAACAGACTAACCTGTATGTGCATATATTCCTTTATCAATAATAAAACAACAATGTCAATTATGTCAAAGCAAAGCATAAGTGTGAGTTTTGACGGGAACTTGGCCGTCGACGGACTGTCGCTCCTGTTTTGTCGCTTGAATAATGGTTTGAAGTGGATTTTAATTCGTAAAAGTGATGTGATTTTGTGAATTAAGTGTCTGCGCGTGTGAACTATTAGAGAAAACGAGGAAATAAGTGCTTTGATGTTGATATAAATCTCAAGTTAATTTGATCGCTAGGGCGCCTTACGAACTTGAGTGGCTGTCGTCATCAATAGTCCGCTGGGTTGAGCTGTCATCAAAATCTCCCAAGAACAAAAAAAAAAACATATTTATTACCGTTAGGTATTTGGTATTATCCCGGGTGTGTAGTAAGAGGAACAACACTAAAACAAAGAGAAACTGGCACACAGGCCACAAAGGGTCAAAATAATAAAAATTGCAGTTGCCGACGCGTCTTGCGTGCATGGCAACTATGCCACTTTGAGGCAATCGATGGTAATGACAATGATGTTGACGATGATGATTGGGCATATCGTCTACTTACTATCAGATATATTGTGTACTCGTTTCGCAGGCTTGCTTCTAGATTTATTCAGAAACTGACACCACGGCAGCGCAGTGGCTAAATAATAGTTTTGCCTGCGTCACTGCGGGCTGTGTGTTCGAATCCCACACGGGTTCTTTATATTTCTCATATAATAATGGTAACAAGCAAGCACACAGTCTACCTACCTGTTGGTAAATATATAGGTACTCTAGCTCTCTATCCTCGATCCTCGAAGAATCAACATACTTAAATAAATCCGTTATCACCCCTAAATACAACATACTCGGGTACATACATACATGCATTAGTATGTAGAAATTAATCATCCCAAATATTTTTGAGCCTCTCAGGTTCTATAATTTTCTCATTTATTTATCCTTACATCCCTCAAAACATTATACACAAATCAAATAAAGTCATATATTTACAGCAGATAAAATATTATTTATAGGTAGTATTCGCTATGTGCAAAAACACCTATTTACCATCGCCCATTGTAAAGTTATTAACCGGTCATAAAACTCGTAATACAAACAACAAATGGGGAAAAAGGTAAGTCCTAGTGACGGTTTTGTGATCCACAAGCGTAGTCTAAGACAATCGCTAACAGATGGAGCCGCTAGTGGCTCAAGATCTCAAGATCGTTTTTAACACAGATTTAGGGCTCCCAAGTAGGCCTTTAATGGGCTGTAAATGATGTGAATCACACCGAACTAATGACTGCATAATTTGACTTAATACCAAACGATGAACTGCAAAATAAAACTATTTTAAAGTTCAACCCAAAGATTCACAGTCATCATGATGCGGCAGTTCACAGCTGGATGTAGGCCGTTCTTAAGGCACGTCGTTTAGCTTCGTGGCAAGAAGCTGGACGTCATTTGATTCTCGGTCTACACTCTAAATTCTAAGATACATTTAACACACCTACAGATGTAACCAAGAACTTCTCACGTATTGTGTTAAAGATTTTGCCCTACTATGAGATTAAAAGGGAAAGTGAAACGGGATAAGAACAATAGCAACAGCAAGTCAAAATTAAAAAAAATAACTGTGGTTGCCAAGCCGTCTGCCAAACATGGCAACTATGGCTATGGCAATAAATATTTAAAGCAGACCTATGTTCAGCTTTTCAAGCTTCAGCTTTCAAACTTTTATAGAATGTAATGAATTGAATGAAAATGTTATTAAAATATTGTGTGAGTAAAATTACTTATGTAGGTATCAAAAAGAGTTTTAGTTTTAGTTAAATTATGGCTGGAAAAAATTTTACATTAATTTAAATACGAATACTTTTATATTTTGTATGATAAATTATTTAAAAAAATTAAATAAACTTTTTTGGGTAAATAAATAAAAACTTTTAAGGCTAAATTTCACGTAAAGCTCATATCCGAGTAATTTTTGGGTAGATGCTACGTCTGTGATGCTACGTCTACTGTTGAGAATAAGGAATTTAATATTACTTTCAATAAACGATTATTTGTGGTACACTAGATTACAATAAAGGACTTATCAACGTCATTTTGGTTTCACAAGTCATATATTTTTTTCACAAAACATATTCGGAAACATTTACAAATATTTCCCTTCTGACGCGCATTGCAGCACGAATGGGACGGCTCAACTGGGAAAAGACCACAATGACAGAAAATACACCGTGATATAGCATAATTCACTTGTTTGTAAATACTGAGAGACGAGAAATGGAGACCGTGTTTGCTGGTTACGAGGCATACCATCTTAGTCTTCAACCGTAATATCACATCTATCGAGGATCCAGGTACAAGATATAGTGGTGTTACTATTGGCTGTAGCATCCATTTGGCGGGGTCTTACTAATAGAAAAAGTTATTAAAGTTAAAAATAAAAAATAAATTTATTCAACCCTGTGTATAATAAACACTGAACTCAAGTATCGGCTAATCGAATCTGATTCTATCCGGGACACTGTTTGGATAAAGGTGAAGATAAAAAAAATTATACATAGAATGATTATAAGCACAAACCCAAATTATAGCATTAAGCGAGTAAACACTACTAATTTAAGCAGTTTAAAACTTTAATAGCGTGTTTCGCAAAACAAATCAACTTTTAAATACACACATAATAACACTGATAAACAGCTATAATAGAACCAACTTAAAGTTTCGAAATGCACACGACCTAAAAATCGAATTCATATTAGTAGAACAAACTTACATTACTCAACTCGTAATAACATAACGTAATATTAAAGAAAACAAACAAACTATAATATAATGATACGTTAGTTACGACGTATTGCGCGTGACACATGCGAAATTAGTATAGCTGTAGGCGACTGGAAGGAAACCGAAAGTGATTGGTACGCTAATAAACCACTACAGCATACATACTTATAGCTAAAAGCCAGTTAAATACATATATGTCTGACATTCCACAGATAATAGGTGCATTCGTAATAAGTATGGTTGGAGCTATACAGGTCATAGTTAAGGCGAAGGCCTACGGTTTTAAATCAGAAATATTATAATATGTACCCACTTTTTATATTCGATATTTTCGTTTTTTTTATATTGACGTGAAACTTCTTTATAATCGTATTGGAGAAATTTAGTACGGTATTATAAAACAATAAAAACCACATTTTCTTGTAATTTTTCACAGCCGAGGCTGCATGAGTATACTTTTATTTAACTTGCTTATGTAAAATATAAAATTAAAGAAGGATGAAATGTCGTATCTTCTTAGTTTCACTTCGTCTTCGTCCGTGTGAATACAATTGCACGCATATTTTTTTTAATTCTAAGCATTAGTTAATTGTGCTTGTGATACAAATGCAATAAGGAGACGGCAGCACTTAAATTAGAGGTTTGAGGCATCATCTGTACTCGATGATGAGTCATAAAATTATCAAGAGTTTTCCCTAAAAATTTAGCTTCGATATTGAATATGGTAAATCGATAATGCTTCTCTTATACATTTACATTTACATTGATGTCACCCTTGAAGACTAAGATGAAATGCCATAAAAAGAACTCTGGTTTACTTCACTCACTATACGGTACGTAGTAGATTTATGCTGCTATTTCACGTTAATATTCTATGGGATTGTGGTTTTTCACTGACATCCATACTTGCTAAATTACAGCATGTGTTTATAGTTATTTTGTGTACTGATAACCAGCAGAATCAATTTCGTCACGGTACACAGCCGCTAGAAATCTCGTAAAGTCTTAAAATTACCTCTCTCTATCTATTGTTCTCTAATTTAAACAATTTAAAAACTACGTTGTTTCAGTAAGCATTTGTTATCAAATTTTAATAAATCTATAGTCACAGAAATCACCTTTTGTATACTTCGCTTCGCAAGATTGATTTCTGGATTCCGACAACAGTGCCACCTACTGAGTCCAAATGTAAATATAAACCATTTAGGGACTACAGCTATTGATTTTTATATATATAGGGAATTGAAAGGCAGATGATGTCGCCCCCAAAAATTGAGACTGAATGCTTCGTTAATTAGACTTCTGATCTTCAGTTTTCGAAGTCTGGTACCAAAATTATAAGTTTCATAAAACCTTGAAAGGTTTTAATTCGGTTTTAAAAATATATTTTTTTATAAAAATACTTTTTGACTTCTACTTAAGAAGCAATAAAATAGCAAGAGATAGTTAATGTAGGGTACGTTAGAATTAAGTGAATTAGCTGTGTAAATATTCGAATATTGATTAGAGGTATTGATAATTTTATTACACATCTTATGCGCTACAATAGGTTCATGCTAGCTATTGATACGGAAATAGAAATAAAAGGCAATTATAAAATGATTAGATTCCATCGCTTTAAGCAACCGAATAGAATTGCACTTGCAATATAAAATCACTTTACGAACGGAAAGCTTGTTTTGATTTCGTTAATAATTCACGGCAGCTCTAATAGTTGCATATATCAATGTGTCAAATACCGGACCAATTGCTGTATTTGAGAGCGAGTACGTTATAAGTCCCCACTCGAGTGAATTCCACACTGCCCTTTCGCAATAACCGAACGGTTATGCTACCCCGCCCTAAGATACCCACCTATTACACACTATCCGCTCGCTACTGAACAACCTTGACTATTACTTCGCTCGGGCCATAAACCCGAGCTAACCGAACGCGTAAGCATAGCCGCATCGTCACCAGAGGCTGATACTGCGTCGACAGCACGATTACTTTGCGAAATTATTTTATTCTGCATTCAGAAGCCCCAAGCAACAGATAACAAACCGGGCCTATACGTTAAACCGGACCAATACTTCCTGCTCTAATAAAACCCGATGATAGCATTAAAAAAGCAACAAGTGCTACATCAAACGCGTGCTCGGCGAATAAGTAGGTGCTCGGAGCTTGTATAAATTCTAATAAACGTTTACTCTATGTAGCTCCCCAGGCAACAATGCTCTTAATCTCAACTATTACTCTAACATAGAAATTTTTAAAATCCATGCGACCGGTAGTTGTGTTCACAGTTAATTTTTAGTTGCCTCCTACGCTCGGACGGGTAATAAATTGTGGTGGCTCGATGCTCGGGTTCGGTGTCCGTTCGGTGAAGTTTTTTTTCACTGCGCCTCGTGTATGTCGCCTTGTAAGTGTTTTAAGCGGCCATCAGTCACGGTCTGGAGATAATTCATATGCGTGATGGAGCACAAAAATTAATCTTCCTTATTTTGGATCGCCTGTGACCCATTCCATTTTATTGTTTGTTTTAGATTATCTAAGATAAGCCCTTACAAGGCTCTTTGTTGAAGAAGCCTGGAGGCTATTATTACCACACGTGCCGGTACAAAACGGTTGCTTAATACAGGCGATGGTTTTGCGGAAGCCATCTTAGTACATGTCGTACAACGTGGCAGCGTAATAAACTTAATCCTGTTTCATGCAGTCTGAGGCGGCGTGGCGAATTACTGTCGGAAGTTCTTTTACTAATGATGTTTAATACGAATTTGTCGACACTTTGTAAATTGCAAAAAAAATCATTTATTTATTTATGTACTAATACGGTAAATAAGCAATAAATGTGCTATCTTATAAATAACTACATATATCATGTACGTATGTGCATACATTTATATTCTCTATGCATATTACAGATATACACAACAGATATACACAAATGTTTTTTTTTAAATAAGGCATATATATGTACATAATTAAAAAAAATTGAATAAGGGTCACAAACGAGCACACAATCCACCTGATGGTAAGTGGTCGCTGTGGCCCATAGACATCTACGTTTAACCTTAATTAGGAATCAAAATGCAGATGCGTTGTAATCCCTGAGGATTAAGATGGAATGCCTCGATTCCAGTACAACGGGGCTCCGGTTTCCTACACTCACCATACGAAACACAGAAGCATTAAGCTGCTATTTTACGTTGGTATTCTGTGAGAGCGTGGTCCTTTTCCAGTTGAGCCGATTCATTCATGCTACATCTATAATATACCTGCAGCGTGGCTCTACCGCGTATAAAACATACATACTACATAAAAAAGAAAACTTATTCAGTAAAATACTTATTTATAAAAGGAAAAACGAAAACTTATTTATACTTAAAGAATGCAAATGAAATAAAAAATTAGATCCGTTTTAATTGTATATGAATTTATTCGTGTCTTTGAAAATATTCATATTTTCAAATTATCACTATACAATTAGTCATAATATTGGAGTAATTGTGTAGAAGCGGTGTAAGGATAACCCCTACCCCATATCTTCCCATGAGTAAAAGACGATAGAGGTAAATAAACCAGGGGTTAGGCCATAGTGTCCTAAAAATTCATACGCATCACGCTCGGAGTGCAACAGCCCTGTAATGCTTGCTTGCTGCTCATACTTCCATGTTACAAGAGACATAAAACTGACACAAATTTAGAACTGTATCTATCCTTTGTCATCAGATCATCTCAAATTAGTAGTCATATTTCTGGAAAAGTGCCTGAGTTTAATTTGTAAGATTGTTAAGAAGTGTCGTCCTATCTAAGCACCGACTACCGATGAGTCACGATGATTACATCCAGGTAGTCGATGGATGTAGGTGGCTCAGGACCTTACTTTGTGGCAATCTATTGAGACCTTCGTTTAGCATGACAATTATGAGGATCTAACTGAATTTTCCAAACAGGTTTTCTCGGACCTTAGAAAACACGAGATTAAAGCCTAAAGACGTTATCAATTTACGTGCAATACAGACTAAGTACTGGAACCAAAAACCCTTACTTAACCAGCAGTTACAACGTTGCGTAAACGCTAAGCAAGCTTCCAGTAAATCGATTCTGTTAAAATAATGCTCACAATACTAATCATAGCTTCGCCGGATCGCGCAGATTCCTACCGATAACGCTAGATAGGTATCGGCGGTGATGAATGGTGGCTGTGCCGGCACTACGTCTTTGTTTTGTTCAGACGGAAGTTCATAGAGCTGCGCATAGTGAAGACTAACATAATATTTACTGATTTTAAAAACTGAATTGATTTTCACTACAAGTGAAAATATGAAAACTTACCGTGTAGTAGCGGTGTTAGTATGTTTACTACCCCATATCGCCTGTGGGTGTCGTGAATGGAGGAGATGTTGTACAACTTTTACAGTTTCCCTCTGTTGCCTATAGAGGGAAACTGTAAAAGTTGTACAACATCTTCATAATAAAAACAAACTTCACTTATAGCTCGCCATCTATGGAGGGGGCCTATGTTTAGCATGGACTTTTCTAGACTAGAACGGGTAATGGAAAATATTAAAATCATTTTCGAGGTAGGTATGACTCCTCATCTATCTAGGAATCCGTGTAAGTATGTATTACAATTCTCAACCGACTTCCAAAAGGTGGACGTACTCAATTCGGCTGTTTTATGTGTTTAAATAATACTAGTTTTTACGGATTTTATTGCGTATATTTAACTTTTTAAATAAATACCCGACGTTTCCTAAAGTGCTCGAAACGTCGGGTATTTAAAAAGTTAAATATACGCGATAAAATCCGTAAAAACTAGTATTATTTAAATGTGTAGTGTTCGCGTAAATATAAGAAAGCATTATGTTTTTTATGTGTGTTACATCGGAACTTTTTTCTGGGTCAATCGGATTTGATTGTTCTTTGATTAATAGATTGATGATTTCATTATTTTCACTTGAAAGCTAGTGATTCCCGTGTAGTCTCATATAAATTTGATCAAGATCTGACCGGTAGTTTTTGAGCTTTCTAAATAATATGTATTTATTTTGACTTCGAATACATTGATGATGTTCTTATTTTATTTATATTGTAGTGGATTGTACAAAATTTAAAATTTTACCACTTGTACTTATTTCAATCACTTAACAACAGTGTTTTCCGGTCTAAAAGAGAATTAATAATAGGCTGTAAAACGTTCTTTACTATTGGCTCTCCACGGTGTCAATATATATGGAAGCCTTGTTGGCGTTACGTTAGATGTAGGTGTACAAGGGCTTCAACATGCTTTTACCATGTTAGCTTTTTTATCACATAAATGTTATGAGGAATGAACTATAAGACATGTAACCATGAATAGGAAACAGAGATTTAGTTCTGTGTTAGTTCTTTAAGAAAACTCCTACATGCTTAGCAAATAATTTTGTGCTAAAGGCTATTTACCCTGTTAGTGAGATTATTATACTGTTAGTGAGATTATTATACAGTATTATTGGATGGTAGAAAACTTTTAAAAATTTATAACATTTCAATAAATATCTCGTATATCATTTTAGTTAAAGTGTTGTGACAGCTCCTATATTGAAACAGGAAAGCCATTAATCTGATTAAAACAATACCGTAGAATCACCTACATCGAAGCTCCTCATACGAGTTTAAAAATCTTAATCGAATTGAGGCGTTTAATGAATGTTTATACCCAAACACCTTTTTTATACGACATAAAGTTTTCCTAAAAATACTATGACATTTAAACAAAATGAGTTTTACGGATTTTAACTTTAACTTATACATTAACTTATTTTATCACTTGCATAATTCTAGATTTATTTAAATAGGTAGTGTTCGCGTAAATTTCAAAAATTAAAGATTTCTTATGTTAACGCGAACACTACAAATTTAAATAATATTAGCTTTTTTACGGATTATATCTCATATGACATCAGGACGTTGAACATCTCAGTCCCCCCCGAGTGACCATAGGTGTTGTAAAGTGCTCGAAACGTCGGGTATATAAAAAAGTTGATTACGCGATATAATCCGTAAAAAACTAGTATTATATAAAAAAAATAATACAATTTCAATGTAACTCTATTAATTACAATCTGACTCGAATTTGTCTTTAGCAGTGATTTCTATCAATAGCATATCTATTTTGCAAAACTGAATTTCTCAAATTTATATTAAAAAAATCAATTTATTAATTGCGATGGTAAACATATATATGTATATATATACAAAAGTTTTGTTCGGTTAATATCTTCTTAAATTTTCAGTGGAATATGAAAATAAATAAAAACTAGAACAAAAATAGGGATGATTAGGAAGTTAAAGAATATTTCTTTTAAGCCTATTTTGTCGACACTTGTTCAATACTAGTTATGTTAATTCGGACATGAGAAATTGGATTTCGTATCGAACTGTCCATCTATGTAATTCTTTTTGACACTCACAATGTACTGTGACGCGTTTGACTAATGGCCAATAATAAAGTAGCATACGGAGTTTATCCACTTAGTTACGCCTATTTTAATCAATCTTTTGTATACAAATAAATATCAGTCTATACGTGTCCCATTGTTGGGCACTCGATAAGTTCTAAGATCTGTTAAAATTATAATACGAGTTGGCGAACTTCGGTTGTCATTGAAATATCTATAATTTCTTATAGGTATGTTTCCTCATGATGTTTTTTCATTACCGTCGAGTGTGTGGTGAATTAGTAACGTACTAGTGACGAAGGCGGAAGGCGAGCGCTTATGTAATCGGCTACACAGTTCCAAATATAAAATATTATTATGTATATCTTCAATCAATTTATAGAAGGTCTTACAAAAACAAACAGAGGTTATTGTTTTATAAGAACTTGCATAAATTTATTGAAGATATTGAAAAACCGTTCGCAAAGCGTGGTAACTATTGAAAATATACACCGTATGAGGCAGTCAATGGGGGAGGCTTATGTCTAGCGGTTGACCTTTAATGGGCTTTAATAGTAATAGAACTTATATGCTTCCACTTTCTACATATATCTTTATCGGTCTGTAAGAGTCCCCAAATTTTTCACACAACTAGACTAGCAACTTAATGCAGCTGTGTTTCGTTTGTTCTGTGTAGAGAACCAGAGACCCGTTTACTGAAAACGAGGCACTCCATCTTAGTTTTTAGATGTTTATGGGCTACAGCATCCACTTACAATCAGGTGGACTGTGTGGTCATTTGTCACCCTTATTCTATAAAAGATTGTTTTTACCTTTTTTTACTTTTATAGTTTAAAATATAGTTCAACAACACAATAGACATTGACCATGAGTATGATAGTCCTAGTGAGAATAATAGGCCATAGTCTTCAAATTATTCCATTGTCATCAGTTCGGAAGAGGTTGAAAAATGAATTATAAAACGCCTTTCATACTCACACACACACACACACACACACACATATATATATATATATATATATATACTTATACACATACCATTACCGTTACTGTTACAGCCTGTCAAAATTTCACTGTCACACATAAGTCTCCTCCATAGATATTTAACAAGGTCATCTTCGCCCTCAGGGGTGGCAACGTATCTGCATTTTGATACTTAATCGAGGATAGATGTGGATGTTTATGGACCACAGCAACCAGTTACCATCAGAAGGACTGTGTGCTCGTTTGTCACCCTTATTCTACAAAAATAAAGATTTGCCTCATACTTGCCACGGCTTTCTAGGGGCTCAACCACTCTGGGGATTGGGGAAACGCTACTGACAATTTCCTGGTTCGTTTCCTTCGGTCGCCTCTTAAGATGCCCACGGGACGATATGGACTAGTTGAAGTTCTTACATCGCCACTACACGGTCAACATAACACTACAAACATGCATACCATTTTTTTATAGGATAGGGTGACAAACGAGCACACAGTTCACCTGATGGTGAGTGGTTGCTGCGGCCCATAGACATCTACATCTGTCCTCGATTACAAATCAAAATGCAGATGCATTGTCACCCGTGAGGACTAAAACGGAATGCCTCGTTTCCAGTAAAATAGGTCTCCGGTTCTCTACACTCACCATACGAAACACAGCAGCGTTAAGCAATTATTTCACGCTGGTATTCTGTGAGAGCGTGGTCCTTCCCCGGTCGAGCCGACCCATTCGTGATACAACTATACTACTAATATAACTGCAGCATGGCTCTACCACGAATTCATCATTCATTCTCAAATTTTATTCATTTCATTCCATTCATCCATCAAATACATTCTTAAAAAGTCCACAGCTGAACATAGACCTCCCTCATAGATTCCCGAATGGGGGGGGGGTTCTATAGTTGCCACGCAGTTTTTATCATTTTGAATCGTTATCAGGAAGATACTGCTTTCCATCTCCTGTTGCATTTTGCCTCTGCTGCGTCTTACGACACCCTCGGGACGATATGGGCCAGTTGAAATTCTCCGCCACTACGCGGGCAACATATACAGGTCAAGCTAATTTCATGTTAAAATAGAATTCATGTTGTGCATCAATGTATCAAAACAATGGCACCCGCTATCGAATAATATGTCAAACGTACTACCTGAATTCCTTGGCGAGTACCAATTTGACGGTGGTAGATATTCAACCCACTACCTGCTGTGAGGTCATTTGTCAGCACGCTTAGTCACATAATAGCATTTCGAGTGAATACAAATCGTATCATTTTAGGCACAAGGTTGAAAGTATAAAAAAGAAATTTATTTTTGCGGACATTCCATTAATAAGATACGTGTTTTGTACACGGTAGTAATTACGCAGGCAATTTTAAGCATTGTTACTTTGTGAAATAATTAATTGATTATGTTTAGAGGGTTGTTTTCAATAAATCAACGTTAAAATCCCTGTCCTTATCTCATGAAAATAAGTATTTAAGTAAGCATTAACATTATGACAATTATAGAAACTTTAATTATTAAAATTATAGAAATATAATGGTGGGTTCAGCTCGGTACAGCTTAGTTTTGGATTTACTTCAGAAAAAAATAGGGTGTAACATGTGAAAATTGAAAAATTGAAAAATAAAAACAAAAATTTTAAATGAAATAAATAAATTAATTAAAATATATCGAAATTAAAATCATGTCAACCCTACTTAACCGTACTTACGAACGCCAATAAAACAATAAATTTAGTAGGTGTAGGTACCTTTGACCTTGTGATCGTTTGATTTTAATTTCGATAGATTTTAAATAAATAAATAGCACCTTAGAATAACGAAATTACCAAAGAACAATTATTCAGACCCAAAATATTACTTGTAGACCATACGAACAACTCGTTTTGTGCAGTATTCGAACCTGCGGCCTATGGCACAGCAGTCAATTGCTTAGCCTCTGCCCTAACGAGCTGTTTTCTACCTAAATTTTATGATATGCTGAAAATTCTTCTTAGGAGAGTGTTAGCTCAGAAAATAAACTTTTGTCTGTTTTCATGCCTGTACTTTTTCTAAAGGAATATTTTGAGATGAATACGTCTTTAAACGAGCCGTGGTATCCTCAGGGGCCAGCTAGCTCAACTCTAGCTGTAAACACAGTACCCGAGCTACCCGGATTTGATCCTCGCCGGCACCAAGGAAATTGTTAATTGCAATTTATATACAAGGAATATTTTGATATGAATACGTCTTTAAACGAGCCGTGGTAGCTTCAGAGGCCAACCAGCTCAGCTCTAGCTGTAAACACAGTATCCGAGCTACCCGGGTTCGATCCTCGCCGACACCAACGAAATTAAAAGTTAATTGCAATTAATTTCGGATTTACTACGTGTTCGGTATTAAGGAAAACATCGTGAGAAAATCTGCATGAGAATCAATATTTCGAAATGAGAAAAAATATTTCGAAGATATGTGAAATTCGCCAGAACGCATTAGGGCAGCGCGGCGGACACTTTCTTAACCAAAACGTATGTAGGCTGTAACTTTAGTTTTAACTTAATGTCTTTAAATTTGCTTCTATAGTGGGAGGCAATTCAAAAACCTGATGATAACAAAATCGGGGGATAAAGTTTGGTATTGCAGCTTCATATCTATCATCTATATCCAAAATTTAATTACACCACTCGATAGCTAAAGAACCAAAGAGTTGGTTACGTTGAGTGAGGACTGTGAAGCATCGCTCCTGTTGGAGGGAAGGCTGTCATTTAAGGCCGTTTTTTTACTTAAACGTATTCATGTAAAACACAAGGCAGTTTCCACGACAACAGCCATAACCCAATATTTTCACAGAATTAAGGTAACCGCGCACATATTATATGATCTCACTAAGAATCAGAATGCAAGTATGTTGAGTGTTGACACTCCTCAGGACTAAGATAAGATGCCTTGTTACTAGTGAGAAGTACGAAAGTCCAGCATTTTCAGTTACGTTACGTCTCTAAAAAGAATGGTTCGAAAATACAAAGAATATTTAAAGAAATAAAAAACATCTACAAACATTTTAAGGTTAAAAAATCAAATGAAAAACATTACGTAATGATTCTTTTGTTATTTAAAATTGTTGTCACTTTTTGTACTTCTGATTTTAAGATTTAACTCTCTATAGTTTATATTCTAATATTAATTTTACATTATAGATTTTTATTAAAACTTAGCGACAACTGTATCTCCTAGCTTTTCGTCGGTGATTTTAAGTCCGTCTTTTTTCTATGCATTTCTTTGGCATGTATTTGTTGTACGTCATTCAACCTTGTTGGTAATCCTTATTAAGTAAAATAAAAAGTCGGGAGTTAAAATAAATAAGTTGAAGTCAAATTAAACGTAATAAAATCCGTAAAATTAGTTTTATTCAAAATAAGAACCATGAAGACATAATAACACTTTTTTGTGGGTTTTATCTTCTCAGACAATTTTTAGCAAACGAATGTGTTATTTGAATTGCAAAGTACAAGCCGATATTAAGGTACTATAATAATACGTCATAATTTAATGATGATGACGATGATGATTAAAAATGAGTGTATTATACCGACTGGTGTGAGTTTTTGGACGTAGAATGCACAAAAAACAAATAAGAGCTTTCAAATCATTGCTAACGTTGACGAATCTCTAAAGAGTTCATCTTTGTGATAATAAAACATACTGGACCTCTTGTAAAAGTCAAACAATAAAGTATTTATGAACTTGCCGGGAAAATCCGAGCGCAAAACGGAAATCATTAATAATTTATACAACGCAAGCGTGCGAGGCAGCCGCAGAACGCCCAAACCTCTAGATGCGGCTTTATTCTCATTTTTCCATCCTTAATCCTTCACGGAGCTCATTTAGCCGAGTTTTAATCTCAATCTCACCTCATTACCAGCTCCCGAATACTTAGAATAGCCAATTTGGCCATTAATTACCAGCGTAGGCCTCCCTTACCCTTCCTTTTTCGAGTAAAAATAAATTATAACTCATTTATCGTAACGCCGGAGTCGCGAGCGGCTGAATAAATAGCTGTCACGTTGGCTCGCACACAGAGAGCGTGACGTCGTCACGTTAACGTTCACGGCGGGGAGGCCACGCCCAGAAACATGCGCAGTGGGTCACGCACGCCCACATGTGTGGCACATGCGGCTACACGTAACTGGGGCACATATGTGCCGGGCACATGCTCGGTGGGCGTACGGCGCAGTGGGCGTGTCACGTGTGTCATGTGTCGGTAAATGGGTGGCGATAGGCTTGCGAAGGTAACGCGCAATCGGTTAAGAGTTGACAGTGTCGTATATATGTGCACATGAGATCGTTACGTAGGCGAGCAAGGGTGTGGCATAGAAGTTGCGATAAGGCTTCAATATTAAATTATTAAAATGATTAATTATTAAAATAATCAAAATTAACGTTTACGTAATAATTACATTCATCGAACTAATTACGTTCCTTTTTGGGAAACACGGGAGAAACAGCCCCATTCCCAAAATTAATTTAGTAATATCCAACATTATGTCAATTTTGTAATATCTATCGAAGGTACATAACAAAATGAAATAGTAATATCGCTGGATATTAGACAGAGGAATGGAAAAGAAAAATAATATTCCCACCTGTGCCCGCAATTATCGGCGCGAGACGCGGAAAATTGCGAGGCGAACGCCAAACTGACACTCGTGGAACTTCCTCAAAATAAAACTTAGAGAAAGTTCAACCGGAATGAAAAGAAAACACGAAAATAAAAAAGCTATTGACTCCGCAGTCCGGCCCTGAAACTTTCGGCCGGCTTTTAAACATCGCGAACAAGATCAGCGGGAGTTTTTTCAACCTCCTTGAGATTTCTCGTTGCTTCCTGTCAACCAACTATCCTTTACTAAGTTCAACTCACTAAATGAACTGAACTTTACTCCTGATTTATTTTATTTTAGCTTCTCAAGTTTGGCTTCGAATAATTATTATAGAATGTTATATAACTCACAGTTGAATAAGTTTACATAATAACTCCAACTCAACAGCCACTTTCTTTAAATAAAGTTAAAGCAGCAAACTAACTAAAAATTTACCCGGCCCTAAGTCGTTGCTATAAATTCAAATGTATATTTTTACCACTAAGGACTAGAATCGATTTCCACACAGCCTGTAAATTATACTGCCTCTCTCATTCTTTAAACCAGAATACAAAAATAGATTCACTGCTTGATAGAGCTAGAAATGGACAATAGGATGGTACCAAGCTAGACGGAATTATAAGCGGAAAAGAAGCCTTATGACTTAGCATATCTTTAGATTCGTTTGCGTGTCACTGAATCCCAAATTTCGCGGTACTCGAGAAACTAGGGTTCAATCCCGGATGGCACTAACGAAATTGTAAGTGTAAATTGTTTGTTCGGTGGTGAAGAAAATAATCATTAGGAAACCTGCAGATCTCAGAAACTAAAAACCAAAAAACAATCATTGGCACGTAAAGCCCGTCATCACGCATTGGGACAGCGTAGTAGACTTTTGCTTGCCACAGTATCCTCTTAAAATGATAGGAAGCCTTTGCTCAGTTGTAGGACGTATAAAGAGTGTATGTACCTAACCTTATAAATAATTTCAATATGACGTTCTTTCTTTCACGCCTTCATAAACCGCAATTAAGTTCAAGTATCAAAGTTTAGGCCTCCCCCAAGGAATGCCACAAAGCACGGTCCTGACCCACCTGCTTCCATCGACTTTCTGTATGTCTTACCAAGTCGTCACTCCATCTATTGGGGGATGGATTACACTTCACCTGCCGTTACGAGGCTACCACTCGAGAATCTTTTGTTCCCGATCGGTTGACGGTTCTTAAAGGCCCATTTAGCAGAGGACTTGTGAAGGGCTGTGATGATGATGATGTTCAAAATTTAGGGTAAATGCTATAAAATTGATTTCTTTCACATCACTGGCAAAGTTGAAACTATGAAATCAAAAAGCGCTAGCAAACAAAGACTTACGACGGAAATTAGATCGTACCCGTTATAAAGCTGCGGTCCGCGGGCACAATATGGCAGAGAGTAACGTCGGATCAATAATATATAGGCTAAGAAAACTCCGTACAGAGCAACGTAGTACCGAGACAAGAAACATGGCAAGAACGAAAACAAATCTGTGCTGGGAGGCGCAAATTGAGCACGTACCCGTTCCGGCTAATTTTATTTTGCAATTACACCCCCCTCTCCTCGCCCCAAACACCCTCCTGTCCGCGACGCCTCGCTAATACAACATTCTTAGCGACAGCTTGTGTGCTAACAGAGACAAAAATTAAGTTTTTTTTTATAAATTGCTTTTGTGTGAACATTTCTTCCTTCTGTCCGTTTTTAGTAATTGTTACATATTATATAATGCACTGAAGTACTACCCAGGGTATTAAGTACTTAAAGTGCTAGTTTTATGACGAAGAGCGTTCAGTTTGAAATTAATTAGCTTACTTTTAGACTAATAGGATTAACAAAAAGGTTGACCATTATATCGACGATTCTGTTCGATATGACCCTTACGGCAATTAAAATTATTCAAGAGAAATGCTCTACATTGAAATAATACTACTTTTTACGAAATTTATCGCGTATATTTAACTTTTTAATACCCGACGTTTCGAGAGCTTTACAGCACCCATGGTCACGGGAAGGACTGAGATGTTCAACGTCCAGATGTCATAGTTAACCGCGGTTACCATAGATTAAAATTTAACTTTTGTTCCGATCTACACAGTATGAACTTATGGTATCATGAATTCTTGCAGTTGTATGCTTGGGTTGGGTTTTAATTTTATTTATTATAGGATCCCAAGCAGATGGTAGCACCCAGCCATCTTCTCTATTGAAATTAGGATGTTTTTTGATTTCAATAGCCTCGCGAATCATCCTTGGAAGGAATCGGTGTTCTTTAGCGAGGATCTGCGGTCTATCAAATCTGATGTAGTGACGGGGGCGATCCTGTACATGTTCACAGACTGCAGACTTCCCGGAGCGTCGATTCTTCTAAATGCTCTACCAAAAATTAGGAACTTAGATGACGCCCTCGGTTACAGAATATTAGGCTAGAAATTCATTTAATTATCTTTTCAAAGTAATTAATGAACAAGGCCCATGTGATCAAAATGTATAAATTAAAGTTAACACCTGAAGATTAAGATGAAATACTTTGTTGCCAGTAAAAAGCTCTCCGCTTTTACCATACAGAATTTAGCAGCGGTGTGCTACGCTACGCTTTTTACGCTAGTATTTGGCACGGGTGTGGTCCTACCCCAGTTTAGGTAACCCTTTCGTACCACAGAGACATTAGTGCAAGAGTAGCGGGTCTGCATTCACCAACGTAGGGAAGTTGAGGATGGAGTAAGCCAGTGTGATAAGAGCCATATTCTCTAAAAGGCTCGCTATCAGTAGTGGATTTTAATGTTTGATATAGAAAAAGATAATAATAACGTTTTATCGTTATCGTTAAAACCTATTAAAGTCAGTCAGTGGACTGAACATAGACCTCCCCCAGATATTGCTTCATAGACGAGAACTTTGAGATAGTTGCTACTTACTGGGCAAGAAGGTTTACAACCGCAGTTTATTTTTATTTTTAGCCGTTATCAGATATATTCTGCCGACCATCTCCGGATTTGTTTTCCTCTTTTATCTCTTACGATCCTCACGGAATGATATAAGGGTATAGTGGATATTCTTACACAACTACTTAGGCCTTAAACAGGGCTCTTTAATTGCGTAACTGCGGCGTTTGATAATATTAAAAATTATAAAAAATATTTTCACAGGTTAGATAAAAAAAGAAATTTCGAATTTCGGATTGTCTCTGTCTTCACTTACTCTATAACCCCCTCTGTAAAAAGGTTGTAAGAAGGCGGTGGACACCCCGGCCAGGGAGGCGATCGCCTCCGCAACCCTTTCGCTTTTACCCCCATTGAACAGGATGATGCGAATAATTTAAGAAAATTGAAAAAAAAAACAGCATATAATTTAAGAATACAATTAATCAAACATACGATTTCTGTAACGACGAAATACGCCAGAAATTTAAATCGACAATATCTTTTGTATATGCTCGTATTTATAATTTCTTAAATAGTATTAATAATCTGATCTCATAAATTATATTTACCTGATTAAAAGGACTTGGTTAACATGATTAAAATAAACGTAATATATATATATATATATATATATATATATATATATATATATATATATTTACTTATTGCTAAAAACTTATACATACTTTAAATGTTACAAAACTTCTTGAAAATAATGAATATTTGTGTAGTGGCGTTGAAACTATCCCATTACAAAACGTTACCGAACCACGGTATTAAATTTCGCTAACGAAGAGCCTTTTATGTATACACATAAGCACTCTATAGTTCATAAAAGATAGCTTGATCTCTGTGACAGCTGTCAGTAAAAATCACGCCTATGAAGTCCTGAATTTCATGCACGTCGGCATGCCCATAAAGTATGACATTGACAGGTACTGTCTGTACTACTAAGAAATTCAGGACTTCATAGGCGTGATTTTTACTGACAGCTGTCGCAGAGATAAAGCTATCTTTTATGAACTATAGTTAAGTTGTTTTGACCGTTCCCCAGGCAGCCCTGCCTGACGAGAAATGTAAACTTTTCCATCAAAATTTAAAAAAAAATTCTGCCATCTTCTATTTTCTTACGCGTATTGGTACGGATGAATAAATAATTCCAGAACTTATATTTGGATCCATTGTAATTTATCCAGTATTTTTGAGTAAAGAAATATAGACAATTTTTCAAAAAGTTACATTTATTTTACTATTTTATATTAATTTACTTCACATCATGTACTATAAATTAATATTCAAAATGATAATTCGGAACATTTTAGTCTTTTAACATCAAATATGTTCTATATAGTCATTTTTTTAAGCAATATTTTATTTTTGAACCCCCTGTAACTGCTACGATTCTCGCATTTCTTCGTCGCTTCTTAAAGTGTTTTACATACAACTGTCGGCTCTGTGTGGGTCGGTATTTACTCACGCACAAGTGTGTGAGTCACTACGCATTTCGTCCCCCCCGCTCCCCTTTAAGAAAAATACCTTACCCCGTTACCACCCACGCCCCTTTGATGTACCGGTGCGCCTCGGGTAAAGAAGATATGAGACTTTTTCTAAAAGCTTAATTTAAATGAGACGCTTGGGACGACTCAATGAGAATATTCCTTAATTTAAATACTATCTCGAGGGCCACTGGCAACTGAGGAAGTAAGGGCAAAATGGACCATTTTAATTGGTATTGAGTTTCGATTGGAGGATACTTCGAAGTGCTTAATTTTTTTTGTCCCGTATCCTAATCGTTCTGACGTTTGTTAAGTAAATTGGGTTTTGAGTACTTTAAAGGATTATTCGCAGGCGTTCGAGCCTTAAAGAATTTTTGTACCGTTTTAAGTAGTGTTTCCATTATCGGTGATATATTAATTTATAATAATTATAACTTTTAACAAAAAGTAAAAACCGAGTTTAAATTGCTGAAAAATAAGTTATTTATTTGCAACCCTTAGGGTTGAAACTTTTGTCCACCCTTGAAATATAACCTATATATGAAAAAAATAATCATTAAAATCGGTTCTCGAAGATACCATATGAAACTCCTTAAACAATAGTTCAATATGAAACTTTCCCCGATTTTTCAACCTTGGGGGCGGAATTTTTTTTTTCAAATTTTATTGAGACCATCCTTGCGGAAAAGCCTATTTAATAAAAAAAAAAGTATTATGAAAAATCAGTCCACAGTCATACGTACAAAAAAAGAACATACACTCAAATTGAGAACGTCCATTTTTTTAAGACTGTTACCAAACCTCTTTTAAACGACCACACTGTTAAACCACTATACACATATATTTTCATTCGAATTATAGTTTTCTTGAAAGTAAATAAGCGTCTTAAAGTTAATCATAATTCATAGGTGCGAGGTAACTGGTATTGAAATCGTCAATCTGCCGGCCAATCGTGATGATTAAAGCAAACCTCACAACGAAAGCGATCCATATCCACACGAGGACATTTATGACCCGATAATGAAGAAGAGAAAACTAATAAATAAAACAATAATATATGCTATTTCAACAACTTTAACCAAATACCAAACAACTTCTATTTGGTCTTAGGTTAATGTAATGCACTTCGATCGAGAAGTTATGGCGGGTAATTGCCGAGTTGTTATTCCTGTTTTATCGTTTAAATATAATACAAATAATGCTTTGAATAAAATTTTAACACGTAAAAATAACGTACAAGCAATATAATTTTGTGTATTAAGTACTGCGCATATGAACTACTTGTGAAAACAACGAAATGAGGTATTCCAATGACGATGTAAACTACGGCTTTGTCTTAACCTGCCGGAAATCTTACAATGTGACACGTCAACACAATAATCTAAAGATGATTTAAACAAATTATTTTATACGATAACTTCTTATTACTTGACACTCGTAGAAGTGCGAATTTATTACCAGATAAATAAAACTTCGATAAATTTTCCGCCATTTTAAATAGGTACTTATTACTTTTGACCGTGATTGTTAAGTAATAGGAGTGGAGTGTTGAAGAAAACTGAATTACAGTGATTGCTATGTACAGAGTGGTTATGGAGCCGTTACTTCTAAGATACCGCAGCATCAGCGGAATGTTTGTGTATCGCACTATCGATAGGTGTGCCAACATTGCTTCTGTCGAAGATCAAAAAAGATCGGGTGGGACTTGTAATGTTGTGACCAAATGGACTGTGAACGCTTTGAAAGCCATAATGTGAAGCATATGACGAGTAAAGAGGCTAATAAATTATAAGTAATAATATAATAATATAATTATCTTAAGGGAAAATATAACATTCTGGGCATGATTGCAAAAAGATATTTTACCATAAATTTCTGGCTACTGAACAGTATTATAATGCCGCAAACGTACACTCACCAAACCGTTTGTTCAGGGTGGTGTATTCGTATATGAAAAATCTTTAAAGAAATGCAATATTTGACATTTTGCAAGAAAACGTACCACCATTAGATGTGTGCACATATGCAAAACATAACATTTCCATCCAACGTTGTATTAAAGTCCGAAATATCACACTCAATATATACAATATTACTAACTCACATTCAACCACAAATAAAAATAATCAACAAATAGTTCCGCAAATAAATGATGACATAATTCTTGAGATTTATTCGAAATTTCATTTACTTAAAATTTTAATCAGATAAAATGAAATAAAAAAATATAATAGACAAATTAACATGAGCATAAATTCTTTAAGAACGAAATAAACATTGAAACAATTTTACAATCTCTTTCGAGTTAATTGTCTACGCTCGTATACGTGCAGGTTGGGGTGTTTCGCACCCCCTTTCAACCCTTTCGGGATTCAAACGTTTCTTCTCCTTCTTTACATTTATTTCTTATGGCCTGTTTCTTCTTCTTAAATTATAAAGTTGTGTAGTACCTAAGCGGTTTTGATACTTTAAAATTCTTTTCATAATATAATATTTTTCGAAACACTTTCTGTTAAAACGTATAATAATTCAACCTTTCTATAGTGTTACCGTAACAAGAAACATGCCACCCCGCCCTTGAACAGTAAACTAAGGGAAATACGAAGAACTTAGTCTTTGATAAAGGACGGTGTAGCTGCATCGTATCCGGCAACAGAAACGTGTCAAATAATCTGCCCACCCACATTTCGATAAGCCATTATCACTATGAGAGGCTCTTTTCCTCATTAACAAAGAGCCATATGAACTAATAAAGATAAAGAATACTCGAAATGTTTTTTATTAAAAACATTTCGAGTATTCGTGGAACAGACTCTGTTCCATGCGTCTTAAATTATTACTAATTAATAGCAATTAAGAAAGTTGAGTAGGATTGGTGGGGATCAAATGCGGTTTTTTTTTGCTTGTTTTGTCGAACACTCAATCACCGAGTTAACACGGCTCAATCATGAGATTAAGAAATAAAATTATTTTATATTACACGTTTAATTAAATCATAAGTTCATTTTTACAACTACACAAAATTAAATTTATAAAGTTAATTTACAGAATAATTAATCCTCGTCAACTTTTGAAAACGTTATTGCCATGCTTACGTGTATGTAATAGGACACTTTCACACATCACACACGACCTTGGTAGCTCAGATGGCTAGCGCTCGCCCTAAATTTCACAGTATGCGAGCAAACCGGGTTCGATTCCCGCAGGTACCAATTAAATTGTGAATTGCAATTTTAAGTGCTGATTTACGACGTGCTCGGTGGTGAAGAAAAACATCGTGAGAAAGCTGCATGTCTGAGAAATAAGAAAAAAATATTTCAAAGACATGAGAAGTTCGCCAACACGCATTGGGGCAGCGCGGCGGACAAATCCTTGCCCTAAAATGCTCTCATAAATGAGCAGACGCCTGTGCCCAGCAGTGGGACGTATATATGCCGTAACATTAACTTAACGTGACCCAAAATTAAATCAAAACAGCCCACCCGATGGTAAATGGTAACTACAGACCATGAAAAGCTACAACAATCTTTAAATAATGACAACTACAGATGCCTGCAACTATAGGCAAAAATATGGAACCTGTCCAGACTAACTCCTAGGCAGAAAAAAGACCTACCTCTTAGTCTATTCAATAAATATCAAGCTATTAACTAAATAATGAAATCGAAAAAATTAAATATTGTTATTGAAACTTGTTCAATGCACGCATGCAGGTTTATTTGAAACTTTGTTGAACGTCAAATCGTACTTACTTAAGAAGATTTTTTTAGTTATCTGTAATCCCTGGGAAGAGATTTGAAGACAAAAGAATGAAGAAATACATTTATTTCAAAGGGTCAAAATACTGTGATCCAGGTATAACGGGAGCCGAAATGATGTTACAAAGGCGCGGAACTGGGCTAACACAAGTTTTCTATATTACTGTGCGTACCACCCTACATCGCACCCCATACCCCCGCGTCCAGCCCCAAAGGGTTGAAGCCCACCTTTGAAGATGCGCGGAGCTTTTTCTATAATTCCTCTTCGCTAAGCGATTCGAATTTCGTAAGTCTCGAATTTCCAGAGGCAAAAAATAATTGGTCCCTCTGATTCTCGCGTTATTCGGCGTTTATCAGGTTCACAGTTTCCCGCTTCCTTATGTTTTTGAATCATAAACAATTTGGAAATACTTTACGATTGGTTATTTATTGTTTTGACCATACACTCGTAAAACTATTTACTTTAATTATAATTAGATCCGAGGTAACTCACACTCGCCGTAAAAGTGCTGATTTACCACGTGCTCGGCAGTGAAGGAATACGTCGTCGTGAGAAAACCTGCATGTTCGTAGATATAAAACGTATCGAGGATAAGTGAAGTTCGCCAACACGCTCTGGAGCAAGGCAGCAAACTAGTCGCTCAATAACCTTCTCATAAATGTGTCAAAAATGTGTGTGGAAGGCTGTGCCCAGCCGTGGGCTGCGGTATACATTATGGCGGTATGCGGTATACAGGCGGTAACATTAATTTATGTCTATCATTTGTTTGAAATACATACGAAATATGGAATATTATGATTTAAAAAAAGTTAATACGCGTGATATTTTTTCGATGGCAAATGGTTTAATGAACATTATGATTTCTTATTATCTTAATGAATACGGTGTCCAAATTGATTTCCACCGTGCATCTGTGTACGAGTTTAGACACTCACTCCCCTTAACCTACTCATTTCTGGCTATATTCCAGCTTATGCAAAAAAAATCGGGAAAAGTATAGGATGCCATCTTGGAGACACGTTTTTTTTTAATTCCTTCACATGTCAAAAGTCAAGAACATATGGCCTCTGCATTGTTGATGGTTATTTGTGAAAGTAGTCACGCTTGACAGGAACTGTAATTTTTTTATTATTTTAGTTGTTGTCAGCATTTCTGCTGATGATGCTGATTACCATATGCTGATGATTTTTACCTAATAGAGCCATACTGCAGCTATATTACTGGTATAGTTGTAGCACGAATGGGTCAGCTAGACCGGAGAAGGACCACGCTCTCACAGAATACCGCCGTAAAATAACAACTCAACGCTGTGTGTTTCATATGGTAAGTGTAGAGAACCGGAGATCCTTTTTACTAGAAACAAGGCATTCCATCTTACTCCTCACGGATGACAACGTATCTGCATTTCGATTCGTAATCGCGGATGTCTATGGGTCACAGCAACCACTTAACATCAGGTGGACTGTTTGCTCGTTTGTCACCCTTATTCTATTTAAAAAAGATAATTTATAGGGATGAAATTTGTTTGTTAGGTCGCGCATAGCATTCCCTGGAGGAATTTTATTATGATCAAAAAGCGACGACGGCTACCAGTTAATATCCTGAATACATTATCTGCAAAGACTTTTAGTCTTGCAGTGTACTGCACTTGAGCGATTACCTGTCGTTGATGTGATAGACCGATAGCTAAAGGATAAGAGGTAACGAAGGCACCAGATCTAACGCCAATAAGAAGCAGCCTCCAAAATGCGACACATCGGTCAAATTAAAAAAAAATGTCTGTATTAGGATCGCTAAGAAGTTGATGAGGTTACTGACAGTTGATGTTAAATTTGATGAAGAAATTTACCTCCTTACTTACCATAACTACAGAAATTTTCCAAGATATTCTGATAAAATTTCACTGTTTAATGAGACTGTACAATAACAGAAGCTAACTACTTTAAGCATTAGACCATTGGAACATAATAAAACAACAAAAATTGTACTGTATTCTCCTTAAAATAAAACCACTTATTGTCTGTGGCAGCTTAATGAGTGTTGGTGAATACATTCACTCAATTGGGTACGAGATACCGCGATAGAACACGCGTGTCCCCGACAACACTACAAGGTAAAGCTAACAAAGGATGGAGTATAAGCCCACTTAGCATTTTGGTACTCATTTAAAATTTTATCAACGAAATATTTTGTAAAATAAACTTTTTTCTCTATGCGATTTAATTTAAAACAGGAATAAAACCTGCTGCTTGAGTAAATAGTATCGTTGTTTATTGAACAATCTTTCAATAAACATTGATGTTTCATTTACTATTCGGGTATTTATTTAATGTTCTCATATGGTTAGGATTCGTAAATACTTATAAAATATATCTTAATATAAATTACGTGTCACGTTGTTTGTCCGCTATGGACTCCTAAACTACTTAACCGATTTTAGTCAAATTTGCACACCGTGTGCAGTTTGGTCCAACTTGAGAGATTTTAGGATTTAAGGATTTTTAATAGATGACAAACGGTCATTAAAAAGGGCAGAGAAACGTCTGCCTGGCATGCAAGTAAATTATATTCTATGATAAGCACAAACCATATAATATTTTTGTAATTTTTATTTTTAATCATAACTATTTATAAAACGCTACTGTATCGTCGAGTATGCACATTGTATGTATATGCACAAATATTAATATAATATTACTTAGAAAATTACAAAAGTTGAAGTCATCTTGCAGTCACAATTTGAATGCATTTCATATCCTATACCTTTAAACGAGCAATTCTTGATATATATATATATATATATATATATATATATATATATATATATATATATATAAGAATTTTATATAATCGGGATCTCGGAAACGGCTCCATCGATTTTCATAAAATTTAGTTTCGGGGGCAATAAATCGATCTAGCTGGGATATATTTTTAGAAAATATCCTTTTGTCCACGTTTTCAGGCAATAAAAAAACTGTTACAATATAAGAAGGTAAATTTTGACAGGTTACCAACGATCGTAATAGCTCAGATGGGATGTTGTTCGGGCGTGATATCGGAGTTCCGTGGTTCGCGTCCCGTCTTGGGTCCGACTTTTTTCCCTTTTTTTTTCAAATTCCCTTCTTTTGTGAGAAAATCTATTATTTCGAGCCCTTTTTTTAGTATTTTTTAAAAATATGAAAATTTTAATTAAACTAATTGTACTCATGATTTTTTATTCAAATAACCAGTTCAGTTTTTCCTATTATGTCAATAAGATCAAAAACTATTATTCATGTAATTTGTATATAAATGTAACTTAAAAAAACCGAGCAAAGCTCGGTCATCTGGGTACTTTTTATGAAATACGCTAGCTTTCAGTGAAAACTAGACTAGTGGATGATTTCAATGTCTACTTATATTGAGCATTTACTAGTATAAAATGTACGTTTTGCTTCTTAAAATACTCCTGAATTATTTTTTTTGTAGTTTAATATAGGTATTCAATTATTGCGCTAATGTGACCGAACACTAATGAAACGAAATTATAACAAATAGGTAGTTCTGTTATAGTAAATACACTTAGACGTTTAATATTTCTCTACATAAATTATCCATTATCTTTATTTTGCTGTGTAGTTAAGGCGAAGGAATATGTACATTCACTACACCATGTAATCAAGTTGTCGTCGTAGAAGGTGACAGATGGAAATAAAAGTGGAGATGAGCAGAAACATATTTCTGATAACAACTTAAATCAATAAAAAACTGCGATTGCTAAATATGGGGGCAATCTATATACCCTATATATAGCAGTGGACGAGAGGCTGTTATGATGATTATGGTGTTCCTTCATTTTTTATAATATTAATATTACTATAGTAATGATGAATATGATTCGACGTAAAATAATTAAATCGTTTGAGAGAAGTTAGTTATACTTATTTCCTTGTCCACGTTATTGTATCCGTGTGCTCGAGGTAAGACAATCTGTCTCAGTCGGAGCCTGTCAGCGGCACCCATGTGCGTCGTGGCACGTTGAACAGCCCGCGTGTGCTCACCCCTACCGCATCTTTACGTATTTGTTTACCCAAACAAAAGAACTTATTGAGAAATAAACAAGTTAGTTGCAATTTTCTAAGAGCCAATTTTTCAATCTTAAGATAAAAGGATAAAATACAACATAAAAAAATTAAAAATTACAGTTATATGAATTCCATTCTTTGACTCTCATATTCAGGCAGCTTATTATATATATTTTTTTATAAAGAATATTAACAATGCTATAAACATTACTAATATTCCCCTTAACCACTCGGTATATTTGATGGATAACTTTTACCTGACGATTGAAAAGTCGGCCTTAAGTTAAGTGAACGTTCCTGTATCTAACCATTCTTTTTAATAAAAATTAGGGTGTTAAACGACCACCCAGTCCACCTGATCGTAAGTGGATGCTGTGACCCATAGACATTTACATTTATCCTCGACTAAGAATCAAATTGCAGATGCATTTTCACCCCTGAGGACTAAGATGGAATGCCTCGTTTCCAGTAAAAAAGGGTCTCCGGATCTCTACACTCACCATACGAAACACAGCTTTAATTAAGCTTCTGTTTTACACTGGTATTCTGTGAGAGCGTGGTCCCCCGGTCGAGGCGACCCATTCGTGCTACAACAATAATATACCTGCAGTTAAGAAAAAGAACGAGAAGTTAAACAAGAGAAAACATAATTTAAATAATAATATGAAGATATAATTTAAACATATCTTTAATAATAAAGCGTGTCAAAAAATAAAAAATTACATATAATTATATATACATTACAATGATCCACTCTTATTGATATACGCCTTTTTTATTTTAGGCAGGACTCTGGCGCTTGTGATACGCTATTAAGTTAATTGATTGTTATTGAACTTAACAATCGGTTTAGTCCAAGGAAAAATCGTGGAAAAACCCGCAAAACTGAGAATAGAATATTTCGAGCACAAAGACGAGAAAGCCTAACATTGGGATTTACATTGATTTTAACTTTAAGCGTTACTTGACCAGGTTTTAAGTCAAGTGTTGATAACAATTGTAAATAGCTATATGAAAATATTGAATCATCTTATTGAACGTATATTTTATAATATTAAATATCTTAAGCGACATGATGCTAATGATTAAAGGTGTGGGCTGCAAACTTCGAAAGTCGTTGAATCGCCATTTAACTACTGTATTGAACCACTACTAACACATGCATTTTAAGTTTAAGTTATTAGTAATGTTAAAGGCATTAATTAGTATTCCTTAAAAAAAAGTCTTGGACATCATCGATATGTCCATCTCATAAATTTATATACGAACCTCGGTATTGTCCGATTACGACCACTTTGCCTGTGTAAGCAACGGCTCTAAAACAAATTCTGAAGATACTGTATACCAAAATCTTTACCCCGAAATCACCTTTGTAACTCGTCTTTACCTTTGAATATATTAACTTAAGCGCTGTTGTGTGCCTAGTTAAGAATAGATTATGCAAATCCTAAACTCAAATCATCAGTCACTTTCCCAATTACAACCCTTATCAGTTGAACACTAACACACTAACAAACACGCTGTATAACCAGTTTACGGCGATACTCACAAGCAACCTTATATCGTGAGATTAAAGTCTATATTCACTTGATTTTGTTTTTATCTAAATCAAACTCCCTTCGCGCTATCGTGTTAGAAACTTCTGCTGACGCGTGAAAGAATTTTGTAAAGATCTTTTCGCCTTTCTTTTTTAACGTCAGTGATTTTTCTAGAGGGCTGATTCTAAATATTCCTTTAATATCTACAACCAGAGTTCACTCTCAGCGGAAAATGCATGTGATAAGTCAATTATTACTATTTTATCTGTCTAGGAATTCGTGTGGATTTTACCACTCTCTTGTCTATTTTGGCGCCAAATATAATATTATTTAAATATTATTTTTATAATATAAATGATCCATGTTGCAGTTGAAAGCAGTCATTAAAAATTCAGTGTATATTTAATTAGTGTTTAATTTTTTTTTTCTAAATAACTAAGGATTTACAATAAAATACACAAAATAACGTAAAAAAGATAAAATTTAATTAAGTTATGTTAGAATAATGATTATAATAATATGACTTAGTGACAGTAAAATTGTCAATTTATAATTGTTTTTATTACACTATTAAAATAGTTGATAAAATTTAATATAAACACGTCTATATGTGCATTAAGCTAAATTACGTAAAAATAAAATAATTAAATGATAATATCAATCATTATTATTTTTTAATTTAATTCATGATTGAAATATGTATAAATTTCAGATAAATTTGCTTACTACCAAAACGTAGATTCTAATTAGAGTTAGGCAAAAATAGCAACGCCATTTAGTGTGCAATCTACGTCTATGTTCTTTGCTCAGCTAAGCACTTTGAAAAGTGCGAGTTCCGAAAAGTTTTGGTTAATGGGTTAAGAAGGGAAGCGGAGGGAATTTTTGAAAATTTCTGGTATAATTAGTGAAGCGATCGCATTAGGGACGTCACTTTTGCTTTATGGAAGGCCACAGGGGGATGTCAGTGGAGTTTTCCGAGTGTTTTTTGACAGGTTTTATTGGTTATTTTTTCAGGCCTCACACAAATTGAATTGGAAATACTACTGCGTAATTTAAAAGAAATTAAATTGTAAGTATAATTTAATTTCTTTTATATTGTATCACGATATAATATATAAAAGTATATTTAAACAAACGAAGAATAATGAAAGCATCTATTTGTTTTATTTTTAATGAATTTGTAATATCGATTTTAATAAAAATATACTGTTTTTATGTTTAAAACTTCTACTCGTTAGACATAATTTTCACTGCTTACTTATTTCTGAAACTGCTAAATTAATTTTTGACAGTAAAGTTCATTCTAATGTTAAAGAAAAGGTTTTAAAACTCATTTCACAGATACTCAAAACTGCTTGTGTATAAGAGGCAGAACTGTATACTATTTTTCAATCCAACATTAAACAATGATAATACGAAAAATTTCCATAGTCGTTACATGTCAGTGCTTTTTTAGTTCCGATGTGACTTTGTAATATCGCTAAATTAATTTAATGTCTCGCTGTGTGGCGCAGGTAAAACCACGATGGCGGATTCCTAATGTTTTTCGTCGTCTACCCAATAATTTCTTACCTAATAATATGCTAAAAGCATCACGTGCGCGGTACGGTATGGTACAAAAGTTCGTGCATGGGTTTTAATTATTGTCATGTACAGAATACGGCTTCTAATAAATGTCATTATGAACGTATACCACGACAAATCGCCAGGCAAGTTCCGAAATAACACACTAGCTCTTACGCTTCTTATTTCAAGAGTTATTTTCGTATTTTATTTGACGTTTTAATGCAGAATTATTGCTGGTTATGACATAGTTCTGTAATGGAACAGCTAAAGCACGTGCGTGACAATGATGGAACCTTAACAATACAGAGTTTAAGGTTTTTATTGGATGCAAGATATGCCGTCTTTGTACGAAAGTTTCTGGGAATATACCACACTTGTACAGTTATAACAAATAAATGAATTCGTGTTTAAAATGTTTGTCTTTTATTTTAAACCTATTCGTATTATTAGTGATAAACGAGCATAAGTAGGTAGTATAAGTAGCCCGTAGACCACCATCTCCGCAAAAAAGTTACACCTATAAATAGGGATAGATAAAATGCCTCTCATGCTGTAATTATGAAGATTGTCAACACACAATCACCACACAATCCGGAATAAAACAGTGATTGCTGTTACCTACTCTACCCTTGGGTTTTGTAAACTCCGGACGTGTCGGTGGAGTTCACTCACGCCCTCCACCATCTTAGCTCATATGCACGAATTATATTTTTGTGACCTGACCTCGCTTGCTGCTGGTGCTCTGTATTTGGTGACTTTATTGGCGGTCTATTTCAATTTTTGTGTTGCTTGTTGCTTTAGGCAACAGCTAGATACGCATCCTAGCGTACCAACTTGCTAGGTATATAGGCGTATATGTTAGGCACATATCTCCCATGCCGAAAGGTGGAGGAGCTTGGTACACGTCAGTGTTAACTTGTGTTAGTATAGGACAAAATATCGTTGTTTCCATATGATGAACTCGCCGACTTTCTAAGTCAAGCCTTCCCCGACATTTGGACTACGTTTTTAAAACAGTGCAAAAAAACTTCATATTTCATAAGGAAAACCCCCTCCCTCCTCACTCCACTCCGGTATCACCGATTTTGTTTGCGTCGGTGAACGACACTGTGTCCCCCGCACCCTCCACGATGTCAACCCACGGCCTCGCTTCGGTCTTCGCGGATGCCGACTCAGGCTTCTACGTGGAGACCGAGACACATGCCCCACCCAATTCCGGTGACGAAGGCTTCACCCTAGTCCAGGGCAAAAAGCGCAAGCGCGCAATCCAAGCAAAAAAGATAGCCGAAACTAACTCGGCCTCCTCGTCCTCCACCGCCGCTTCGGCTAAGACGCCAGCCCCCGCGTTCAAACAGAACTCTAAAAAGATATGCTGCCCAAGGTACAAAACGCCGATCCCGCGTATCTGCAACCTAACTGGCATTGCAATTGAAGCCCCTCGAAATAGGGGCATCGTTGGCTAGTGCCATTGCTATCAATTTTATGGCCACTCACCAGAAATTGCTACGCCAGGCCTAGGTGCATCAAGTGCCTAGGTGACCACGGGACTACTGATTGCACCCGCACGCCCGAGACGGCAGAGCCTCCGCTCTACGTTAATTGCTGCGAAGAGAAACACCCAGCAAACTATCGCGGGTGTTCCAAAGCGTCGCGATGTAAACAGCGCGTAGGTAAAAGCCGTCCCAGACGTGCGGATCAACTCAGAGTGTCGCTTTATCAGCTGCCTGCCCTCAAAACCGCACCACATTCGGTGCCCTCTTCTGCACTTCAAATGGCCATCAAACCCGCCCTCCGTCGCCGAGGTCTCAGCAACCCCAATAGTGTAAGCAAAGTCTCTGGCACTATTCCTCTCATGACCATTGTCATCCCCCCCCCCAGGTCGCCAAATCCAAGTCTGTCCCACAAGGCTTATCTTCCCTCGCTGCTGGCTTCTTACTAGTCTGCGGCTTCACCAGCAACATCAACGTCGCCAAATTATCCTCCTGAGCCGGCAAACCCCACGGAGCAAACCCTCAGGACAAGCTCAACGCCACGATTGAGCAAAAAAAAAAGTCGAGATCGTACACTTTAAAAAGACAGGTGCTGGTATTTTACTTTTGACGTACCATTAGTATTCCAACCTATCAAAAGCTTAATATCGAACATAGGTTGCCTGATAGATATTTGCCGTAGTTGCCTGGCTGGGTACGCGGGTTAGAAACCAAGGTTTTTATTATTATTTTGAGTTGTCATCAGAAAGATGCCGCTGCCATCTCCTATTTTATTTCCCTCTTTTGCCCCTGAATACCCACGGACGATATGGGATACGTGGATAGTTTTGCACCGCTGCAACTCTTTTAGCGCAAACTGGTTGAACTATTATCCATCACAATCCATGAGATCTCGCCTCTTACGACACCAACGTCATGAAAAGGGATATTAAGGTTTTTTTACGCCTGCACAAGGATAGAGAGCAATGCCAGGAAGGGTCTAAGCAAAATTTTATACAAAAAAAATTTGATCATTTTTTTTTTGAAAAAACAAAAATTAGTTAAAATAAATGGTCTTTAAATATCTTAAATCTTAATAACGCCACAATAATAGACTAGCCAGTGGCAGCTGAGGCAGGTCGCTAGTTTTCAATCTTTATATATAAAAATCTATTGATGTCCGTTAATCACGCTAAAACTCGAAACTGGCTCGACCGATTATGATGAAATTTTTTGTGTGTTTGAGGGCTTTTGTGGGTTCCAGGGATCCAGGAAGGTTTAGACAATTGGACCCGGTGGATGGAGCTCTTGTCGATATCTACAAATCACCCGTGTGAAGCCAGTGCAAATCGCTAGTATATTCATAAAATAAAACAAAGTCAATATGTCGTAATAACTGCCTACATTGTTACACAAACGGCTTTAGAATATTAGTAATTTCGTTAAAATTCATCCCTCTCATATACTTACTTATAAACCTGAGCGCACAATCCAGGGTCTTTGGTTCAATTCTTGCGGAAATAGTCGGAGCAACAAAAATTAATTCCCTAAAATAACACTTAACCTACCTTTATAGTCATCCGAATATTGAACCAAAACAACGAACAATAAGAAGCAGTAGGCCGTATAACGCGTTTGCGCGGAGCACAACACCCTTAAAAGGGGGGACAAATGAGGACAAGGGGGTGCCCCCCACTTAAGTCCTACCCTTTTAAAGATTCCTCCGTCCTCTCATTTTTAAGACTTTACAATACCAACACATAGACATCGCATATATTACAGGGGGATCCTTAATTTATATTAGGACCGCGACTCTATCGATGTGTGGGTACATCTTTCGGAAATTAAGACGCTGAATGATGCGTTGTGTGTGTGTGTGCGTGTAAGAGATTAGATTTTTCCGTGTTAGCGGTAATTACTTGTACGGTTGTATCCGCAACAAGTATTACCAGTAATTGACAATTCTTTTTATCAAATATAGTCCGTAACTTCTGCTAGCAAAGCCCGAATTAGCCTGAGAAAATCTGATAATGGAATTCCAAGCTCAGTGGTTTAATGTTCATCAACATTCATTAGAAGGACCTAATGTGAGGCCCAGCTTTAATGAGGTACACGAAAGGTCGCTGCGGAGTTTTTTATCTTTATCCTCATCCTTATAATTACTCAATTCGGTCGCGAAAAATATCTTTCGCCGAAATTGTGAAAACACCTTCATTACAGCGACATTTATTTTTAACAAGAGACTGATTAAAATGCAATAAAGATTATAAAATAAGGATGTATCATCATATACACCATGCTGCGGCGGGGCTCTAGTGTAAAATAATTTAAAAAAAAACAGAAGAAAATATAAATACTAGCTTGGAGACTATAGCTCAAAACGTACAACATAAAAGCCTTGCGTGGATGTCATATCATTCATAAGTTCGTAACACAGAATATATAATAATTTAATTTTCTTTTATTTTAATTTTTATGTAAATCCTAAAGATTTTATTGATTTTGCAATGACAAAAGTTGGTGATGGTTGATCATTATGGTGATAATGTCCTTCTCTCAGACTTGTTCATTTCTTTACAAAATTGAAATGACTAAGGGCCTTACAGTCCATCTGATGGCAAGTAACTACTGCAGTACATGGAAACCTGTAATCAACCACAAACTTTTTACTTGGTGGAGACATGCTGCAGCTATATTATGATTGTAGCACGAAAGGATCGGCTCGACCGCGAACAGAATACCAGCGTAAAATAGCAGCTTAATGCTGCTGTGTTTCGTATGGTGAGTGTAGAGAACCGGAGACCCTTTTTACTGGATACGAGGCATTTCATCTCAGTCCTCAGGGCTGGCAACGCATCTGCATTTTGATTCTTAATTAAAGATAAAGGACTGACTGTGTGCTCGTTTGCCACCCTTATTCTATAAAAAAAGTATAATATAGACTCTATAAATCTCAAGTAATGTGTATTTACCTACACACATAATGTTTTCGAACTAACAACAAATATAACAACCTCGATGGCCTAGTGACCGTAAATACGATTGTTGGTCATAATATCCCGGGTTCGCATCCCGGTTAGTGTCAAAATCGGTTTCTGTAAAAAAATATTCAACAGCACCCCGCAGAATTACGCATGTGGTGGTATTTTACCCCCGTTGTTCAGAAAGTAAGTAAAGCAGTTGGTCCTGCGCCTAATCTCTATCCGGTCGTGTTGGATTACCGTCGCATTGGACTACGAGATTCAGGCACTACAATCCTGGCTAGATGGCTAGTTTCCGTTGAGACCAGCCGCCGTGTTCGCAATTCGGTCTGTAGGAGACGATTATAGAACAAAATACGAATTGTTTCAAAAATTTATTTAAGAAAGGGAATATATCATACATATCATAATTTACATAATAATAATAATGTCCTCCAGACCGAATTTCGGCCACGGCGGCCTGCCTCAACGGAGGATAACCAACAACGCAGGACAGGATTATAGTGCCCAAGTGTATGCGCAAGCACAGGTGCACTCTCTATTCCCTCACTCTCATAATCCGATGGGACGGTAAACCGACACGACCGGATAGAGATCAGGCGCAGGACCAATGGCTTTACGTGCTTTCCGAGGCACGGTTTAGAGACACCGCACAACTTCCTAACTCTGGGCAGTTACTGAGAGTTTCTTTGACAGAAAAACTCAATAATTGATTTTTTGGCCCGGCTCGGGATTTGAACCCAGGACCTCATGATCAGCAGTCGCACTACTACAACCTCTAGACCAACGAGGCAGTCATATTTTACATATTATTATAACGTTACCGTAACATCCTATTAAATTCTACTGCCGACCATAGTTCTCCTACATAAAATGTCTCGCAGGGATTTAGCCACAGATGTCAGAATTGACAAGCGGATTGGCAACCGAAGTATTTTATATTTCAGTCGTTAAAACGTCGCTGACCATCTACTTCGTTTCCCTCTGCCGCCTTTTACGAAAACCACGGGACGATATGGGATAGTGGATATTCTTACAACGGCACTACATGGTTTATAGATCGAAAATAATTTGAAGGAGTGCTTTTTAAACATCTACGTACACATTTCAAAAGGCTACGGACGATAACAAAGCGTAACTGCGTCGTTCGTTGGCCAATTAGCGGTACAAATACGGAGTGGAACTCAGAATTGGTATTTAATAGCTGAATTTCTGCGAAAATACCGGAATTAGAGCGCATTGGAGTGCAGTTTTTTGTGTTGACGTAAATGTAGGGCATGCAATTTGCATGCCATTGCGGGAGAATATTTTTCCCGACGGTATTTTCAACTATGCTCCCACTGAATGTACTTTAAGCGTACTTTTCCACGGCGTTTTTAATTAGGTAGCTACGGGATCTGGAAATTATTATTTAAAAGTTTAATAAATACGAGAATTTCAAGACTTTCATATATTTTTGTTGAGACTAGGAATATGCTAACGTGAGAACTCTCACCTCTTAAACTATTGCTTGTGATTAACTTCAGAAATCATAATGAATGACGATACCGTCTACACCAATGAAGCAGCTAACAAGAAAGGTATGCCAGGTTTGCTGCCGCTGTAATACGTAAGTTTGCGTATCAGTTGGGATACAAATAAAAAAAACTGGTGTAAGAGCTTGATGTCCTACGGTTGACATAGGTCTTCTCTCATTTCTGATAAAATACCACTTCGCTTCCCCAAAACATGTTGGCGGACTTTACATGTCCTCGAGATATTTTTATTTAGTAGACTTTACTTTATTTTTAGAATTTAATTTTTATAGAATTCTCAAGTTTACAGGTTTCCTTCAAAACACTCCTTTTACTGCAGAGCATATAGTAAATTTATATTAAAAATTATAATTAAAAGGTTTCATTGCAGTTATTACGTTTACACCCTCAGAGATTGAACAAAGTTTAAATTGAATGACGTTTATTCTGAGGCGAGAGCTTATCACTTATATGGCTGGTTAGTACGTGACTTATCAATTAAGTTAAATATACCGTCAGTTATTGCAGAACGGTAAAAGTGTAAATGGCAGTGACCGAATAAAATCGCGGTAGTCTCCTAAGTCCCTTTTAAAATCAATCGAAGTTTAAACTTACAAAATGACGGAATTACCACCGCAACAAGTGGTTGAGCTTAAATAGATGCAACGGTAGAAAAAAATACAATTTTAATTGGGTTGTGATATGTTCTGCATTGTTAAACAAATAAGATTAACGAAACTTCGAGACTTAAAAATGTATTATCTGTAAATATAAATATAAGTTGTAGTTTAACTATAATTATGTATCTGTAATATCGAAATAAATAAATTTGTGATCTGTATGTAAAAAATAAGCGACTTTTTTATGTTGAGGGAGTTATTTGTACGCCATTAAGACATGAATTACATAGAAAAATAGTTTGCTTCTGTTTGTAATATCTGAATAGATTATAATGAAACTTCACGAACAGACCCATACCAAGAGTAATCTATATTTTATTTAAAAACTTGAAGATTCTTTTGGAGTAATTAAAGGTTTTTAATAGAGTAAATAGTCATTGATGGTAATTGAAAATAACTCCGCATTCATAGATCCGATCATGCCAAAGCCGGTGGGGTCGCCAGTTCTGAAACTAATTACACGTAATATAGCCATGCTGCAGCTATATTATGATGTAGCAAGAATGTGTCGTCTTACCCGGGGAAGGACTTCGCTCTCACTGAATACCGAGAAATAGCAGATTAAAGCTTCTATGTTTCCTATGGTGATCATTATACAGAACTTACATATTGTAGATAACCGGAGAACCCTTTAATGGATACGAGGCATTTCATTTTAATCCTCAGGGGTGGTAATGCATCTGCATTTTGATTATTAATCAAGGATAGATATAAACGTCTATTGTTCACAACATTCACTGATCATCAAGGGGACTGTGCTCGTTTGTCTTTTTTTTTTAATAAAAAAAGTTATGAGATGAGCCCTGCTCGTGAGCATCAACGACTCTTCTACTAATATATATCTTTGCCGTGTGGAGGCACTGTTAGATCTTTTTTTCTTTTTTATCAGTTCATAAGAGTCAACTGCTGTACATGGGCTCTCCCGTTGTAGAAGGATTTGCCTTAGCAGGCGAATTATCAATTGCAATACCAGGCGACTCGCACCTTTGGTTATACCACCGTCTTTCGGAAACCATAATTAATAACTTATTTACATACTTTATAATTACATATTTAATTCTGACATTTTCCATAGTTACCTCTTACAAAATCCACATGACTAAATGGAATAGTGGATTTTCTTACGCACACAGAAACAGAAAAAGCAACCGTAAGAGATCAAAAAGGGCGTGACGTCTGATACCTCAATATCTAATAGCTGTCAAGTATGTTGTCGATTGGAAATCTTCCCTACAAATAGAGAAGTCCATGTGCGGTAAAGTAGATGAAGAAGACATAACTATATTTTCATAAGCACGTGTAACATTAATAAAAATAAATGTTTTCGAGATAGAGTTTCAGTCATGGCGGCCAGTCTCAAGATTGACTATCCATTTACGCAGGACAGAATTATAGTGCTTAAGCACTGGTGCACTCTTATAGCCTGACAAGGCAGCAATTTTCAGCAAGAAAATTAATTATCCACTGACTTTATCCTAAACTTAATTTCTATTTATGTTACAAAATCTATTAACTATCTTTTGTTCGTAAAACTTATTTTGTTCCAACTACCTTTACAAATGGGAAATCCTAAACACTGCTGTCGTTTTAGAATGATGTGTTCGCCTGTAACTGGTGGTACATAGTAATTTATAGATGTAATACATGTGTTAAAAGTAATTTAATATGTACAACTGTTGGAGATCAATACAAATAAATAAATGAATTCATCACCACCAGAGAGATCAGGCGCATGGCAAACAGATTTATGTGCTTTCCGAGGCATGGAATGTGAAATACCGCCAAATTCCTAACTGCGCGCTACGAATAAGAATTTCTGAACAGAAACCTAATTACTGAATTTGACTCAACTCAGGATAAGAGCCGGGGACCACATAGTCAACAGTCACGCTTTCCACCACTAGATAAACGAGTGACATAAAATAGAGTAAAATACGGTATTAACCAATTACATAATTCCAACATTTACATTTAATTGCATGTAAAGAGAGTTTTAATGAGTCGGGAATATTGCAAGATCGAGCGTTACGGTAACGAGATACCTGGAAATTATTTAAATGTGCTGTGACGGTTGGACTTAACGTAACGTAGACAATTAATTTAAATACCTGCTGTTTCTATAGTACCTGGACGACCACCCTTTGCTCGACATGACAAAAAAAACATTCCCGTGCGAAAGTTTTTTACACCTACCTACAAAACTTGTAAAGTAAAACATTAAATAATTACAAAATTTCATCCAAATCGTTAGAGTTTAAATTAAAATATTACATAAGTATCATATTTATTTATTTTTTTTTTCAAAACGTTCTTAAATGAGATGTTCCAAAATGTATGAAACCTGGGCCAGGTCCTTGTACACTATACTCAAAATTAGGGAAACACATTTTAAGCGGTTCTCAACTGTCCAATCATTTTGTAACGGCTTTGTGGTAAATCACAGGAAATTACACTTGAAATTGCAACACACAACAAAAACCCGTCATGATGGTAAGCTGCCATTTTTATTGCTTCGTGACGTATGACATGTTTATTTCACGTATTTTGACACTGTTGTGACCGCTGACAGCTCTCTTTTTATGAACAATTGTCGCTTTATGGTTTACTGTCATTGTCGATAAGCACAGAGTAACTAAATCGGTAAGACACCGTGTTGAATTATGTGCATTTTCCCGAATTCTACAGATTTTTTTTTTTTTTTGATGTAGTGTACAAAGACCTACCATACACTTTCTCAAGAAAATTTTAGTCATATATTTTTTGACGACAGCTTTGATGTCTTGGTTATAAAATATGCATAGCGCCATAGAAATGTACGTAACTCTGCAAACAAAACATTTTGTTAGCCTATAACAATTTATTTTTGGCCAGCAGTCGATCCGCGCAGATGACCACATTTCGTGCATCAAACTGACGCACCCCCACCTGTTACATTACGCTTTAGTTATTGGATAAAGTTAGATAAGATGAAATTAGGAGAAAACCAAATTTTATTGAAACCTGGCTAGATAGATTTCGCGCCACCCTACAGTGTAATTTTCATCTAAAACAAACAAATAAATATATAATTAAATATTATTTTAAAAAATTACCGACTTACCATGTGCTCGGTATTGAAAGGAATATCTTGAGAAAACCTCATTTTTGTAAGAAAAATAAAATATTTCTGAGACGTGTAAAATCCTTAAACCCATACTTAAACAGAGATCACACTGCCGCACCAACAATTACTAAATTTATTTAAGTCGAATTCATGATCCACAGTGCCGCAGTGAAAATCTAGCTTCAGTACAAATAATAACACATATTGTTATTAAATTAACCTGGGATAGAGTGTAAGACATGTAAGGTTATTGTACAAGACTATATAAGTAAAAATAAATTTACCTATATACTCACTGCGGGGCACAGTCCTCCCCTCATTTCTGAGAGGGTTTTAGCTAACAGTTTTCTTTTTGCCGACGATCGATAGATAGAGAGAAATGTGAAGAAAATTCTTTATTACAAAAATATTTTCGCACAAAGGTGAGCATAATGGCATCCTATACAAATTACCATACGTGATAGAGCTTCGATCTACATGGTTGTAGCACGAATCGGTTGTAGCATGGTTTTAAAAACGAACAAAAAAGTGTGGTGAGTAAAAACCTACATAAAACCATTTAATTTAGATTATTGGACCAATATGCTTATATATGTGGCTGGACGTAGTATAAAGTTTAAATTAATAAATAAATAATATCATGTAATAAATTATATTTAAAAAAAATATTCTTCAAAAATAAATGAAAATCTAGACAACACGTAGAATGGAACGGTTTGAGTTTATTAAAAGGGTCGCTATGAGGTGTCGCGAATGAGACAAGCTGCACATGTCAGGGTTGTGTAAACTTGAACCCTTGTTTACCCACAGAGCGGCCAACTGCATACTAAATGCTACGTGAGCATTATACAATCAATTTGTAGAGCTTTTAAAACTTCTTCATTCACTTTTTTATTTATGTAATTTCAATTAAATTACTGCTTAGAAAATAAGTAGTGGCATAAGTTTGAAGTGTGGTGGTGAGCTTAAAATATCATCCATGTCGTTCGTTGGGTGTCGTAGGAGACGACTTTAGGAAATCACAGAAAGTCTTATAGATTCCAATAGATGGCGGTAAAATGGTATAAAACGATTCAGGTTGGCGATGAGCAGCAGCGTCAAGGAACTTCTGGCACTACGACTGTCAATCCGTCTTCAAAACGTGATGCTTAGGGCATATTTTACCTAAACTCACTTTCCCGTAACTCATTTCTAGCAGTAGATTTTTATGTAACGATGATGAAGAAGAGGGAGTAATATAACTTTCAAACTCTTTCTTCTTTCTTTTCTCTAAACACTTTCAAACCACTATCTGAAAAACGCTTTATGGTTATTTTGATGTAATTATGAAATTTATACATAATACATTTTTTTAGGTGTAACGTCCGTAGAAACTTTTATATTATCTCTATATCTATTCTCTCTCTTCTTTTATATTATTATATATACTTCACCTGTAATTATAGTTAATTCATACCTGTAATTATAGGTTAGGTAAATGTGAGTCAAATTAAAGGACTGAAGGGATGCTATGTAAATAAAAAAATATATAAAACATTCTAAACTTACTGAATCGATTTTTGAAGTCGATATTTTTTGAAATTTTATATCATATCTTAACTGTTATACATATTTTAACTGTATTTTTATGGTTGAAATATAATCATCGAAGTTATTTTTTTTAATTTGTATTATATAAACACGAATTAAAAAAACTTAAGAACAAATTTCAAAAGTCGAAATACTAAACATTTATTCAATGCTAAAGAAAAACTTGACATTAAAATAGGAGTAAACTGAAAAGGGTTGTTTAGCTTCAACTTTCGTAAAGAAAATATTACTTTTATTTTCTATCAAAGTATAAAGGAAACCATACTCCCAGCACTCGAATATCAAAGAATTAATTAAGGAACCGGCGATACGGAAAGCGGAGAGGGGCGTTAAAATATAACAAATAACAAACAAAATAACAAATGGATCGATCTTGACAAAACAATTCGTCGGACCTTGAGAATTTATTACCGAAACAATTAGGGGAAAATCTCTAATAATAATTGATCAAGCTTAAAACATAAGTATATAAGCTTGTGCAACCCTTATTTTGTTTTATATATTATCTGCTCCATTATTATTGTTTAAACCTAAGTTCTTTTATCTAGTATTATTCATACAAAAAACTCGCTCTGAAAAATATTTAATTATGACATGAAAAGTAATAAATGTAGAATGATTGATTTTAGTTTAATTTAAGTCAATTGCATGTAAACGTAATTCTTCATTTTGTGTAATTAATTTTCCAACACAATGTAATATTGTTCTATGGAATAAATGACTATGACTATCATAAATTCCATCAATTTTTGCCCGCCATCAGTTGGTCGCTAGAGCCTAACTCGTCATTCATCAGGATGCACCGCAGACAAGTAAGGTAGTCATCTGGATAAAGAGTTATTTTCCTTGTTTCCTTCATAAATAAGCAAATTTGAAATATTTTCCTTATTTTCAATCAAACATTTTAAGACCCACTTTACTTTAATTGATGAGCAGTATGAGTAATGAATTATAGAACATAAGTTACCTATATTTTCATCTACTTCTTTCTTTACATTTTACAAGTGATTCACTCCGGCATAGTACGGATGATTTTTTGATATTGACAATAACGCCATCTAACGGGTTTAATTGTGAATTAAAGCCATCCAAGGCCCCATTCCAACGCACGCAAAAACTTTCATCAAAATCGTTTAAGCCGTTTTCGAGTTTTAGCGAGACAAACGGACAACCATTCATTTTTATATATAGAGATTATACTTTAATATCAATATAATTGAATACGTTGATAAGTGGGATCACATGGTTAACAATAGAAATTTATTTACGGTATATAAAGCCTCAAGATACAAAACGTCTAATGCTATGAGTACCATACTCGTAAGTTAAAGGTAGATAATCATGGAGTCATCTAGACCGATCAAATATTTAATAAAACTAATTAATTCTGATTAATTCTTCAACAAACCGTTTTAGAAAAGAGAGGAGTCCTATTTCCAGCAGTGGGACGTATATAGGATATTACTTTACTAATATTACTTAACTTTAATTAGTCAGTACAACTAATTAAGAGTCATGTAAGATTTGACGGTGTCGAAAAAAATTAGTTAACTACAAAAAAATTGAGAAGGGAAGTCCTGGGCTCAAAGTATACTCACTCAAAGAATTATTTAGGCCAAACGTTGAATTTTAAAAGCGGCAATTTGAACCTACACTCTTGTCCTGATCGCGGCATAATTTATCTTAACGAAAGAAAGGGGTGGGCGCGGCAGAGATGCGAAGGGGGTTGCCGGCGGGTGTCTCACCCAAAAATTGGGTAAAAATGTTGCCAGCCAACGATTAAACCGTTGAGGGAGATGCGTTATATTAATCACCACCCGCTACCACACTTCGAGGATTTTCTTGACGATCTATAGAGTTGTAATGGCGCCGTGATCGACGTTAGTGATTGCGTTGCCAGCTAATGACGGAATCTGGGACAATGTAATAATTTTTTTTTAGAGGAATAAAAATGATAATTCTTTAATATTGAGGTAAAAGCACTACTTGTATATTTTACCTTTATATTTGATATAATATTATCCGACTTAGTTAAAACATTTATGAAACTCGTTAGATGCCGGTGACTTAAGACTGTGTTCTTTCTTTAGCTGTGTTACAGAAAGCCGAAGACCTTGTGGTTTTGAGGTTTGCAAAAATAATAATACTGATAGTCAAATCTATCCAAATCATATGTTAGAGTAATATTTTATACTGTACAACTTTAAAGTGATTTAAAGGGCAATCGTAAGGAATTAAAGAAATATTTCGAAGATATGTCAGTTCCGCCAACACTCAGAGCTACACAGGTGGACTCTGTTTTATGAAGTAAAAGTAACAAAAGAACATAACCCACCTGATGGTAAGTAAATTTGATAGCCTATTGGCACCTACATCTATCCTTGATAAGAATTAAACACAGATGCGTTTTCACCTTTGAGGACTAAGATGGAATATGTAATGTACGTATACACCATATGAAACCGAGTATGGTCTGACCCATTTCTGTTACAATATGCTCCAGCGTGGCTCTGACATGTAAACAGAATCTTATCTTTATACTCGGTAGACCTGTATTAGCACGAACGGGTCGGGTCGACTGGGGAAGGACCACGCTCTTACAGAATACCAGCGTAGAATAGCAGCTTAATGCTATTGTTTCGTATGGTGATTGTTTGTCGTCAGGGATGACAACGCATCTGCATTTTGATTCTTAATCGAGGATAAATGTAGATGTCTATGGGCCATAGCATCCACTTACCATCAGGTGGATTGTGTGCTCGTTTGTCACCCTTATTCTATTAAAAATTATATGCCGATCTTTTACAGTAGACCAACATCCTCATCATCACTTACCATCAGAAAATACTTTGTTTTTATACTGCACAAGCCAATCGCAAGTCCACTACTGAACATAGGCATCCCCCATAGATTGTCACAAAGTACGGTTCTGAGCCACCTGCATCCATCGATAACCTACGTGTGAGACCGACCGTAATGACTTTCGTTGTCAGTTTATGGAGCTGTGCGGTCGGCGCATTTTCACTTCAGGTTACTTATCCGCTGGGTTCTATCAGTCAATTTCATAGCTAGTGTTTGTCATAATCTTTTAACAAAAATAATATATTTTTTTTACATTTAAGTTATTAAATAAACCACATATATTAAATCTTTTATACACACATATATTAAATCTTTTATACACAAAAATGGTATTACTATGCAAGTAAGTACTCTAAAAATATTATAGACACTAAAAGTATCATAGTTATCATACCCACTCTTTGACAACTTTCTTGTTCAAACATTGGCTGTACAAAAAGATAGAGTACTTGAAAAATTCTCAGTGAGAAGCAACTCTTAATATATACCGAAGTAAACTCTGTCCTACGGCGAAGGCGGGGCGGCCACCTTGGCTTTGTTTTAATATTTTCACAGGCATTATGAAGGGTTTCCTTGCTTTCGAATAATTCCGGCTTCTGCTCGTGAAGTTTTGATAAAAGTTTCATTCTATCAATAATTAACGCCTACAATTCCGAGGTTGCTGATGCGATTATAAAGGTCGCGGTTTCCGACTTATCTTTTAAGTTTTTTTGGTTTGTAAAAGGGTGTATATAAGGGTTGGAACCACAATTTAAGGTGTTTATGATTTTAAAATTTTATTATACATTTTACAAAAAAATATTTAAAAAAAGTGTATTTTTATATAATAATTGTATTGTTCAATATTGCTTTAATAATAGCAATAAATATTTATTTATTAACATCGATGAAGTTGGAATGTACTTTTCACGCGCGCATCATAGGTCATCCTTAAGTCTGTTAAATTATTATGATAGAAAGAAATAAGGAAACATTTATTTTATATACACATTATACTCACAAGTGTATTCTAAAAACAGCTAGTTTGTATAAAATTACAATTTCAACTTTTTATCAATTAAACATAAAAAAAACGTAACGTTTTATATTGCTTTTTCAAAATTTGTACTAGAGTGTTTTTCAGTAACATAGTAATAATATTAAGACCCTAAAAAATTAAAGTGTAAGTAATTAGACACGAACATAACAACTTTGATCTGCTTTATTCGATCATATATAAAACAGCCTATCGAATGTACAGTACTGTACATAAGCCACCCTCCTGATTGCTTTATTTGCCATAGTTGTAATAATAATAGTGTTATAAATTAATCTCAAGATTATTTAAAATAAAAGAATATTACTCGGTAACGTACTTTTTTTACCAATAGAAATTATTCTGGCGGTGAGAGCGGATGTTCAACTTGCTCTCTTGCTTATGCAATCAATCATTATCACGAATAACAGCGTACTGAACTACACATTCACTATAGAGCAAATACAGTTCCACCAACCGTAATATGACTTCGCCATAATCACACATTGGTGTAACGTGAAGGACGTAATTACATGATAACACCAAAGTATGGAACACTATTAGCAACACAGGGCAGCCTCTCAGCAACATTAGTAAACGACAGTGAGACTCGTAGAATCACCGACTGATCTTTCTTAGTTACCTGCGCGATACATAATACCGCTAGAACGAGTGGGAGATTATAGTTCTACCTTAATTTGTTCGTATTTCCTTTTATTTATTCCCTCACTCCCAAAAATAGTCTATATAATATCACAAAACACGTTTGAGCATAAATAGAAACGAAAAAAGGAAAAATTTAAAAGGACAATGGGCATTTACATTTTCATCATCATTACAGCCCTTCACAAGTCCACTGCTGAACATAGGGCTCCCCCAAGTAATGCCACAAAGCACGGTCCTGAGCCACCTGCATCCATCGACTTCCTGCGTATCTTACCAGGTCGTTACACCATCTAGTGGGGGGTCACACTAGACTTCGCCTACCGGTACGAGGATGCCCGGACCATTGCCACTTCAGCTTACTAATCCGTTGGGCTATGTCGGTCACTCCGGTTTTACTGCGGATATCCTCATTTCTGAGTCTATCACGCAGAGAAACTCCATAGCTCGCTGAGCGACCTTGAGCGTCCTCATACGGCCAGCTGTGAAGGACCACGTCTCAGATCCGTAAGTCATCACTGGCAACACGCACTGGTTGTACAATCTAGTTTTCAGAGATTGAGGTATACCTGACGAGAAGATGTGGCGTAATTTCCCGAACGCTGCCCAGCCGAGTTGAATCCGTCGATTGACCTCTCGGTCGAAGTTGGACTTACTTAGTCTGACTATTTGTCCCAGGTAAACGTACTCGTCAACAACTTCGTGCATAGTGCTCCCAACAACTACCGGCATAGGTGTGACATGGATATTAAACATGATCTTTGTTTTGTCCATGTTCATCTTAAGAACTATCCGTTGGGAGGCACTATTGAGGTCATTGAGCATAATGCTTAGGTCCTCCAGCGATTCTGCCATAACGACTATAAATATTAAGAGTAGTAGGAACAGTATTAAAGTTGCGTAACTCTCGCCGCATGCATTTGGAGATCTGTCTGTTAAGTTGCCTGTATGCTGTCAAATCTGTTGACGATTGCAGCCTCATCTCCCATCTAACAGCCATGAGATTAAGAGTGTGATCGGAGAGTTTTTGTGTTCTTCTGCGGCGGGTCTTGCAGAACTAAGCTCCGACCGCATGGACAGTTTCCACGAGCTTGTCATTCATATCGACCACTGCATTGCAATCTTCTAGGCACTGAAAGCGGTTACGTAACTCGAGCTGAAAGGTTTCGGGCTTCATTAGACGAGACCTCTCCAACTTAACTTTTAGGTTCAATGTGCCTCTAACCATTCGGTGATCGCCGCCAGTTTTCACCCTTGCGATCACTGAGACATCACTGAACAGTGGGCATCTGGTCATCATAATGAAGTCAATCTCGTTTTTTGTCGTTCCGTCGGGGCTCGACCAGGTCCACTTTCTGTGGGACCGCTTCTGGAAGAAAGAATTCATCATAAAAAGTCCCTCTTTATCCATGAAGTCAGCCGGCTGCTGGCCCCTTGGGTTCCGTTTTGTTCCATTTACATTTTACTATTAACATTTATTATAATTATATTAATATTTTGACGGCTTTGTGGTGCAGGAAGAGCATGGGGTTGCAGCTCTGAGGGCGGCAGGTTCGAATTCCACAAGGAACGAGTATGCCAAGAGAAAATCGTAGAATTATTTAAAAATAAATAAAATAAAGGTTTCGATTTTTACATTACCACCAATGGCAAAACTTTTGATCCCACGCGTGTTGGCGGATCTCATAAGTCCTTGAATAATTTTGTCTCAGATATTATATATACTCTTTTCTCATGATACTCTTTCACCGTCTCGCACATGGCAAAACAGTGCAATTTAAATAAATAATATTTGTTATTATAGTATTAATGTTTAAAATAATAAAATTACAATTTACAATTTCATTGGTGCCGAGAGAAATCATGTATTTGCGATCTCAGAACATTACCCCATATCTTCCCGTGGGTGTAGTCAGAGAGAAACTGATACTGGAGTTGGGCAGCAGCATCTTACTGATGATGTCTCAAGATAATAAAAAACTGCGTTTGCCAATCCGCGTCTTTGCACGCGGCAAATATGACAAATACCCTCTATAAATGTTACAGCGAGGGCTTAATTCTAAGTTACTAAGATTCTGCGTAATAATATTCAAGCCTACGCCAAATTGAAATAGAAATATCTCCCTGGATATATTTCAATTTCAATTTGGCGAGCAAACAACAAAATTAGCATTAATGACGCTAAACGTACAACTATCCGTGGCATATATACAACGAAACAAACAACTGTGATATAGCATGCGGGAGGAAGAATGTAAAACTTCCGCGAAATTTGCTCACCGAAATGACGACGCTTGTTTTTTGTAGGTGGGTGCTTATAATTCTCAACAAGGATTGTGTGGATACGCTGCCAATTAAAATATTTGTTTGCTACAATTCAGTATGTTTATTTAAACATTATGTTATACATGTTTCTGTTCGAATGTAAGTAGAACTGTTGATTCGGATATTTATTAATTTATATAGAAATCGTCCTCACTACAAGCTTCCAGTTAAAAAGTGACAGAAAACAGAAAACCAGGTATCTGAAATTTTGTATCTGAATTAAAATTTTATAGACATAATAATTTAAAAAATTTATTAGCTAAACACTTTTATTTACATAGCATTGAAATATGTATAATATTTAAAAAAATTATAATAAAAGATTAAAAATAAAAACTAAAAGTAAGTCCTATTCCGCGACTAGTAAAAGAGCATTACTTGTCTTGTAAGTGATTATGTATCTATTGTATTTATCTGCTTTATATTATTGTTTGAGTAATTTTGTTATATATAAAGTAAAGTAAAGTAAAGTTACAGCCTATGTACGTCCTACTGCTCATATATATATTATCCATATATATATATATATATATATATATATGTTGTGCGTGCGTGCGTGCGTGCGTGCGTGCGTGTGTGTGTGTGTGTGTGTGTGTGTGTGTGTGTGTGTGTGTGTGTATATGTGTATAGTTTGTTTTTATTGATGTATTGTCTATAAATCGCATGTATTGATATTATGTTATGTATATTTATATTGCACCACCTACCCAGTTTTCATTGTTCTAATCCTTTACCAGGCAACCAAAGGTGATTGCCTGGAAGAGATCACTATGTAGTATAAGGCCGCCAAATTGTCCTTACATATTATAATCTGCTTTTGTTTTGTTATCTGTATATTTGTTTGTGGTGTACAATAAAAGTATATTCATTCATTCATTCATATTCCCCGTTGTATCGTGCCAAGAACGCTGGCTACGTTTAGTTGCTGAATAGGTATAATTAGCGTATGAGCGAGAAAAAAAGTCCTTTTATGAAATGAAATTTTAAATAGGATAATAAGAATATAAGCAAATTTTCACATATTAAAAATGCTTTAACCATATTCAGAATCGGTATGAGTAAATAGTATTATATATTATATTATCAGTAACATTAATTGTAAAATTAAATCGAATGAAACCAGTTGGTATCACTTATTCTCGACAGAATGAACATATATATATATATATATATGTATTTATATATACATACACAGACATACTTCTAAAAACTATATCGTCAGACTCTAGAAACTCTAAAACATGGAGATATGTCTTAATTTGGACTTTGGAAATAGGATCCATTACAATAACTTCCTTAGAAATTTTTATTTTAAAAATATGTTTCAGATTATATTTATAATTATTATATTTAAACACCTTCGTTTTTAAATATATTAGTCATAGTGTCAAAAATGCATACTGTGTTTTCTCACTCAATGGGCGATAAAAAGACCTACCTATCTACCTTAACCTCTTGTAACTAACCACGAAAACCGTTCACGGTTAAAAAAAGTTCGCGCATCCAAGGGACGTCGCAAAAATGACTTACCCTTTTTCTTATAACTAAATTAAAAAATAACAGCAAGTATTCAGAGCCGCATCCACACAAAACGAACGCACCCTAACAAACTTATTAAGATTTCTTTTCTTTTTACTCTGTACGTGGTTAGCGACGTATGACGCAAGCTAACGGCCGCAGGAGGGAGGCAGCTGAGGGGGCCTCCCCCGCACGCATGGCCGCTCTCATGATTTAAGCACAGGGATAAGAATGAAATTAAAAATACATCCGCGCCCGCTCCTTAGGGTGCTAGGGAGACATATATGCAAATGAACCCCACCTCCCCTCATAAGATAGGGGGCATTTTTTGTTAGGATGCTATTAATTTGGGGTGTAACTAAGTATACGTATATATGTCTGTGTGGCTCACGCATTCGGCATCCCCCGTAGATTTTCTTCTCTCGTTAAATTAAGTCTGGATATAAGAAATTATGAAGAGTGTAATGCGCTAAAATCTCGCGTATTTTTCGCTCACAAAACAGTGAATATAACGTGCAGAACTAAAGTTCTAGATTGTTGTACGTGATAGATGGGCTGTAAAATATAAATATCGATGTTGCGTGAGTACAGCGTCTTATTTCAACCTGAGAGGGGGTCGTAATAACCAGATAATAATTTTTATTTTTATTTTTATTTATTTCCTCTTCTGGGTTGTCTGGAAGAGATTGCTATGTAGCAATAAGACCGCCTTTTGTTTATCCCTCATTATTCTTTTTATTATTTATTAATGTTTTGTTGGTGTACAATAAAGAGTATTGTATTGTATTGTATTGTAATAAGAATCAACTTGTGGTATTGGACATAATATACCAAACCTAAAATATCTGGGCTAGTAACGGAAAGCATCTAACGTTCTAATAGAAAACCAAATAAATTTAAGCATACGTTAATTTTGTCAATCCAAGAAATATTTTAAAAATAAAGCGTAATATATATTCTTATTTTTTATTTTTAACTTCTAATTTTGTACAGAACTTGAAGAATAAAGACGGAAGAGCGGGAATCGAATCCACAACCCGCAGCGCATTATGGCTAAGCCATTTAACAATAAAGTGTCAAGTAAAATTGAATTGGATATGAGATGTCACTTCTACTTCAAAAGATATGGACGATGAAAAAATTAATTAAAGTACGAATTAGGATTGCATTTTAAGTACATATTAAAAAAATATAGAGTAGGCGAAACTACTTATTTCAATAAAGTTTTTCTTTTTTTGTAAACGGTAAAATTAGTTTCTATGGATCTTAAAACATCGAGAATTATTATTATTTTCACTTTCAAATATTGGATCAATTACTAAAATTTCCAAATTGGGACTAAAAAAATAATCACTAGGGCATTAATTATTTAAGTCACATAATCAAACAATATCTGCGTAATGCCATGGTGCTTATTACAGTGCAGTATTTCAAAGTAGTGCTTCCGTGTGAAAGCACGAAACTTTGGGACTTACGAATATTGTTAATGTTAATATCATAATTGGCAATAATCAGATAATATGCAGCACATTAAGCGTCGTGCGAACTCTTCAATGTCTACATATTATGTTAAATGTGTGTAAGACGTCAAACCAAGTCCACAGTGCAGTACGTCTTGGCTTGTGATATATCAATAAATAATGTAAATGGAATAGTTTCACGTGGTAGACCCACGCTATATGAATAGGACGACTCAATCGAGAAAGTGTCACGCTCTCACAGAATTGCGTGTTATACCAGCTTAATCTACTGTGTTTTATAAGGTGAGTCTAGTAAATCGGAAACCCTAAATTAGTAACGAGGAAGTCTGTCTCGGGAGTTGCAGCGCGCCTACACTTTGATATTTAATCGAGGATGGATGAGTTGTCTTTTGGCTACAGCGTTCACTTACCATCAGGCCTACGACTGTGTGCTCGTATGTTACGATTATACTATAAATTTTTTTTCTTTTTTTTTTTTTTGTTAGACAAGACGTCTCGGCAGCACAGTTTCCAAGCGTTTGGCTGTTGTGCAGTGGGTTTTGGACTTTAATACTACACGCAATAAGTATTAGGTTCCAAATAATTGTTCTGTGACTATAACACAATTATACACAGGTGATATACCTTCTGTATTCAATAGAAAAATATTCCTACATTCATTCAATATATTTATCAAAATACTGATTAATTACGTGCTCGGCGGTAAAGAGAAACGTGCATTTATCAGACATTAAAAAAATAATTCCAAGACATGTGAATTACGCCAACACGCACTGTGGCAGCGTGGCGAACATTTCCTTGCTTTAAACCCTTTCTGAAATATTCTAGGAGGCCTATGGGATATGTGTATGGGATCTAACCTTTACACCCATCAAAAGTTCACTGCTGAACACAGGCCTCCTTCATACATAAGCTTACTGGAGGGATTTGTCAACGTTGCCATGCTTGGCATACAGGTTGTCAACCGCAGTTAATTATCATCATTGAGTTGCTATCAGGAAGATGCTACCGCCCATCTCTTGTTTCAGTGTGTCTATATCACATCTTACGACATCCACTGAAATTGTAGCAATAGATTCCCATATGCTGCCACTACGTGGCATATGAAAATAAAAAAGAACGAAAATATAAAAGGCGTTTAGAAAAGAACGCTATTTGTCTAAATGTAAAAAAAAAAATGTTTAAAGATCCAGACGTCAACGACCTAATCGAATTTGCAAACATGTACAAAAGGCGACGCAGGCTCTTTAATAAAAATTAAAAGTCACCGTTGATGTAGGATGTCATGGAGTGGTTCGAGAGTATAACAATACACCGAAACGTTTAACGCCGGGATCGACGCCGGAGGGTGTTACTGAAGCACATTTTTACACATTCGACATTCATTTGGATGAATTTGCGATTTCCGAGCCGTGTTTCGGGGTTAATATTTTGTACGCGAACGCATAGTGGAGTGTTAAGAGGATTTGTTGCAGACCTTATTGACTATACATGATTGATTAAGTTTGGCCTTCTTTATTATGAATATGTCGAGTTAATCAGTTTAGGCTTTTGGTTGCTAAGCTCTTTATTTTTTTATTTAGTAGAAGTAAGTACAAGCAAGCACACAGTCCGCCTGATGGTAAGTGAGTGTTGTGACCCATAGACACTTGCATTTAACTTCAAAAAACAATCAAAAGGTAGGTTTACTATTCCTTATAAGGTTTATTATTGATAGAATACCTTATTATCAGCAGTGAAAAGTTCTCGTCACGTACAATATGAAACACAAAAGCAATATTAAGCTGATGTTCATTGTATATAAAAATCTAAAAAAAATCAGGTACTCATAAAAATAGGTTGAAGTAAAGTTTCCAGGACTACAAAATTCTAGAGTGAGGCCTTGTGTCTTTTCTAAGCTATTACCAAAGGGTAGAGTACGTCTTATTTTCTTTCCGTTGACCCTTGCTCATAACATTTCACATGGTAAAATATAATTTAAAAAATTTGAAGTTTTGGATATTAAGCTATATATTTTATTTACGCTTTAAGTTATATTAACATACTAGCAAGGAAACTTTACTAACTACGAATATAACACTATTTATGTAATGTTTTAAGTTACACTTAATTATTACTATTTCTATTTATTTACTTGTTTATTGAGCATAGTTAAATGAATAGAAAATAGTAAAATGACTGCGTAAAAATTTGATCTTATGAATTCACCGCTTGGCATTTCTATATTGTATCTATTCATTAGAAGATTTTCGCTTAGGGCTCCTTAGCCTTTGTTTAACATAATATCGCTGTCGTCGTAATTATGACATCAGAATGAACAAAGAGTACGGCAAATAGAATATCTTTGAAAGACTTCTTCATAACATCAAAGAATTATTAAAGGCGTCGATATATTAGTTGAATGTGTATTCATGTAATATATCGATGGATGGGGTATAGCACCGTGAGTTTAGGTAATCAATGTAGAAACCCAGGGTTTAGCAGCAAACTTGTAATGGATAAGAGTGGCGATAATGATACATACTTATACTATTTAGAAAACTCTAACTGTAATGTTTATTTATAATTATTGTAATAGAAATACTTCACCGTAAGGATGAGGAAGTCCATCACCCCATATCGACTGGTGCGTGTCTAAATAGGAAGCGAGCTCAAGATGACCCCAAAAAAATATATTTTAAATCACCTAAGCATGCTAGAACCGCCAAAATTGCTAAAACATTGGGTGCGTTTGGCAGAAAAAGCGCTAGCAAGCGCTTACTAGCGATAAAATAGTTTTCGGCCAGGACACGATTGCTACTTCAGTAGCGCTGACACAATCCGCCATTTTGCTTATTTAATTTGTTTGTTTTGAAGTAGAGTTTATAAGTTGTTTTTTGCAATATTAGTTTTAAGTAATATAATGACATGAATAAACATATACATGTTATTAAAAATTCATGATTGGTAAGTTTTCAATATGAATACATCACAAACATATATTTAAATTAGGTTAGGTGCCTCGGTTAAAACTAACATCGTGTCCTAGAGGAAAATAGCAACTTACGATTTGATAGCGCTTACCGCTTACGATCGCCATTTTGCTTACAAGCGCTTGCTAGCGCTTTTTTCTGCCAAACGCACCCATTGATAAATCTACAAGGATATCAAACTACGCATAAAGCTCCGTTTTGAAGTGACGTCTCGCACTGCATGGATATTTAATAATCTAATATAATATAATATGCAATTCTAATGAAAAGTTTAACTTGCATCTGAGACAGCACAGCGATTGTTTTGTTAATCCCCGACGAAAAAGAGGGTTGTTGTAAGTTTGACCTCGATTTGTGTCTGTTTGTCTGTTTGTGTGTCTGTCTGTGGCACCGTAGCTTTTATATGGGTGAACCAATTTGGGTGTGTTTTTTTTTATTTAAAAGCAGGTTAGGTGGTTCTTAGACATGTTTTATCAAAATCGGTTCAATAGCTTAAAGATCATATTTTTTTTTTTGATTAGGGGCTTTTTAACATTTTCAATTTAAGTTATTTACAAGTAAGAAAGCATTCAAAATCATCATAATCTAGTAATATTGTTGTACAGCACGCACATACACACATACACATTACACACACGCACAAATTCCACTGCTGGACATGTTGTGTTTAAAGGAGTCCATACTTACCACGCTGTTGCAGTCCGTTTGAAAACAAGAAAATATATTTCATATTTCCCCTTACAGTCCTACACGGCGTATCTACTATATATTTTTTCCGTTTCGATATTAGAGTACGTTTCACCCAAAAATTAGGGCAACGTTCTCACCTTAAAGAAAAATCCTGAGGTAGAGACATGCTACCTTTACTATGCCCTCCGGGTAAACCTTAAGTTCTTAGCAATAAATATGTTTTTCGTTAAAACAAACTTTTCGCAGACGATTGCATATTAACATGAGGGAGTGGACGTGACATTCATTGTTTGACAAGCATCGATCTGCCCTTTGCTATGCGAGGCGTGAACAAGCCAAAGTTCATGGGGCTCTATTTCTTTTAAAGCGTACGTTCAAGAATTGCGGCTAACGCATATTAAGTATGAGGAAAATTTAATTAAGCATTTTTTTATAGAATAGGGTGACAAGCGTGCACGCAGTCCACCCAATTGTAAGTGGTTGCTGTGGCCCATAGACATCTATCCTCGATTACAAATCAAAATGCAGATGCATTGTCACCCGTGAGGACTAAGATGGAAGGCCTCGTTTCCAGTAAAAAGGGTCTTTACTGCGGGTTTTTACTGCGATATTGATTGCTTATTGCAATTTTTCATCAAAGAAAAACCTAAAAGGACACTCCAACAGGTACAGTGACGACTGTCATTTATTACTAAGGCTAAAACCCAGGTGGAGAGTGATCGGTGGGACGAGGGGGTTAACTGACGGCCACTCAGGACACTGCAGTAAAAGAGTGTTTGATCACCACACTTTACGCTCCACCAGCTTTCTACTGAGGCCTGTTTTTGACGAGCAGCTAGTATTGCAAGACCAGTATCACTGTGGCGACTGTGATCTATTTTGATCACTCCTATAGCTAGCACAACTAACATGTTCAGTGAAATCCAGGAGTTGCTTATCTGTAAGCATTTCGGCTTCCTGGGCTTAGTAATCAGTTCTCCAGATGAGTGCTACGCGAAGGGACCGCAGTTATTAAATGCAACAGTTTCTTCCGCTAAGGAGTAGAATTTGCACATCCTTGATTCGCTTAGTTCCATAATAGCGATGTGCATTATTACATTCCATGTGTTAGTTTTAGACATTTAGCACTCTTATTCAATACCCTCAATTCTCAAGATATGCTGAACAATGCGTTTTTATGTACGCGCCTGCCACTCGAAAACCCATTTATATACTAAGGAATTTCCACCACACTGCTCTAGTGCAGGTAATGTTCCTTCTATGTTATATCCCAGTCCTCAAAGATTAAGGAAGATTTTTGGATGCCCAACGTATTTTTTTTACTTATAAAGGCTATAGATTTTCTCACGATATGTTTCTTCTTCACTGAATACTTGTTCTAAAGATTTCAATTAAAAACTTCAGGCAGGAGTCGAACTCGGTTTGCTTGTGTACTACTACGGCTCCATCAAAGCGCCTAGAATTGCAAATAATAATAACTTGACGGCGCCAGAATCGAATTGGAAACCTAACTACAAAGTTAAAGTGAAAGTGCTGTATCGATTTTACTTTTTATATATAGGATAAGGGTATCAAGCGGGCACACAGTCCACGTGATGATAAGTGATTACTGTAACCCATAGACATCTATATCTATCCTCAACTACTAATTAAAATGCAAGTGCATTGACACCCGTGAGGACTAAGATCGAATGCCTCATTTTTGCTCAATCTAAAAGGGTTTCCGGTTCTCTGCACTCACCATACGAGATACTTCAGCGTTGGGTTGCTATATTACGCTGGTACTAATATAGCTGCAACGTGGCTCTTCCACCTAAAAAACCTCAACTTCTCCGCGTCCTCACTTTCTCCTCCTCAAACCCTTACTTCCTATCTATCGAATTGATACTTCAATGTTTCATCGACAATAAGGTGTTGAGATCAATGATTTCAAAAGCAAGGATAGGCCTTTCTAAATATTTTACTCATAACTTTTTCATACAAGAAAAATTAGCGCAACAGTCATAATACAAAGCACGACGTAACCAAGGTCGGATTTCATAGTATAATTATCCTAATTGTATAATTATTTCAAAGTTTGTAGTATATAGTATCGTAAAAATACAAAGCGAAAATACCATAACTTTACCTAAAGATCGACTTGTATTATTACTGGGTCCTTTTAAATTTTAATATTAAGAATTTTATTATTGCACATGAGTACCGCGTTTTTAAAAAAATTAGATTTAACACCCTTTCTGGTCAATTGATGCTCTATCAATGCATTTATGTTGCGTCCTTGATACAACTTTAATGAGGGGCTACCAAGATAAAAACTCTATGCTCCAAAAGCAATCGGTTTAGAAACAGAATTTCAAAATATTTTATGAATCAGATTTTCGGATTCAATTAAGCAGATATGGTTTCTTTTGTACTCTTTTAGTTTTACCCTAATTGAAAATAAAATATATTGACTATCGATATTCAAAATTTAACTTATACCAAGTTCTTCAGACAAAAATTAAACAGAAATAAAAATAAACCGTCAAAAAACGAAACGTTTAGATAAACTAGACGCGTGACGCCAAAATCCCGGCATATGGGAAAAAAGAAACATGGAACGTCAAACGTGATATATTTTTTTTAAATAGTTTAAATTTCTATGTGCAATATTTTTGATTGTCAATATTACTTAATTACTTTTTCTTATTTCCTGAGCGATGTCAAAACCTGGAGTTTTAAAAGTTTTATCAAAACACGAAGTACTGTGCTATGATTACAACCGAGTAGTTCTCAGTATATTTATGATCCTAACAACACCTTACGATCACGTATTGCCATTTACTTATCACGATAAGAAATCACCAAATTCAACTTTAAAATATAAGTCATAAGATAAAATCTGGATTAAGTTGACATTTGCTGAATAGCAGTAAATTCACCTTTGTATTTGATACTTCACGGTCCGCCGCCAATATTATTATAAATAACCATTAATGGCCCTACCAAAGTTATGCTGGACAAGACCTAGTATAAAATCAAAATCGTTATTGTCGTAAGGAGCGGAATCGTGATATAAAATGCAGCAGGTGTCCAAATTCTCGTAAGGTTATGGCAGGAATAGACTAACCAAAAGACCTCAGTTTCATGGAACGATCCTGCTGCATAGATTTTCTTATTAAGTTGTAAGTCCTATACGTCTTTTTTCCAGAAACACTTACAAAAAAAATCAAAACTTTACCTAATCTACCTAATCACACCGAATAATAAAATTTATAACCTCTGAGAACTCAGATCATCATCGCGAGGTGCAGGTTAGCAAGGGCCAATTTGCAAGACCCAGACGACCAAAAATGGCACTATTTTGAAAGTTCCAACCCACATTTCCCATATGGCGAAGGATAGCAGCTTTACAAGTGCGGAAGTATCAATGCTGTGCTGCGCTATGAACCTGCCTGTTCAGCCTAGTAAGTATGGGCGACCATTGAAAAGTCCTTTATTCAACTTTAAATATTTTATCGATGATAAAGATTGCAAGCAGAATATGTCCCAGGCAAAGAATCCAAATGTTGGTGACCTTACGTAAATACAAATATACTGCAAACTTCATTATCAACTATTCAATGGCAAGATTTGTTGGCGCTGACAATCGCTTTGATAGTGAGGCTTAGCACCCAAGAGCGACGTATGCATGACATTACGCAGTTTGTCAGTCGTGATCGGACGCGTAGAAAACGCGCCACGTCTCCAATCCATGATTAATGCCTTTCTTAATTACTGAGTTATCGTTCGCTTTCGTAACGGAGGGCTATACATATGTTCCCGCTTTAATTTATTGACTTTCGTGGCATTTGTTTTGGGGTAGGGCTGATTGCTAAAGTTTCAAAGAAGCACGTGTATTTTTATGCTTTTAATTTTCGTTGCACTGCAGTGCGAAAATGTAATTAAATCACTTCTTTTGTTGAATTTTTTTGTACTTCACAAATAATATTAACTAAACTAGAATTATAAGTTTAGTTATATGTAATACTAACAAAATATGAGCCTTGGACTGCCTCGTTGGTCTAGTGATTGTAGTAGTGCGACTGCTGATCATGAGGTCCTGGGTTCGAGTCCCGGGTCGGGCCAAAAAAATTAATTATTGAGTTTTTCCGTCAAGAACTTCTCAGTAGTTGCCCGGAGTCAGAAAGTTGGCGGTGTCTCACCCCCGTGCCTCGGAAAGCACAGTATGATACTGAGCAACAGCTGTTTGTTGTTGCTGTTTTCACAGCAATAATAAGAAGTGAATAACATGTCAGTTTTTAAATTCAAAGTTAGAAAGGTAGAGTGAAGGAATTTTTAATTTATCCATAACACTTTTAGTACAGTTGCCATAAACTGACGTAATCCATGTTACGTTACACCTATTAAAGACATCTACTGAACATGGGCCTCCCACGTAGATTGTCTGATATGGGGATACTTGCCACAGTTGCCACGCTTGGCAACCGCAGTTTTTTTTTTTATTTTTAGTTGTTATTAGGAAGATGCTGCTGCCCATCTCCTGGTTTGTTTCTCCGTGTCATCTTACGATACACACGGGATGATATCAGTCCCTTGCCTAAATCTTAATAATATTACCAACATAATAATTTATTCATACAAATTTTACAAGGTTGACACATTAAAATGTTTTTCCTAAAAAATGTATTTTATTAAAATTTTATTACATATTTTATATTCACGATTCGAAAAAAAATCATAAATACGTTTTTCCAGATTTATTTCAATTATCAAAGAAATATTAGAATTTTAAGTATTGATTTTTATTACACGCCTTAAGCGCTAAGCGCGTAGGTATGTTCTATTAGGGCCTAAAAATCAAGATTCCAACGTTTTGTCGCATGAAATCGTATCTAGCAATCATACGAGTATTGTACATGTGAATTATATAAAAAGTACATTATAAAAATAAATTAGGTATTGTTAAAAAAAGATTAAGTCGATTGATAGCTATTTTTACGTAAATAAGTGGTTTTTAGTTGCTTATGGTGTGGATTTATCAAGTCCGCATACTTTGTTCCGCATGTAAGAGGGCTAACCACGATAACCTTTGAAAGTATCAATTTTTCAACTCAATCTATTTTTTAATCTCTTCACCTATCATTTGTAAAGCTTGGAATGGAAATGGCAGCTTAATTTTGTATTATTATTTATAATAAATTTTTTTCGGCCGGGATATCCCGAAATTTTCGGTCTTTTGAGCAGTCTGGCTGACTGCTCAGAAGACCGAAAATATATATGTAACAATTTATTTCTAAATAGAGCTTGAAGACAGCTGATACTATACTATAATGTCACATAGCCTGCTAACCATCGTTAATACAGTACGTACGAAAGTCGAGTTCACAGTGACCAGTTGAAGTCAGGCCTTCGAACAAAACGGTTGTGTATTTTGTGTGTTACTCGTTCAATATTAGATTTTGAAAATGAATACCTAACCTATTCGAAAGAATAAAAGTGGATCAATAATCCATAGCGGAGAGAGACGCGTAATTTACAATGTTTATAAGTACTTTATACTGTGTGATTTAAATGCGACTGTGGAGAGCACAGTAATAAAAACAGCAAGTGCATGTGGTGTGTCCAAAAATGCTGTTTATAAAATTATTAAAGAACAAAAGGATACTAACACATTAAAATCACCCGTGAAAAAAAGAGAAAGAAAAGATTATTAGATGACGCGAAAGCATTAATAGACGCTAATCGTTGGACGAATTGCTGCGACCACGTGATACGCGAAGAAAATACCATGTGGAATTTGGATGACATCATGAAACTTGCAGAACAAAATTCTTTCATAATTAATGTAACTGGAGAATCTAGCGATACTGATTAGTGATTTAAGTAATTTTAAGAAATTTTTTTCCATTATACTTAATTAAAAGTTTGAAAAAAAAAAGAATTTTTACTCCACTGTGAATACACCTTTACCCTGTAGTTGCACTGATGACTCACTTTTCTTAACGCGAACGGACTATAGTAGAAAAACTTATAAATGAAATAAAGTTGAGGGGAATTTAGTTGATGATAAAGTTGAAGAGTTAATTATTGTTAACGAGGCAGATAAAAAAAAACATGTTTTTAGTGACATTTGACAAAAGATTATCAGAAAATCGAAAACTTGTGTATATTTAAACTAATTTAAAAAGTTTACGTATAACATGAGCTCTTTATGCATGCACATTTGGATTTACAAACTATTTTACTTTTTGAATCACAAGACAGTGTAAGTTAATAAACTGAATGTAACATTTGTATACATTATAAAACTGAACCTAACAGTAATAAAATTGGTACCTATTCGTTTAAGAAACTTAATTTTTATATTTATATTATTATCATCAATTACGTCTGTTCCTGTTAGTTAAAAGGAGCGCTCGAGCTTCAATAAAAAAGAAAAACTTCAAGCCGTCACCTTAAAGCTTCACACGCGCGTCACGTCTCGCGCTCATTTGGAGGCGTTCATCGATCGGAGACAAAGCCTCGCCAGGCCCCGATAAACGAATTAAGGAAATGGGAGATTTTTTATCTGAGCCGTGGGGCGGGCGCGACACGCGTCGTAAAACGCAGCAATACTTTCTTATGCAAAGTCCCTCCGCACCGATAATTAGGTGAGGCTGTGTATGTATACGCGACTTTAGCTTGCTGTAGTGTGCGTTTGTTTTTAATTTCAGAGGGTGATGCGTAATGAGGTTATGCGTGCGTGAACGCTGTAGTGTGCGTATTATTAATAATAAGTATTGAGATCCGCACTCCGATTACTTTTCTGTTTAAGTTGATTATTTCTTTCTAAATCAAATCGTAGCTGCAAATAATGATTATAAGTAAATTCATTTGCAAAAAATATTTACCGAATATTTAATTAATTTAAAAATGGAATATATATAACATTATATTCTTCAATATTATTACATCTGATACAAATTTTTAAAAGAAGTTTGTAAAAAGCAAAAAAAATTATTTGCTCGCCACCACATACACAACACGAGAAGAACAGAATATGTGATTCTCTAGAGATTCTACTGAAATTCGCAATTTTTTATATTCTCATTACTTTTGTAAATTTTAATGAAAGCAAAAAATATCATCATAAACTTACAAGCAGTATTACTCTGTACCTAATTATAAAGTCTTATTTTAAATTATAATAGTATTCAATGTACATAAGATTTAAGCATGAAACCGTCTCAGATACAAGAAATTACAACCGTTCGTAAATGAACGAACGGGCGTCGCTTGTCCTTCGCGACGCACATGTCATTGTATTCAATGCAGGACAAAAGATGTAGATACTTTACAGCGATTTGAATTTTTTCTTGTAGTTAAATACTTACAATTGTTGTTTAATGGTGGCATTTTATTTAGATTTTTTTAAATATGTCACAACAACTTTCAAACCTAAATTAATTTCAATCTAAAAATAAAATTATGAATAAAACGCTTATTTTTTATTTTAATTACAAAATATGACAAAAATAATGTTTTCTTTTTAATGCATAATAATCGATGGTCATTATTCATCCCGATGTTCAAGTTTTTAAAACTATGAAATGCTAATTTTCTCATATTAAAATTGGCATCTCACATAATGTTTAAAATTAAAATCTTAAAACTTGTTGTTTTATTTTAAATGAAAACAATATTATAATATTTAAAAATGGTATGTTATATACAATTAATGATCCAGGCGTTACTTTACGGAAATTCATTATTTAAAGAAATATGTTCAGTTTTTATTACATTCTTTAATATGTAATATATGTTCGAAATTTGAATCACAAAATGTTGGCATCTTGTTTCAGTTGATATACCAAATTTTGATATATTTCCCTTAAAATTAATTAAAGTTTCATTAGTTTTTGTTAAATTTTAAATAAAATCAATCGAATATGAAGTAATTACAAAAAATTAATTATTTTTCATGTTACATATTCGCACTAAGTAGCATTATTAAAATTAAAATATGCAAAATGAATTTTAAACAAAACACATTTAATGAGCCGCGCCCGGAAGACCATAGGACAATTTGAATAACTGTTTAGCTGTCGGATTTTGATTTTCATATTATAATAAGAGCCAATTACTACCCATATTAGCTAGTTTTGAGGCATCATCACCAAAAAATAATCACGTATATCATCAATAGTCTTGACATAAACATATTACAGAGTTTACTACATTTATATCTGTGTGAATAAAGTTATCACGTCTTAAAAGTATTAAGATTAGCGGATCGCATATTACACTTTTAATTTTCCCTCCTTAAAAATGGGAGGGCAGCGGTGTGTTTTCGGCGGCCCGAACCCCGTGTGTGGAGGACAGGGTGCGCCCCCACCCACCAAAAGGGGGGGACGGTAATCAAGGCACGCAATCTTCGGCGAACCCTTAAAAACTTTAAAACTCATCGCCGCCTTGCGCCATCCCATGCATACGTATACCTATTATATATAACCGTATGGATGTAAACACATCTCTTGTAATTCCTTTGAATTGTAAGCAAAAATCGAAAAGTGAACTGTCTGTGCTTGTTAAAAATTTCGATGAAACGATTGTAAAATTTTATTTAATACGAATAAAAAAATCTAGATATTTTTAGTGCCTATAGTCAAAATCGACAAACGTATTTATATTTATGATATTTATATTGATGATTTACCCTCACCACTCTTGGGTTGTCTATACTTTTGTTATTTTTAAGTATAAGGTGTAAAAACAAATGATAAAAAATTAAATTTCACTTTATTATACAAATTTTTGACAACTTTTTCAGCATATTTCAGCAAAACCATCTAATGATGGCTGTTCTACCGTTACCATTAAAAAGATCGTTAAAATACCTGAAGAAATTATGAACATTAAGAATAAGAGAAGATTAAGCCGGCAATAATTGGGGTTGTAAATAAACTATTTAATTATTTAAGTGTGACGATAATAATACAGAATCGCAATAACGACTAATTTTTCCTACTGATGGAGTATATGTCTAGTGCGAGAGTCTTTATGACTTAGAAAATGATGTAGACTTTTTCACATAATTTTCTAACTCATTATACTTCTCATAAGAGTAAAATACTTTTTAAGTAGAGATTTTCAAATTGCAGTGGCTAAGCATTTTGTTTGCTTCGAATTCGTGGTAGTGCCGTTTCGAATCCCGCAAGGAATTTTTGTTTGTATGGCCTACATGTAACTGTTCCGAGTCTTGATGTTTGTCCGTGTCTAGTTAAAATTTATAAAAAGCTTTATATAAATGATGTTTTCAGACGAGAATTTGCTACAAATTCATTTGGTTTTTTTTAAGCGTTCGACACAAAATAGTTTTTTATTATATTAGTATCACTCATTTCTACTTCTGGCAATTGTTAAGGGCAGGAATGTCAAATCTTTTTACGATAACTTGCCAGCTCTAAAAATTAAGTTGAACATAAAAATTAAGTAGTTGTGATGTAAGAATATCCAACAGGTACCGTATGTCATCCCGTGGTGTCGCTACATAGGGAAACAAGTCAGGAGATGTGCAGCAGCGTCTTCCTGATAACGAATAAAAAAAAACTGCGATTGTCAACCCGCTTGTCAAACGTGGCAACTATGACAGATATCCCCATATGAGGCAATATATGGGGGAGGCCTATGTTCAGCAGTGAACTTTCATAGTCTGTAATGGTATGGTATGGTATATTAATCAATTTCGATAAATGGATGGTGTGACTTGCGAAGGACTGTAATGATGATGAATAATTTTATACTGATGTGATATGAACGAGTTATAAATAAGTGTCTTTAATTACCGTTGGTCGCGTGCGTCAAAAATCTTCAAATATGCAATTAAATGTTTTTAAATCTCAATGTAGTAATGGTTAACAGAAATCACGATGACGTATGAATGTAACAGTAATCTCAAGTACCAATGAGTGGGTCATATAGCTAAATCAAAGCATTGATGATGAACGAAACGAAACGATGATTATGTAACAAGGTTCTCGAATGATAGTCTCGTACAAACATGCAGTTAGAACGACCCCCTACGTGAAGTAAGTCGATGGATGCAGGTGGTTTAATAGATGGTTCATGATGATGTTTTCGTGTCTTACGCCCGCTGTGACTACTTCGGAATATAAGTATTTGAAGTAGAGATACAGGGTTATTTTTCAAAGACTAGCCAAATAATAAACTTAAGTTCAAATATATAAATAATGACATACTGCTATTGCAGTTTTTGAAAATACGGGTAAATATGGCTTCTACTTTTATTTGAAATTATCCTAAATTGAATATGATTTATGGGCAACAACGTTTTTGCCTACCGATCGAACCTTACGAATGTCTGCGTGCGCAGTAAAATCAGTTAAAATAGTGCATTACCACGCATTTTGAATTTACAAGACCAAAAGGAAAGACTGTTTGAGATTTTTTAATAATTTTTCTTCACCATTTGCCTATATTACTTATTACGAACCTTCTCTGCAAATTTGGTCGGTTTTTGCAAAATAAACCTGTCTATAGATTAGATTCCTACCCCCAATATTTAAATTTATTCGGAAGTTTAGGTAACAATAACAACAAATTCAGATAATGAGTTTTTGCACAAACGTTTGCTTCGGTTTGGATTGGAACCGATAAACCATACAGTTAACAGATATGCGAGTAAAAAAAATATTGTAAGCATATTTTGTAAATTTGGATTCTAAGCGACTTGAAAAGTGCACAAACACTCGCATAAATTTGGAAGGCATTAGCGAAAGCATTGCGTGCCCTTTATTGGGCCATAAACGGCATCGTCCGCGACTTCGTTTGGTTTAATTGCCTCCGCATTAAAACATACCTAAAATACGCCTTATTTTTCTATATCACGGCCTCTTATTGTTTTATTCGTCGTGAAATTGAATCCCCGATTCAATAGTGTTTATATAAGTGACTTTCGAAGTTTCCATATATTTGGACGATATGCTCACTGTACGCGTATAATATTGTATTTTTATAGAATAAGAGTGATAAACGAGTATAAAGTCTACCTGACGGTAAGTGGATGTTGTGGCTCATAGACGTCTACATCTATCCTCGAAAAATAATCAAAATGTAGATGCATTGTCGCCCCTGAGGGGTAAGATGGAATGCCTCGTTTCCAGTAAAAAGGGTCTCCGGTTCTCTACACTCACCACATTAAACACAGCAGTGGTCCTTCATCGGTCGAGCCGACCAATTTGTGCTACAACTATAATCTGCCTGCAGCATGGCTCTACAATGCATAAAACCATGTACACAATATATGTATCTATATATGTATCTATTAATGTAAACCTAACATATAAATAATAATTGACAAGACTATACAAGAAAATAACAGACTTCATGTCTTTAATGTAGCCAAGTACTAAAGATAGTGTAAATACATTTAAAATACATCACACAATACTATACGTTACACTAATTTCCACTAATGTTAACCAAAAATATTCCTAGGACTAATAACTTAGTTGAAATGTACGTACCTAGTAGATTAGTACATAGTAGTCGAATTATATGGTTGGTATATAAATTAAAATGAATGTAGCTACTATCTCAAAATATACGATGATATTTTATCTAAAGTTTCCAAACAAAATCCATTTTTTTTTTAATTTTTTATGAATTTTATAGATGTATTTTGATGCATATAATATATTTCTCGGTGTCGCTGGACTAGCAAAATACTTTAAGATATTTTTATGAACTAGAAAACTAAACAAAAGTATAGAGTAATTCGGTTTTATATTTGTTTTAATTATATTTGTGAGTGTATCTATTCTAGTGTATGTGTTTTATATGATAATTAAACTGCAAAGTATAACGAAACAAAAATTAAACGATAAAAAGCTACATTTTAAATTGAAATTTTGTAATATAACTTAACAGCAATTGATTTGAGATAAAACACAAAACATTTAAATGTAATATATATTTAATATATATTATATTTAAATGTAAGGCCCTACAATATTGATATGAATGTATATTTATTAACGATTACTTTCATAACTCCTTTAAAACTCAACATTTAAAAAATATAGTAAGCGATGAAAAAATAAAACATCCGGCTGTGAATAGTTCATTATCATCTATGTGTGCGTACGTTGCACGTTTTATTAGGTTAACGAATGTGTGGGTGCACGAACAGGGGTTTTAATTTTTGGGGGTTCTTTAATGACACTTCTTCGCATCGATTTTAGCATTTTCGAGGGTTACTCTTTTGTTTTGCAATATCGATTCGCTGGTTTTTTTTATACGAATAGTCTAGTTGAGTAAGTTCATACGTGTTTTGCTTGCACGCACACGTGAGGGGACGCCCGAAGTTTTAAATTACCTAACTGCGCAGTAACACACTTCTTCGTGGTATTTTACTCTGATATTTTGTGGTATTCTTAACTTTTTATAGTCTTACTTTAATATTTACTTACTTGAATATGAAATTCAATAATTGACTAATACATGACAGTATAACTAAATTGACTTGACTTATATAATATTATCTAAATTGACATATCGCTATTAATTTTGATTTTGAACTCTAATTGTAAATAAAGCATGTTTAAATAATTTAATATAAAACTAATAAAATGTAATGAATATTGCATGCCAAATGGCAGAATATAGCTGTACTAAGTGTTTGTTCTCTAAGTGATAAACTATGACAATACCATCTGTATCAACCTATATTCGCAATAAATGATTTGAATTGAATTGAAATGAATTTAATATTTATACATGTATAATATGACATTATCACAAAAACATTCAGATTTCAATACTCTCTGGTATGAATACCTATCAATTACAAGTGTACATACACAATCTTAGATAGAGTCATGAAAACTTAATATTGGACTAATTTGGAGAAGGAATAATATCCAACAAATATTGTATTTGTTGGATATTATTACTTCTCCAAATAAACAAAATAAGTAGTCTACCTATATAATTTAAAAAAAAATTATTGAATAAAATGAGCATCAATTTACAAAAAAGAACATGATAAGTATTGCTCGCCTTTCTTGCCTTGTCCTAAGCTTCCTCCTAAAATTTAGATTAGATTATATTTTTTCTTTATTTTATTGAACGCGTTTATAATTTCTCTCGTATTATGAAAGCGTTTTAAATAAATAGATTTCTCATGGACAAACATACAGACCAGCAACAGTTATTTGTAGGTTTCACAAATACTCATTCCATACGAGATTTAAGCACTCCCAGCACCACTGATTCGAATTAGCTAGCTTTATTTATATTATATTTATCAATAGTTTAATTTATTTATAGAAAAAGGAAAATACATCTATCTTCGATTAAGAACCAAAATGCAGCTGCGTTAAATAGTAATAAACCCCTGAGGACTAAGATTGAATATACGCGTATATGGTAGAGCCACACTACAGCTCCACCGGGGAAGGACTACGCTCTCACAGAATACCAGCGTGAAATTACAGTTTAATGCTGCTATGTTTCGTATATTGAGTGTAGAAAACCGGAGACCGTTAGTACTGGAAATGAGACAATTCTCAAAGAAAGAAAGTTGAGAAAGTTCTCAAGAGTTACAACGCATATGCATTTAAATTCTTAGTTAAATATATATAGATAGATACCTTTGGGTGCCTTTAGGCTACAGCATTAACTTACCATCAGATGGACTTTTGTCACCCTATTCTGTATAAAATGCCTCGTTTCCAAAAAAAGTGTGTGCGGTTCTCTACACTAAAAGTAACACAATATAGCTTAATGAGCTCTTATACATGATCTTATAAATAATAATAGTTTACTACTTCTAGGAATAAAATAAACTAGTCTTTGAGCATATTAATAATAATAATTTACTACTTCTAGTAATAAAATAAACTAGTATTTGAGTATATTATTAATTCTTTGTTGAAAGTATACATTATAAGTAAAATTCGTTTTGTATTTTTTGAATGTGACAATATTTAAAACCCGAGCCGTGGTAGCTCAGGGCTATATGTCCACTGTAAATGTCACAATACACGAGAAAGTCACCAGGTTTGATCCCTATCGGTACAAATCAAATTATTACAAGTAATTGAGATTTTTATTCCTGACTTACGACTTGTAGATGATGATGATGAAGATTTTTAATTTTTTTATAGGATAGGGTAACAAACAAGAATAGGGTAACCCAGTCCACCTGATGGTAAGTGGTTGCTGTGGCCCATAGACATCTACATCTTTCCTCGATTACTAATCAAAATGCAGATATACGTTGTTACCCGTGATGACTAAGATGGAATGCCTCGTTTCCAGTAAAAAGGCTCTCCGGTTCTCCACAATCACCATACGAAATACAGCAGCATTAAGCTATTATTTTACGCTCGTATTACGTGAGAGCGTGGTCCTTCCCCAGTCGAGCCGAAGATGTTAAAAATCGCCCAATCATGAAATCACTTTACATTTTTTTAGTTAAACTGGAGTAACAAATAAAATTAAGGTCCATCTGATGGTGAGTTCCTATTGCAGACCATAAACACATGCAATCAACCTTAAACAAAAAAGGCAACAGACGCGTTCTCCTTTGAAAACTAAGACAGAATGCATCACAGCTTCTGCTTACCCTTTCTAATTCTAATAAAAAATAAACTATTCTGAGAGGTGTTGTCGAATATTACATTTTTATTATATATATATATATATATATATATATAATAGATTAAAATTAAAATTTCGTTTTCTATATTTTGTTAGTGTCAATATTTAAAAGCCAAGCCGAGTTAGCTCAGATGCTAGGCGCTCGCCGTAAGTTTGAGAATATGCCAGCAATCTGCCGGGTTCAATCCCGCAACAGTTAAATCGTTAATTGCGATTTTTAGTATTAATTTACAACGTGCTAGTTATTGAATAAGGATGAAAAACGAGCACGCAGTCCTTAAGATAATGCTGTGGGTCATAGACATCTACATCTATTCTCGATTAAGAATGAAAATACAGATTAATAGGACTAAAGTGGAATGTCTTTTTTCCAGTAAAAGGGGTCTACGGTTCTCTACACTCTCAATGGGAAACACAGTAGCATTAAATTTCTATTTTACGCTGGTGTACTGTGAAAGCGTGTTAATTTCCCGGACAAACCGACCCATGCTATAAATATAGCTGCAACATACAACATATCAAAAATCAAGGAGCTGAGAAGTTAGTGCAACAAATCTAAGAAACATCTTTTGACATTTCACATTTTTCTTATCCAACCTTTACGGAATACCAACTTTTACGAAAAGCCAAGGAATTATGAAGTTAATTTATTCCATTAACTCATATATAATTCTTAATCACTTCAATTTAAATTTGACTTTTTAAGCAAAACAAAAAAAATTACCAAGATTAATTTTTTGTCCTTACGTCGTCTCAATCGTATTATATTGTTAGGTACATTACTCGAATACTGTAGTCACCGATGTTTTCAGTTCACGGTTCAATATACGAGTATTAGAAAGCTTTAAAAAAGGTAATTCTTCGATCTATACTACAACTATCCGCCCTATGAGGCAATCCATGGGTAAGGTCCACGTCCAGCAGTAGACTTTATCTTCAGTAGGCTGTAACAATAACGGTAATACGACTGCTCTACATTTCTACCACAAGTAGACTGAGGTAGACTGACTGGTAGAAGACTGTCGCCAGCAGGATAAAAAACTAGTTTTAGTAAACGTTATTTAAGAAGTTATGCATACGCAACTACAAATTCATTCTTATAATTATTAATTTCGATATTTTAGCAATATTTTACTTTTATATTTCATAAGTAGTTAGTATAAATTAGAGAAACGTATAACCGGATGAGGACGCGCCAATGAAACCGGCGATGCCCCCTAACCACCCTCTAAAAATTTAATTCATCACGCCGCTTCTGAGACATATCTCCTTGCTTGTCCCTTCCCCTTTCTTCCACCATTCTTTGCTTTCTTACAAGCTTTTCCCAGAGCAAGACGGATATATGTATACAAACTGTATAACATATTAACTGCAAAGGATTTTAATATCTACTTGTACGCAATTAAGTTAGAATTCCTATAAAATCAGTAATGTCATGGGTTTGTTTTCTGAAATACGATATACAAAGGCTGTTTCATTCGTTCACTTTGAAAGCTTAAAACAAATAAACGCGCGAATCGAGAGATAAGATTTTGCTAGCGTCAAAGACAGTCATTAAAAGCCGATACGACTACATCTGGTTTCCCTAATGACAATCAATATTTTCTCCAACGGATAATGAGTAAAAATATAAATAATACAGTTTATAATCAACCGAGTTTTCACCTAGAAATTTAGGTATGACATCGCACCATCCTTTTTTCGAGTTAGCTACAAATGTCCATGAGCCGCGAGGGCATTTACAATCAGTTGGACTACTAGACTATTTATGTCATTAATAAAAATCAAATTATAATCCCACCTTATTTACCAAAGTATTTTTGGTATAAACCAGTTTTCTTCGATTCTCCTATACAAAAAATAGCCTCAGTAGCTCCGTGCGGAATTCCAACCGCGTCGCAACTGCGTAGCAGACAAACGCTTTACCATAGCTCTACTGAGCCGTCAAACCATTAATATTTTTCTACTTTGTCTTCCACGTTGCACCAGAATCTTCTACCGCTAAAGTCCGTATTGGAACAATGCTAAGAGCATGGTCTAGCGAGATGATGATAGATGATGCGCTCCTAGTAGATTATGACTCAGAGACAACTTTATTACGAATTATTTAGGACTCATGGTCTATAAAATCTTTATATTGAAGGCAATCCAGTATATTTGCAGACTTCCAACAAAAGTTAACGCGATAAATAGTTTTATTCAATAGTAATACCGTAAGTATAAAAACTATTCAACTATTCTAAGATAGCAGGATGTAATTCGAATCAAAAAACAAGGAAGCGGCATAGTAACTAGATACTCTGTCCTCAACAAAACAAGTTGTAAAATTTAAAATTTTGTACTTAAACGATTTCATAAATAAAATGAGAACATCATCAATGTAATCTAAGTCGATTAAATACGCATTATTAAGGATAGCTCAAAAACTACTGGTTGGATCTTGATCAAATGTATATCACATAAAAATCACCAGCTTTCAAGTAAAAAAGAATCATCAAAATCGGTTCACCTAAAAAAAGGTCTGAGATAACACGTAAACGAAAAAACACGTAAAAAAAGTCGAATTGAGAACCTACTTTTTTAAGTCGGTTGAAAAACTATCGAACTAAGCTAAGCTCAGACTGTGATTCGAATCAAAGAACAAGGAAGCATAGTAATTAGGTACTCTGTCCACTGAATTACGCAATCATCAATTACTCCAATTGTAGCATTCAAATACTTAGTTTAAGTTCTTTTGCAATATAACATCTCTAATTAAATATTAAAGACATTACAGCACATTATTACATTAAAAAGTTTCAAGTTTCCAACAAAAAACATAATCGGCGTCCCCTTGACCGCCCGTTTACTTATGAACTTGACCCAGTTATTTCTTCAGATTTTTTTTCTCGTAGTTTAGGCCAGGTTAACAATATTTTTGTAACGTAAACATAATACAATATTATATCGTTAGCAAAATATTTTTGGTTTATTAAATTCTATTTGTGAATAAATAAAGATAGTTTGTGAATATGTTGTTAAAGTTATATGCTTAACGCTTACAGCCTACCAAATTCCTCCGTTAAATAAAGTCCTCCATAGATTATCTCATATGGCAGATATTCGTATAGTTGCCACGCTTGGCAGGGGTTGGCAACCTTAATCTAATTCTTATTAAGAAGCTGCTGCCCGTCTACTGTTGCATTTTCTAATGTCACCTCTTGCGACAACCGAAGAAAGATATGAGGTTTTACGTGATAGAGCTACGCTGCAGCTATTATGTTTGTAGCATAAATGGCATGGTTCGATCAGGGTAGGACCACGCTCACATAGAATACCGGCGTAAAATAGCAGCTTACGTGAAACCCCATTTTACTGGACTCGAGGCATTCCATCTTAGTCCTCAAGGGCAACAACTAGAGGATGCAGAACCGGTCCGTATCTAAGAACCGGGTTTTTCGGTTCCGGGACCGTACAGAACCAGATACCCGGTTCTTTTCGGTTCTTAATAGTAAAAAATTCCTTAGGGCAAAAAAACTGCATTAATCTGGTGCTAATGGTGATAGTGATGTGTGTTTAATCAATTAAATGTGTTACAATTCTAATTACGTAGGTCGCACTGAGAGTTTTGCGTTACTTATAAATTAAATAAATTATAGATTTATATATATACATATTCTAATAAATTATTAGAATATGTTCATTTTTTTCCGAAGTATTCTACTTTATACTTTAAACATTTTTTCATACGTTCGAATCATTTTTAAAAACAATATGACCATTGGTCTGGTGGCATGTTTTCAACGTGCTGATTTAACGCCGTCATTGCCTATTCGGAAATTGTAAAAGTGAAGCATCTCATCAAATCCTTAATTTCGGGTAAAACAAAAAAATCACAGGGTGCAAGGTTCGGAATGTGTGCTGGATGGGTCACGAGCTCTACTTTTTCATAAATTTTTCAGAGATTGACCACACTTCAAAGTCACAACGTAAGTGACTTGGTCTATCCAGGATGCTTGGCACCACTCTTCCCAACAGCCAACGGGCTAGAGGGATATTGTCCTCCTTAATTAAAACGATGTTTCCAATTTCACGTTTCGGAATTACCTTAGATCATTTATATCTCTGTAAACAAATCACCAACTTATCTTTGGACCACCTTCGCCAAAAATCTTCCACCATTCCTTGAGTACTTTGCCGCTTCTTAGAGTACTGATGTTGCTCTGCTCATAATTCCGCTCAGATACACTTCGGCATACTTATTTAAATCACACTGTAGTGTGAGTATATACATTATTAAAACTATTATTACATTAGGGCCCTACTAAATCTAAATAAACTCTATGAAAAGTGGAATATCCTATAAATCGGTTATAACCATTGGTACATAATTATATTTTTATTAATTGTTTATGTTGCAACACTTGTCACATCGATTTGCATAGTTAGTTATTAATGTTACTAATTATGTATGTAGTATATAACTCTGGTCAAAAAAATCTTTTCTTTGCATTACATATAGACCGTTAGTAGGCAAAAATGATAGGCCAAAAATGTTTTTGTTTTATTGGCGGTGTGCGAAAAAGCATTGTCGTGGTGCAAGAAGATGCGGCTTCTCGTTTTTCTTTCTCGTACTTGTTCAAGCCGCAACATCCGATATCAAATGATAGATAATTTCACGTCTATTTTTTTAAATTTATATTAAAGACATGTGTAAAAAAGATCATTCGAAATTCAAACAGTTCTGAGAAACCAGAAGTGTAAAACTTTCAGTGTGCCCCATGTGTTATAATTATAGTAGTAAATAATCATCTATTTATGAAACCAGCTTGTTTTCTGAGCTTCATACAAATAAAATTTAGAAGAACAATTCAAAGAATTAATGAACGAAATAAAATCAAAGAACCAAAATCAATGAGATTTATTTTCTCACAGTCTCAGGATCCTCTGGTAATATTAAAAAATCAACACTGTCTCTCTTATAAAATCAAACAAACAAAAATAATTTGATTTAGTCACAATCAACACTTAATACTTATTTAGTGATGAACGTAACATAAAAGAGTCAAATAAAAAAAAGCTTAAACAAGAACCGGGTATCATAATTTAGGACCCGGTTCTTTTAGCTTACAAGGAACCGGGTAGAACCGGGTGCATGCTCTAGTAACAACGCATCTTATTTGGATTCTCGAGTTAAATCACACCTTATATATATATATATATATATATATATATATATATATATATATATATATATATATATATAAGTCAGAACGTATTGTATTTGGTCTACATAAACATTTCTTTAAACATCAGATCAACACGCCAAAAATAAAAAATAAATCTAGATTTTTTTTTAATAGGTACAACAATATTTGTGTAACGGGAAACTTCTCATTGAATTTCTGCATGTCTGAAATTAATATTATAATAATAATCTCCGTGAGGGTGAGGAACAATATGCAAAAAGCCTTAATTTTGGATACGACAGCAATAGTATGTGGCTACCTCACAATTTAAACAAAAGAGCGGGATCTTGCGATCAGCCGATGCCGCATCTTAAAACCCTAAAAGGAGCGTTATTGGAAATAAAAATAATAATAATAATGTTCATCTCAGATATACATATTCATACTCATTTTTTTTTTAGTAATTTACATAAACTATGTAAATTACCGAATTAGTGTCGTGAACCTTTCCAATGAAAACTTCCACACTTACATTACCCCTGGGAATGCTGTGAACACTATCAAGCTATTTCTAATTGTTTTTGTATAACATATAATGAACTGTCTTTTTTTAAAGTCTCGCTGGATTTCTGGTTATTCCCAGGACAGAGTTTTTTTTGGAACTAGTGGTAAATTACAAAAGAGTGAGTTTCAATAAGTATTTTTTATAATCTATAATGAATAAAAACCTGATTCTGTTTTATTACCATACTACTACGTACTATCACCGCTGCGATTGGCCTTTCCATCCACAAAAGTCATAAAAAGCACAGTCTACTCATCTCTCAAAGAGTAGTAGATACTTTTCTATATTGCGCGGTTTTAATCTGCCAGGAACCTGACTTCGATTCCCACCGGCATCACCGAAATTTTAATCGCTTAAGAGAACTTACTTTGAGTAAAGGAACTTCTTGTTGAATGTCTCATTTCTAAAAAATTAACAGTTAGTAATAAATAGTGTCAGCCGCTACTTACTAGACTTCCTGGCTACATTATCCTCCGAATATCATCATTGGCCTTAACTTATTTAAGGAGCGATAATTGTGCACTCATGGGGGGATCGATGGATGCAGGTGGCTCAGGACCGTGCTTTGTGGCATACCCTGGGGGAGGCCTAGCTCAACAGTGGACTTGTGAAGGGCTGTAATGATGATAATGATGCTGATGAATTGTGTGCTTCTGACCTAACTTTTCGTCAGCACCTTCGAATTGCTGAACTTTCAAATCCCTAATAACAGGTTTAATACTCATCACACTCGCTTTCTCAGTCTTGAAGTTGGGTAGTTCATCTTCGTCCAGGACTTGGATCTAATTGAAACTAATTTATTTACTTTTTCATTAAAACCACCAAAACCTAAACCGAATTAAAACTTTACTTAAAATATTTACGTAATTTATTAAGTTGGAAGGGGTGTAATAGGGTTATAAACTCTCTTAAGATATTTTCTCCAATTATCAACCCTACCTGCCAGAACGGGGGAATTACCTGTGGCGACTGATTCATGGCAGATAATTTGAAAAAAAAAATTATTCAAATACATTGATACATGTCCTCATTGGTAATAGGAAGAAATGCGAAAGTTAGACTGTCTAAATCTTGTGTGCTCTGCGTAGTAAGTAAATTATCAAATCCTTCATAACTTGAAAAGGCCTATCCGGTAGATAATTCAAAATACCGTTAAGGACGATAATTAAGTTAAACTTATACAATGCGGTTGAGTAGATTTCTAAAAATATTAAATTCACAATGCATACATACACGGATATTTCAAAATCATATTCCAATAATGGCCGTGAGTTTGCGATCACAATTTAAATAAGTTGGTAGCTTTCCATTTAGTAAACTCACCTTTACGACAAAAGGTTAAACCTTACTTTAACATTCAAATCAATGAATCATATCACGAAACCTTATATTCGATCGTATATTTAGAGTGGAATAAATTTCACAGTTTGTGTACCACATGGATAAATTAAAAATAAATTTCTAAACGTAAAAAATGCCTAAATTCACAAGCCATAAACGCTTTTGGCACAGTTTTATAATTTGCTCAGGTTACAACTACGACAAGAGATGTCGCCATTGCTTTAAGAAAATCTATTATTACTAAAGGTCTTTGCGATAAACCCTCTTACAACTTACGTTTAATTTAAATTAATTTAAATTATATTTGAATATAATGATATATTATATTTAGAAGCGACAGTAGCTAATGGTTTAATCTAAGGATTGCGGGTCTTGACGTCTTAGGTTCTAATTCGCCTTTCATGTACCGTCGTGGCTCGCGAACTACTCCTAGCAAAAGCATTCCGGCTTAATTATTGTGGTTACTCCTTTTATAAAACAAATAATGCAATCATTATAATTATACATATCCCATAATACAATACAGACTTTAACAAATGAACACTAAACATAATATGAAAAACCGATGCGTAAACAATATACATGTCATTTAATTTTAAACTCTTTCACTCATACTTTTCTCTCGTCAAACTACTTTAAACATTGTTTTTAAATAAGAATCAGAATGATTGCGCTATCTCTACCCACTCTTATCAGGAAAACCGTTTTTAATTAACCAGTAAATAAAGTCTTATTTACTTGCTAACTCTTCACATAATGAGTTAATAACAACACCATGTATAGCCGATGTCTTACGAACGGAAAATCGTCAACACACATAAAATACACGCACACATCAGAAAAATTTAGCGTACATAAAACGCGTCTTTCTTCTTGTATTCTTAATTAGCGTGTTGAGCAGCACCATCTCGCTCTTGCCTGCAACGTTAATTAGTAGACTATCTCCGTCGCGCTTTCTTAATACATTCTTCCTCTCCGCGGTGTTTCTTTACGTTTTTATTTGTGTGCGTGTCTGTGTGCGATGGTGTTTAATTTACATGTACTTGTATGTCATTGTACTATTAGTAACAACAGTGATTGGTAATTAAGTAAAAACTTTAATAAAGTATACTAATCCTAAACTACGACGTACGTGTTTACGTTTATATTAAAATATAGCATGAACAGCTTAAAATCGATCATATTGTTACATATCAATCTGAGCAAATTTGATGAAGTTATTTTAGGGGTTACTTTAAATTTTCTTAAAAAATTGAACTAATTATATGCTTTAACAATTTTAGCACCTCGGTTCTTCAAAGCTAAATTTTCTCTTCGACTTAAATTTAGTGTTAAAGAATGTATCCGATAATATTATTATTTTCCAAGAGTTTAAAATTAATCTTTTACATAATATAAGGTAATTATATTTCAGAAAAACCAATAATTGGAAAGAAGGTTCATTATTCATTTCTTCACCCGACAGTACATCGGGAGTTTTATACGAATGTGGGTATACGCGAAAGGGTGTCAGCAGCGCGGAGGCACCCCGCGGGCAGCGGCAGCGCGGGGGAGCGACGTACACATAAACACTTATAAAAGTTTTTTGACAACAACCACCCCCGCCCGCGATGCCCTGCACACCCCGAATTCGCTAATTTATGTTGGTTTTTTAATCAATACCCGGGTGTGCAAAGTTATAGATTCTATCGACGCTGAGCATTTTGTTAACCGATTAACTTGTTTCGCGCACTGCTGCACTCTAGCGGTGAAAATGTGCCACTGATTTTTCTTTTGCGCTTTAAAAGACTATACAGTTAATGAGACATTTAACTTGTTTAATATTATATTTACGTTTTTATTTTAAAAACCCTGACTCATTATTTTAAATTCAATAAGGTAGAGTTTTTTTTTTTAAATTAAAGTAGGACTCATTTACTTCAGAAATTATACTGTATCATTTATTCGTATATAACTCTGAAGTTCATAAAATTAAGAAAATTAAAACAAAAAATTACTTTCATTTAACACCCCCTTTTAATTGCTCATATTATGGTCTATTACAAAATTATATTTATAACAAAATAATATATTTTATTGAAAATTGAGGGAGAGGGTAAAAAAAACTTGCGATGCAAGCAAGCTCACCTGATAAACTAAGAAGCGTATTTGACCACTTCTTCTTCATCGCCCTCATAGTTCCACTGCCTCTTCTGAAAGGAGGATCGGCCATATTCGCTCAGCTTGACCGGTCGATACCGGACCTGTACCAGACGTCTTCCACCTTTAATATTTAACGTTTGTAGTAAATGATAGTCATACCGCCCTCTATCGGTAGCCTTAAGTTATTTCTAGGGTTTTCCATGGTCTGTATCTGATATGACCACAATTATCATCAATTTGTATAAAATGAAACCACCAACTATATGATTAATTATAATAAAATATTTAATAAAACTATTTTATGGATTTTATCGCGTTTAATTTCACATAACATAACATTTCAAATTGTTAAATAAAACGCGATAAAATCAGTAAAAATAGTTTTATTCATTGTGAAGTACACGTCTAAGTACCTACGAGACATCATTATTGTTAGATAATGACATAAACACTCATTCCTGTCGTCCAGAGGGGTAGGCAGAGACTACAGACTTCCATTTGGCACGATCCTGACGCACCTCTCTCGCCTCTTCCACATCCATATACCTATGCATACATGCTCTGTTGTCATGTTAAGGGTACTCCTAATTTGACCCATTTTCAATATATCGCCAATTTGGTCGATAAACTTTCGCTTCGGACGGACGTCCCTTTCCGACTCTTCCATTCACTTCTGCAACATAAATTTGCTTAGTCACTCTTTATTATTGTGACATTTCATTTCAACCGTGGGAAAAGTAATTAATTGATACAACCACGTGTTACAAACCAAAAGATTTTATTACTTCATTTTGACTGACAGGTAACCACAAACAAACCAGTTACGAGAACTAGTGTTGCCTTCTCTCGTGTAATTTTGATCTTTTTAAAAGATTTATCCTGAATCACCATGATGAGCCTTTGGACTAGTAAACGAAGTGTTTACGCCATCCCATACCACTGATGTAAGACTTTTTTGATGTCGTCTCCACCGTTTATCATCCACTCATTAGCAGCCGATAAGTCCACTGTTAACATACGCCTCCCACATAAATTGCCATATTTGCCATATTTGCCATATTTTGCCATATTTGCCACGCTTGGCAGGCGGGTTGGCAAAAGAAGTTTTTTGTTAATTTAAGTTGATATCAGGAAGATGCAGCTGCCCATTTGTATACAACAACTTGTTACAATTTACCTCTGTTCTAAACTCTCCATAACATCCCGTGGGTGCGCCCACGGGATGTTATGGAGTAGTGGATATTTTTAGATATATCTCCACTCACACGGATATACTATAATTGTTTGTAATTAACTTAAATTAAATTTACATTCATTTTATACTTCGAAGATTAAAAAATAGCTCAAGTAATAAATAAGAAAAAAATAAAAAATACTAATATCACATTCAAATGAAGTGTAACGTCATAAAACCATCAGATAAGATAAAATATAACGCGTTCCATGAATCGCCTACTTAAGTCGTCAATCTCGGTATTCAAAAATAAAGTTATATCGCAATTTTACGTTTCAGCAACCCTCTGGACGTGTGTCGCGAAAATATCGCATAACATCCAAACGCCTAAATATACAATTGTAACAGACAAAATACATTCTTAATCCTTTCACATAAAGCTTAAACTTACCGCATAAAAAAATGAGCCAAATTAAGTGACATTTTTAATGAAAAACAGTCAAACAATTTTGGATCCTAATGAAATGTGATAAGGTTTAAATAAAAAGCAGAAACTAACTTGGTAAATGTGTTAACACACTGCGTGATGGATAACCTGTCGCACGCGTGACGTAGCTGTCACGGCTGAGGTTGCACGTGATTTGAGTGACGTGTGATTTAATTTTTCAAGGGGATTGCTGAAAATTTCAGAGATGGGTAATTGAGAATATAAGGTTATCTGAGTGCTTTAATATTTTTAAGTACTTATAAGTAACGAAAACGGTATTGATATGACATTATATATAACGAGTACGGTACAGAACGGTCATTTCCGTACTAAGGCAGGACCAGGCTCTCAAAGAATACCAGCGTTAAATGGCACCCCAATGCTAATGTTTTTTGTATAATATGTGACAACCAGAGATCCTTTTTTAGGTAACGAGGTACGTCGTCAGTTTACAGATTCACAGCATCTGTATTTTGATTTTTAAACGATGATAAAAGCAGGTACCTCTCAGTTCGTTTATCACCCTTGGCTTGTATAAAAACGATACAAATAAAATTTCATTCTTCAAACTACAAACATTTATTTTAAATGTATTGTAAGTTTTAAGTGGTTTTCGAAATTTAATTTCGTTTACTAAAAAGGACATGACGAAATACAATATTTTTTACACGACACATATACGTTCTACTACTCGTCACAGGTCTCCTTTCATTTCTTAGAGAATTTCGGAGTAGGATTCAAATATCTTCAGATTTTTTTTCACCTAAATTCGCAAAAGTGCAAAATTCCTCACGATGCTGTCCTTCTCCGGGGAGTACGTAGTAAACCAGCACTTAAAATAGTAACTAACCATTTGCTTGATGCCTGTGGGGAGCAAACTCACATCTAATAAATTTAAGAACGCTTACACTTTGAGCTATTTGGCTCTACTTTACTTTGACTGCGACTAATTTTAAAGATTTGAAGAGATTGAAAGAGCGTTTTATTTCATTATCGTTATAAAATTCTTCTCGTTTCGAGTGCTTTGCAGCACTCATATTAAAACAGGGAAAAGCAATCTATTAATCCGAGCTAATTTTTAATTTTTGATATAATATTGAAGGCTTCCGATAGATGGTGGTATAACCATTATCTATATGCCAAACGTAAAATAGGTGAATCGACCATAGGGAGCAACTTCAAAGTTGCGATCGTCAAACCGTCAGGCAAACGTTACGATTAAATTAAAAGGAATCCTCTCAACAATGGAAGAGACAGCGTCCAGCTTTGGACCTTTTTGGACTGATAAAGAAGAAATCCTAACATTAGTGTCATTCAATAGAGATATACCAATTTATTTCACGTAACAGTTGTATTTTCACTGCATTGATTGTTATACGTGGCGCACACTAAAGGTTTTGCGTATCTCAAATAAAACTACTTATACGTAAACTAATATATTTACTAACTTTCAAAGTAAAATCCATTATATTTTAAATACTTTTCATTATTTCAAACCATTTTAGAAAATATAAGATGGTCTGAGAGCGTGTTTATCACGTGCTGTTTGAAAGCTATCATGGCCAATTCTGACTCCATAAATGTCAAATCTCTCATAAAATTTTGAATTTATAGAAAATGAACAAATCGCACGGTGTTAGGTCTAGACTGCGCGCGGGACGGGTCACGAGCTCTACCTTTTCAGAAGCTGAAAATGACTTTGTCTTGTTCGAGACGTGCACTGAAGCATTATCACGGAGCACTAGCATGCGATTTCTTGATCGTTTTTCCCTTACATTTTCAAAGAGACGGAGAATGTAATGTATCGTACAGACAGGATATTCATGTTTTGGTTTTTATTATCGCTTTTAACTTTTTTAATTTAATATTTGGCCTTAGGAATATCACAAAGTTCATATCACAACTAGAATATCGTCCTATAGTTACATTAAAAGATCCATCCCCTATTTTTCCAGCCTTAGGGATGTAAGTGTTTTCAAATATATACGAGCCCACCGTAAAGAATAGCCTACTTAATTAAAAGAATGGCTTAAATTTCTTTACCCGTTTCTAAGAAAGTGCTGAACATCTGAAGCCACGCTGCAGCTATATTGACCTGGGTATGACCACGCTCTCATAGAATATCAGCGTGAAAAAGCGTAATGCTTCTGTGTTTCGTATGATTAGTGTAGAAAATTGGAAACCTTTTTTAATGGAATCGAGACATTCTATCTTAGTCCTCAGGGATGACAACGCATTTGCATTTTGATTCTTAATTGAGGATAAATGTGGATATCTATGGGCCACAGCATCTGTTTACCATCAGGTGAGCTGTGTGCTTGTTTGTCATCCAATACTATAAAAAAAAAACATAATATAAATCGAATAAAGAACCTACTCGTTTTTTGGACTACGTCAAAAGTACTGATGTTCAACAAAAAATCGTATAGAGGCAAGTTTTTTGGCCTCGTCTACGAATTTTATTGTAGTAGTCAGTTTTTACGAAGCAATTAAAAGTTAAAATTCTACCAAAGGCTGCACGAGTCCTCTTGAGCTTTTAGACTATAAGCCCTAATTGTTCAAAATCTTTTATGAGATGTAAACGATGTCAAAAGTAGCTGAGCATTTAATACGCCTTTATGTATGTATATTTTTTTTAATTTATGGCAAACCTTGTTAAGTAAAGCCAGTAGGCAATTGTACTGCCGTCTCGACCACTGTTTTTTTTAATACTAGCATTGCTATTAATATTATTAATATCCCCTTTAACCACTCCTGGTAAGCTTAAAACATTTGTGTTAGGAGTGGTTCACGACAGTAGTCGAATGGCGGATTCGAACCCACGACCTTTTGAGTTCGGGATCCGCACCCTTCTCGCTACCGTAGCTTTTATTAACAATCAGGTGAGATAGTGGTCCAGCACCAGCTTGTAACAGTGCCGTGTATAGGTGTTCTAAGAGAATCCACTATTCGATACCGTGCCGTGGGCTTCGTAAAAGGCGACAGAGGTAAAAACAAATAACAGCAGCTTAGCAGCTTCTTGCTGCTGCCCGTTATTTGTTTAACCACCCGCCAAGCGTGGCAACTCTGCCATATATGGAACAAACTATAGGAAACCAATGTTCAGCAGTATACATTTTACCGACTGGAGGAAGTATATAATTCGACTGTATGGATTTTTGTGTTACCAAATAACTTTTCTCAGGATGAACCGATTTTAATGATTCTTTTTTTATCTGAAAGCTGGTGCTTTTCGTATGGTCCCATATAAATTTAATCAATATTTGACCAGTAGTTTTAGAGTTATCTTAATAATACGTATTTAGTTGACTTCGAATACTGTTGTACAATTTTGTTAATTTTACCACTTGTTACAGGCTATAATGAATGAATGATGAAATATCCCAATAATATGAAAAAATGGTACTTATAGTATTATTATTTTTTTTAATTTTAAAACAAACTTTATAAATAAAAATAAAGTTACAGTCTATATATGTCCACTTGATGGGCTTCTTACTTCTGAGAGATTTGTTAAGCAAATAGCAGACGTTATAACACACTACGCGAGCATCTGGGTTTTATTTCCACAGACACTAATGAAATTGTTTGTCATGTATGTCATTATATTATGTTTTTAGTGAAAAAAAAACATCTTGAGGACACCTGCATTTCCAAGAAATAGAATATTTCTAGCGCATGTGAAGTCCGACAACACTTACACTAAAAGTCCCAGAAATAATAGAAAGCCTGCGCCTGGCAGTGGGACGCGCATAGGCATTTACTTTTCTTGTTTACTGCTACTCTTTTCTATTACTTTTAATTTATCTTTCCTTCTAACGAGAATATCAGCATTATACTGCAGATTTTATTCAAAAAAAATCCCACGCACTGACATATAAAATTGTCTCAGATAAAACGTGTGATAGGTATATATATATATATATATATATATATATATATATATATATATATATATATATATATATATATATTGTTATCCTTAGGTGGACTTAGTCTTAGTTATAAAACTGAAGAAGTAAGATATTACAAAATTTTTGTTTTTAAGCTATTGCATAGCTTCTATCGCGGGCCTTGAGCGCGGGGACCGAATCCAGAAATTCCGTAACGAAAAAAACCTCACGCTCTCCACTCCGACGGGCACGGGGTGTGGCGTTGAAAGCCGTGCATCGTCTAACGTCGTTTCAGTTCGGCAGACTTCGGCACTCGGCAGAGTTCGGCACGGTGTTTGTGTTCGTGCGACTAGACGTATGCGTGTACACTAGCTGCTAACTCAATGATAAAAATTCCTGAATAACCTACATGTATTGTAAGATATTAAAAATATTTTAAACAATATTAACTTCTCATTTGTTCAATAAGAGAAAAAATTTATTTTCTTATCGGTCACCACGCTCAAAAAGTGTAACTTGATTTAATATCAAAGACTTAACTGCATAAATAAAATAAATAAATAATTATAATTTCATAAGTTGATAAAAAATGCTATGCAATAGCTTTACCGCGGCAGTCACCGAGTGCCACACGTATTTTTTATTTTAATCACGAATAAATACATTAAATTTAACGATGGATTTGTCTATTTCTTTCCTTTATTTTATGTTCATATGTTTATTTTTATTTTTGCTTTCGTTTGTCATTTGTCTCACACTCCTGGCTTCCATGAAAATCAGTGTTATGAATTGATTTATATCTTCAATTCGTGACTGAAAGTTGAGTGGAGGACATTTTGGTGCATACTAAGATATTTACTTTAATATTTTTGATAGAATAAAAAGTATTTTTTCGATCTTTCCTGATTTTTTTTTTGTTATAATGTATGTACCAAGTAAACGTACTTTTGACTTTCTTTCTAATAAAATATCTATTTCTCAATAGACAAACGCATTACATGAGTAGTGAATGGCAAAATGCATAATTTATGACAATAATTAACAACTTATTGGCGTATAGCAAGTTCACAAACAAAATTACATACTGCAATAGAGACTTCCAGGTGCGTTTGATCTATCTACTCGAGCGCCATAAAGCATAGCACACAGTGGACGGGCGAAGGCAACGCAGGTACTAATTCAATGCAGGCCTGCGGGCGCTGGGGCAGGTTCGCGATACTCACGCATTAATCTATAGATTGTATTACGGATCTTGGCCAATAACTACGCAGCGCGGACAAACGTAATAAAACTAGTTTATACTTTTTTGTAATAAAAAAACAAAGATTTTTTTAAATTTATTAAAAACATTTTTAGAAAGATACACGTCTCCTATAATTCATTGTTTATTTTCCCGAGCTTGAATCGGTCGTGCCAAAATCATTTTGGTTTTTTCGTTGAAGAATTTCTAAACAGAAGCTCGGAATCTGGAAGTCGGTGTTCACTCTAGTGCCTCGGATAGCACATAAAGCTTTAGGTTTAATGCGTGAACCACATGAGTAAAGAAAACTCATGTGCCTTAACTCTCTCAGATCGTGTCAGATTACAGTCCCATCGGACTGTGAGAGTGACGGAATAGAGAGTGCACCTGTACATACGCATGCTCGGGCAATATGGGCTGTCCTGCACAGATTTTTTTTAAATGAATCTGAAGTGATCACCGAACTTACAGTCTACCTGATGGTAATTGGCAACTGGACAGCTTCAACCGACTTCGTAGAAAGGAGGCTACAGAGCGTTATCTTCCCTGATAACTAGGATGGAATGCCTCACAACCTGCAATTATACTGGCTCTCTAGCATGTATCTTTCTCTCTCTCTCTCTCTCTCTCTCTCTCTATCTCTATCTCTCTCAATACCTTTCAAATCGAAACAGCATAATTCAGGCGCTGCTATTTGGTAGTAGAAGTAAAAAACAAGGTGATTACTATCCTATACACACGGACTCCTAGCCAGAAAAGAAGTGCTATCACCTTTTATACGTGGTAGAGCCAAGCTGCAGCCATATTATGGTTGTAGCACGAATGGGTTGGTTAGACCACGCTCTCACAGAATACAAGCGTAAAATAGCAGCTTAATACTGCTGTGTTTCGTATAATGAATGTGCAGATCCGGAGACCCTTTTTACCGGAAACGAGGCATTCCATCTTAGTCTTAAGGAGTGTCAACGCGTCTGCATTTTCATTCTTAATCGAGGATAAATGTAGATGTCTATGGGCCACAGCGTCCACTTACCATCGGGCGGGCCGTGTGCTCGTTTGTCACCCTTATTCTATAAAAAAAACCTAGAAAAAACATTATCGCAATGAAGCAGCCTGGGATGTAATTTTAGAAACATGGAGTCAATTACCGTTACCGTTACAGCCTGTTAAAGTCCACTGCTTAATATAGGCCTCCTTCATAGATTGCCTAATAGTGCGGATATTTTCCATAGTTGCAACGCTTGGCAAACGGGTTGACAAACGCAGTTTTTTATTTTTAGTCGTTATGAGGAAGACGCTGCTGCCCATCTGATTTGTTCCCGTCTATTGCCTCTTGCGATACCCACAGTACGATACGGGGGTAGTAGATATTCTTACACCGCCACTACACCGTAACAATTACATATCTAACTAATTTTATTACATCGTAAAACCCACTGCAGTGTATTAAAGCTGCAACAATAATTGGTTGGCTCAACCGGGGAATGATCACACATTACACTTCAGAATACCAGTGTAGAATACCAGAATGCTACTGTATTCCCTATAGTGAATGACGAGAATCGGGGTAGTAACCCAGGCATTCCATCTCAGTCTTCGGGGTGACAAAGCATCCACATTTTTTCTATTGGCCACAGCATCTACTTACGATCAGGTAGGTGTACTTTGTCAACCTTAATTAAAGGCTAGTAAACCAATTCCTCACTCAATTCCTCTGGTATTACTTCGGTTCGTGAGTTATGGCCTACTAACCATTAGGTGGAAAAAAAACAGAACAATGTGTGAAACAGGAAAGGATCACGTACTTACAAAATACCAGCTTAAAATAATATCTTTATACTGCTGTTTCGTAGTAACGGAACCGGAGACTCTTTTAAGTGATTATCAGGCACTCCATTTTAGATCTCATAGATGACTATGAAGACCTTGTGTTCGCTTATTATCTTTAATGTAACATATAAAAAATTGCGCATATAGTTGTATGTACACGTACGAAGTTAAAGTTCTTTACGACATATCATTCTTCTTTTAATTCGTAATTAACATAAGTAGGTTGAATAATAGTATAGACATGCAGCCCCGGCGGTGTAACGTTACAAGAGGACGAGTAATTTTTTATTTTTAATACCGTACTAAATTTCTCCACTACGTCGATAAAGAAGTTTCGTTTCAAAAAAAAAAGAAAATCACGTTTTGCATAAGTTACGATTTGATATTTCAACTGAGATTAGAACTCAGGATTATTATTATCCATTCATCCAACGTATTAGCCATTTACTCTGTCCACTAATCCTGCATGGATTAGTGGACAGAGTAAATGGCTAATAAGTCAGAATCAACCCAGATATTGCTATAAGTTCCAACCTGACTCCATATGACTCAGATCACTTATTGTTGAACAATACTAAACAATACTAGCCTCTAGGAATGACCTTACCTATTTGTATGAAAACGGATCGTGGGGTTGTGAGAACAATCGGCGTATTACTGATCGTCAGCACAAGGGGAGCGTGAACGTACCGAGCCTTATTTATTGCCTATTATCAGCTAATAGTGGCTACGAGATAAGAACCGGATGCAAGAAGGCTATCGAGACGCAGTGTTTACGGGCACGTTACAATATTATTAAGTGAACTAAGCTAGTGTGCGTAATATGAGACGGGTTAAGTGTTGGATTTAAAACGATTTTCAAATAATCTAATACAAATACCTAATATATTTATCAAGAGAGTGCCTGCTTTTTAATCGATTTCAATAAAAAGGACGTTCTCAATTTAACCGTACGTTTTTTTAATTTATTAGAAGATCCACAGCACTAATTACAATGTATATAAAACTTAAGAAATAAACTTAAAACCAATAACGGATCAACTTTATACATCTTTTAACTTATAATAATGGACCGACAATCAATAACTTATATTAATCATACTTTGTACGTATGCTACGAGATATTTTCATCAATTGTGAATCAATGTTGACGATTCTTTTTTTATTAATATATTAACGGTAAAAATGTTGTGATGTAGAGCTAGGATGCCAATAAAATCAAAGATTTTAGTTGTTTTTTTTAAAATAGGTCCTACCTGCATCTTACATGGGCAAAAGGTAAGATATTCTACTTGTGATATTCTATTGTCAAAATGGCATTTCTTTTTTCTTTATTTTACCCTTTTGGGTAAAATTTTAATCTAATTGTGTAAAATTTATATACTTATATAAAATTGATATTTGTTTGTTCGTATTTTATGCGCTGTCATACCGTTCATCAGATTGCGGTAAAACTTTGTTAACATATTGCTCTCACTTCTGAGAAGGTAATCCCGCACTTAGGCATAGTTGAACCTAGTATGTGGCGATTTGTAGAATACGGATATCACCCGTGCGAAACCGGGGTAGATCGCTAGTAAATAATAAAACCTACAAAGAATAAAATAATGTCACGTTCGGAACACAAAGTGTATTAAAAAATTAAAACAAAAAATGGATTACAAGTTTAAAAAAAGAATGGGATACACAGACGAAAACCTCTACTCCACATTATCAACAGGTTGTTAGCAGTCCACTGCTTGGCCTACTTACAATAAGGAGGATTTGCAGCAATTGCCATACTTGGTAAGCGGACTGTGACCAGACCAGAGATATTAGTACTATAATGCAATATCAGAGACACATGATCACAACACAACAACTTATAAAACCACTATGTGTGGTAAATCCACGCTGCAGCAGGATTGAAGCGGCTCAACCGGTAAAGGACTACGCTCTCACAGATCACTAGCTGTGTTTTGTATGGTGACTTCGAAAACCAGCGACCTTTACACTGAGTTTTAACGAGGCATTCTATCTTAATCTTCAGGGGTTACATAGCATTTCCGTAATATAAATTATCTATGGGCCTCAGTATCCTCTAATTATAATAATGATCACATGCGAACTAAGTGCTTGTTTGTCACCTTCACTTCCATTAAAAATCAAAAATATACACACAGTTGGTTTTGGCTGGAATTAACTTTTTATTTTTAATTTACAGAATAACGAAACTTAAATTTAAAGAATTAACCGCGACATTGATTAATTTTTTTGATTGATTTGGTTGAAACCAACCTTGTCAGCCTGAAGCACAGGCGCTGAGTAGCCAGCTTCTAGGTATTCTTTAGGATGCATTTCGGTGATAGTGCGGAGAAATTGCATGCTTTAATTCCCCCCTCTCCTTTCCACCAAGACCAGGTGGCCAGTGGGTCTTCACCCTCTGTTGTCGATATTCCACGCATTAGAACCAAACGGTTCGCTTCGACATTTTTAATGCGTACAGCAAAGGAGTGGAATAATTTGCCGGCGTCTATCTTTCCATCCAAATACAATCTGGGCGTCTTCAAGGCAAGACCACTATTACCATCTCCATCTTATCATCTAAGTTTGCATCTCCACTTACCACCGGTGGGATTGTGGTCAAACACTAGCTTATAATAAGTAAAAAACGAACATAGGTTTTCACTTCCTTTAACTACTTGACCACTAGTTAATAACGATATGACTGAGAACGTTTTACCAAAGATGCTTAACAAGATAAAATATAACGCAGTTTAATCGACTCATTAATCTCATACATACCGCCTACATCAGAAGACAAGATGCATGTGTTTAACGGTTAAACATCCCGTCGTCACATACATGATTAAAAAGAGACATCGGTTTAATCAGCTGGTACTTAAATTAAACACTACTAATAAGTATACCTTAACTGATAATTCATTTGATCAAAATAGTCTAACTCCGGTTTATATGAAAACACATATTCATTTTTATTTCTATAGAAGGAAGTACTTATTTTTTTCTGAATGATCTTTTTCTTAAGGAAATCAAAAAAATATCATGAGCAGTTTTTTATTTTTCAATAGGTACATAGAATAAAGAAGGAAGGCGGAAGAAACGTCTTTTTAACGCCAGACCTAAATACCTAGATTTCAGACACATCATCTTGATGGCTTGCAATTCACCACCATGTGTTTTTCTGGGATGTTTCTAACACATTGTGGAATTTACTTTCACCAGCGATATTTGCGATATACTTTTAGGGACCTTCACCAAAAGAGCCTACTCTTTTTTATATGATTACGGTGACAAACGAGCACACAGTTCACCTGATTGTAAGTGGTTACTGCGGCCCATAGACATTACATCTATCCTCGATTACGAATGAAAATGCAGATGCATTGATCCCCGTGAGGACTTAGATGGAATGCCTCGTTTCCAGTAAAAAGAAATTCCGGTTCTCTACATACCCCATACGAAACACAGGTATTTTGTGAGAGCGTGGTCCTTCCCCCGTCGAGCCGACCCATTCGTTGTTCATGGGCGACAGTAGTCACTTAACATCTGGCCTAAAATGCATTCCGTTGACGTGGAGCAGTGTCAAAGCGACAGTAGCGTAGGATATGTATTCAGCGACTCAAAAGTCGTGAATTCGAATCCGCTATTCGACTACTATCATGAACCACTCCTAGCACAAGTAAGCAGCAATTTAAAATTATTTGGAGGGTTACAGAAGTATTAATAGTGTAGTGTAGCTTTACTCGTATTCTTTTCATGATTGCCTTGGTCTAGTGGTCATAAACGCGATTACTGATATTGATGTCCCGGATTCGAACGCCGGGTCGGGGTAAAATCAGTTATTTGCGATTTCTGTCAAGAAATTAGTTCTCAGTAGCCGCCTGGACTCAGGAAGTTTTGTTTTCACCCCGGTGCCTCGGAAAGCTCGTAAAGTCGTTAGTCCTGCATCTGATCTCTCTCCTGTCGTGTCGGATTATCATACCATCGCACTATGACAGTGAGGGAATAGAGACTGCACTTGTCCTTGCGCATATACTTGGGTACATTAATCATGCCCTGCGCAAGTGGCTAGTCTCCGATGGGACAGGCATATTATTAAGTTCGTATTATTTTATTAAAAAAAGGAAAACAATAAAATTATAAAATATACTTTTACATATTATTTGATTGAATTAAATATAACTTAGTTTAATAGCTATATAAAACTTCACACCATCAATAATCACTAACCTCATAATGAACCTCCTTAGATTAAATTCTCGAGACACGTCCACATCGTAACATTTATCATGACTTCAAACCGCAAATCGTATTAGTTAACGTTAATATAAATTAGCTGAACTCATTATACAAGCCATCGGTAGAGCACAGATGCCTATAATTAATCGTACGTTGCTCATACACCGAGTATGGTGTATAGTTGGAAGCGGCAGGCATTTTAATGGAAACCAGGGCGAGTCACGTTGGCCGTAATGCGCGTGCGCACCCGAACTAGGCAACTGGTAGGGTTGATAATTTAAAAATTCTACATCGACACAATTTAAACTCTCGAAAATCTTGCTGCTTGAAAAGATCTCAATTTTTATAATAACTACAATCGAATTCTTCTATGGAAGGAATTATTTTTTACGTAACAGAGCCATGCTTCAGCTATATTAGTAGTATAGTTGTAGCACGAATGGGTCGGCTCAACCGGGGAAGGACCACGCTCTCACAGAATACCAGCTTAAATTAGCAAAGCGCTGCTATGTTTCGTACGGTGAGTGTAGAGAACCGGATACCCATTTTACTGGAAACGAAGGTTTCCATCTTAGTTTTTACGAGTGACAACGCATCTGCATTTTGATTCCTAATTGAGGTTAGATGTAGGTGTCTATAGGCCACAGCAACCACTTACCATCAGGTGGACTATATTTAATACCCTTATCCTATAAAAAGGAAAGCATGTGTAAGAGATATAAAGTGATAGGAAATTAACAATATTGCTGAATAGGACGAAGGATAAATCCACTAGATAAAACATCGCACCTATGTCTACTTAAGTGGTTGGTGTGTCCACGCTGAGTATCGTATACATTTAATTCGAAAAGTATGATGACATATTTGGCGTACTCAGCAGAGCGGGACAGTATTTCATGTCGGCACACCGCCTGCAACTATACAAGGCGCAGGTTCGGCCGCACATGGAATACTGTTCCATCTATGGGCTGGAGCTCCCCAGTACCAGCTCCTTCCAGTTGACCTTATCCAGCACAGAGCGGCTCAAATCGTCGACGACCGAGTGCTTTCCGATCGGCTCGATTCACTGGCGTTGCGAAGAGATGTTGCATCTCTTTGCGTATTTTATCGCATCTATCACGGATAATGCTCTGAGGAATAGTTCGGATTAATCCCAGCTGCCAATTATCATGAACGCACTACGCGGCCAACGTCTCGATACCATCAACACCATCTGGATGCTTGGCGGTCCACCACTGTACGTTTCAGAAGGAGTTTTCTTTCCGCGTACGACCTCTCTGTGGAAAAGTTTACCACCGGTAAATTTCCGGACCGATACGACCTGGGGACCTTCAAGAAAAGAGCTTACTCCTTTCTAAAGGGCCGGCAACGCACCTGCAATTCCCCTGGTGTTGCGGTTGATCAAGGGCGGCGGTAGTCACTTAACATCAGGTGAGCCGCACACTCGTTTGCCCCCTCTTCTATAAAAAAAAAACATATGTACATTCGTTGAATATACGTAGTTAAAACAAAACTAAAAAACGCAAATTTTACTGCGTGTTATTATTGTAGTGTTTCTACAATAAAATAAACTTAATTAAAAAATTGGGGCTGCATATTGCTGCTGATGTTTCAACCCTAAGACTATGAACATTCTACTTTGCTAGTCTGTTGAAGCGATATATCCTCTGCACGTTATTATATTAAAGTAACTGTTTCTTGATTGTTTGATATAATACTTTATAAAGAGTTTATTATCAGAATATTATTGATGTGCTGTATGATTGTATTTAGATACATGGCAGTGTCTCAGCTACGTTCGGAAAAGAAAACACAAATTCAAGCTACTTTTGTATGCCCCATATATCAGAAACTATTAGGCCTATATTTTAAGAGGCGTTTATTGCAAATGCTCGAAAAAGCTAATGAAACATCACAGATTCAGACATGACATATTGCACGTACAGACTAGGATTACGCTATTTTACGCTGGTATTCTTACTCCACTACTGAACAACTCTAAGACTGCAGATAAAGAAAAGAAGAACAAAAAGACTGAAATATAAGGAACTGTTGGAATTAAACTGCAGATGCTTTCGGAAAAATTCAAAATTTTTTGATATTTGCAATTTCTAACAACGTGGAATAAAATTATATTTTAAGTTGTTTTTTTTAACAGCTAATAATACCTTCATGTTTTATTTTCCGAAACTTAAATGTCTTCAGGCACTCATAGTCAAACTAAGTCTGAGTATGAGATGTCTTCCCTGATGATGCTCCCTTCGGCTTTGAACATTAAGAATATGTTTATAAATCTCTTGAGAACTCATCTTTATCCTATTTGGTTCTAGCTGCAGAGAGAGCAGTATTCTTATGTTCTATAATAATGTAGTTAACAAGTATGATAAGCTGCCTTATGTTAATAATCTATAAACTAGGGTGGCATTAATAATCACTTAAGCAGAAGACTGTAAAGATATGAACTTATAAGTATGTCGTAAATAAGACTCGAATGGAAAATGAAGACATTAATTTTATGTTTATAAACCCGTTTAAAATTAAAAAAGTTACCGTTTATACCGTATAATGTCTTGTTATATGATACAACGTACGTTAAATAAAATTCACGAAAGAGATAAACTGAAATAAAAGAACTTAAGTTGAATGTACTTAGAAAACTGGCGAATGTAGGTAATCCACAACCAAAAATAGAATGGGCAGTTAGTCTCTAAAATATTATTGATAAATACATTGATTAAAACTACTTCTACGGATTTTATCGCGTTTAATTTTAGTTATTTTTATTTTAATTCATCAGCTCATTTTGCATAGATCGGACCATAATCAATAATTAAAAAAGCTGAAGGTACGCCGGGTTTAACAATGACATCGGGACGTCAGTCATCTCAGTCCCCCGTGACCATGGGTGCTGTGCTGGAAAGCACCCGAAACCGTGACCGTGATAAAATCCGTAAAAGTAGTTTTAATCAATGTATAGTGTTCGCGTAAATATAAAAAATCATTATGATGAAGACATCTCAATAATACAGGTTGTACAAATAACAAGTGCCAACAACACTCGTTAAAACCGGCTCGCGGTCCTATAGTTCATCGGATGACCACACAATCTGCTGTAAATGGACATCAGGACCGGCGCGCGCGACGCCGCACGATCGTCAGATATATAGTCGGCGCTCGCTCTAAATAAATCACTTCCTACTTGCGATACAATGCTATAGAAAATTTTACAACTGTCTAAGTACTTTTAAAATTGATATGACATAGTATTCATTTTTTGTAAATGACTCCTTATTTCAAAATATAATCAACTATCGACATGCTTTTACGTATACACATAAATATAAAAATTTACAAAAACAGTAATTTTAAATTAGATAACTCACGATTATTTATTAGATAATTTCGAAGATTCGCTATAGTGGTACCTATCAAAACAGACTTCTAAGCAAAAAGGGATGAAAAAGTTAATTTTTTTCTGGATGTTCACATTGTATACCATTGCAACACCCTCGAGAAAGAACGGTATGATAACTTTCCACAACTGGAGAGTCATATCTAACAGTGAACTGTTTCACCTGTGTTCGGTGTCACCTGTGAGATGGAATCCCTCTCAGCCAGTTATTATACAAGCTTTCTAAACACTAGGAACGGAACACAGCAGCACTGCTATTTGGCGACACAAATAGAAAGAAGGTGTAACACCTAAAGAATACTTCTTTCTTTTATACTAGCCTGAAACAATTGATAGACTCAGGCGTTACTTTGCGGAAATCCATTATAATAAAGATATTAATAGTAACTTTGCAATCATCCGCCTTCAAGACACATCATTTTATTTAATTTAGCGATAATTTAGGATTTCCGCAAAGTAACGCCTGATTCTATCAATTGTTTCGGGCTAGTATAAAAGAAAGAAGTATTCTCTAGGTACCACACCTTCTTTCTATTTGTGTCGCCAAATAGCAGTGCTGCTGTTTTCCGTTCCTAGGGTTTAGAAAGCTTGTATAATAACAGACTGAAAGGGATTCCAACTCACAGGTGACAACGTTTCTTTGTTTGAAATTGGTTGCCGGTGTCCACGGGCTGGGACTTAAGGTTACTGTCGTGAATATATAACGCACCACCGTAATATTACTATAAACTACACCCATTAACACTAGATGGTGGGCGGTTCGTGATACAATGAGGTCCGAAATGATCGCTTTAAAACATAAACCTTTGCTTCTACAAGCTTTGACTTAGTAATAAGATATTTTATTACTATGCCATGTTAGTTAAAACCTACACATACGTCACGTCATTTCCTACACCCACGTCTTTAGACATATCTACGAGCTTGTAAAAGCTGTGGGAGTTATGCAGCGTATGTCGCCGCAACGTCCGCGTGAGGGCGGGCGTGATATATCGCCCCTGTAGCGTTAATAAGCAAACACGGTACTCGTGATCGCCAATAGCGAGAGTGCTGTCTTTATACGTCGAATCTTACAACGTTTGAAGAAAAATTTACCGTGATTTTTAAAAAATCAAAAATAATTTTTCTTTCTTACAAAAAAAAAACTACTTCCTTTCATCCTTTTAACGGATTAGCGTGACTTCGATTATAGACTGACAGCGGAAATTCCTTTCCTATCTGCTATTCTATAGATTGTTTATGTTACACGTAAAAAAAAGTAACGTTACAGCCTATATACGTCCCACTGCTGGGCACAGGCCTCCCCTCATTTCCGCCACGCTGCCCCAATGCGTGTTGGCGAACTTCACATGTCATCGAAATATTTTTTTTCATGCAGGTTTCCTCACGATGTTTTCCTTCACCGCCGAGCACATGGTAAATCAGCACTTAAAATTGCAATTAACAATTTCATTGGTGCTGGCGGGGATCGAACCCGGGTTACTCGCGTTCTGTTATATTTACAGCGAGCGTTAACCATCTGAGCTACCACGGCTACCATGATACACGTACCTTTACATAATTTTACGCTCACTATGTTAACCTGCATCATACTGAGTATGTTTGGACTGTGTGTACTGACAGTAAATAGAAATTCGCATCATACGCAACGTCCTCATCACATCTAGGTCACATTCGGGATAAGTTTCCTAGCTTGAACGCGCTGCGCCAGCGCCGATAAATATACACGTCACAGGCACGAGCTGCATTTAAACCAAAATAAATTTTGTATTCGCTTAATCGAAAGCCAACCTTAAATAAATAAATATAAGAATGCAGTTGTAGCGTATTAGATAAATGTAAAATCGGTATTCATAAAATATAATAAGAAACTAAAACTAAAGAATGATTAGTTACTGAATTTTATTTCTTATGGCGTACAGAATATGATATATAGTGAATTTTACAATTTGTAAATAGTTCTTTCTTTAAATGAAGTGTTCACTCACGACTTGTGATCTTCCCGACACACGTTCAATTTACTTATCAGGAAATGCGTTGGTTTACTAAAGTATTAAACTGAGATGTGTCTTAATAAGTTAGTATTATTTTCTTCTTATGGTTATCTTAGCTGCATTGCGAAATTTATTTTCGAATTCAATTATCTTTCGGGGTGCTGGTTAGCGGCAAAGAAATAACTATATCGTCCATTTAGATATCTTAAAGACCTTGACCACACTAGATATAAAAAATTTAGTTATAGTTATTTAAAATTTTCATGATTTATTTTGAAGGTTTAGTGGCGATGTAAGAATTTCTACTGCCCTATATCGACTAGTAAGCATCATAAAAGGCAACAGAGGGACACATACCCGCAGCAGCAGGGTTTTCTTAATAACTAAAAATAAAAAAACTGCGGTTACTAACTCGCTTTCCAAGCGTAGCAAGTGTCAAGTAGGGGAGGCCTATATTGAGCAGTGAAGTTTGGATAGGCCATGAACGATGACAGATTTATCATTACCAATTTAATTTTGTACGTGGTAGAGCTACGCTGAATTATCGTTATGGCATTAATGTTTCGGCTCCATCGAGGTAGAACCACGCCCTCACAGAATACCAGCGTAAAATAACAGCTTTATGCTGTTGTGTTTCGTATGGTGAGTGTAGAGAAATGAAGAACATTTTTTCTGGAAGCGAGGCCTTCCATCCTGTATGTAGATGTCTATAGGCCAATGCATCCACTTACCATAAGGTAGACTGATGGTAGTGGACATATTCTAAAAAAAAGCTGCTGTGACAATTGGCACTACCTACTATCAATAGCCACCTGCATCAGTGTTGTACAGTATGTTAGTGATTTTTTCATTACTTATTTCACAGAGTTGGTGACATTCGATTAAGCAAGACGATAGAAAATACTCTCGTATTCGACAAGAAGTGGAAGAAAATACTTTAAATCTGTCAGATTTAAAAACGAAGACCTCTTTCTTAATTACCAATTCGCCTGCCAAATTTCCACAACTTGGAGACACCACGTTATTTGTTAATAATAATTAAAAATATATTAAAATAAAGGTTAAGCCAAACTTTGAGAATATCAAGATAACATAAAAATTATAAATACGCTTTTTAAAAAATTACAGCTATATTTTAAACAATCATGTGTTCATTCCATCAAGAGTGAATAAGCCATAGTTAACAAAATACCAGAATTTTACTAGGTTATATGGTTCTCGTGCCGATTACAACCATTTTTTAACATATTATTAAACTAAAATTTTTCAGTGCATCATTTAAACTGACATATCATCAAAACAAAGAGAATAATATGGCTCAAATACCTATTATTCTCTTTGCCTTCACCCATGGATTGCCTCTTGCGTTATTTTTTTTATGTTTTTGAGTTGCTATCAACAAGATGCCGCTTGCCATATTTTTTTAATTATTATAAGTCAGTGTTTGACAATTATTCCAACTGATAGTAAGTAGTGATACAGTCGATGATGGTTAGGTTTATTTACTTAGCTATACAAAAGCCTATTCACTTTTGCCTTGAAGACACCGACATTAAAATCGGATGTTAAGACAGATGCTGGCATTTATTATAATAATATCCTGTCTCAGATCCCTATGTTACTTCTTACGACACCCAAACACGGCGAAATTAAAGCATAATCACAGGAAATTGCAATTATTTTATAGTATCTTAAAACTACTACATTACATATAAAAACATACATCATAACGTTCGCAACCAGTGACCTAATTTCGCCCGTTTCAGAATAAAGTTACTTAGCCTCATAAAGGTGAATCATGACCATAGTGAGAGGTTCGCACCTCTAGCCTCCGGTCTCCTACCTCTAATGAAATCCACTTTCGAACGGCAATCTCCTTGCCCAGGAGGTGTGCATTGTTATCTGCGTATTACTGTATTATATACACTTGATATAAGTTAGCGATACATCGAGATCTTTAATCGACATGTAGAAAGAAGGAATGAGGAAAGAGTGACAAAGCAAATTCATGTTGCAGAAGTGAATGGTAGAGTCGGAAAGGGACGTCCTAGGCGAAAGTTTATGGACCAAATTGGCGATATATTGAAAATGGGTCAAATTAAAAGTACCTACCCTTAACAGTCGAGCATGTATGCGTAGGTATATGAATGTGGAGGAGGCGAAAGTGGTGTGTCAGGATCGTGCCAAATGGAAGTCTGTAGTCTCTCTGGGTGACAGGCGTGAGTATTTATGTATGTACGTATGTATAATATGACGGCTCGATGTAGCGCTGGGAGCCGTACGAACAAATATTTGTATGGCCTACAAGTAATGGTGTGCAACGGAATGTCCACAATACGGAAAAAATCATAGCGTGGAGGTAACGTTTTTAAAAATTATAAAAAAATTAAGTATCAAACAGCAGCTGCTAAATGAAAAAAAAATGGTGATAAAATACATTTTAAAAGAAATGGTCGAACTAAAAAAGAAGAATAAAAATAATGATGAAACAAAAATGATAAGAAAAACTCTCGTCAAAAATGATCTATCCTTACACCATCTATAGTTTATTCAGTGGAAAAATGATAATGGATAAAATCCTAAATATAGCATCAGAACCTGGTGTTAGATTCAAATTCTAACCGCATCTGCATGTTTGTACAATATTTTCTTGGTATTTATAATTTACATGCTTGTGAAGTCAGTCATATAACAAAAGGGTATCAGAGTATTCGATCCTCTATAACGGGAAACTTAAAAACTATTATTCGGTTTGTTTAAGGTAATATTTTCCATTTTTGCTAGTAATAATCCCACTCACATAGCTTTTTAATATATTAAACAGCATCGTTATTCAACGTCAGCCTTATTAAGTGCACTGCTGAACATGGTCATATTCAAAGATCTGCTAGCAATCCTATGTTTTACAAGAAAATCAGTGATTTTCAAAAAATTGGGAAGTTATTGGTTTCACCCTAGTTTTCGGAAATCGAGTTTTTATCATATCTCAACGTTTTCAGGTCCCAGAAGCCATTTTGACTATTTCTACAGGGATGTCTGTATGTGTTTGTGCGTGTGTGTGTCTCTGTGTGTGTATGTGCCCCTCCTCCACTAACTTTTGAAGCCTCTCATAACTTTTGAGTGGCTTAAACGGTTTGAACGAACTTGGTAGCGTTCGAAAGCACTTTTCCAAACTTAGATTTTCTATACCATTTAAACCATTTCGGACCAGCAAGAGAGTAGATTATGAAAAATTTCAAAGATAAAATTCCAAAAATCAACTTTTAAACAGATGTAACGATCAATTCCAAAATCAACTCAGCTCTTAAGAGCAAATCGCACCAAAATCAATTGATGCGTCGAAGAGAAATTGTTAACGAAAAGTTTCGAAAAAAGTATTTTTTTTTTCAAATAACTTATTTTTCTAATCGTTTTCGATGTAATAAATTAACTATGATTGCTTAAAAAACTGTGTCGAACCATGACAAGTTTGTCAAAATCGGTAAATTTTTTCCTGAAACATTCAATTTGGAAAAAATAAATAAAAAGTTTTTTTTTTCAATTGAGAGCGCTTTGTACTTGCATTTAACAAGAAGTTGCTCGTTCTCTCCACGTAATCTCCACGGCATGTTGGTGAACGCTGATACATTCCACCAGATCGATTACAAATATAATATTTTATGCCCATAATTATTTATACACGTCTCAGTGTAGTGCAAGCTTTAGCACAGGTTGCACCCAGTGCAGGCGAATGCCGCGGATGATATAATATCGTTCGTGAACACGGATATTGCAAGATAATACTATGTTCTACTTATTTTATAACCAATGCTCGCTCGTTAATGATAAAGCTATAATCAGGAACGTGGGCGTTATAGTTACGAATGCGTTTGTTTCATTGATTTGAGGCTCACGTGGAATCTAATAACATTTTATAATATTGGACTGTTGCAGAAACTTTTTTTATAAATAAATCACAAATGAGTCAACAGTGCACAGGATGTTAAGTGGCTATTGCAGGATATAGACAACTTTTTGTTTAAATTAAACTGAAGCTACAAACGAACTGAAAGTCTACCTCATAGTAACTGGCTAGTAGTAGCAGTCAGTCATCAGATTGAAATTATTAATTTTTGTTCCAATCTACGCAGTATAACATATATCCATCGTGGTTAACTATGACATTGGGACGTCGAACATCTCAGTCCTTTTTAGTTAAACAGATTGAAATTATTAATTTTTGTTCCGATCTACGGAGTATAACATATATCTATCGTGGTTAACTAGGACATTGGGACGTCGAACACCTCAGTCCTTTTTAGTTAACCAGATTGAAATTGTTAATTTTTGTTCCAATCTACGCAGTATAACATATATCTATCGTGGTTAACTATGACATTGGGACGTCGAACATCTCAGTCCTTTTTAGTTAACCAGATTGAAATTGTTAATTTTTGTTCCGATCTACGGAGTATAACATATATCTATCGTGGTTAACAAGGACATTGGGACGTCGAACACCTCAGTCCTTTTTAGTTAACCAGATTGAAATTATTAATTTTTGTTCCGATCTACGGAGTATAACATATATCTATCGTGGTTAACTATGACATTGGGACGTCGAACATCTCAGTCCTTTTTAGTTAAACAGATTGAAATTATTAATTTTTGTTCCGATCTACGCAGTATAACATATATCTATCGTGGTTAACTATGACATTGGGACGTCGAACATCTCAGTCCTTTTTAGTTAACCAGATTGAAATTATTAATTTTTGTTCCAATCTACGCAGTATAACATATATCTATCGTGGTTAACTATGACATTGGGACGTCGAACACCTCAGTCCTTTTTAGTTAACCAGATTGAAATTATTAATTTTTGTTCCGATCTACGGAGTATAACATATATCTATCGTGGTTAACAAGGACATTGGGACGTCGAACACCTCAGTCCTTTTTAGTTAACCAGATTGAAATTATTAATTTTTGTTCCGATCTACGCAGTATAACATATATCTATCGTGGTTAACAAGGACATTGGGACGTCGAACACCTCAGTCATTTTTAGTTAACCAGATTGAAATTATTAATTTTTGTTCCAATCTACGCAGTATAACATATATCTATCGTGGTTAACTATGACATTGGGACGTCGAACACCTCAGTCCTTTTTAGTTAACCAGATTTAAATTATTAACTTTTGTTCCAATCTACGCAGTATAACATATATCTATCGTGGTTAACTATGACATGGGGCGTCGAACACCTCAGTCCTTTTTAGTTAACCAGATTGAAATTATTAATTTTTATTCCGATCTACGCAGTATAACATATATCTATCATGGTTAACAAGGACATTGGGACGTCGAACACCTCAGTCCTTTTTAGTTAACCAGATTGAAATTGTTAATTTTTGTTCCAATCTACGCAGTATAACATATATCTATCGTGGTTAACTACGACATTGGGACGTCGAACATCTCAGTCCTTTTTAGTTAAACAGATTGAAATTATTAATTTTTGTTCCGATCTACGCAGTATAACATATATCTACCGTGGTTAACTATGACATTGGGACGTCGAACACCTCAGTCCTTTTTAGTTAACCAGATTGAAATTATTAATTTTTGTTCCAATCTACGCAGTATAACATATATCTATCGTGGTTAACAAGGACATTGGGACGTCGAACACCTCAGTCCTTTTTAGTTAAACAGATTGAAATTATTAATTTTTGTTCCGATCTACGCAGTATAACATATATCTATCGTGGTTAACAATGACATTGGGACGTCGAACATCTCAGTCCTTTTTAGTTAACCAGATTGAAATTATTAATTTTTGTTCCAATCTACGCAGTATAACATATATCTATCGTGGTTAACTATGACATTGGGACGTCGAACACATCAGTCCTTTTTAGTTAACCAGATTGAAATTATAAATTTTTGTTCCGATCTACGCAATATAACATATATCAATCGTAGTTAGCTATGGCATTCTAACGTCTAATACCTCAGTCCCCTCTGTGACCGTGGGTGCTGTAAAATGTTCAAAACATCTGGAATATAAAACAAGTTAATATACGCGTTATAATCAGTAAAAACTAGTTTTATTAAAATGTTCGTAAAAGTTTGTTCACCAATACGTCATGCGCTTATGCTGGCGTCAATCACTGCATTACACGGTAGGTTATTCGTCAATCATAACCGTGATTGTTGTAAAACTGACAGCCTGCATGAGCGTATAATGTACACCTTATGTTTTTAAACAACTTATTATATTTGAAAATGGGATTCACTTCTACTATTTCAAACCAGATGGAACAAATAAGAGGGTGGTATTTAGAAAATTTGTTCATTGTCAGCAACATCTATATAAATAATGTATGTCCTCCATTGCGAATTTCAGTCACGGCGACTAGCCATCTGCGCTAGATAACATTATAGTGCCCGAGTATATGCGCAAGGACAAGTGCGCTCTCTTTCCTTTACTCTCTTAGTCCGATGAGATGGCAACCCGACACGACCGGAGAGAGATCAGGCGTAAGATCAAAGTTCTTTCCGCGACAAGGGGTTAAACATCACCAATTTCATGGTTTTGGGCTACTATTGGTACTTTCTTCGGAAAAAAGCTCAAAAAAAACTTTTGGCCTGACCTGAGAATCGAACACGGGACTTCGTGAGCAGCAGTCACCACATTAACGGGGTACCAAGTTGAAAGGACATTATAATAAAGTGTTTACTCCTTTTTCCTCATAATTCCGTTGACTGTTTGATAAGGACTGCTAAGATGGTAGCAACGATTTACCATAATTGCTTCACCTTTAATACATTCATCCGACGGTCTGTTCATTTTGAGGGCGGTATATACATACTTTATGTTGAAAAAGAAATATCCGTACAATGGGAAACAGTTGGAGAAAAATCGTCTCATTAGTTTGATACTGAGTTTCTTGCCGCTTCTTCTCACAAGATCTCCCACAGTATAGACTTGTTTAAGAAATGGTGTAGCTTACGTAACCTTCATAAAAGAGTTTTGTTAAGAAGAATAAAACATTTTGATTTTGACTTTGACACAATATATATTTTTAAAGAATAGTATGTCAAACGAGGAAACAGTCCAACTGATGGTAAGTGGTTGCTCTGGCTCATAGACATCTATATTTATCCTCGATTACGAATCAAAATACGTTGTCACACGTGAAGGCTAAGATGGAATGCCTCGTTTCCAGTAAAACGGGTCTTCGGTTATCTGCACTCACCATAGGAAACACAGCAGCACTATACTATTTTACGCTGGTATTCCATGAGAGCGTGGTCCTTCCCCGGTCGAGCCGGCTCATTCCGACTACAACATATTTACTCCAATATATCCCATATTAAAGTAAATATGCCGTATAGTGGCGGCGTGAAGTTGAGAGGGTGTGGTTAAATGCAACTATGGGATATGCTAGCAATATCTTATCTTTGGCTTCCAATCGATAACGCTATAACCATCACGTTTACAGAAGATCGCGGAAAGGCAGCAACGTTAGAGACGCGAGACACCTGGTACTGCGAGTTAGTAAAAATATGGTAAAAAAAGGCATTGCGGATTACAACCATTTTCTTATTGTCAACAACCATATTTCACGTAAGTCTTACCAAACGCTGAATAGACAAAGAACAGATTATAACAATAAAAATAACGAGGCTTCCATCTAGCGAAAGCAGTGCATCTGATAGGGACTGGTCCTAACAGGTCCAAACAAAAGTCAATTTGAGGGATACCGTACCAGAGGCCGCCCTGCGCCTCTGTTTCGTATTGTTCGGCACGAGGAAGCGGCGATGCTATCGATTGCACAGTGATATATATGTAACGAGCTACGCCGCGGTGGTCCCTAATGCGAAATGGACAATATTTTACGTCTAACTGGACGTCGTTATGCAGTGTTATATTTATTCTTAATTGATATAGCAGTGTCGCCGTTTTTTAGTCGTCTCCCATAAATAAAAATGCTGAAACAAAGCTATAAAGATATAAATATAATAAAAATATATATATATATATATATATATATATATGATCCTGCCGTGTGATAAATTACTCAAACACCCATTCTTATTCTGAGAAAATCCTGAGGAATCATAACGGCTGCAGGTGCAATAGAAAGGTTACCTATGTCGGACGCCTACCGGCTAAATCCATACGGTTTTTGCTTTGATTTATTGGAAGCACTACCCAGGTGCAGTTCTTGTTGCCCCCAGTACCCTTGCAAGGCTATAATGATCTCTCGTGAGCACTTCAGAGTCATCGTCCTTCTCGGTAGTTAAGATACAAGGCATTCGGGGGCCACATCTTCCAAAGGCCACAAAGTAACGGGACACAATCATCATCATCCACAAACACCCTTTGCCATCCCACGAATGTCATATGAGGTGGCTTGGGGAAAGTGCTCATAATATCTTACGACTGTAATAGGGTTTTTTTTATAGGATAAAGGTGGTAAACTAGCACACAGTCCACCTGATGTTAAGCAGTTTCTTTGGCCCATAGACATCTACATCTATCCTCGACTACGAATCAAAATGCAGATTCGTTGTCACTTGTGAGGACTAAGATGGAATGCCTCATTTTCAGTAAAAGGGGTCTCCGGTACTACACTTACCATATGAAACACAGCAGCGTTAAACTGCAATTTTACGCTGCTATCCTGTGAGAGCGTGGTCCTTCCCCGGACGAGCTGACCCATTCGTGATGCAACTATTTTACTAATATAGCTACTATACCATATATATACTAATATACTACGTTAATAACGCCATGTACCACCATGACTATGCCAAACTTAATATAATGCCCAAGAGCTTTGTTAAAGATGCGCGACATCTAATGCTACGATTTTTTTCTTCCGTGGTGACTAGAACAAATCGTTCTGAGTATAGGAGCACATGACACCGTAGTCGCTCAGTTGATTAGCGCTCAGTGTAAATTTCACAGTACGCGAGCAAACCGGGTTCGATCCCCGCCGGCACCAATGAAATTGTTAATTGCAATTTTAAGTGCTGATTTACCACGTGCTCGGCTGTGAAGGAAAACATCTTGAGGCAACCTGTATGTCTGAGAAATAAGAAAAAAATATTTCGAAAACATGTGAAGTTCGCTAATACGCTTTGGGGCAGCGCGGCGGACATTTCCTTGCCCTAAAACTCTCTCAAAAATGAGCGGAGGCCTGTGCCCAGCAGTGGGAAGTACATAGGCTGTAACTTTAACCTTTAACTTTACAGAAGCACGTGACGCCGTTTGTCCTATGCCCGATTTTTCTCCGGTGATGTCGGGTTGCCGTCCCATGTGACTTTAAGAGTGAGGTAACGTAACCTCATTCTTAAAAATTAATTTTAAGAATGAGAATAGAATAGAGAGTGTAACTGAGCTTGCGCACACTTATGCATTGCAACCCAGCTCTGTCATATAGTTAGTCTCTATTCATTCGGACACCGTGACCGAAGTTCAGCCTGAAGGGCATTAATAAATTTTCTTTCTAATAAATTATCTACGACCCTTATAAATATAATTAAAACGGTCAGCTACAGTCAGTTTATCTGCCTCTAGAAACTTTTACTCTTTGAAACCTCCTTTTAAGATATAGTCAGTTTCCAGCTCCCAAAAATTGCTATTATTTAAATGAACTACGATATAACTTATTAAATCTATAAATCAGTATATTAAATAGCGCTGGAAGCGCTAAATTGACACTATCCTAGCCTTTAAATAATTTAACAAGCAACCTGATATTATATGAAGAGGCGCTACTACTAAACGTGAATGCATGCTTACTGCAATCCTGCTGCGTCGAATAGCACTGTCATCTAATTATGATTAATTGGCTGTACTATGCAGTGAATGCGGTCGCCGTTGGAGCGCCCTGCTGACTTGCTTGCTTGAACTGCTTGAGCACACGCTGATAAGAAAAGCGATTAGCGACAAATTAGATCGCTGTGACAAAGGTGAATTAAAAGCATATCACAAACTAACTGTGTAATTACAATAATGTTAAATTAAATTTCCAGCTATATTATCAAAACAAACTTCCAAAAATAATATTGTATTTAATCTAACGGTTATACGGCGCTCGACCGTTCGGTCGGTCGGTTCGACCGGGGTAGGACCACGTATTAAAGGCTGCTACGCTTGCCAACCGTAGGTATTTATTTTCTGGTGTTATAGGTAGGAAGCTACTGCTGAACTCCTGGTTTGTTTCCTACCATTGCTTTTTGACACGGGACGATATGGGGTATTTAGATATTCTTACACCGCTACTATGTGCTTAAATCTTACTATATCGGTATTGAATGTTATCAACTAAAAATATTTTACATTTAAATGTGTAATCTCAAATGTTAAAAAGTTTTAATAAAAAAAAACTTTAAAATACTAAAAATAATAAAATAGCTTCAATAACATAACTTCTAAATTTCAGTAAAACGAAAATTAAAAAAATGATAGCTCCCGACTTTGAAGCTATTATTGGAAAATTATTTTATTTTAGGTTTTTGGAGTAGGCTTTTACTTTTTATTAAGTTGAAGTTTTTGACCTTATTTTTACATGGTAGAGCTACGCCGCAGCTATATTATAGTCGCAACACGAATGGATCGGCTCTACCGGGGCAGGACTACGGTCTCACAGAATACCAGCGTCAAATAACAGCTCAATGCTATTGTGTTTCGTATGGTTAATGTAGAGAACCGGATACTCTTTTTACTAGAAAGGAGGAATTTCATATTAGTCCTCAGGGATGACAACGTATCTACATTTTGATTCTTAACCGAAGATAAATGTAGAGGTTTATGGGTAACAGCATCTACTTACCATCTGTGGACTTTGTGCTCGTTGACATCCTTATTCTATAAAGAAAACTGGACAACCTCAAAACAACAACTAGCATAATATCGTCTAAATAGTTACATTAAAAACTTCACTATTTTTTTCCTCCATTAGAGCTAGAATTTTGAAATTCTTAATTCTTGTTCATTTTCAATAAAAAAAACCTTTAAAATCGGTTTTAAATCGAAGAAATTATCGCGTAACATACGTAAAAAAAGTTTAAAAGAGAACCGTTTTCTTTTCTTTTTTTATAGGTTATGGTGACAAACGAGCACACAGCCCACCTGATGGTATGTGGATGCTTTAGCCCATAGACATCTACATCTATCCTCGATTACGAAAAAATGCAGATGCGTCGTCACTGGTGAGGACTAGGATAGAATGCCTCGTTTCCAGTAAAAAGGGTCTCCTGTTCTCTATACTCATCATACGAAACACAGCAGCATTAAGCTGGTATTCTGTGAGCACGTGGTCCTTCCCCGGTCTTGCTGACCCATTCGTGCTACAACTATACTACTAATATAACTGCAGCATGGCTCTGCTACGAAAAGAAGTTCTTGCAGTCGGCTTAAAATAGAAGTAATACGCGGTGGACACCAAAGCATGAATATTTTAAAATAATTATTAACTGAAACTGAAAGGTCTTTTCAACAAATTAAAAGTTTTATTGTAAACTTCCAAGCGCTATTCATGTAGAAATAATGAGGCTAACAACACAGTTAATTTCTTCTTTACAATGAAATGAAAATAGACAGGTAATATAAACGCTTCATCTATTAATAAAGCTATACCATGTAAATGTGAAAACCTTGCGTAGTTGAAAATTAGTAATCCTAGTACTCTTACTAATTTGACATGCCTTGCGTCTTTGATGTAGGTTCCATTCTGCTGCATGTATTCTGAAACCGAATTTATTGTACAGTTTCAAACAAAATTTTAAACGACTGATAAATAATTCAATGAAATAGATCACATTTACACAGGCTTTCAAAGATCTTTTAATAGATTTGTTTAATTTTTTGGTTATTGTTGTCGAAATTTAGTAAAGAAATTTTATAAATTTTAAATTTCTTCCAGGTTACGTATAATGCTGTGGCTTGCGTACGTAGGCCGCTTTCCAACTAAACATAATCTGGTGACCTATGGTTATAATTGAAATACTAATGCTAGTACTTTATGGCATTCCTTGAGCGAGGCCTATGTTCAACAGCGGACTTGTGATGGACTGTAATGATGATGATAATGATGATGCTATAGAAACAGTTAAACTGTATTTTCCTTTTATACGTAAACATTCTCAGAAAACGAGCACACAGTCCACCTGATGGTAAGTGGTTGCTGTGGTCCAAAGACAATCTACTAATCAAATAATCAAGCCCATAGACATCTACATCTGTCCTCGATTACAAATAAAAATGCAGATGCGTTGTCACCCGTGAGGACTAAGATGGAATGCCTCGTTTCCAGTAAAAAGGGTATCCAGTTCTCTTCACTCACCATACGAAGCACAGTAGCATTAAGCTACTATTTGACGCTGGTATTCTGTGAGAGCGTGTTCCCTCCCCGGTCGAGCCGACCCATTCGTGCTACAACTATACTACTAATATAACTGCAGCATGGCTCTACCATGTAAAAAATAAAGTTAAATACATTTAGCAGAATGCTAGGCTTAGCATATTATGACTTGGGGCTGCGTATATTATGACTGGTCGTATACAGACCTTATATAAGGTTCGCTCATTGTGGAAAGATATTTTACTATGTCGACTCAGCATGCTGTTGAGTCTACCCAGGTAAAAACGCGCGGTGCGAGTTTTTTTTTTTGACATGAAAGTGAGCCTCGTGTCAAGAGTGACACGTAAGTACTTGACGGTCTTTTTCCAGGGGCAGGGGTTCCTAACATCTGGGTAATGTAAACGTTGGCGCAATGGTAGTGAGGCGGCGTCGTTTATGTTCAAAGCGTCCTAACGGCGGCAGTTCCGTTAATAAGGGTTTAAAGTGTCGTGGTGACGGCATACTCGTAACATAATTTTTACCCCATTTCGTCTTGTGGATATAGTAAAAAGATCCCTTTTATAATATTTCATTATATATCTATCTATATCTATATATTATTACTATATGCACAGGACTAGTAATATAGTATAGTGAAACAGGATAGTCAGAAATACCAGTTTTTGTATTTCGCCGAGCTAGTGACATATTACTTGTGCGGTGACATCACTAACACCAGTGCGCTTGCGCTTGGTTGGTTTCGCCGACAGAGATTCTACACTGAACATGAATTTTGACAGCCTTGGCAAGGGACGCAGACACGCCTTACTATAGGAAAAATAAAAAATAAACTTTACTCCAATAGAATTAATGTAGCTAATCGGACTTACTGTAGAGCTCCCTTCGGGGAATTTAAAGGTATGATTAAAATATATTTCCCATCCTCCATCCATGTATTCCACATACAGGGGTATTAGGCTGCCAAAGATTATATCTAGATTAGTAGTTAGCAAAAGATCCAAGAAATTTGCAGTAAAGCCGACTTCGGGCACTTAAGTAGGGTGGTTGATAAGAAATGATTTAATAAGCGTTGGGACCCCTTTCCTGCATAGAAGTCCTACCTAGATGGCTAGATTACCTATTTCTGTCGCTAAATATAGACTGCAGAAGTCACTTACCATCAGATGGACGGTAAGTTTCTTTGATACTATAGTTTTATAAAAGAAAATATGTGAGAGACTATAAAAGAAGGGAATATAAAAGAAATTACAGGAAGGAATATAAAAGATCTTCTGATAAAGAAAATATCAACCTGATGCTAAGAATTAAAATCCCCCAGAAAGAAAAATTTTCCAGTATGATACCATTCTGCAGTTACGTCTGCTTGTTTAAATATCGTAGTAAATATTTGAAGACGCTGCGCGCTGGTTATCTCCTAACCACCGCCGTGTTAGCCTCAACTGTAGACTCATGTCTTCATTTTCAATATCGTCATATATATTATTTGGTGGAGCCACGTGTTTAAGGCTGCCGAAAATCTAGTTCCCCGGTCAAACCTCAAACCTATTACGCGAGATATTAACTAAAGTGGACTGTATTTGCGATTGCTTCTACGCTTACGTAAAGCGACTACTATAGCATGCGGTACAATGCACTCGCTCTTCCCTAAACTAAAACTATTACTTGCCAAATCGATGAAAGGAATCCTGCCTGATGAGGAGAACACAGAATTGGAACGGTTAAAACAATTATTAAATATTAATCAGGCAGTAAATTAAGGAATATTGACTCACCGGGGTTTCTTCTATCCTGTCGATTACTATAGCGACTTCTGGAACACTCCGGAGAGAGGCGGTGCGCGACGATATCTCACACGAGGCGAGGCGGGTTCCTGGAGCTCGACTGCTTCCAGGCCAGAGCGGTTTCCACTAGTGAGGTGTTTCCAAACGAGCGCGCGGGAAGAGGAAGAGAGCGCGTCGGTCGCGCGTGTCTTATATATCCTCGGCTCCGATGATTACGCGATGTTCTAGAATCGTCTTCTTTCCCCTCCCACCCCATCACCCCGATGTGTCGATAGGAGGGTACGAATGATATCGTTTTGGAAAGGAATAATGATTCAGCAAGTTCCTACCGTCATAAATAAAAAAAACGCGAATGGTTTTCCGCGCAACCATCTCCCCCCGCCCTTGAAGGATTTCCTTCAAAAAAAATAACTAAACAACTAGAGCTAAGATCAACTAACAAATAACTAACTAACGCTAAGATTACCTAAATTCAACTACAATTTTAATCTAGAAATCTAATTTAAATTATGGAAGAGGCAAGGGGCACAAACGGACAACAGGACGTAGGTAAGACCCAACCGTGGTCTTAACGCGAGCTATCCTAATTACTCCGTCGGAACCGGGAAAGACCTCCTCGACGATTCCTAACGGCCAGTGGAGAGGCGGCGTATTCTCCTTAGTGAGCACAACTACAGTTCCTACCGCTAAAGGCTCTGTCGCTGTGTTCCATTTTTGCCGAGACTGCAAAGTATGCAAGTATTCCATCCTCCATCGTTTCCAAAACGATTGCACTAACCGATCTAATAATTTGTGGCGTACGGAAATGCTAAGTCTGTTCTCATCCATATCCGCGGCGGGCAGATACCTTAGAGGCGTTAAATTCAAAAAATGAGCTGGAGTTAGAGCCAGCGGTTCCGAGGGGTCACTAGATAACGTCCGACAAAGTGGGCGGCTATTCATTACGCATTCAATTTGAGCGAGCACCGTACTTAGCTCTTCGAAGGACAAAATTTGATCTCCTATTACTCGGTATAAGTGGCTCTTTAGACTTTTAATATTAGTCTCCCAATTGCCCCCAAAATGACTCGCGGCTGGGACGTTCAGAGACCACTCAATGCGGTTCTCGGCTAGAATGTGAGCGAACTCCGAATTATAATACTTGCTAGCTAAGAGCTCATGTAGTTCCGATAGAATACGTTTTGCACCGACGTAATTCGTACCGTTATCCGAATATAATTTACTTACAGGGCCTCTGCGGGATAGAAATCTTTTAAATGCACCCATAAAGCCTGCTGTGCTTAGATCACCCACGAGCTCTATATGCACTGCTCGAGTAGTTAGACATACGAAAATGCAGACGTAAGCCTTTGTGGATCTTATACCACGCCCGCGAGTGAGCGTGACCTTAAACGGACCAGCAAAATCAGACCCGGTGTGCGTGAAGGGCTTTACTGATTGTATCACTCTGCAAGATCTAAGTTCCGCCATTTCCGGAAATGACGGCTTGGGGCGTGCCCGAAAGCAAGCTATACATCTGTGCACCCGATTGCGTATTAAACTACGTGCAGAAAGAATCCAATAATTCTGACGCAAGATCGACATCAATAAATCGGGGCCAGCGTGCGAGTTCAATTTATGATGATAATCGACTAATAAGTTCATGATATGGTCTTTACGCGGTAAAACTATAGGGTGCCGTTGGTCGAAACTCAATTGCGAGTTGGACAAGCGTCCACCTACCCTTACAATCCCATCCTGTAAAAATGGCTTAAGGCGTTGAAAGGCGCGACTACAAGCTCTATTCGATTGTAATCTTGTAATTTCTTCGGAGAAGTGCGCACGTTGAAGTTCACGTAATACTAGCGACTCGGCATAGTTGTAATCGGATGCTAAGATATACGAACGTCGCGGTAAAAGCTTCGCGAATCGACAAACGTAAATTACGCTACGCAATAATTTCGACCAAGAGGACAAGCGGTTCGCCAGAGCAATGATTGGAGAAACCTCGCTCGAAACGTTCGCCACTAGAGCGTGTCTCTTCTCTTCCGGCGGTTGTGACACTGACGAAGGTTCGAAATCGGTTATTGGCCATTGTGAGGGATCCAAGTGAACCCAAGGAGGTCCATGGAACCAAAGCGGGTGGTCCATTATTTGCATCGGGGTGAGTCCCCGGGATAGACAATCGGCAGGGTTTTCCTTACCGGACACGTGATAAAAGTTCCGCGTTTCTAACTCGTCTTGGATCTTGGCCACTCGGTTCGCGACAAACGTATCCCAACGGTGGGGTGAAGAATGAACCCAACATAAGGCGACGGTGGAGTCGGAAAAGGCAAATATCCTTTCTATGTGAACTCTATCCCTACATGCGCCGATAACTGTGGTAATAAGCTTGGTGAGTACTAATATTGCGCAAAGCTCTAAGCGCGCCAGAGAGACAACCTTACGGGGGGAGACTCTCGACTTAGAACTAATGAGGCTAATCGAATTTCTACCATTATTCTGGACATGGAAATATACAACGCCCCCCGTAAGCCTTCTCGCTGGCGTCTGCAAATCCAACGACCGTTATGCTGCTATTTCTATCGACATTTATATGACGCGGTATTTTAATTTCTCTTAGTAAAGGAAGTTCCTCTCTAAAGCGCTGCCACAATCGAACAATGCTGTCAGGCGGCGAGTCATCCCAATCGCATTCAAATAACCAAAGTTGTTTAATCAAAAGCTTAGCGTACAATACCACCGGAGCTACGAAACCCATGACGTCCCATAATCTAGCAACGCATGACAGTATTGTGCGCTTTGTGCATTTCTCTACGGGCGGATTCACCTTAAGGCTAAACACGTCGGACTCTGGTGACCAACACAGACCGAGCACCTTGTGTGTATCGGAATCGTCGAATTCCTTTATCGCCGAAAGACGGTGTGATAGTGGGATTGTATCTAAAACCGTACGCGAATTACTAGTCCACTTCACAAGATCGAATTGACCCGATTTCATGAGCCTTATAACCTCGGCGGTGGTTAGGGTGGCCTCCTCCACGCTATCGACCGAATACACAAAATCATCCATATATAATCCGCTCTCAATTGCCCTCTTAGCTTTAGGATAAGAGGGACCTTCATCGTGAGCGAGCTGTCTCACCGTGCGTAACGCATGAAATGGGCTCGACTTTAAACCAAAACAAACGCGGTTAAATTCAAACACCATTAGAGGTTCCTTTGGGTTGAAACGATATAAAATGCGTTGGAATCTACGGTCGCATTCACGGACCCCTATGCAAAGAAACATTTGGCGAATATCGGCGGATAGTGCTATACTAAACAAACGAAAATTGACTATTATATTAAATAAACTGCCCTGTAAATTTTGCCCACTATAGAGGATATCGTTAAGCGACAGGTGAGTGCTAGTTTTAGCACTAGCGTCGAGCACTACACGTAATTTAGATGTAAGTTTGTCCTCTCTAATGACTCCGTGGTGTGGTATAAAATACGACGGTGTGTCTTCGTAGTTATCTAATTTCGAAGCCACAAGCGATATGTAACCTTCTCTTATATATTCGTTAATGACGCCGTCGTAAGCTTCCTTTAACTGGGGCGAAGCGAGCATCCTACGCTCCAAGCTGTAGAAACGCTTTTCTGCCATTTGACGCGAATCGCCGAGAGATAAAACATCTCGTTTAAAGGGTAGCGCTACACTATATCTACCGTCGCGATCACGAACGGTCGTGCGGACGTAAATTTCCTCGCATAACCTGTCATCTGAACTAGCTATGGGTGGGACGTTCACCTCCTCCATCTCCCAAAATTTGCGGACTAACGACTCGAGCGGTTCGACAGCCATACCACAATAAGAGGTTGCCGAAATACTATCTAGGATGGGGGCGGAGCCAAGGATCACATAGCCCAATACGGTTTCCAGTGCGTAAGGCGCGGTATGCGAGGAGTTGCCCCTGACCTTATTGTTTAACAAAAGATAAGGGAAAAGCGATGCCCCAATGAGCATGTCTATGTTTCCAGGAACGGCGTAAGTGTCGTCTGCTAGAGTCAAATTTTTAAATTCAATCATTGCCGAGGTGTCAACCGAAACGGTTGGCAACCGTTCAGTGACCCTATCTACTACTAGTGCATTTATATCAAAGTTAACATTACGATCTATCCGAGAATAAAATTTTAAATTTATATATCCCTGTGTCGCTTTACTAGTACCTCCGATGCCTTTAACTACAGGACATGAAAGTGACCTATTTATTACTAAACCTAAGCGCTGACAACATTATCGTGTTATAAAGCTATTTTGGGCTCCGCTGTCCAGCAGTGCACGGACGCTTTGTTCGTTTCCACGCGAATCCCTAACCAAAATACGCGCCGTACCCAGTAACACGGTTGAAGGAGGTTGTGCTCCCATATTTGCCAATGAGCACAGAGCGACATCACCAGGTCGACCGCTAGAATCGTTGACCTTAGTAGGGGTGAATTCCTTATCCGCCTTACTTGACGCCGCTATGTTGCTATTTTCAAAATGTAATAGCGTGTGATATTTCCTGGCGCACTTGCTACATACGGAACTCGAATTGCATTTTGCAACTAAATGCTTATCGCTTAAGCAGTTCAAACATAGGTTGTTTGTCTTTACTAACTTATAACGTTCGCTTGGTGAATATTTACGAAAAGTCGCACAATTATATAAATTACCGTGTTTATCTTTACATACTATACAAGTATGCTGGAGTGATGTCGGCGTAGCGGTTACGTAAGTTAACGACCCTGCTATTTTAGATGGTTGAGTCTGTCTACGGTCGACGCACCTTTTAATCTCCTGTTTAACGTTCGGAGAGCGCTGCATCACCTTTATTTGATCTCGCACGAACGATGCTAATGAATGAAAGGAAGGCATCTCCGAGCTACGATGCTCCATTTCAAACGCACGCACGGTGTCGGAGTCTAATTTCTTTAATGCTATATGGAGAAACACCACGTCCATAAGGTCATTAAACTTCAAATTCTTAAGTGCAGCCACCGATGCCACAAATTTATCTAGAAACTGCTCTAAGCCGTTGATGTTCGCGGATGATATAGGTTTAAGATCGAATATCTGGTTCAAATATTCGGAAGCTAACATTCTCCTATCTTCATATTTAGTTTTAAGCGTTTCAAATATTAATAAGTAATTGTTTGCTGTAGGTGTAAAACCCGAGCAGATCGACTGTGCTCTGCCACTAAGTTTACTAATTAAGTAATATAATTTTTCAGCGTCCGATAACGATGGGTTGTTGTGTATATTGTTTTGAAAACTACTGAAGAAGAAGGGCCACGTCTTAATATCACCATTGAATACCGGAATATCTATTGGCGGTAACCTAATTGAGTCACGAGGGCGTACCTGTATTTCCGGCTTTGCTTCGCTTTGAGATTGTAGGAGTTTTGCAGTTCTTTTTACGCGACACAACATATCTTCGAATGCCAGCAGCGGTTGGTAGTTCACTATGTATTTCGGGTCGATTTGTAATTCCAAATGATTAATTTGGTCTAATATTCTTTCGTAATCTATCCGCAAAGTATCTATCGTTTCGATTTCATTCAAAAAGGCTTCCCGCACTGCCTCTATATTAATGTTCTTTATATAATCACTTATATTCTGCACACGCGAAAAGAGTATGTCCCTCTTGGCATAAAGCGTTTTAATTTTGATTTCACTTCCACTAACTGCCATTTTAAATTATTATAATAAAGTTATATTAATCACAATTAATCTCACACGCATGAACGACGTAGGATGAACACTCGGCGTGCCGTATTACGTAATTAGATCGAACACCCGTTGCGGTCGAGTCTACGCGTCGTTTGCTAAACCTAATAATTTTATCAAAATTGTGGGGTAAGCGTATCAAACGGTTGCTATCACACCGTTTCAATTATTTAATAAGCTTTAAATTTAACCAAATACGAGCGCTATTAAATGAATAATTCTGTTTGCGAGTACCAAATCAAAATTTTAATTTAAACGAACACTATTTAAGTCTATTCCATAAATTAGAGTGCGTTATCTAAACAATTAATTTAATAATTCTACCAGAAAATGGTTGGATAACCACTAAACACCAATCCAGATCCTGCCGAAGTGACCATAAAATGGTGGAGCCACGTGTTTAAGGCTGCCGAAAATCTAGTTCCCCGGTCAAACCTCAAACCTATTACGCGAGATATTAACTAAAGTGGACTGTATTTGCGATTGCTTCTACGCTTACGTAAAGCGACTACTATAGCATGCGGTACAATGCACTCGCTCTTCCCTAAACTAAAACTATTACTTGCCAAATCGATGAAAGGAATCCTGCCTGATGAGGAGAACACAGAATTGGAACGGTTAAAACAATTATTAAATATTAATCAGGCAGTAAATTAAGGAATATTGACTCACCGGGGTTTCTTCTATCCTGTCGATCACTATAGCGACTTCTGGAACACTCCGGAGAGAGGCGGTGCGCGACGATATCTCACACGAGGCGAGGCGGGTTCCTGGAGCTCGACTGCTTCCAGGCCAAAGCGGTTTCCACTAGTGAGGTGTTTCCAAACGAGCGCGCGGGAAGAGGAAGAGCGCGCGTCGGTCGCGCGTGTCTTATATATCCTCGGCTCCGATGATTACGCGATGTTCTAGAATCGTCTTCTTTCCCCTCCCACCCCATCACCCCGATGTGTCGATAGGAGGGTACGAATGATATCGTTTTGGAAAGGAATAATGATTCAGCAAGTTCCTACCGTCATAAATAAAAAAAACGCGAATGGTTTTCCGCGCAACCATTATTCATATTTTATTTATAGGTTTATTTTATATATCTATATGTATTCAAAATATGTATATATTTATGTATCTATGTATTTGTATGTAAATATAATATATTGTCTGTATTATATTTATAGTATATAATTTTATTTATTTATATATATATATATATATATATATATATATATATATATATATATATATATATATATATATATATATATATATTAGTTTAATTTTACGTTTATCAGTAGTTTTTTCCTTGATTTACTCTATTGTACATTCCCACACGTCCCGGGTTCACTGTGAGAGAATGCCTAATGGCATTAAGACCGCTCTTTGTAATCCTTTTATTAGGTGCAATAAAGTATAAATAAATAAAATAAATATACAATATTATATATTCCTGTATGAACAAATATACTTCTACTGCTGGAAATATATTCCTTCCAATCAATAATTAGCCCCGTATTTTTCTTACCACATCTAACAGACACTTTCTTGTGTAGCTCATCTTACATAATCGTCAGAGTATGTCCTTCACCAATTTAACTAAGTAAAGTTTCTATTCTCTAGGTAAGTTAAGTCAAACGTTCATTAATTCTGCGACAGATGTAAGCAGCTTAAAATGGCTACCCTATGTAAAATAAAAAGACAAAAATAAAAAATAAGAACACAACACAAATTTTCCCTCTATTTTAGTGTTTTTATTTAAAACGTATGCATAAATTGATAACGTCGTACGGAAATCACATGAAACTCGATACGATGTCACGATTATGCACACATTCTAATACATCGAGAATTAATCACCGGATTAGATTCATAAATACTTTAAACCTCCACTTGTGCCAGTTACGGCAACCAACAATAAAACGTTGTCCTAGATGCCTACAAGTTTTATGACCTAACTCTGCATGAACTAAGCAATAATACAGCTTTTAATACTAACATATTAGTTTATTTATTTCTGCACTATCGACAATTTACGACAGTCAAACAGTTACGGCTGACGTAAGGAAATATTTTATTTCCATTTATCCATTGTAATGTCATTGTAAAAGGCAATGCTCTGATTAAATTGTGACACAGAATTGTTCTAATTACGAACAAAATTTCAATTAACAATAAACCAGTTAATATCGAGCCATTTAAGTTATCACTGTCATATTCTCAACATATACACGTTGACTGCAAACTGTTTCGCAAGATCGAGTTAAAATAATAATCAAATATCATATTTTCTTAACAATTTCACTGTTCACTTAACAACTTGCTAAAGAATTTTGAATAATTAATTTAATATAATAATTTAATATATAAAATAATCGCTTTATTTCCTTGACACATATATATCATATATTTGTGGCATTACTTGGGCATTATATGTTCAGCAGTGGACTTGTGAAGGGCTGTAATGATGATGATGATGACATATATCACAGACTATGAATGAAGTCACAAAAAATCACAGCCACTGACCATTGTATATACTGGTGCATTACAGCTCATTCAGCCACTCTGTCATAAATTTTTATGTTGGCAACATTTTAAAATTCTTTGGCGATAATCTCTACTCTGTTCGAGTGTTCAACCACAGACTATTATGTGTTTGACAGTTGAAATTGACTGTATGAACGTAACCAATGAATGTGTTATTTTATTAATATAATGTAATTAACTATGCCAAATATCACATTCCTTTGGACGTGTAATATGCCTACACTACAATAAAATCGGTACGAAATTTTCTCATCACGTATTAATATATTCGCTTTTTTTTAAAGAAACTAACGTAACCCCCCCCCACACACACTTGGATTTTCACTTGTATCGTGGAGGCAGTTTACAAACATAAATTGCACAAAGACAAACATCCAAACCCGGAACCGGATTATTTGTAGGCCATACAAATACTTGTTCCATGTGGGATTCGAATCCGCGGTCCCCAGTGCAGCAACTCCTTGCTAAGCCACTGCACCATGGAGCCGTAAAAATATAGATAGATTCTCGAAATATAATATATAACCTACATACCTTGTTTCATATATAAGACATAGACAAGTAGTTCAAACCGATTTGTAATACATTCTTTTATTATCCAGAAGCTGTCAAATGCGTGGGTTATGTCATAATTCTACGAATATTCGTTGATAATGCGACGCATTCCGTTATCCTCAAAATCTCGTAACCAATTTACATATGGCAATAGGAAATTACGTTGTGGTACCAATACTAATGGGTTTACTCGATCGGGGATGGTTCCTCCCTTGCATAAAATGCAGTAATCGGTTGCTGTCGCTGCAGTATAATATTGTATGAGCGATGACACAACAGAACAGAGAACCCAGTCCTCAGAAAACAGTAGATCTGTATTTTGATTGGACTTTCATTCAACAATAGAAGCACAAGTATAGGGCCATAGCATCCACTTATCAACAAGTCGATCGTGTACTCGTTTGAGACATTCTTTAAAAAAAAGGAACATTGATTTATATTTTTGGCCCATGTTGGTCTGGGAATTATAGGTTCCGTGTTTATGTGGAATTAAAAAAAAGAATACACCAACTGTTTAACATGCCTAGCATGTCACTCACCTTTTATTTGCCGATGGTATAGTCCTTACGGCTGAATCGCTGGAGGACCTAAGCACTATGATCAATGACCTCAGTAGTGTCTCCTAACGGATAGGTTTCAAAATGAACATCATCAAAATTTTATATGCACACATTTTCGAACCGAAATTGATAAGAACAAAGACGAACTTCATGAAACTTAAAATCAATTAGCAGGAAATAAACCAAAAGCCTACATAAGTTATTTTACTGGACACAAGCCTACTTCTGTTTACTAGAAAAGTTCTAGGATTGGGAATAGGGTCTATCTTGCTGCTCCAATACGCATTGCCGAATTTTATAGTATGTCCTTGGAATATTTTAATCTCAGATATGCAGGTTTAAGCACGTATTTATACTTTTCATTACCACCGAGCACTTTATCGTTGTCTAGCGAACATTAACCATTAACCTGGTCGACCGCGTACGATTAAATTTAAAACAATTTCTACATACCATATTATGTTAATGCAAAGGCTGAGAATAATACACCAGAAGTTACATTATAAGCACAAAAGCCTAATACCAACTTACGAAACTGATACACCAGCGGTGCACCTTAAGATTTGAATATGTAAAAATGGCGGTGGTCGACACAACATTCCCTCAGCATAGTCTAACACGACAGTCGGCCATAATTCGTGTCTCTAATGGAGTCTGCAACACGCACTGGCCACACATCAACTTGAGACAGGCAAACAGACAGATGAAGTAAGACTTTATTGCGAACAATTCATTTTAAACTGTATTGAGAAAATCGTATAATTGGATATCGTTTGGTGCAGGTTTGTTGACCGCTGTAAGGGAGTGTTCACAATGTTTTAAAGCTCGTATTACTTAGAGGAATAAAACACTCCTTATATTTATTTATTTCACGCAGGTCATAAATAGACAGAAATTGACTATCTTAGTACATTGTTGTGCCATGTATCATAATAAAAAAACTATGCTCGTATTATGAAGCACGAGACTTGACTGCAAGATTATATATTTTAGGGGCTGATGTAAACAAAATGGTTGTTATATATCGGAAGTAACAACAACGTTACGCAATAGTGCTATGGTTTATTTTTTACACAACATGTGTTTTAAATAATTTAATTATTTAAAAAAAACGTTACCAAAGCACTAGGATGTTTTCTTTATTTGTGAAATTTTTCTCATGAATACTTGAACTCTTAACCATTACGAATATATAAAGTGAACTAAGGTAGCTTTAACACTTAACGGATCAGGTAATATTGCTTAATATTCTTATGTGGGTTTTTACCGTTAACAATATTATATTCTATAAAAGTCCACAGCGGAACATAAGCCTCCCCCATAGATTGCCTCATAGGTAGGAAATTTGCCAAAGTTGTAAAGATTGACAAGCGGGTTGGCAAACCGCAGTTTTTTAAAATTAAGTAAAGACTGCTGCCTATCTCCTGATTTGGATTCCTCTGTACTGGGTTTTTAATCCAATGCAAATCATCAAATCACTTACTAGGAAAGTTCAAAAACCTAATCATAATAATTTAAAACGGTATATCATACGACATACAAATTTTAGAGTTTAGAAAAAACTATTACTGTATATCATCCACCTTCTGTTTTTTAAAGATTCCATTTCGTATTCCTAAATATTTATAAACAAGCTATAATTGCAGTGATCTGTTTTATATCGACGATAGTAGGCTCTGTGAAGTAAATTTGTGTATAGTCACGTGTTTTAAATGTAAGTTTGTTAAAGAACATTAAAAAATAGACATATGCGCGTTGTCCGTTATTTTGTTCAGCGTGTGTCTGCATCACATTTTAGCCGTCGCCCGCGTCGCCATAATTCTGTGTCGGAATGAAGCTACAAATCTGGGCCTTGTTGGAAATATCGGTTGCGTTATCGATAGTATGCATCGCCGTCTAACTGTAGAATTCACTATTTTGCATACAACCTGTTACACTGCCATTACAAAGAAGTAAATATATTAACTTTTGACCACTCGGTATATATACTAAAATATATAATAATATATTACATAAAGCCGTGCCGTGATAGCTCAGGAGCTAAGCGATCGCTGTAAATTTCACAGTACGCGAGCAACCTGGGTTCGATCCCCACCAGCCACCAAAGAAATTATTAATTACAATTTTAAGTGCTATTTTACTACGAGCTTAGCGGTGAAGGAAAAAAACGTGAGTAAAACATGTCTAAAAAATAAGATAATAAAAATAAAATTTCGAAGACATGTGAAGTTTGGCCAACATGTACTTTGGCAGCGCGGCGGACATTGCCCTAAAACCCTCTTATGCTGCCGAAATGCATATATATATATATATATATATATATATATATATATATATATATATATATATATATATATATATATATATATATATATACTAGATAAGCTACAAAAAATTTGCACTACCTTGTATCCGCACATGCGCAGGATACAGTAAGAGTCGCGCATGCGCAGTTGATATTAACGCGCGAAAATTGTCATAATAAAAATTGAAGTAATATGTACTTACGTACTAGAACAGCTATGTCAAACAAAAAATGTGCGCTACTCTGTGTTCGCGCTATTGGTTTTTTATCATAGAATAAACATAGGTAGAATATAAATATTCTTTGAGCTTGATCAGGAGTTTGATGGGGCTCTCACCAATTTTCCTAAAAAATATTATACAATGCCCCTATGTGTAGTCATTTGGATTATGGGTGTTTTGTTTTAGAACCATGTAATAAGACTTCCTTAAATATCGTAGACAAAATTCTAGTAAGATATATATACATATATATATATATATATATATATATATATATATATATATATATAAACAGCAAATACATGCTAATTACAGCAGTTACTAGACTGTATAGTGAACAGCGTTAATAACTCATGAATGGGACAATGTGTAACATAGATATAATAATGAAGTTAATATTTCTATGATGTGTACCCTTTTGCAACAAAATCTTTCAAAGTTTTTTCGAATAGAATAAGAATGATAAACGAGCACACAGTTCATCTGATGGTAAGTGGATGAGCTGTGGTTTTTAGTTATCCTCGATTAAGTGTCAAAAAACAAATGCGTTGCCACCCGTGTGGACTAAGATAGAATGCCTCATTTACAATTAAAAAGGGTCTTCGGTTCCCCAAACTCACCATACGAAACATAGCAGAACTACGATGCTCTTTTACGCTGGTATTTTCTGAGAACGTGATCCTTCCTCTATAGTGCCGACCCATTCCTTCTACAACCATAATATAGTTATAGCGTTGCTCTACCACGTTTAGTGTGTCTATCCCAATTTTGAATTTTTATTTAAAATTTGAATTTTTTATAAAATAAAAACGATGGTTGATAGTAACTCCCGGCAATGAAGTGATTATCGTCAAGCTGTTTCTTAATATTGTTAAAGAAGTGGTAAAAGAAAATATGAGTTCAATTTACTTATAGTTTATATTGAATAAAAATTATTGTACTTTAACCAATAATTAAATAGTAATTAAGAGTAATCGGATGCTGTTGCCTATTCAACCAGGAAAGAATCACGCTCGCACAGAATATCTACGTTAAATCACAGGACGTTGCTACTGTCGTATGGAGAATAATGAGAACGGGAAATATTTTACTAGTAATGAGACATTCTATCTTCTATATTATACCATTTGATACTTTTTATAAGATTGAAGAAGGTGTCTACGACCCGCAACATCCACTCATCGAATGAACTATATTCTTGTTTATATCTTTACTTGCATAAAAAAAATCACCTTTATGCCCACAAATACGGCTTGAGATGCATACCCACATCTACTGTTGAAACTGTAAGTTACCCGTAAATAAATATCGATAAGACTGATAAACAAGCATATTCACCTCCACCTGATGGTAAGTGGATGCTGCTGTGTTTCGTATGGTGAATTATGAGAACGGGAGACTCATTTTACTGGTAATGTGATTGTGATCCGCAGCATTCAGCCGTCAAATAAACTATATGCTTATTTCACCCTTACTGATATAAACAAATCACATCAACCCTTGTACCAACAAATACGGCTTTTTGAGATTCGTAACCACATCTGCGTTTAAAGTACAGCTTATACCGTAACATACCCGTAAATAAATATCGTTATAGTAATCAGGAAATATTTGCCAAACATGAAAACTTTTGAACAAATAACCACTGAAATCTTAACACTGCATACTAGCGGAAATTCCGCCAATTTACAAAATCGTCGCAAATATTCCTAAATAGAGCATTTAACTAGTTTGCTTACACCTCATGCGGGTGTGTGGCAAGTAATTGCGTATTAGGAACTCCGTCGTCATTAAAATAGCCTTTATTGTGGTTAGGGTAATTGGCAGGAGCATCTGTTGCCAAATCAGTCCTTATAACCGAACCCCATAACGAAACGAATATATACTTAAAAAACGTATACGTAATTCAATACCTTCTTCTTTCTTATCCCGTAAGATCCCACATATGGATATAGGCCTCTCTCGTGCAGGAGAACTTTTGCTTTTACACACTTTGATTCGCGATCTGTTCTATTTTTTACTGGTATACTATAAGGTTGATACCCTACCTCCTATATAAAGGGGCTTTGTGTTTGTCAGATGAATTAGACCTAAGTTCAGTTCAAATCCAATCACAGTCCGGGTCAGATCATCCAAGCCTTGATCAAAATTCTCCCTAATAACTTTATTCTTATAGTAAATTTAAATTTATTTATTTAATTAAAGTTGTAATTAAAATGTGATTTAAAGGGCTGTCGAAAAGTGCTGTAATAGATCGCAGTTTCAGACGTCACGCACCGTAGGCGCCACTACCCATAAGCGATAGCGATAGATAATCGATAAGCTTTTAAAATATCATAGTTATGTCAGCAACTCGAGTACAACTCTCACAAACGCCAACTTAATTAATTTAAGTGCTTCACTATACGCGAAAAAGTATTGAAAATCATCGTTGTCACTCCATGGAAGGAATTCTATCTCCAGTAGTGAAATGACTAACATATTTCATTATGTGAAATGTACTAGCAAGTCGGATATTACCTTAATTCACCACACTGCAAGATACAATTGGTGTAAAAAGTTGGCGAATTTGATTAAAAACGCATCTTCATATTTCACTGTATCATATACAAGAAATGTTTGAAGTTAGCCGCAGGTGTCTACCGAATTCAGCAGCTTCTTATCATTAATTATACTGTGAGTTTGTTTGCCACTTCAGTTTAAAAAAAAAACTCTTTTTTAAATACTTAATGTCAATCAATACATCTTGATAATGATATTAACATGTATGAACATCACCAGCAGTCACTGTATTTTTATATGTTCACATTTCTATAACGTCTTTGTGTATTTTTCATATTGGTGCTTTATTCTTGGGGATATAACAAATACATCAGGCACTAGTATCTCAGAAATTGATGTTTTACTCTGGTACTTCCTTAGAACATAGAATCAAGGTTAACTATTGTAAAGATCGAATAAGTGGATTTGTTCATTCAAAAATATTTGATATTGATTGAAATTGTACTGGATCATTCACTTTATTCCATTAGCTAACAACAGAAACTTGATGGAAACATAAAAAAACAATGGTCACAATTCCTACACGTTTTTAAATCATCAATTGCACTGGAATTTTAAGACCAGTATAACTCAGACATTTTTCTATTTTAAAGATGTTTTGTAAGAGTTTTTTGGAGGCCTCATTTGCCTCAAATTCAATTCTTTTTTTTTAGGGGCATATATAAAAGTTAAATTAAACATAAAATTGTTATTATATGTTTTAGTGTTACTTTATAATTTCAGGCCGTTTTCACTATAGAACCTGCACCATTCACATAAACTGCCACAGATAAAAACTTGAAGTGACCGCTTCTAAACATCGCACAATCATGGGGCTTGGCTTAAAAAAGATCTGCCGTATTTACGGCGAGAGCTTAGGCTGAGCTAAGCGGTTCTAATAAGCCTATATAAATTTCCATATTCAGAAAGTTAAGACATTCTCACTGAAAACTGTAATCCAATAACTACTGTGCCAAAATACCAGTATTTGGCCGCTATATGCCCACGAATAACTATTGAACATTCAGCGTCAGTTTACACTTAATTAAGGAATTAGCACGAGGCGCGGCGAGGGAGATACAAGATACCGACGTGTTGCCGCGAGCTGTTAACGTGTTACTGTATTTCGTAACAAACAGATTCGATCACAATATTGTAGTGTAACCCGCGGTTTACTTCCTTGGTTTTAATTAGTCATCATATAGGAATTTCTGGGTAAGGTGGAGAAACACATAAGTTGTTTAATAAATTTTGATGAGACTTATGGATAATGTTGCTGTTCATTTTAATGATAAATGATTTGCCAAATGTAGTCAATTTTAGTACTCCATTATTGTTTGCCGATGATCTAAAATTAGTTTTAGAAATTAGAGATAAATCTGATGCTGTTTTTTTACAGCATGATATCGATAAAGTTTTAAGATGGAGCATTGATAATAAACTTTTCTTTAAGTCTGATGCTGTTTTTTTACAGCTTGATATTGATAAATTTTTAAGATGGAGCATTGATAATAAACTTTTCTTTAGTGTCTCTAAATGCTCAGTACTGTCCTTTAGCCGCTCGCGCGCTCCAATCCATCACCAATACGTGATGGATGGGAAACTGCTTCATAGAGTTAAGGAGGTTAAAGATCGCGGTGTACGTTTCACTGCAGGCTTAACTTTCGGATTACATGTAGGTAATGTTTGTATAAAGGCATGCCGTAACCTCGGATTGATAATGCGTCTCGCAAATAATTTCACGTCAGGGCTCTCAGAGCGCTATATGATGCACACGTCAGGGCCATAGAGTGTAACGCCGTCATTTGGGCTCCTCATGAAGTCAAATAAAAAAAACAAATTTATGTTAGAGCGGATCCAAAATTAATTTATTAGATGCATGTACTTGAAACTATTTGGAATATACCCGGGCTATCCCTTGTTGTATCCTACACCAACAAGAAGTAAAAATATCTCTCGATGATGAGGGTAGAATACACCCAAGATGCTGGATAGTGTACTCAATGCAGCGCGGGGCGTCAGCGGCGGCTGCCATTACTGGCGGTGCCGGCGCGGGCGCGCGCGCGCTGCGTGTGATCAACGCCATATCTGAGCAAACTGATTTGTTTTCATGTTCGCTGAGTGAGCTCAGTAGAGTGGCATATGGTATTGTATCGTTGGCTACACTGTCGAATTAGGGTGCTCATCCTGTAATGACTGTGTATGTTGTATGTATATAATATAAAAAAAATAAAAATAATTTAATGGATTCGACATTTTAACAGTGTTTATTGCCAGTGATGACTTATGGATCTGTGACGTGTTCCTTTACTGCTTGCTGTATGAGGAAGCTTTAAGTCACACAGTGAGCTACGGAGAGGGCTAAGCTCGGGGTATCTCTGGGTGGTAGACTTAAAAACGAGGATATCAGCAGTAAAACCAAACTAACCGACATAGTCCAACGGATAAAGAAGCCGAAGTGGTAATAAGCCGGCCTTATAGCTCGAAGAACCGACAATCGATGGGGAAGAATGGTTCACGAGTGGCAACTTCCCGCTAGATGTCAACGTGACGACCTGGTAAGACTTGCAGGAAATCGGTGGATGCAGGTGGCTCCGATCCGAGTTTTGCGGCATTCCTTGGGGGAGGCTTATGTTCAGCAGTGGAAGTTCACTGCAGAAAATAGGAACTCATGCTCACTCACACATGTTCACGACCAAAAAATTACCCAAAAATCCTATCTAATGAACCGCTTCGAATTGAAGATGATTTATGAGGTTACTGTCATTAAAATATCCAAATTTCAATAGAGTCGATGTCTTGGTGCTACCATCTGCTAGAGATATTCACTACCACTGCAAGACTTTAAGGTACTGTTAGCTCGTTTTGTGCTCGTCAGACCAACCAAAAATTAATAGAAAGTCAAGTTAAACGAAATCAAATCCCTAAAATTGTTTCATTTAACGCGTAGTATTCGCGTAAATAACTATAAGAAATTATTTAACCTGAGCTGTTTTTCATTGTTAGATATTATTTTTTCATTAAAAATAAATTTATTTAGTTGACACAATATTCCGCCTTTGGCGATAACAGATTACTTGCTTCTTAACTTTGGCAGAAGGATAATTAAAAAAAAACTAAATTGATAGTTTGTGTTTCTTTAAGCTTTTTTTATTGAAAAAATAGTGACTAACGAGCACACAGTCCACCTGATGGTAAGAAGATGCTGTGGCCGGAGACATCCACATTTATTCTCGATTAAGAATCAAAATGCAGATGCGTTGTCACCCGTGAGGACTAAGATGGAATTACTCGTTTCCAGTAAAAAGAGTCTCCGATTCTATTCACTCATCATACGAAACACCGCAGCATTCCGTTGCTACTTTACGTTGGTATTCTGTGAGCGCGTGGTCCTTCCCCGGTCGAGCCGACTCATTCGTGCCACAACCATGTTATAGCTCCAGTGTGACTCTACCACGTAAGTCAGGTGAGAACGGTGTTCTTTAATTATAAGGCAATAAAGAAAAACATTAAATTTTATATCAAGTTCGAATCCAACAATGTGATTTTATATCAAAATTTCAATATTTTTTTTATAGGATAGGGCGACAAACGAACACACTGTCCACCTGATGGTAAGTGGTTGCTGCGGCCCATAGACATCTACATCTATCCTCGATAACCCATTACATGTCGCCGGTTCTCTACACTCACCATACTGAACACAGCAGCATTGAGCTGGTATTTTACGCTGGTATTCTGCGAGAGCGTGGTCCTTCCCCGGTCGACTATACTACTAACTAAATATACTACTAACTACTAATATGACTGCAGCATGGCTCTACCACGTATATGTGAATGTGAATGTGATTGCTGCCAACTCAAACTATAGGAAACATTTTTTGATTTATAAGCCGATGCTGATCTGTTATCTCACCAACCAGTAAGTGGTATAGTTGAAGATGGTGGAGCTTTACTTATCTTAACAAAAGCCATGTCACTCCTGGTCATAAAAATACTCGCGTAATCGGAAGAGGAGATGATTATTAGCAAATTATTCCAGTAATTTACACATAACGAAAAACAAAGCGAACTGTTTTCAACATGCAGCACGAATGCTCAGTATGTCAACAACCAAAGGGTATATTTTATCAGTATGAAAGTACAATCATTTATGTGGTAGAAATAATATTTATTTTTTGCGCTATCGTACATAAACATGACAATTTATATTACATTAAAAAGTTTATCTCTTATCAAATCAACTTCCATCCATAATATCGACGACGTCTTACGAATTTTCACGTGTCCTGACGCGAGTTTTACCCATTACAAAAAAGTGTACAACGCCGCTAAAGAAGTTTTCACTTTAAAAATTGCCTATATACAAAGACGCATATTATTCGCTTTAGATCCTAAACCATCACTTGCGGCTAAGTTGGTATAGTTTGCACAGTCGCTGTGGTTTATTTATTAAAAAGTTCTTTTTTTATTATTACTATAATTTTATTGTTACTAACATATAATATACGAAAATATAAATTTATAGTTAAACTTATATTAGATCTAAAATAACGTTTGATTTACGTTATTTTCTATACGTAATGGTTGGTTTTATATCGTTTTCTTCGGAAAACAATAAATAACATCGTGTATGTGCCATTATACTATATAATAAGGCCGTAACCACATCGACTGCAACGTGAACAATCATTTATTACGAAACGCAGTCCTAAGAGAAATTGTTCCGCGTAACTGTAATACAAGATAATATAATAACAGTACCCGCACATAGGAACACTAATGCTAGAAGGCGTATGTCCGATCCAACATATCGTTGCCGGCAGTATCTTGGCGGGTGACAGAAACCGAGCCCCCGTTCACCTGTAAATAACAAATCGACATGCGTAAATAAATAAGAATGTATAACAGCATCCATTACTTCGTTTGCAAATGGTATTAATACATTAAACAGCGTTAGAGGAGAAATGTAATGATTAAAATGGTTACTGTGGTAATAATTCTGAGTGCATAGTAAAAGTTTTGCAAGGTGCGTAGGCCGGCGTAACGGCTATGGTAGTAGCAGCTAAATCAAGCATTGTCTGATTGGGTGTAGCCAGCCGCATTCTCTATGAAGGACTTATGAAAATAGAGAATCGTTTGTTTAATTTAATTCCCATTCGTATTCTCTTAAAGACTATTTAATTTGTGAAATTCCTGATTATCAAGAAATTCTAAGCACTGACAATGAAACCCATCAATGTTACTAGTGTAATGTACATTTTGTCGTGATGAATTATTTTTTTTTAATTGTATTTCAACCGAAATTCATTCACACGTCAACAATTACACTATAAAACTTGTTTCCTAGTTTTTTCCTTCATAATTTTTAATGGTTTTTAACTAGAGTTGTGCCGATTAGCCGCCAACTAATCGGCCTATTTGTAGTCACCGATTAGTCGGCGATTAATCGGCTAAAACGGCCGATTAATCGGCTTTTTATTTTATTAATTTCAGCAAAGGTTTTTCGTGATTTTCTGCGTGGTAACTGCGGCTACATTGATATGAGTAATGCTTTAAATTTAAGAAAAGTTTAGTTTGCCTCCCATGCGTAAACTCACGTCGGATTTATATTTAGGTAAATCAAATAAATAATAAAATAATTAGGTTCATACATAACTTTTATTGAAAAAGAATCTGAGGTAGCTACTTAAAACTAAACAAAAACCTAAGTACTTACTATTTTAAATCTACTTTTTAACTTTTTTTAATCGTAATGCAGAGTAATGACACAAGAAAATAAAATATTAATAATATCATTCTTAATAAACTTAAAAAAAATTTAAGTCTCCTTAAGTTAAAACTAAATTGTTATTGTTTTTGTACTAAAAATTAAATCAAATTGTTATTTTTCTGTACTTAAAATTACAATAAATTATTTTTTTTCCTGTAATGTTATGAAATAAAGAATCTATAATCATCTAATAATTCGTGAAAAAGAAATACCCAATTTATTTTAAAAAGTATTGAATTTATTACAAAGAAAATATTTAATTTATTTGTTATTTTTAACCAGTGGCAAATTGTGATGCAAAAAGGCCAAAATCTCAGCCTTTTCTGGTTGAAGTCGATTTCTTTTTGTTTCGTAGAAACTAGATATTCCCTGCCTTAAGTCTCTCACTATACACAGAGCCGGCGGTGCAGCAAAGGAAAACTTTGGCTAAACGGGACATTTCTGGACATCTGGAAGAATTTTTGTTCCACCATTTGAATTTATCATTGGATAGAGATCAGCTGGGCCGATTAATCGGCCATTTCTTAACCGATTAATCGGTGAATCGGCCAATCGTCCAAAGTACTAATCGGCCCAACTCTACTTTTAACCGAGTTCAAAAAAGAGGAAGTACTCGTATATTCGGAGCGTTTGTTTTGTGTTAACTGATAATTCTTTTTTTAGCAAATATGTTATACTTTACTGAGCGTAAAAAAATAGGGGACGTAGTTTTTAATCCAACTACTTATTTAGACGACACTCTAGTTCTTAATTTGAACTTGTCATATTTCTAAATCCGTCTAAAAGAAAAAAAAATAGTAATAAGGGTGTCATTTTTTTAATATCCTATATCTCTGCACCGACTTTAGAAGAATTATTTTATTCGTTTTAGTTTTTGAAGATGGTTCTCACTTTTCAGTGTAATTTTTTTCTTACAATTTAAAAATAGATATTTGATGATTTTTTTTGAACTTTGGTTGTTCTATTTTTGCGTTTCAAAGATCCATTAAATTCTTTAGTATTCTTAAACTAAGACAAAGAAAACTAATGAAATTCACAAAATAAACCTTATGTAATTATACATTATTCTACTACTTAAAGATCTAAATATAAATAATATAAGATTCTTGAAATCTTTTGAACTGATTAAAAATCCTTCGTTGAAGAATCTCAAATTTGTACCATATCAAGCTATAATAAAAATATAAAGGGCAGAATATAGGTAAGCACGCACTAAAATCGCAGAAGAAAACACGCTTATTTATTACACGGACACATGTATTAGTTAATCTTAACATGAATAAGTTTCATTATAAGATGCCACTTCCAGTTCAAATATGTGTTAAATACATTTATTATTCAGAAAATCTGCATATTATCTAATGTCAATTCCGTATGTTCTTAGGGCTATCCTTCGTACATCAGAGAGAGCGCGGGATCGCGTGTCGCTGGAGCACGGTTACCCGCTGTTACATATCGGCCGTAACTCGCCGTCTACTATACAGCCACGTAAGTGACGCGCAATTAAGCTCTATAGTAGGTACACATGATCTCCTGGTATTCTCAAGTAATTGTTAGACCATATTTATGTCAACTTACTTAAGTAATAAATAAACTTCCCAGAATATTTCATGCAATAAATAAAATAGCATAACATTTTAATAAAATTGGTTACTTTAGAAAAAGTGCTAGAATACGTTCTGTTTTCTGTACAATAGTTATAACTGTGTGTGGCATATTACATGTAGTATAATATTACAAATACACTAAATTATCAATATAACAATATTACTAAATTATTAAGATATACTATACACACATAATTGACCTACTGGTCCAGGAAGAGTCCCCTTATAGATCACGATACTTCTTCAAATGTAATCATTACAACCCATAACAAATCCACTGTTCAACCTAAGCCGACTTAAAAGACTACTAAAAACACGATCCTAAGTCACCTGCATACACTGTCATCCAACATGTCTAACCTCATCGTCACTTCATCTAATGCCCTCAACTTTAATTAGTAGTGTAAGACTGACAGTCGTATGCTTGCAACCTGCATATTACTCAGTTGTCAATTTATCGAACTATATGAGTGGTAATTAATGTATGGAGAGAAAACTAAAATTTTCTCTCATCCTCTACATACACTAATTAACAGTTTAATAATACTTTTTGTTGAATTAACATACAGCTCATCTGATGGTAAGTGGATGTTGTGGTCCATATATAATGTTTATTTGTCCATATTTATTCTCGATCTTTGATTCTTAATCGAGAATAAATATAGATCATATTATGATCTATATAGATCATATGATCTATATTTATTCTCGATTAAGAATCAAAAGTTAAGACTTATGTCATGATCCAGCAATAAACCGTTACAAGCTTTTATATTTATTGAAAATAAGGTACTGATGTGCATAATAAATAAACTTAAAATATTAATTTACTGTACAAAATACTTCGCTCTATGCTCAAAGCCTACTCCAGAGCCCAGATTCAGTCTTAAAATACCTTTAAACTTCACTAATAATCTTTGAGGGTTTGAGAACCCAGACACTCTAACTAAACTACTGTAAATTACATCTCACTTTTGATATTGACTACAAAATCTTTATTATAAACAAAAATCATCAGGCAAAATATTCAAAAGTTTATTTCGTTATCTTCAGCTGCAGTGATAGTTTGTTTAACGTTTCATAAATACCCTGCGATGTTGCTGTAAATAATACGATGCTGTTTATACGTGGTGTGGCTACCCCGCAGCCATTTTATGGTTGTAGCACGATTGGATCGTCTGGACCGGGGAAGGACAATGGTATCACAAAATACTTTCGTAAAATAGCAGCTTAATGTTGCTCTGTTTCATATGATGAGTGTAGAGAACCGGAGATTCTTAAACTGGATATGAGGCATTCCATATTAGTCCACAGGGGTGACAAAGCATCTGCATTTTGATTTTTAATCGATGTCTAAGAGCTACAGCATCCACTTATCACCAAGTTGACAAAAATGTACAATAACCAATTCTTCATTATTATAATCTCTCATCAGTTCATCATCTACTAGCATTTCAATGAATACATAAAATGCTTGAGCCAAATGGAATTCAGTCCATAAAACGATATATGGCGTTACGGTCGCAAGAAGCAAGCGCGCATGAGTAATGTTTTAAGAGCTCGCGTGCTGATTTATTTATAGCTATAACTGTAACGTACAGAGACAAATGCATACACTAGTTAGTGATAGTACTTGTTATGGTATAAATATTAAAACATAATGTAGTCAGTAAGACAAGATCTCGAAAACATTATGTTGAAACAGTTGTTTTGTAATAGAGAACTAACGTTTGACAATATTTAATAGGATATGATTTGTTTGAGCGTAATGGCGTCAAGAATCAATGATCATCAATCTTATAGTGGAAATCGACCAGGGATTTTTTTAAATGTATGGTAGTAAGTTTGACACCCGAACAAACAATACACCTGATGGTTAAAATATGCTGGGGCCTGCTATCTTCATCTTCCTCTATTAAGACTCTCAGGTAACTATAAAGAAACGCCTCTTTATCGTTCAAAAATGGTTCTGGATATGTCTCCGGTATGTTTCTATTTTACGCTGATATTCTGCGACCGAAAGCCGTGGTAGTTCAGTGGTTAACGCTCGCTGTAAATATAACAGAACGCGAGTAACCCGGGTTCGATCCCCGCCGGCACCAATGAAATTGTTAATTGCAATTTTAAGTGCTGATTTACCACGTGCTCGGCGGTGAAGGAAAACATCGTGAGGAAACCTGCATGTCTGAGGAATAAGAAAAAAAATATTTCGAAGACATGTGAAGTTCGTCAACACGCATTTGGGCAGCGCGGCGGACACTTCCTTGCCCTAAAACCCTCTCAGAAATGAGGGGAGGCCTGAGCCCAGCAGTGGGACGTATATAGGCTGTCACTTTACTTTACTTTACACTTTATTCTGCAACCAGTCGAGCAGACCGATACGTGCTGCAGCCATAAAACAGCTACAACTTTGCTCTACCACATATCAATAAAATGCCAAGAAACCTTGAACTTCTAACTAATTGCCACATGATCTTGTTATATTCCTTATACTGCCTTCCATCGGACACCGATGGTATATTATGCAGAACCCATAGTCGCACGGCACGGCACTCGAAAACAATGAGGTGATGAATTAACTTTGTAAGATTTATAATGTATATATAATAAGATGGCCTTTAAAAATTGCGTTAAAGATATTTAGCGAGAATATGCAACTTTAAAAAATGTATTTGAAAGTGTAATTTCTTAGAAAATACTTAATCTCGTAACATCACATATATCGACAAAATGGCCTTTACAAAGATACGTTAAGAAATAGCATCAGTGCCTCAATGTACAGCGAACGATCTGCGGCAAGACGTGCATGTAGGCTCGTACCTCATTGTATTTTATTTGTATTCGAGCCATTCTAATAACAAAATGTTATTGGAAGTCGGAAAACCTTCTTAAATACAAGCATCCATTTAAACGCTTATTTATGGAGATTGGTTTAAACTATATAACAAGCCCGAGTCTCAGCTTCCTGAGTTTGAAACCCGGCCTGTGTTTCCCGTTTTCAACCATGTTAAAAATGAGGAAGTTTTTAACTCAACTGCATATTTTAATATAACTTATGCAGTGATTCCGATGTTAATTTACATAATATATTAAATACAATTAAATGGGGCCTTTTTATTTACTTTTGCCGAAATTCAGTTTACCGTACCGTAGTTACTGTTACAGCTAAAATAGTCTAATAATGAACATAGACCTCCCCCCTACAGTGCCTCACAGTTGCCACGCTTGGCAAGCGGGTTTTTATTTTCAAGTTGATATTAGGAAGACGTTGCTGTCCACCTCCTAGTTAGTTTCCATCTGCAGAGTTCACGCTTTTCAAAATAACTACACCAAATTTTATTCATAATAGGTCTAATATTAGTACAGTTTATAGATAGTTTTCCTTGTTTCTTCCATGACTTCATATATAAAATTGAATTCGTTTAATCATATGGCTAAACAATAGTCAACTCTTTCTCAGTTTATGTGGTGGAGCCGTGCTGCAGATATATTATGGATATTAAAAGATCGACTTGGAGTCGGACCACTCTCTCACAGAATAAGAGCGTCAAATACTAGCTTAATGCTGCTGTGTTTTGTATGGTGAGTGGAGAGAACCGGATGTAGATGTCTCCGGGCCAGAGCATCCTCTTTTCATCAGGTGGACTGTGTGCTCGTTTGTCACCCTACCCATAAAAAAGCTCTACTATAGAAATTGAAACGATTCCGCTTAGCTTACTCCAGGCAATCAACCTGTGACAGGCCACTGCTGAACATTGGCATCTCCTATTGCAGGAAGGATTTCACTTAATCATCACGCTAGGCAGGCGCAGACGCTCGCATTACCAGAAGTTTCGCTCCTTAGACGCTGCTTCCCGTCGTCAGTCAGGGTATCTTATGCCTGGCGTAAACGAGATGGTTATACTGCAATCATTATTATAAAATAAAGATAAAAAACGACCACACAGTCCACCCGATGTTATATGGATTCCGTGATCGATAGAAATCTAGATTAATCCTAATTTAAGAATCAAAATGCAGATGCGTTGTCACGCCCGACGTCTAAAATTTTATTTCTCGTTTCTAGTAAAAAAGGTCTCCGGCACAGAAACACAGCATCCTTAAATTGTCATTTAACAGTCCACCTGATGGTAATTAGATGCTGCGGCCTATAGACATCTACATTTATCCTCCATTAATGCGCTGTAACCTCTGAAGACTTAGATAGAATGCCTCGTTTCCAGTAAAAAGGGTTTACGGTTCCTACACTCACCATACGAAACAAAGCAGCATAACCCTGTTATTTTACGCTGGTATTCTGTGAGAGCGTGATCTTTCCCCGGTGGAGCCGACCCATTCGTGCTACAGCCATAATATAGCTGCAGCGTGGCTCTACCACGTTTATCAGTTTACATATTGGTAGCCATAATACAAGATTTCGTTAGTATATCCCATAGTTGCCTCTAACGAAACCCACGGGTCGTTACCACATGGCATCTTCATTATTAGAGGCGTAACTATACATTTTCAGTAAGTAATAATTTAAAATATTATGATTTATTAACCGACTTCAAAAAGATGGACGTATTCAATTCGACTGTATGTTATTTTTATTAGTGGTTACCAAAAAAAATTCTAAGTGACTTTGATGTTTCTTTTTTTATCAAAAACTGGTATGTCTCGTGTGGTCCCATATAAATTTTATTAATATCTGACGAGTAGTTTTGGAGTTATTCTTAAATAATACGTATTTAATTGACTTCTAATACATTGACGATGTTCTCATTTTATTTATATTAAAGTCGGTTGTACAACATTTTTAATTTCATCACTTGTTTTACTAATAGAATTTTACAGTTATCACTTTGATATGTTATCATAATAAGAAACTGCATTGTTGTAATAGTTTGCACACGCAGGCAACTAGTCTTTCAAAGCCTTATAGTATCACTCAGGGCCATCTGATTGCTAAGGAGCTGTCGCGAATAATGGTAGCGCGATGCTCCAGCAAGATACAGCCGAACAACCAGCAACACAGCTTTACATTTAACATATACGTCCCTTTAAAAATAGAAAGTGTTTTCCGCGCATACTTTTATTTTCAGTTGCTCGTTGTTTAATATAAAGCAACGGATTCCAAATCAATTTCATTCACTTCCTTTTTGTGATATAATTATTGACAACTATGAGAGTGACTCGTGCATTATAATTCTACACAGTAGGCTAGTCTTTATATAAATTAACCACTGTGACTGAAATTCATTCTGAAGGACATTATAATTTAAATATAAGTATGTGTATATCCGTAGAAGGCACTGAAAATTCGGGAATCAAGGAAGTGACACAACATTACTATTTTAAAATGTATTTATTGCTTCTCGAAGTATTCTCCGCGAAATTTGACACATTTTTCCATACGATGGAACCAATCATAAATGCCAAATGAAGCAACCATTCCATTCGGAAGTTGGGGTCTCCAAAATGGCCGTTTTGTAGGCGTCCACAGCTACTTCAGGTGATGAAAATCTCTGTCCACGCAATTTATTCTTTATTTAAGGGAAAGTATAGAAATCATTAGGGCTTAGGTCGTGGCTGTACGGCGGATGGTCTAATAATTCTATGTTTTCTTGCTCTAAAAACTCTTTCGTTCTGTGTGCGGTATGAGGACTCACATTGTCGTGATGGAGGAGTTGCAGTTCTCTTTACGGAATTCAGAAAAGATATGTGGCAAACAAATGCTAGCATACCATTCTGCATTAACCGTTCTTTGTCCCTCAAGAGGAATTGTCGTAACATGGCCGGTTTTGAAGACAAACGGGGCCACCATTTTTTTTGCAACAATCCGTGAACGAACAATTTTTGTTGGTTTTAACTCATTTTCGAACACCTGACTGGTTTTTTGTTTCGGGTTTTTACGCATATATCCATGATTCGTCACCTGATACGATGTTGTATACAGCATTTGAGGATACTGCGTGGTATCTTTCGAGAGTTCTGACGCACCAAGTAACCGAGCCGCTTTTTGCTCTTCACAGAACGAATGCGGTATCCATCGGGAAAACAACTTTTTTACGCCTAATTGTTCATGCAAGATTATTTGTATTTGACTCATGCCAATGTCTAAAGTTGCCTGAATTTCGCGGTATGTTACATGTCGATCTTCCTCAATCAGCTTACGCACAGCATCAACGTTTTCTTGGTTGACTGCAGTTTCTTGACGACCTTGACAGGGATCATCACTGAGCTTGACACGTCCACGTTGAAATTCAGCAAACCAGCGATAAATTGTGGTTTTGGATGGGGCATCATCACCAAATGCAGAAATCATCCGGTCAACACACTATTTTTGTGTTAAACCACTTCGAAAGTCATAATAGCTTCACCTGTATCCCGAAGTGTACTCGCCGAATTCTCAATGCGCTACGTGTTCAGTACAACAATGGATTCAGGATGTTGTTGGGGCTGCCAGCTTTTTGAGCGCATCGCGTATGTTTTCTGAGGCATGTGTGGACAGTTTTACAGCAATATTACGCAAAAGAATAGCCTCCATAATGCGTCGCGTGCGAGACAGCACCAACGGCCTCATAGCTTCCATATATGGATGGCAAGATTGCCCGGTAATGAGGAGATGGAACACATTGTATATAGGTTCCAGACTTAATATGATTAATAATAAATAATAATTTTTGTGTAGTTATAATTTATGTATTTTGTGAATTTACTAACCCCTAGTTTTTAAGTTTTTAAGTGTAATAACAAAATGGGTGTACTTACCTGAATAATGAAATAAAATTATTATAAATTATTATTATAATAAATCATCGCTCTTGAATTTTCTCGAGTCAATTCCATTTTCTCAACGACTAAACAAGTTTGACAAAACCTTGTGACAATACCGAGAATCTTTTTTTTAAATAAATAAATGGTATTCGATTTTTAAAACTAAGGAGTTTCCAATTAAAAAGATTTTAATATGACAGGAACAGTGGAAATATTCCATTCCCGATACTTTTAGTGCAGCCTAGTTGTAGTTGTACTCCAGGCTCACTAGAAAGTACGGTATTCTGTGGCCAATTTTTCTCATATTAGAAGTTGAATAAAATTAGAAAAAGCGAAAAGAAACTGGGATTTGATTTTTATTTATAAATTTTTAAACATTATTATGAAAATGGTAAAGGAAATTCTTCAGGAAAGATTTTGGGAATTATTAACCTTTTCGTACTCAAAAACCGACTGGGATAAAAGTTCTTGAGTGCCAGCCTCGTACGGGTAAGCAGAGTGTAAGGCGATCCCCAAATAGATGGAGTGAAGACCTGATAAGAGATGCTGAAATTCGAAAGACGCAGGTTTTTTTATAGGATAGGGTGACTAATGAGCACACAGTCCACCTGATGGTAAGTGGTTGCTGGGTCCCATAGACATCTACATCTAACCGCCATTACGAATCAAAATGCAGATGAGTTGTCACCCGTGAGGACTACGATGGAATGACTCGTTTCCAGTAAAATAGGTCTCCGGTTCTCTACACTCACCATACGAAACACAACAGCGTTAAGCTACCATTTTACGCAGGTATTCTGTGAGAGCATGATCCTTCCCCGTTCGAGCCGACCCACTCGTGCTACAACTATGCTACTAATATAACTGCAGCATGGCGCTACCACGTTAAAAAAGGTGGCTGAAAACGGTGCTTCCTGACATTGCTTAAATGAGGTTTATGTTCACAAGTGGGCTTGTGAAGGGCTGTGTGATGATGATGGTAATAAATCCCAAAGTAGCCTTAATTTAAAACACATGTACTGCATTGGAATACTAAGAAGGTATAAAAAAAGAAGATTTTAAACCGATGTAGTAAAATTTATTTGCGTCGGTACTAATTAAATTAAAAATTACAATTTTATGTGTTAATATATTACGTACTCGGCACTCAAGGAATCAAAGAAAACATCATAAGGAAATATTCATATCTAAAAATAATAATTAATATTAACAATATTTTCAGGACATGATCTCTCTCGGTATTTATGAGAAGATTGCACAACTGTGAAAACTATTTAGACTGCTACTCTATTTTAAGTACTTACCTAATTTTATTCTCTTACGTCTACCTATGTGTGACTCATCTTTCTTTTTTTAAATATCGATGCCTTCTGCCAGTTGTCACCAAAAGGATCAATCATAAAATATCTAGAAAATTAATTTCGGAAACCGGTCTAGATTGAGCCAAAATTTAAGATGATTTAATTGTTTAAACAATCTCCTCCTGCAACTTAATTAACATCGCTGTCGTAATCTTTGGATGCTTGTTTTTACCTTTATTTTAAGTAAAGAGATTTAGAAAACGTTATAAGTGTATAGCGTGCATAATACCAATATTTTATTATTATGATAACAGTAAAACAAATATTTTGATTATATTCGTCCGTCAAGGTAAATTTCCAATTTCATAAGCCGCTACAATTTCAAACATACAGCTGTGCCTTTCTGCATACAACTGTCAGGTATTGTGAAGCGGACATCGTCATTAAACGTGCAACATAGCGTACAGGATGTCTGCGGGCGCGGGCGAACTCCCATGATCTGGCACATCGCAGCTTTCTACAAACGCCACCACGAAAACTTATATTATACGCACACAAATAAAAACTGATAGTTCGTGATCATCCAAAGCCACGAAATCGACATCTCTGACAGCTATAGAAGTCTAGTGACTGCGCGATACATTGCTTCAGGTAAAACCGACAGACTCCCCGTGTCCCGAAATATCTTTACATCTCAGCTAACTCTTAAAATTTAATTTGATTAATTCTATATTAATATCAATGTAGATCTAACTAAGAATAGCCAGTAAGTAAGGTAATGCAACAATCGTGCTATCTTGAGAATTATGAAAAATGATAGACTAAACGCTAAGAATACGGAAAACTTGCAAGAGTATAGAAATGGATTATCTCTGGACGTATTTTACTCATAGAATAATAATGTATTTCATGTAAAAATTAGCAAAACTGCTTATAGAATCACCTCGGAGTCCGTCTGTTGAGATCATTCTTCTCGCACATTATCTTATGTAGATGATTGGATTTTAGTATATTTGTAAAATCGGTTATCCAAATACAAACATGAGATTCAAAACGTGCATTTTCCGATTAAATGGTTAGTTTTGGGGTTCAAAACAAATAAGCTTTTTTGAGGTAATCACGACCTGCCTAAAATTTCTTTGTACATTCCATTCTTAAGGGTTTGCCGAAAAAATGGTGCAAAATTGCTTGCACGAACCTTCCTACCAAGAACTTTATCATGAAAGGATTATTTTGAGATTATTGTGCGAACAACCTAATCTATAATTATATAACTATGCAGAAGAATTTTTTCTGTTTGTTTTTTTTTTGTTCGTTTAAACATGCTCATTTCTAGAACTACCAGTCCCATTAAAAAAAACTATTTGTATATTATAGCCAGATTTATAAGAAATAGTGTAGGCTATCTCGAATTAGTATTCACATCTCAGCTTGTCTTATATATTGATTGTTATTAAGCTAGTCGGAAGAAAAAGCACTCCCGAACTGGTTTATCCGCGTCTGCTGGCGTATTAATTAGTAATACGTAAATACCGATTTCGAAAAAACATTGACCTTTACTCCATCAAAAAAGTTTGCGATACCATATGTCTATTTCTTATATATAAAGCACAATAAGGTGTTTTATAACAGAAATTTATTGAACATTAAAAATGATACATGAGCGTTATTATTAGGCATAGCATATTAATCCTTACGAACGAAAGTTAACTCTGATGAGTTTACTTTCGTTCTTTAACTCTGATGATTCAAGACAATTTTATGAAGATAAACTTTTCTCTTTATAGCTTGCTATTCCGATGCATAGTTTAAGAAATAAGAAATAATAAAAATTTAAAATAATTCAACATTCGGCTCGGAGCTCAAACGATGCATTAACCTAGCCGCCCGATCAGAACCGAGAGAACTAATATATTATTTTAATACATGAAAATGCTATAGATAATATTTAATATTTTCTATAACTACTGAAGTATTATTATAAATCAATCAATCAGTCAATGATTTCTTAAATACGCAGGGCACATCTAGTAATTTAATAAGAAGGGGAATGATGAAGTACGAACAATTACGAATAAGACAAGGGACACTAATTTAGCTTGGACTTGACCCAATAATGAGTCTTTATCTTTTTACTTTCCTGTCTTTCAAGTCTATCCTAGACATATCTATATATGATATATGCCTGAGATTTTTTTTTAAAAGCCAAGCAAAGCTCGGTTTCCCTTAACACCATGATAAGACGTAATAGTTGTAGAGTGATTCTCATCGACAAACGATTTCCACCAGAGTTACACCCCTTTTTTCATTTGCAACCACAGAATCGCTAAAAAAATAACAAAACACTATCGTCAGCCTGTAATTACTCTGATTTTCTTACCTTTCAAAGTGGAACACACCATTGTATGGTAAAAATACGCAAGAGTGTGGTCCCATACCTGACGGACTCTTAGATTAAAAGAGCTTTCCACCGAGTGTGTGACAATTCCTGCAGATAAAAAATATTACGATTTATAAAACAATAAAAGACACTACTTGAATTTGTTTTCTTCAATGTCAAGTGTTTGTGTAAATATATCAAATCATTATGTGAACCAATACGGACTGAAAATAGCAAATAAAATAAGTTAAATTAAACGCGATAAAATCCCTTTTTATTTATTATTTTTATAAATATAAAATTCAATAAAATAAAAGTAAAAGTAAAGTAAAGTTACAGCCTATATACGTCCCACTGCTGGGCACAGGCCTTCGCAATTCTGAGAGGGTTTAGGGCGAGGGATTGTCCGCCTCGCTGCCCCAATGCGTGTTAGCAAACTTCACATGTCTTTGACATATTTTTTTCTTATTTCTCTGACATGCAGGTTTCCTCACGGTTTTTTCCTTCACCGCCGAGCACGTGGTAAATCAGCACTTAAAATTGCAAATAACAATTTCATTGGTGCCGGCAGGGATCGAACCCGGTTTCCTCGCGTACTGTGAAATTAACAGCGAGTGCTAACCATTTGAGCTACCACGGCTCTTGAAATTCAATATAATATAATATAAAATTCAATATAATATTAAATAAAATTAAAATGCCCGCGTGTAATGTCAAAATAACAACTTTTTACTAAATGCATATTAAAGTGGTAACGGTACTTATAACGGACGGAATTTTCACTAGCAGATGTTAGAAGGAGTAAAATAGGCTATTTTTATTTTAGAAAAATAATTAGGCAAGCGCATAAAAATAATCTCCATCAAAATAATACCTATCGAATCCAATCATAATATATCGCGAGCGAAGTCGCGGGAAACAGCTAGTTATCAATAACAGGCAATTAATTACTATAAAAAAATGAAAAAAAGCAATTTAGTAAGTAATAATTGTAAATTTTCTAAAGTTACAACGTCTATAGTTACCGTAGTCGCAACGAGATCACTTTCTATATAAATTGGAGGTGCATGCATTGTAATGTTACATGATAGATACGGCAATGGAAAGTCTTTCCCGCAGGTCCAAGATTAATAGTATGTACACTTGAAATCACTGATATGTAAAGCGCGGAAGGAGAGCTTGATCGCGGAAAATTAATTTATTACTGTGTATTTCAAAATTATTTCATACTAGTGACACGTCCCGGTTTCTCCCGGATCTGTTAATGTGGTGTTATTTAGATTTAAGATAATCTTTGAAGATTATTTATTTTATCAATTTTCTATTTAAAAAAATATCCGAATTTACCGATAAAATACAGCCTAGATCACTCTGCTATAGCATTGCTATGTCGTCTATTCTGTTCATCAGTTCAGTTCAGTTTCATCACAACACATTCATCACAACATCGGTTCAGCCATTCTGAAGATTACTCCAGACATACGGACACAAAAACATTTACAGGTTATACATATCTTAGTAGAGTGCAAATAACTTCCTGGGCTCAATAAAAGGTAGTTATTTTGATGTTACAGATAAGCATTCCAATATTATTTATATGTAGAGTCGTATAATATTAGAGCCGCGGTAGCTCAGATGGTTAGCGCTCGCTGTAAAATCAACATTATACAAGCAACCCAGGTTCAATACCCGTTGGCACCAATGAAATTGTTAATAGCAATTTAAGTACTGATTTACCACGTGCTCAGCGGTGAAGGAAAAAACATCGTCAGGAAACCTGCATGTATGAGAAATTAAAAAAAATATTTCGAAGACATCTGAAGTTCGCCAACACGCATAGGGTGGGGCAGCGCCGCGGACACTTACTTTCCCTAAAACCCTCTCAGGAATGAGAAGAGACTTGTTTCCAGCAGTGGAACGTATATAGGATGTAACTTTTTAACTTTTTTAATATTATAATTCCCAAATACACAAACGCTACTCAATTTTAAGATACCGTTAAGTCTCATGCTGTCTCTATAACTTTAAGTCAAAGTGACTGTGACACCACGATACTTAACAACATCTTCTTTTTCTTTTAAATACTGGCAACGATTTTAAAATTACTAATATTCCCTTTAACCGCTCCCGGTAAGTTAATATTATAAAATGCTTGTGTTAGGTGTAGTTTACGACAGGAGTATGGTGTGTTCGAACTCCCATTAGGCTACTGTCGCTTTTAAAAATCTTAAAATTGAGTAGCGTTTGAGTATTCAGACACAATAGACTTGTCTTTATTGATAACAGGTTTTTTTTTCATAGAATAAAGGTGACAAACGAGCACACTGTCCATATGATAGTAAGTGGATGCTGTGGCCCATATACATCTACATTTAACCTCAATTAAGAATCAAAATGCAGATGCGTTGTCACCCCTGAGGACTAATATGGAATGCCTCGATTCCAGTAAAATGGATCTCCGGTTCTCTAAAATTGCCGACCCATTCGTGCTACAACCATAATATAGCTGTAGCGTGGCTCTACCAGGTATAAAATCCGAGTAGCTCAAGGCAACTTCTCGCCAAATACGCCAAGCAAACTGGATTCAATCACCGCCAATGCGATGGAATGGATGAATTGGGATTCTTAATTGCTATTTTAAGTGATGATTTACCATACTCGTTAAAATACACAGCTGGACTTTCCTATTTTCTTTTTCCCCCTTTTTTTTTAATCGCCACGCTTGTTGCGCGGACAGATGATCCCAGAACCAGACGTTTTGTATCCTTGACGCTGTTTTCATCACCAGTTTAGGTATTTTACGCCTGGCAAAAAATTGCATATTCCATAGCCGCCTCTTACAAATCCCTCGGGAATAAATGCAGCGGTAGATTCCCCTACACTCTCACTACATCGTCTTACCACATTCTGGTCAATGAATGAAAACATCGTGGAGGGAAACCAGTAAGTCTGTAAACTTAAAAAAATATTACTTAGGTGTGTAAAGTCCGCCAATACTTTTTGAGCGCCAAAACATTTCCTTTCTCCAAAACTCTTTTAATAATCAGAGGATAACAAAAGCGTGAAACTAAAGAGGCTAGGTAGAATTTTACTTTATCTTTTTATTTAAATTGTCAGTTGTAAAGGCCTGAACTAAAAATAAAAATCTGTAGATTTCCGAATTTAAAAAAATCATAGCTAGCATAGGTCCCATGCATGACGGTGGAATAATTACTAATATATAAAGTCATATTCTATTTAATATCTTTTATACTTTGAAAACAGCGAGGTTCATAAAATGTTAAAAAATCATTATTCAAGAAGCCTTAAATAGTGCTGAAATCAATTTCCTTGTAGCAGAGTTGCAAAACAGTCCGCAAAACTTGGCAACAATGAAATGCGTACAAACAAATTTGTGGAAACGTTTATATTTCGATTGTTATAAGTTGCCATAATAAAAACCATACCTACATTTTGATAGAGTAGCTTTATATTATTTATTTAAAAAATAAAAATAAGTAATCAGGTACTATTTAAAGGCTATATTGTTTTATAAAAATAAGTAGTCCACCAGTTAATCCAGAAGGTTGTTTCGTATTTATTTTTAAATCATAGTTAAAACACTAGCATATTAATTTTAAGAATTTAGCTAAATTATCAAACTATTAGCATCATCGTCATCATCATTACAGTCCTTCACAAGTCCACTGCTGAACATAGGTCTCCCCCAAGGTATGCCACAAAGCACGGTCCTGAGCCACCTGCATCCATCGACTTCCTGCATGTCTTACCAGGTCGTCACTCCATCTAGTGGGGGTCGCCCTACACTTCGCCTACCGGTACTATTATCGTCAACCACTTTTGCCTGAAGATTTTAAGGACAAACAGAGAATCAGTCAATCAAGTCAAAATGTGCATATCCTTGTTACGCGACTACCTTTGTGCTTATTGGGAAATATATTATACATAGATGCACATTATTTAACATTGTGTAACCTTATGAAAGCAGTGCAATGTAAAAGCCGTGCGTAGCCGTAGTGGCATGGCATCGAGTTACGGCGCTCAAGGCCGCGAGTTAGAATCCCGCACGGAACAAGTATTTGTATGGCCTACAAATAATAATTCCGGGTCTAGACGTTCGTCCTGGTTCTTTTTATGTTTGTAAACTGCCTGCGCGATAGAGGAGAAAATCATAGTGTGAGGATAACGTTTAAAAAAAACTTCATTATCTTACAAATAAATAAGCAAAACCTACATTTCCATATTACTCCGAGCCACCCTTAACCAAGGAAAGTAAACAAACATTTTCACCGTATGCACGCAACGCTGACCGGTTCCGGGTTTGCTTCTTGATAACTGAGCAATTTAATGAGAATATCGCCGCGATTTACAGTCTGTGGCAAATAACCAGTAAACACATAAAGGGATTGTAGTAATTAAACTCAGATGCTATGTTTTAGATTTTAAGTGTGACCATTACATAAATTTTAGATTTGTTAAATTATATTGTTTTGGATTTTTTAAGCAAACTCCTTACATATGAAATTAGCGTTTTGTCCTACTGACCAATTTGATCTGAAATATCTCCACTTTGGTTAAGAATTCCTAATTCAAATTTATAAATTCATTTAGCTGGTACATTTGAGTTTAGAAAATAGTCATTCATTTGTTTTTTCCTCATTATTTTTTTATTTGGCGTCGCTTATTACCGCACAATGGAAAACATAAAATATCGGTATATTTCCGAGTACGAGTTCCATGGCACCAATGCCTGCAGAAACAGCTCGAAGAGTTAATAATGTATACGGCACTGGTGTCGCAAAAGAAAGCACGGTACGTTTTTGGTCTCAAAGTTTTCGTTCTGGAAATTTCGAACCAACCCCGTGGACGGCCGGCGGCCAAAGTTGAAAATGAAGAATTAAAGGCTATATTGGAAGCGGATCCATCACAAAGCGCTTCAGAGATAGCTGCAAGTTTTGGTGTAAGTGATAAAACTGTATTAAACCACTTGAGCAAATCGGAAAAGTAAAAAAACTTAAACGATGGATACATCATGAATTGAGTGAATCGAACTGGCAAACACGCGTCGTCTGCTGTGTTACTTTGCTCAACCGACACAAAAATGAACGGATTTTAAATCGAATCATTACTTTTGATTAAAAGTGGATACTATACGATAATCTGAAACGTTCTTCGCAATGGCTGAACCCTGGAGACCAAGCCAAATCCTGCCCTAAACGAAAATTGACTCAGAAAAAGTTACTTGTGAGTGTTTGGGGGACTAGCGCCGGTGTCGTTCACTACAGCTTTCTAAAATCTGGCCCAACGTTTACGGCAGATATCTACTGTCAGCAACTGCAAAGTATAAAGGAAGAACTAGCTGTTAAACAACCGATATTGGTCACGCGTTCTAGACGACAACGTAAGACCACACACTACACAATAAACAACCACTAAGTTAGATAAGCTACAATTGGAATATCTGCGACATCCAGCGTACTCCCCGGACCTTGCTCTAATAGATTACCATTTTTTCCGGAATTCGGATAACTTCTTACAAGGAAAAAATTCAACTCCGATGCGGCAATACAAATCACCTTCAAAGAGTTTATTGATTCTCACCCCCATATTTTTTTTAGTAAAGGGATCAATGAATTACCTATGAGATGGCAAAAGTGCATAGGCAACAACTTTGATTAATTAAATATATTTTACAAAAAAAAATTGACTTTGTATTCCTCCCGTACAAAACGCCAATTTCATATGTAAGGCCCCATTATTAGTAAAATCAAAAAATCTAAACATAATTATTGTTTTAACCCTCAGTCGGGCACAGGCTCGTTATCCATACTTAATATTATAAATGCGAAAGTGTGTTTGTTTGTTTGTTTTTCCTTCTTTCACGTCGCAACAGAGCGTCGGCATGGCATGATTTTTGTATGGGGATAGTTCGGTGGATTTAGAGTGACATAGGCTACTTTTTTCTGCGGAAAAAACATATCATTCCCGTGGGAAAATCGAATATGTTGCAAAATTAAATTCAGCTACGTGGCGCCACCTTGATTCTACAAGACGGACGATGGTACGTTGGACGAACACAGAAGATCAGAATATCTGGATTATTATGTCTTTTTACCAATATTAAGATAAAAAATGTATGGATCTGTATTTTTGCACGCAGGACCGGGAAGAGAGCGATAAAAAACATAAAATTCACCAACTGATTTTCTTCAAACGTTTTGGTGCATTGTAATTCACAGAATAGGCGATAACCTCGCAGACGATATTAAGTAATCCGTTGATGCTCTGCCTACACCGCAAGGGTTACAGGCGTGATTATAAGTATGGATCAGAAAAAATATCACCATCTGTCACGCTTTCACCCTTAACTATTACTTAACTGTGGTAGAAACAGTTCTTAGTAAGCCTTATTAATAAGCCTTAGTAATATTTATTGAACGGAAATGAATACAGTTCTTATATGTGGTTATGAATGAATCGGTATTACAATAAGAAAAATTGTGCAAAATTAGAAGAAAAATATTTTTTGAGAGTTCTTATTAACTACATAGTTTAAATTGATTCCGCTAGATGTCGTTACTATGTTTTTAAACGCGGTAACGAAATGTTTCCTGACATGTACTTAACTCCCGCCGTTGAGTCGCGTGTCAACTTATAGTGCATACGGAACCTATACGCTTAAATTGTTTCTATTTCGTAGCTTATTCGACTACCTGCTTTCGATTTCGGTTGTTTTTTGCTTTGTGATTTGGTTAAGGTTGAATGGATTTATCTTGGCTTTCATTTTCGGATTTGTGTATTTTCTTGGATCAGTTTTGTTGATTTGGTTGGTATTCCTTTATATATATTTAGACTCTGGCTTTGATTTTGGATTTTGTTTATTTAGAATCGTGAATTGGTTTTCGTTGTTTTAGGTTGTTTAACATTTATCTTTACGGTACCTATACACTTACTTCTTTTTTCGTTGGTTATATTTATATTGACTACTGCTTTCGATTTCGGTTTTCTGCGATTTGTTTTGTGATTTGGTTTAAGTTGATTCGTTTTTTTTTTTTTGGCTATCGTTTTCGGATTCGTGTTGTGTCTTGAATTGGTTTTGATGTTTTGATTTTAAAAAATATTTAAAAGGAATATTTATTCCTTTTAGATATTTTGGATTTGCTTTTAAAAAAATATTTAAAAGGAAATTTAATTCCTTTTAGGTATTTTAACGTTTTTTTATAAATAGATATTTTGTTACTTCATAATGCCTCGCAAACGTAAGTCCAGCCTTTCAAGAGTATCTTCTCAAATACAAGCGAAAAGATTAGCTCGATCTAGCGATCTTAAGAAGATGCTGAACTGAGAAGGCAAGAACAAACAGAGCGTCAGGCTGCTTTTGGAGCATCTGAGACACCTTTTTAACGTCAGCAAAGGCGTCTTGAACAGACAGAGCGTCAGGCTGCTTTAAGAGCTTCCGAAACACCTTCTGAAAGTCAGGAAAGGCGTCTTGAACAGGCACAGCGCCATGCTACATTAAGAGCTTCTGAAACACCTTCTCAAAGTCAGCGAAGGCGTCTTGAACAGGCAGAGCGTCAAGCTACTTTAAGAGCTACTGAAACACGTGCTCAAAGTCAGCAAAGGCGTCTTGAACAGGCAAAGCGTCAAGCTACTTTAAGAGCTACTGAAACACCTGATCAAAATCAGCAAAGGCGTCTTGAACAGGCAGAGCCTCAATCTATTTTAAGAGCTTCTGAAACACCTGCTCAAAGTCAGCAAAGGCTATTCGAACAAGCGGAACGTCAGGCCGCCTTAAGAGCCGCGGAAGCACCTGATGAAATTCAACACAGACTCATTGAGCAAGCTGAACGTCAATCTACTATAAGGGCATCTAAAACACCAGAACAGACACAGGCGCGAAGAGATGCAAATGCACAGCTCCAAGCTGAACGTCGACAAAGTTTTCAAAGAAACAATTGGTCGGTTTTTAATGTCGCAGCATTCAATTATGATCCGTTGATTGATTATAAAAATCACAGGTTAGTTGTTATCGGACTGATGGACAAGGCGTATCGATTTTGCAGCGCATTAAAATGGAAAGATGAGACCGCAGGCAGTGCTGTTCCAATGGCAAAGTGTCTCTTCCGTTACTTGGGGAACCAGAAGAACCTTTGAAAACTCTCTTTTTATATGATGCTAATGAGTCACGGCGCTTTTAAACAGGGTCCGGAAATATAACTCATGCTTTCAAATGACGTCCTTCGGAGTTGACCGGGAAATAATAATGCCGGGATTTTCGCCTACATTTACGGTGCAAGGGCAGATTTATCATAGAATAGGTTCACTTTTTCCAGCTTAATACCAACAGCATACATTTTTACAAGTATATTTTATGGGTGACGAAGAAATTGAGGTAGAACGTCGCTGCCAATTTATTCAGGGAGTTGAGAGAGACACAGTGTTCAAAATTCAAAGATTCTTGCATGAACGTAACATTTTAGTCAAAACATTTAAAACTGCTTTAGAAAACCTACCTGAAGAGGATTATAAAGTCGTCATTCACGCAGATCGTACTCCTCGAGGAGAGCATGAAAGGCGCTACAATGCCCCTTTGATAAACGAAATAGCAGCCGTAATTAGTGGTGATCAATTTTCTTCACGGGACATTGTCTTGCGAGCACGTGATGATACGTTGCAAAGGGTAGCCGATACACACAATTTTTATGACGCTCTGCAATACCCATTGATTTGTTGCAAAGGACAAGAGTTCTTCCCTTTCAATTCAAAATTTCCTATTTAGCTCAGTTTCTGGTTAATTCCAAATGCTGCACCTCTGACGGACCTATTAAGCTCAGTTCTGACGAATCTTTTATTTGGCTCAGTTTCCTTTCAATTCAGAAAACTGCACCTCTGATGAATCTATTTATCTCAGTTTCTTTTCAAAATTCTGCATCCCTGATGGTTTCAGTTTCCATTAATTAAAAAAATATCCCATTTCCATTTGGAATAAACAGGCTATTTTCATGCTTTCCTATACGCTGCGTTTCAAAACATTTAAATAGGCTGACGAATCAATTTTGCTCAGTTTCCTTTTAATGGCTGCATCTCTGACAAATCTATAAAACTCGGTTTTCTTTCAACTAAAGTTGTTCAAAACGACTATAAATCAATAGCACGCTACAGACTATAAACTAGAAATTTCTAGCACGCTATTAAATACGCTATGTTATAGCGCGCTATTTATAAAAATGTGTGTAGGAGGCCGGCAAGGCTATATCTCGGAGCACGCTCCATTACATGTCGTTCATTCGATAGACCGCGTGCTTTATAAGAATATTATTTCGTAATAAGTCGCATTTTAGATTAAAATAAAATTAAGTGGTAAAGAAAAATCAATGAACGCTGTTTCATACTTTTCAGGCTTACGACTTTCTATAACCCTAAAAATATTTTTAAGGCGTGTACATTTAAACCAAAATAAAATTAATAATTTTTTATTATAATTGATGTAAACATTATTTTAACCTTAATATAAATTATAAATCAATTAAAGGTGTATTTAAAAGTTTATTGATTGTATTTATAAAAATCAACTATTTACAAACACTTTTGTATCTATATTTTATTTACATTTAAAAACATTAGGTAGGCTTCTTTTGTAGCAGATAACTGTGTCCTTCGATCACTTATAAATATACAGTATACACTAACTAAATAACGTCTAACACTAAATTAGTTCGCGCGCGATGAATAGCGTACTGCTAGATTAAATTTGCGTCACACGTCTACTCCCAACAGCGCTGCTGCTAGAACTAATTGCCGCTTGATATGAATAGCGCCAAAGCGTCATAGCGTCATAGCGCCATGGCGACTACTTACATAGCACGCGCTATGCGTTATGAAGAGATAGCGAGCTATAATATGACGCTATGCGCTATATTAACCACCATTACTTTCAACTCAAAAAGCAATGATTAGTTCATTTCCCAGTGACCATGCGGGCGAAGCCGCGGGTAACAGCTAGTCTCTATATATATACATAGAGAGCCGTGGTAGCTCAGATGGTTAACGCTCGCAGTAAATATAATAGAACGCAAGTTACCCGGGTTCGATCCCCGCAGGCAATAACGATATTGTTAATTGCAATTTAAATTGCTGATTTATCGCGTGCTCGGCGGTGAAGGAAAACATCGTGAGGAAACCTGCATGTCTGATGAATTAGAAAAAAAAATATTTCGAAAACATGTGAAGTTTGCCAACATGCATTGGGGCAGCGTGGCGGACACTTCCTTGCCCTAAAACCCTCTCAGAAATGAGGGGAGGCCTGTGCTCAGAAGTGGGACGTACGTAGGCGGTCCCATAATGAATTGGCCTAACTATGAACCAATGAAGGAAATGAAACGAAACCAATTTTATTTTTCAATATAATCACCATGAATACTAACACACTTCTGACATATGTGAATCAACATCTCTAAACCTTTATAAAAATAATCACATTTTTTATCCTCAAAATGACTGAAGACGGCCGCCTGCAACTCTTCATCGCTTGAAAATTTTCTTCCTCTTAAGTCCCGCTTTAAATTTGGAAATAAATAATAGTCGGACGGGGCCATGTCTGGACTGTAAGGTGGATGTTGAACTTCTGTGAACCCGCAATGACGAACTGCATCCTTCGAAACACCAGCGGTATGAACAGGGGTGTTGTCATGGAGCAACAGGACACCTTTAGACAGCTTGCCTCTTCGTTTTTCCTTTATCTTGTCTCGTAATTTATATATTAAAGAAGCATAATATTCGCCGTTCACGACTGTATTACGTTCTTTAAAATCCACCATCAAAATGCCTTGAAAATCCCAAAATATTGTGCACATCAATTTTTTAGTCGATTGTTGCACCTTTGCCTTTCTAGGGGGCTTTTCACCCTTAAAACGCCATTCCATTGACTCGCGCTTGCTTTGTGGATCATAATACAAGATCATAGTTTCATCACCAGTCACTAGCCACTCGATCACAGTCTTTGGATTTTCGCCACAAAGATCCAAAAACTCCGACGCGCAGCGCACTCTTTCCTGTCTCTGTATCGCTGAAAGAAGTTTCGGTACCCATCTTGCACTCACTTTTTTTCATGTGAAGATGTTCATGGATCGCGCGATGAACGGTACTCTTAGAGAGCCCAAACTTTGCTGCAATTTCACTAATCTTCAAACGGCGGTCACTCAGAACCTCCTCTTCGATAAGAGCAATCGTTTCGGGAGTGAGCACTTCCACAGGTCGACCGTCGTAGCCAAAGTCTTCGACGGTTTCTCTCCCGAGGCGAAACTCTTTCACCCAATTTTTCACTGTGCTGTAGGAGGGGGCAGACTCCTTATATACGCAATCCAATCGTTCTTTTATTCGGGCAGGGGATAAACCTTCTTTAAACAGAAACTTTATAACACTTCGATACACAATTTTCGACATTTTGAAAAAATACGCGACTCTCGTTATTCAAATGCCTGTTAAAAATATTAAGACTAAGCATTTCATGTCGATGCATGTTTCTTATATTAAGTGCACGATAAACGTACTATTTAATGCAACACAACATGTAGCGACATGTCGCGTTGAACTATATCAGGCCAGTTCATTATGGGACCGCCTGGTATATAGGCTGTAACTTTACTTTTATACACATATATACACAAACATATGTACACATATATGGACTGGACTTTAATAGTCCATAACGTTAACGGTAAATAATATATCATATAAATAGTGTGCATTTTTCTTGTATGAAAGCGATTGAAGCTTTTTTACCACATTATTTCTGAATCACTCCAGGCGTTTCTCAATTTCCTTTTTTTGTGCATATAATGTAATGAAACCATTTGTCCACAGTAATCTCAACTTAGTTCCTGAATTATTAATTCTTTGATTGTTCCAACGCCTGTAAAAAATATTATCAATACAAGTTGCACTACATCCTAAAATACGTGTAGCTTCAAATAATAAATTGTCAAGATTGTATGATTTGAACAATGAGGAAAATTTTGTATTGATGGAAGAAGTTTCCATCATCTTTTTATAGTTTTTCAATCCCACAGAATGAGTGTTTCGTTCATTAGTTAATATGTACGATATTACAATAATAAAATTAAATTAAATTTATTCTACTGCTATCTACTCTATTCTACTACAGTAATCATATAATTTCAGTATAAAAACTCAACCAGACACCGCTCAGTAATATTTCCAACTAGCGATTCGCCCCGGTTTCGCCCGGGTGACTTCTGGATCTCAACAACAGCGCCAACTAGGTTCAATTGTGAATCTCAACCATCCAGGTTCAACTCAAACGTACACAACTTTTTTTGTGGTAGAGCCATGTTGCAGCTATATTAGTAGTATAGTTGTAGCACGAATGGGTCGGCTCGACCGGGGAAGAACCACGCTCACGCAGAATACTAGCGTAAAATAGAAAAAGTCATTCCATCTTATTCCTTATTAGGGGTAACGCATCCGCATTTTGATTCGTGATCGAGGTTTGATGTGATTTCTATGGGCCGCAGCAACCTCTTACCGTCAGGTGGACTGTGTGCTCGTTTGTCACCCATATCCTATAATTTTTTTCTTTAATTCCTGTAAAATATTGACATCGAATATTGATTTATAAGTGGGAAAGGGAAAAGGTTACAGGATGTTTATTATAATAATATTTAATGAAAGCTCTTGTGTATCTACTAACGAATGGGAAAACAAGATGCCTGTTTACATAGTGTTGTTTATCTTTCAACAGTCGCTCGGAGACTTAAAGTCTCCAATAGTCAATTACGAGTTAACGATTCGTCGGGAGAGACAACACAATAGCGGATCATATTACTCGATATCAGCTCGCTGGACGTAGACTTGCGATCGAAGATAGACTAGCCCTTTGCGATCGCAGCTAAAACAACGCAGGGCTGAAACGAGAGAGCTGCGACCGATGGAATTTAGCGACGTATTGAACAAGATAAAGCTTTTAACACTCTTTACAGACAAAATCAGGAAAAAACATGTAATTGATAAAATGATTCTTTACGTGTTAACTTTTTGTACATTAACATTCACAACCGTAAATATATGCATATAAATATATATTTTGTCCTTGATAGATCTACATGCTACATCTATATTCTTTCAGTCAGCTCGACCGGGGAAGGACCACGCTCGTACAGTTATATACCAGCGTGACAAAACAGTTTTATGCAGCTGTGTTTCGTATTGTGAGTGTAGAGAATCGAAGACTCTTTTTACTAGAAATGAGACATTCCGTTTCAGCCGTCAGGGGTGTATAGCCGTCAGCCGTCATAATACAGATCATGCATTATGATCCTCAATCTAGGGTAGATGTAGATGTCTGTCGGCCACGGCATCCAACTACTATTAGATGGATTGTGTTTTCAAATGTCACCGTTATTCTGTAAAAATTTTAGTATTTAAAAAAAGAATCAATTTCAAACTGAACAACTAATCAAAAAAAAATATCTACGTATATTATGCAGATTACCTACCAAAATATTTTTTATTGAACAAAGAGACACATAGGGAAGAGGAAAAATTTTCATATGTTATTTGGTCATGGAGCGGTGATGTACGTAAGTTAACAGACTAGTACAAGCAACTGGATGCATATTATTTTTGATTGCTGAACATATTAGAAGCCTTAGATCCTGATACCAAAATAGTGTTAAATGATTTTATATGTGGTAGAGCCATGCAGCTATATTAGTAGTATGGTTGTAGCACGGATAGGTCGGCTCGACCGGGGAAGGACCACGTTCTCACAGAAGACCAGCGTAAAAGTACCTTAATGCGGCTGTGTTTCGTATGGTGAGTGTAGATAACAGGAGACCCTTTTTACTGGAAACGAGGCATTCCATCTTAGTCCTCACGGGTGACCACTCATCTACATTTTGATTCGTAATCAAGGATAGATTTAGATGTCTATGGGCCACAGCAACCACTTACCATCAGGTGGACTGTGTGGTCGTTTGTCACCCAATCAAATAAAAAATAACATGGTTTTCAATTCTTAGACTCATAGGTTATTGGATTCACACCAAAGCCACTTAGATCGTGGTGTCGAACCACATATACGTAATTAAATTTTTTTTTCAATTCTAGGTATTAAAAAAAATCTTTTCAAGGTCGTAGAACTACTTTTTTGCCTAGGAGTCCTTCAGGGTAGGTGTCACTGTCTCACCTATTTCTGCCAAACAGCAATGATGCTGTCTTTCGGTCCAAAGAGTAAGGAGAACCAGAATAATAACAGGATGGGAGGAATTCCGTCTTAGTCCTCCGAGATGACAACAGATCTGGCTGGATTTCTTTTTTTATTGGTTATGTGTTAATTCTGAATTTAAATAATGCCTTTAATGAATTTAATTTTTTTAGGAATACACAAGAAAAATCATAAATGAAGAAAATTATACAACGACTTCATACTGATAGAATAAATGCTTTCGCTGATGTCAATTTTTATTTAGTAAGAGCTATTACTTCCTCTGGCTTTGATAACTCATACCATTCTTTTGTTTATGGATTGTAGCAACTTTTAAATATATTAGGGTATATTATATATTATACATATTATAGGGTATATTAGGGTATGTTTTCCCATTCCTCCAATAAAGCCGCTTTCAGCTGTTGCATGTTCTCCGGAGCTGGATTTCGCTATCTTACTAGCTGTTTTAGCTCGTCCCATAAATGTTCTATGTGACTAAGGCCTGGATTTCATGCTGACCAGTCCAGAACCTGTATCCCCACTTCTCTCAAGTAATCTTTAACGCACATCGCAGTGTGGGGATGCACATTAATGTGCATTCATTTAAATTCTAGACTGATAAAGCCCGAGTATGGCATACTTCACATGCTCTTCAAGAATCAATTGCAGTTCCTCTATCCACGATAACCAGCTCTGTACGGGCTTCTAAGCTTATACCTCCCCAGAACAAGATTGAACCACCTCCAAAGCTTACCCTTTTAGATATGGCACATTGTGCATATTGTTCTTCCGGTCTATGATATACTTATACGACCATCAGCACCATATAGACACATAATCACAAATTACATACACCCATTGTTACTAAAAATAATTCTTATAAAATCAAACTACAGAAATTACTTTCACTTTTTCGTTTAAAAGTTTAAAATACATAGAAGATACAGTTTAAACAATACAACAGACTTTGGCATATTATTTCAATTTTAATCCCCCGTACGTACAATGGCGGTGCTTCAAATATGCACAAACATTTTGTAGGCTAAAGCCAGTCCAGCGTACTTGCATATAGGTCAGTGATACGACATTACAATAAATTCCCAGAAAATATAACAGAATATAAATATATATATATAATATAAAAAAAAAAAAATATATATATATATATATATATATATATATATAATCTCTTCGAAGGAGGCGCTGCCCATGGGGTGGCCGGCACCGGTGGTGACGCGAATGTGTGCGAAAACATTTCCATGGCCCTGCTAATATGCGGCGAAAGTGGAACACCATGGGTTTTAGTCGTTGCGAATCGACATAACTCATACTTGTCCTCGCGAGGCGGCTATGCGTAGGAATTTCTCCGTGTAAAAAAAGGTGTCCACGGGCTGCGGTAACTACTCGTACTTACTTTCAGGTGGACTATAAGTTTGACTAGACTCCCATAGCGTTAAAGCCAAAATACTACAGTGCTCCTCGTAATTTTAAACAAAACTAAACATAATAATTCATATTTCACTATTCAGTGAAATATGAATGAATGAATGAATATACTTTTATTTTACACCACAAACAAATATACAGATAACGAAACAAAAGCAGATTATAATATGTAAGTACAATTTGGCGGCCTTATCCCTACATAGCGATCTCTTCCAGGCAACCAAAGGTATAAAGGATTAGAACAATGAAAACTAGGTAGGTGGTGCAATACAAATATACATCAGCAGGACACTGTCCGTGTTTGAAAACTAGTGTTCAAGATGACACTATTATTAAGTCAAGAAGGGAAGGAGTATAGTTAAGAAAGTTATGAGTAGCAGAAAAGGGTAGAATTCGCATATTACACGCTTCAATTATAGACTTAAGTTTTATAGCCCGATTGTCGCCTTTAAGCAAACAGGTGTTAAAGTCTTCCATCAAAATAGTATGACTATACGTAGGGACTAGTGATTCCAAAAGAGATCCGAAGGAAGTAAAATAGTTTACAGTAAGAGAGGGACTGCAGAATACTCCAAGAAGTATTTTATTCTGAGACAGGGAAACCTCAACCAGAAATGAGAATGCTCAGCAGAATCAACAGGAGGTGGTTGACATGACGAACTAACAATTTTAAATGGAAAGTAGGATCTAAGATAGATTGCCACGCCCCCACCACCCCTATTAGTGCGATCATTTCTAATTAAATGAAAGCCGGGCAAAGAGTAAGAAGTGGAAGGCAGACAGGGTTTTAGCCAAGATTCTGAAACTAAAATAGCGTGAATATGTTGGGATTCAAACGACGCAACAAATTACTGTCGTTACAAATGTTTGAGGATAACATAAATGCTATATTAAATAAAATACACATAAATTCTTATAAATATTTAAAAATAAAATATAAATAAAAATGCAAGATCGAACGGTACCTACACTATTACAACCACCAGCAGCATGAAAGAGAAAGCATATAACAATACAACAACTTAAAGAAATAAAACAATCATTTTATTAGTAAAACTACTCAAAAACATGCAGTCTGGCACCAATAAATTGTAAGAATAAATTATACACGGCAGATTAGGCAGTATGGGTTTACATGCCTTTGCCAAACTAAAAAAGAAACAAAACAATGAATGCCTCTGTGGTTACAGGTAACAAATGTCATTATAAAGTTAAATGTAAAAACAAATATCAGAAAATAAAAAATAAATGAAAAGAATTAACAATTAATCTACCTGTATTGTGCAATGATTAAAATAGTTTGAGTAATAGTCATCAAACCAGTGCAAACCTATTATGAAAATTAATGGCATAGATATGTATGGAAAAGGATAATAATTTAATAACCGATAACTAAAAGTTATAAAAAAAAATTTTGTAATAATATATGAGTTGAGCTGCTGGAGTAAATGAATTAAAGTGAAATTACATAAGAAACACGCCACAACCATCATTTTTTCGTCGTCTTCCTAGCCCTAGAAGTAGTAACACAAGCTTGGGAGCCGAAGATACCACCACGTCGTCGCCGCAGTCAAGCATGAGTTAGTAGAAACACTACTAACTGCATCGGGAATGGCGATCACCACAGGTACGGTGTACATCCGGTGCTTCGTGCCATCGGACCCAAGCACCACAACATATCCATCTCGTGTCCAACATTGGGAAACACCAAAACGCTTCCGAGCAGCAACGAACGCCTCATGACGGCGCTTAGTCATGAACTCAGATAGAGTAACTCCGCTACCCTTTAACTTGGTTTTGGAAAACCAAACTTTGTAACGGAGATCCTGATCTTGAAATTTCACGAGCAGTGCACGAGGCTTGTTTCCACGGCGTGCCCTAAGCGATGGCATCTGGTGATAGAGCCCGCAGTTTTTTCTGTGATGTTCAATCGTTCCGATTATACCTTACTCGTGCAATGCACTGAGTTCTCATCTCGGCCTTCTGGCACTCCATTGACAAACAAAATCTTCCTCCTGGTCCTTACCTCTATTTCTGCTTGTTTCCTAGAGAGAAACTGGAGTTGAAGTTGCAGATTCTCAAGTTCTGACAGAACAAATCCCCTAAAGGCATTAAATTGTGCATTAATGTTGGAAGAAGGGCTTCTTGCAGGGATGGATGTTCTGACCTCCCTCTGGAACTCATCCATACGTGAAGTGAAATTCAGCGTTAGCTCTTCAATTGACTTCTTAAGCAAATCCATGATGAATATTAAATTAATGGTTATTTAAAGGTCAATGTCAGGTGATAGTGAAGTAGCAAAATAAGTTTTAAGTTGGGCAGTGGAAAACAAATGATTAGTAAACGATGCTGGTGGATTTATATAATTACAGGTACATTTATATACTTGATTGTTCTTTATGTACTATATTTAAACTTTAAAAAATCAGGAACGATTATAAATATGACAAGATACTTTTGCGCCTACCCACCGAAAAAAAAATTTCAATATGTTTTGCAAGTGTCTTATTCAGTCTATTACTCAAAATGGAACTCGCTTATAAATTGCCTCAAAAAATTTTGCCATGGCAGGCTAGTCCACAACCGCAGTTTTTAATTATTTATAGTTTTTGTCAGGAAGGCGCTGCTGTCGACCATTCGCTGTTTCATTCCTCTCTAAGGCCCCGCCTCTACACAGCTTCCTTTTCTATCGAGTTAAAAAAGAAGGAATATTTTTTATTCTTTACCACGATGTTTGATTTCAATCATTCTTTTTTTATTACAAGAGTATACCTCACGCTTGCTTCTATATAAAATTTGTTAATATATGATAATGGGATCCATAAGAAAATGATCAATCTCTTCAATTTGCAAAGTACGACATAATATGAGCAAACAGTTCTTTACCACGTCAGCCGATTTCGAAGTCTGTCTGACTATGACGTCTGTTTATACTTTTATCAAAAGCTTAAATATTAATAATTCAATTATTAATTAGTTACTACTTTACTTATGGTGGTTATTACCGCTTACTTAAATTAAGTACGAATTATCTTTATATCTGTCTCTTTCGATTTTCATTTAGTGAATAGAGGGAAAGAAACTTACAGCTTTTCTTAAATTGACTTCTATTTTTATGAGTAAGGCCGTTAATATGGGGGATAACACATTGCAGGCTTATTTGATATGAAAAAAAATATATATATATATATATATATATATATATATATATATTTCAAAAAAAGATAAAATCTAACTGGTTTACGGATTTATCCCTTTTTCCTTATCACAAATTTTCGATTTATAAAACATAAAATAATAAAATTACTCTTATCTAAATTAGGCAAAACTACACGTAAGTAATCTTTTTTTTGGGACAAACGAACAGAACGAAATTATCAGAGTTCAACTTGTATTACAGCGGGACCTCACAAAGGTGTATATGAAAACTACGAGTACAAGTTATATATAATTTAGACACGTATGTATACGAGTACTATACACTTTCATATATTAGACATTTACGTATAATCTTCATAAAATTGTATATCTTAAGACTGGTCCATCAAACGGGCAATTACTCAAAGAGATAGTAATTAAATTTGCCACAGCAATAAACAAGAAACTCGTATTCCTTCAAAGAGGTACTGTCCTCATTGATCAGATCTCCAACAACAATACGTTAGAATCGGTCCAAGAGTTATGCAAACAAAATTCGACTTTATTGCGTTGAGATAAGTGAATTTAAGTAACAATTTTTATCTTTGCAACAGAAAATAAATTTTTCGATGCATAAATCGAGTGTTGGCATATGAATACGCCGAGCGAGCACAATGCCGTGTCCACACTGGCGCATTGACGCGGACGTAAATTCGCGAGTCTTTATCAGCTGTATCTTTAACTAAACGCTTTTAGACTAATGATGTAGACGGGTTTTTGTTCTGTCTCCTAACGTTTGAGTATCGCGAACGTTAACGTATTGTGTTAAGATTTCTATGGTCTCAAAAATATCTCATAGGTAGCTCATTAAAGTTCGTCTTTTGATTTGTTATCAAAAGGAAATGATTATTGATTACATATTACCGAAGTGACGGTAGCCTTAAGGGTACGAACTGCCAACTTAAAATGTTTTGGGTTCGAATTCGTCATTCGGCTATTGTCGTGGACCACTCCTAATACCAGCATTTCAAATTTGAGCTCACTTGGAGTGATTAACGGTCATATGAGTAATTTTTACAGTTTTAATAACAAGTCTTTAATACTTCAACAGCTTGGTCCGTAGCAAACTTGAATATTGATGTCAAGTATGGTCTTCCGCTTACAAAAAACACATTGAAAGAATCGAACGTGTTCAAAAAAGACTCATTAAACACCTAATCTTTCATTTTAAGGCGTCAAGTCATAATGAGTGCTACAAAAATAAACTCGATTACTTTAAAATGAAACCACTGGCAGTTTGTAGATCTTTTCTTGATTTCAAATTTCTTCATAAACTTTTCAATGATAAAATTAATGACAGTGAGCTGTTGAGCAGATTTAATATTAATGTACCTCGGAGACCTCCTCGCAACCCATGTCCTTTCTTTAAGACTGACAACACTCGAACAAAACTTGGACAGAATTCTCCAATAACACGTATATCACGCATATACAATGTATGTGTATGTGTAAAAAACATAGCAACACTGGACATTGGTTGTGACGGGCTCACACTTTTTATGAAAAATTTAACAACTGTTTAGAAAATTAATTATTCACTAACTTTATGCTAAACTTAACCTTTATTTATGTTATAAAACTATTAACTTTCTTTTGTTCATAAAACTTATTTTTGTCCCAACTACCATTAAAATAGGCAAATTATAAACACTGCTGTTGTTTTAGAATGATGTGTTCTCCTATAATTGGTAGTACATAGTAATTTACAGATGTAAAGAATGTGTAAGAAGTAATTTAATATGTACAACTGTTGAAGATCAATACAGATAAATAAATAAATAAAGACAAAAACAATAATTTTGTGTGATATACTTATTTTCTATCAGCCCGAAGCAATTCGCTGCTGAACAATAGCCTGTCTTATAGGAAGAAAGGTTTGTCATAATCGTCACTCTTGATGCTTACGTATTGGCGATTGCAAGAGGTACTAAATATCCCTTATATCCCTCCCCGTGTCGTCCAGTGGCTTTCGTAAGAAATGACTCAGAGCAATAACACTAAGATCTTATGGTTTCCGATGGATGGCACAGCTTACGCCAGGCATAAAATGCCAAGACCGGCAACGGGGAGCAGCGTCAAAACTGTGACATTTCTGTTATTATATATGGAGGCCCATGTCAACGATTTGATGTTAAAAACGTTATAAGTGGATTATTCTACCATTAACTGATAGCGGTAAATTCGCTTACATTTAACGTTACTAAAAATATAGACCTCACGAAACAATTAAGATATATATATATATATATATATATATATATATATATATATATATATATGCGCTTCTATTGATACATGCTTATGGAATTTCGCAGCAGCACGCAGCACGGACTAACTAGACTCTCCCGTAAGTTATGTTGTTGATTTATCTAAAGGATTCCGATGTAGATAGAAGACGGGGAGCTAGGTACAGTTAGTGTCTGTCGCAAGGCCGCTACATTTCCCTGCCATCAACGCTCACTCGGTATTAATTAACACGTACGAACGCCGTACGTCCGCTGTAAATCTTCCGATGTCGACATGTCGATATATCGATAGTACACGTCCATTCCACTGCCGAGCGGGACGCACTATGTATAATTGCACGATGTCTCAGAGCGATTGTGTAGAGCTTATGTAATAAAGTGGAATGTTAGAAAACAAGAATTTCACTTTTCTCATATTATCGACGTCCTTGAGGTCGATGTTAAACCACGGCGATCTTCTGGATTATAGGAGGCTTTTACTTAATTAAAAATTTTAGAGAGCCACAAGCATTCGTAAAATAAGAGGTAGCATTCATTTGTCTGTTACGCGCACAAAATACCGGCGTGAAATAACAACATAATAATGCTGTGTTTTGTATGAGAGTGACGATAACCGGAGATCTTTATTAACGTCGTCGCTGTCATTTCTTACTTCGTTTGCTGTCGTGGCTTTGTCGTGGTTACTTCGATCAAAAACTGTCCGTTTACGACTTATCGTTTACAGATTCAGCAACACAGGGGCAAAAAGGATTAATCTTTTTTTTTTTTTTTTATAGAATAGGGTGACAAACGAGCACACAGTCCACCTGATGGTAAGTGGTTGCTGCGGCCCATAGACATCTACATCTATCCTCCATTAAAAATCAAAATGCAGATGCGTTGTCACCCGTAGGACTGAGATGTGCCTCGTTTCCAGTTAAAAGGGTCTCCGGTTCTCTACACTCACCATACGAAATACAGCAGCATTAAGCCACTTTTCACGCTGGTATTCTGTGAGACGTGGTCCTCCCCGTCGAGCCGACCCATTCGTGCTTAACTATACTACCAATTAACTGCAGCATGGCTCCACCACGTACAAACGGACCATAATCGGAACCAAAAACGAACAATTCGTGTGTTTTTACAAATCGGTGACTTCGGCTAGGATTCGACCATAGGAACCAAAGCGTGGTAAGATTGTTACTCTGATCATTAGGCTCCGCTATCTTTTCTCGTATATAGTTCTACCGTGTGATAACAAAGACTGAAAAGCATTACTTTCTCATTTACTACCTTTCCTGTCAATCGTTCCGTGGAAACAGAAGAAATCAGCTATGGAAACTTGAAAAAGTTGAGACGATGTGATCAGCTAGCATCTTTTATCAATTATCTACTAACATCATATTATATCACCTTATATGAATCTGATTTGCCCAGACCGATGATGAAGTATAAAGTTGATAATTTTAATACACATTAATATTTTTTTAACTTATTACACGTGCTTGACTACAATCTCACCTCAGGGCTATTTTCTAACTTTGTTAATAAAAAATAATAGTTGTGGTGGAGCCACGTGTTTAAGGCTGCCGAAAATCTAGTTCCCCCGGTCAAACCTCAAACCTATTACGCGAGATATTAACTAAAGTGGACTGTATATGCGATTGCTTCTACGCTTACGTTAAAAGCGACTACTATAGCATGCGGTACAATGCACTCGCTCTTCCCTAAACTAAACTATTACTTGTCGAATCGATGAAAGGAATCCTGCTTGACTAGGAAAAAAAACACAGATTGGAGCGGGTTAAATTATTAGCAAGCAGGTATAATTAAGGAGTATTGACTCACCGGGGTTTCTTCTTCCTGTCGATCACTATAGCGGCGACTTCCGGAACACTCCGGAGAGAGGCGGTGCGCGACGATATCTCACACGAGGTGAGGCGGGTTCCTGGAGCTCGACTGCTTCCAGGCCAAAGCGGTTTCCACTAGCGAGGTGTTTCCAAACGAGCGCGCGGGAAGAGGAGGTTGTAGTTCAACGACGACTGCGGCGGGAGAAGAGAGCGCGCGTCGGTCGCGCGTGTCTTATATATCCTCGGGTCCGATGATTACGCGATGTTCTAGAATCGTCTTCTTTCCCCTCCCACCCCACCACCCCGATGTGTCGATAGGAGGGTACGAATGATATTGTTTCGGAAGGGAATAATGATTCGACAAGTTCCTACCGTCAAAAATAAAAAACGCGAATGGTTTTCCGCGCAACCATCTCCCCCCGCCCTTGAAGGATTTCCTTCAAAAAAAATAACTAAACAACTAGAGCTAAGATCGACTAACAAATAACTAACTAACGCTAAGATTACCTAAATTAAACTACAATTTCAGTCTAAAAAGCTAATTTAAATTATGGAAGAGGCAAGGGGCACAAACGGATAACCGGACGTAGGTAAGACCCAACCGTGGTCTTAACGCGAGCTATCCTAATTACTCCGTCGGAACCGGGAAAGACCTCCTCGACGATTCCTAACGGCCAGTGGAGAGGCGGCGTATTCTCCTTAGTGAGCACAACTACGGTTCCTACAGCTAAAGGCTCTGTCGCTGTGTTCCATTTTTGCCGAGACTGCAAAGTATGCAAGTATTCCATCCTCCATCGTTTCCAAAACGATTGCACTAACCGATCTAATAATTTGTGGCGTGTGGAAATGTTAAGTCTGTTCTCATCCATATCCGCGGCGGGCAGATACCTTAGAGGCGTTAAAGTCAAAAAATGTGCTGGAGTTAGAGCCAGCGGTTCCGAGGGGTCACTAGATAACGTCCGACAAAGTGGGCGGCTATTCATTACGCATTCAATTTGAGCGAGCACCGTACTTAGCTCTTCGAAGGACAAAATTTGATCTCCTATTACTCGGTATAAGTGGCTCTTTAGACTTTTAATATTAGTCTCCCAATTGCCCCCAAAATGACTCGCGGCTGGGACGTTCAGAGACCACTCAATGCGGTTCTCGGCTAGAATGTGAGCGAACTCCGAATTATAATACTTGCTAGCTAAGAGCTCATGTAGTTCCGATAGAATACGTTTTGCACCGACGTAGTTCGTACCGTTATCCGAATATAATTTACTTACAGGGCCTCTGCGCGATAGAAATCTTTTAAATGCACCCATAAAGCCTGCTGTGCTTAGATCACCAACGAGTTCTATATGCACTGCTCGAGTAGTTAGACATACGAAAATGCAGACGTAAGCCTTTGTGGATCTTATACCACGCCCGCGAGTGAGCGTGACCTTAAACGGACCAGCAAAATCAGACCCGGTGTGCGTGAAGGGCTTTACCGATTGTATCACTCTACAAGATCTAAGTTCCGCCATTTCCGGAAATGACGGCTTGGGGCGTGCCCGAAAGCAAGCTATACATCTGTGCACCCGATTGCGTATTAAACTACGTGCAGAAAGAATCCAATAATTCTGGCGCAAGATCGACATCAATAAATCGGGGCCAGCGTGCGAGTTCAATTTATGATGATAATCGACTAATAAGTTCATGATATGGTCTTTACGCGGTAAAACTATAGGGTGCCGTTGGTCGAAACTCAATTGCGAGTTGGACAAGCGTCCACCTACCCTTACAATCCCATCCTGTAAAAATGGCTTAAGGCGTTGAAAGGCGCGACTACAAGCTCTATTCGATTGTAATCTTGTAATTTCTTCAGAGAAGTGCGCACGTTGAAGTTCACGTAATACTAGCGACTCGGCATAGTTGTAATCGGATGCTAAGACATACGAACGTCGCGGTAAAAGCTTCGCGAATCGACAAACGTAAATTACGCTACGCAATAATTTCGACCAAGAGGACAAGCGGTTCGCCAGAGCAATGATTGGAGAAACCTCGCTCGAAACGTTCGCCACTAGAGCGTGTCTCTTCTCTTCCGGCGGTTGTGACACTGACGAAGGTTCGAAATCGGTTATTGGCCATTGTGAGGGATCCAAGTGAACCCAAGAAGGTCCATGGAACCAAAGCGGGTGGTCCATTATTTGCATCGGGGTGAGTCCCCGGGATAGACAATCGGCAGGGTTTTCCTTACCGGACACGTGATAAAAGTTCCGCGTTTCTAACTCGTCTTGGATCTTGGCCACTCGGTTCGCGACAAACGTATCCCAACGGTGGGGTGAAGAATGAACCCAACATAAGGCGACGGTGGAGTCGGAAAAGGCAAATATTCTTTCTATGTGAACTCTATCCCTACATGCGCCGATAACTGTGGTAATAAGCTTGGTGAGTACTAATATTGCGCAAAGCTCTAAGCGCGCCAGAGAGACAACCTTACGGGGGGAGACTCTCGACTTAGAACTAATGAGGCTAATCGAATTTCTACCATTATTCTGGACATGGAAATATACAACGCCCCCGTAAGCCTTCTCGCTGGCGTCTGCAAATCCAACAACCGTTATGCTGCTATTTCTATCGACATTTATATGACGCGGTATTTTAATTTCTCTTAGTAAAGGAAGTTCCTCTCTAAAGCGCTGCCACAATCGAACAATGCTGTCAGGCGGCGAGTCATCCCAATCGCATTCAAATAACCAAAGTTGTTTAATCAAAAGCTTAGCGTATAATACCACCGGAGCTACGAAACCCATGACGTCCCATAATCTAGCAACGCATGACAGTATTGTGCGCTTTGTGCATTTCTCTACGGGCGGATTTACCTTAAGGCTAAACACGTCGGACTCTGGTGACCAACACAGACCGAGCACCTTGTGTGTATCGGAATCGTCGAATTCCTTTATCGCCGAAAGACGGTGTGATAGTGGGATTGTATCTAAAACCGGACGCGAATTACTAGTCCACTTCACAAGATCGAATTGACCCGATTTCATGAGCCTTATAACCTCGGCGGTGGTTAGGGTGGCCTCCTCCACGCTATCGACCGAATACACAAAATCATCCATATATAATCCGCTCTCAATTGCCCTCTTAGCTTTAGGATAAGAGGGACCTTCATCGTGAGCGAGCTGTCTCACCGTGCGTAACGCATGAAATGGGCTCGACTTTAAACCAAAACAAACGCGGTTAAATTCAAACACCATTAGAGGTTCCTTTGGGTTGAAACGATATAAAATGCGCTGGAATCTACGGTCGCATTCACGGACCCCTATGCAAAGAAACATTTGGCGAATATCGGCGGATAGTGCTATACTAAACAAACGAAAATTGACTATTATATCAAATAAACTGCCCTGTAAATTTTGCCCACTATAGAGGATATCGTTAAGCGACAGGTGAGTGCTAGTTTTAGCACTAGCGTCGAGCACTACACGTAATTTAGATGTAAGTTTGTCCTCTCTAATGACTCCGTGGTGTGGTATAAAATACGACGGTGTGTCTTCGTAGTTATCTAATTTCGAAGCCACAAGTGATATGTAACCTTCTCTTATATATTCGTTAATGACGCCGTCGTAAGCTTCCTTTAACTGGGGCGAAGCGAGCATCCTACGCTCCAAGCTGTAGAAACGTTTTTCCGCCATTTGACGCGAATCGCCGAGAGATAAAACATCTCCCTTAAAGGGTAGCGCTACACTATATCTACCGTCGCGATCACGAACGGTCGTGCGGACGTAAATTTCCTCGCATATCCTGTCATCTGGACTAGCTATGGGTGGGACGTTCACCTCCTCCATCTCCCAAAATTTGCGGACTAACGACTCGAGCGGTTCGACAGCCATACTACAATAAGAGGCTGCCGAAATACTATCTAGGATGGGGGCGGAGCCAAGGATCACATAGCCCAATACGGTTTCCAGTGCGTAAGGCGCGGTATGCGAGGAGTTGCCCCTGACCTTATTGTTTAACAAAAGATGAGGGAAAAGCGATGCCCCAATGAGCATGTCTATGTTTCCAGGAACGGCGTAAGTATCGTCTGCTAGAGTCAAATTTTTAAATTCAATCATTGCCGAGGTGTCAACCGAAACGGTTGGCAACCGTTCAGTGACCCTATCTACTACTAGTGCATTTATATCAAAGTTAACGTTACGATCTATCCGAGAATAAAATTTTAAATTTATATATCCCTGTGTCGCTTTACTAGTACCTCCGATGCCTTTAACTACAGGACATGAAAGTGACCTATTTATTACTAAGCCTAAGCGCTGACAACATTGTCGTGTTATAAAGCTATTTTGGGCTCCGCTGTCCAGCAGTGCACGGACGCTTTGTTTGTTTCCACGCGAATCCCTAACCAAAATACGCGCCGTACCCAGTAACACGGTTGAAGGAGGTTGTGCTCCCATATTTGCCAATGAGCACAGAGCGACATCATCAGGTCGACCGCTAGAATCGTTGACCTTAGTAGGGGTGAATTCCTTATTCGCCTTACTTGACGCCGCTATGTTGCTATTTTCAAAATGTAATAGCGTGTGATGTTTCCTGGCGCACTTGCTACATACGGAACTCGAATTGCATTTTGCAACTAAATGCTTATCGCTTAAGCAGTTCAAACATAGGTTGTTTGTCTTTACTAACTTATAACGTTCGCTTGGTGAATATTTACGAAAAGTCGCACAGTTATATAAATTACCGTGTTTATCTTTACATACTATACAAGTATGCTGGAGTGATGTCGGCGTAGCGGTTACGTAAGTTAACGACCCTGCTATTTTAGATGGTTGAGTCTGTCTACGGTCGGCGCACCTTTTAATCTCCTGTTTAACGTTCGGTGAGCGCTGCATCACCTTTATTTGATCTCGCACGAACGATGCTAATGAATGAAAGGAAGGCATCTCCGAGCTACGATGCTCCATTTCAAACGCACGCACGGTGTCGGAGTCTAATTTCTTTAATGCTATATGGAGAAACACCACGTCCATAAGGTCATCAAACTTCAAATTCTTAAGTGCAGCCACCGATGCCACAAATTTATCGAGAAACTGCTCTAAGCCGTTGATGTTCGCGGATGATATAGGTTTAAGATCGAATATCTGGTTCAAATATTCGGAAGCTAACATTCTCCTATCTTCATATTTAGTTTTAAGCGTTTCAAATATTAATACGTAATTGTTTGCTGTAGGTGTAAAACCCGAGCAGATCGACTGTGCTCTGCCACTAAGTTTGCTAATTAAGTAATATAATTTTTCAGCGTCCGATAACGATGGGTTGTTGTGTATATTGTTTTGAAAACTACTGAAGAAGAAGGGCCACGTCTTAATATCACCATTGAATACCGGAATATCTATTGGCGGTAACCTAATTGAGTCACGAGGGCGTACCTGCATTTCAGGCTTCGCTTCACCTTGAGATTGTAGCAATTTTGCGGTTCTCTTCACGCGACACAACATATCTTCGAATGCCAGCAGCGGTTGGTAGTTCACTATGTATTTCGGGTCGGTTTGTAGTTCCGAATGATTAATTTGGTCTAATATTCTTTCGTAATCTGTCCGCAAATTATCTATCGTTTCGATTTCATTTAAAAAGGCCTCCCGTACTGCCTCTATATGAATGTTCTTTATATAATCACTTATATTTTGCACACGCGAAAAGAGTATGTCCCTCTTGGCATAAAGCGTTTTAATTTTGATTTCACTTCCACTAACTGCCATTTTAAATTATTATAATAAAGTTATATTAATCACAATTAATCTCACACGCATAAACGACGTAGGATGAATACTCGGCGTGCTGTATTACGTAATCAGATCGAGCGCCCGATGCAGTCAAGGCTACGCGTCGTTTGCTAAACCTAATAATTTTATAAAATTGTGGGGTAAGCGTATCAAACGGTTGCTATCACGCCGTTTCAATTATTTAATAAGCTTTAAATTTAACCAAATACGAGCGCTATTAAATGAATAATTCTGTTTGCGAGTAACAAATCAAAATTTTAATTTAAACGAACACTATTTAAGTCTATTCCATAAGTTAGAGTGCGTTATCTAAACAATTAATTTAATAATTCGACCAGAAAATGGTTGGATAACCACTAAACACCAATCCAGATCCTGCCGAAGTGACCATAAAATGGTGGAGCCACGTGTTTAAGGCTGCCGAAAATCTAGTTCCCCGGTCAAACCTCAAACCTATTACGCGAGATATTAACTAAAGTGGACTGTATATGCGATTGCTTCTACGCTTACGTTAAAAGCGACTACTATAGCATGCGGTACAATGCACTCGCTCTTCCCTAAACTAAACTATTACTTGTCGAATCGATGAAAGGAATCCTGCTTGACTAGGAAAAAAAACACAGATTGGAGCGGGTTAAATTATTAGCAAGCAGGTATAATTAAGGAGTATTGACTCACCGGGGTTTCTTCTTCCTGTCGATCACTATAGCGGCGACTTCCGGAACACTCCGGAGAGAGGCGGTGCGCGACGATATCTCACACGAGGTGAGGCGGGTTCCTGGAGCTCGACTGCTTCCAGGCCAAAGCGGTTTCCACTAGCGAGGTGTTTCCAAACGAGCGCGCGGGAAGAGGAGGTTGTAGTTCAACGACGACTGCGGCGGGAGAAGAGAGCGCGCGTCGGTCGCGCGTGTCTTATATATCCTCGGGTCCGATGATTACGCGATGTTCTAGAATCGTCTTCTTTCCCCTCCCACCCCACCACCCCGATGTGTCGATAGGAGGGTACGAATGATATTGTTTCGGAAGGGAATAATGATTCGACAAGTTCCTACCGTCAAAAATAAAAAAAACGCGAATGGTTTTCCGCGCAACCAAGTTGCTTTGTAGTAAATTGCGTCGTATATCTTATGAGCCCTTGTAGTTCTTGTAGAAAAGCTATATAAAATACGCAATGTACTACAAAGTGGCTATAATTTTGATCTCGACAAAGTTAGCGATAAGTTGATAGTTAGTGGTGGTAAGGTTAAGCCCAAGATGATGAAGCTCACCTACATTGTAATATGTTTTATTAAAAAGGTATTATAAAAAAGTATACATTATTAAGAATAATAGTTATCTAATTACATTGTTCATTATGAAATATGAATACATACGTGTTAGAGTATTATTGAAAGGCTGGCAACGCACCTGCAATTCCCGTGGTATTGCGGTTGATCATGGGCGGCGGTAGTCACTTATCATCAGGTTAGCCGCATACTTGTTTGCCCCCTCTTCTTAAATAAAATACGGTCGAACCTACAGGCCATCTTTGCAACTTCCCACTATTTTCAAATGCGGTCTTCGAGCGTTTTCGAGCTTTTTTATTTTGATGCATTATTTGGCAATCGACGCAGTTGTTTGAGCTCAACAAAAACATTTATCAGAAAAAAATTGATTTGATGAAAATTTTCCAAATTATTAGGAAAAAAAGCTTTTTCTAGATTTCTTTCCAAAATTGATATCTATCGAACGAATTAACCGATTTTGACACGGTTGACGGCAGTTGACGACGTTTGTTGAGTAGAAAAGCTGATTAGATTATAGAATTGATCGATACAAGGGTGTCGAAGTAATTACAAAAAGACCACTTTCTGAAATATACGAATTTTTAAGGTTTTCTCAGAATCTACAGGGCCGATTCGGTCTAAATTCACAGAAAATCTAAGTTCAGCGAGGTCCTTTCAGATGCCGCAAACCGCAACAAACGTAGGTACATACTTATCCTAGGACCTCGAAACGTTGAGATCTGATGAGAACTCGATTTTCAATAACCGGGGTGAAAACAATTAACAAATTACTTGTTGGTTGATTTTCCTAGGGGGATGTTAAAAATTATAACTGCAGAAATGATTCGGCTCGTCAAGAAAATTACCAAACAGAGTACAACGTCAAATAGCAGAATAGTGCCGTTGTGTTTTGTACGAGTATACGTATGACGAGAACTGAAGAAGCCTTTTATTGGTACTATTTCATATTAGACCTCAGGAGTGCAGCCTATCTACATGTTTACATGTTTATTCTCATTAGAAGTAGAGGACACACGTATATATATGGACCACAGTATTCACTTAAGTGTTATTTAGCTGTGCTCCTTAAAAACTAAAACTATAAGTTTATTTTTCCGTATTATGAAAATGTACGGAATAATATTATATATATATATATATTGATCCTCTCCAAAACTTTAACGAAGTGTAAGTGTATTGGTCATTAAACATTACCCTGTGCACATAATTTAATCGTCGGTCGTCTGTTAGCGATCGTGTAACTTCTGAACGGGTGACCGATTGTGATCATATTCACACGATATTTTTATTTTGTCGAGACGCTGATTTATAACTATGCTAAAATCCATTAGGTGGCACCAGTAGTCAAGATGTAAACAAATTCTATATTTATGAAAATATTCTTATATTTTGTATTGTTATGCAAAAAAAAAGTCGCATTTTTTTACGAGATAGGGGGCGCAGGGACAAGATTTTAATAAAGTTTATATTTCGAAACGCATGTAATGTTGTTATGTAAATAAATACATGTCCAATAAAATAAATAAATCCTTTATACATATTTCTTGTAAGTACGAAATTGTATTTATATGAAAAACATTCATCATCTTCATCATCATTACAGCCTTTCTTCAGTCATAAGCCCACCGCTAAGCAAGACAAGGCCAACGAATACCACAAAGCACGAAGCAAATTAAACGCCATAATTGTACGAGTATGATGCATTAACGATGACTGTTACTCCGTATCAATTACACCATATCCTTTTCCAATAAAAAGTCTTTAGGCTGACGAGCGCAATAATTTAAACGAGATTCTGTTCCACATTTGAATATTGCCTTTCCTTTAACTTAATATGTGAAGTAAGAAATGTTTGGATATGTGAAAGGATTTGTATATTTTAAAAACATTAAGCATATAGAAAGTAACATCCTGTTGCGATTACTAATTGTGGCTTATTTAAGTTCGTTAGACTCTCTTGTAACTATCATTTTATGTAAGTATGTAATACTTTTATGTAGTAACAATTTTATCTCTATCAATCACAGCTTTTATTGAGACCGATATATATATATATATATATATATATATATATATATATATATAGTATATATATATATATATATTTACTATATATTACTTCGTTCGTGACTATATTATTTTATTTCGTCGTGTCACCCACGCGTCCAGAAACTAACGTTCGATCATTCTATTAGTAGATATGATCATATGCACTTGGTTTAGACATGTTATGTCGGAGTTACATTTTAAAAATTTACAGTTTAAATGTTTTTTAACATTCTAAAATGTAAATTACATTTCTTCAAACATATTTATACCAAACAATGATAAGAATGGAATTTTCATTAAGGTATTTATATTGTTTTGAAGTTAGCTACACCATTCTTTTGCTACATTAATTATATATATATATATATATATATATCTTCCTCTCTCCCGCTCTCTCTCTCTCTCTCTCTCTCTCTCTCTTCATCTCTTTCACTTTCCGTCTTTCTCTCTCTGTCTCTACTTAATAAAAGAAGAAATGAAAACTTTAAACCATTCGAAATTTCCGAGAAAGGTATTGTTATAAAGCGTTAAGCAATGTATATTTTTTTAGATATTTATGTGTAGTATATGTAGATAGATATTACAGCTATATATAATAAAGTGCAAATTATAAATAATTTTCACAAAGGTTTTGAAATATGTTTACAGAACGCTAAAACATACCGTTATTGTAGGAAGTGCTTAATTGCCTTATGTCGAAAGTGTGTGTAATAAACAACAGAGCCTTTAATAGCCCTTCTCCGATAGGACATGTCAATACTGCTCGTAATAAGACTCGAGACTTGATTTTATTGTTATTGGGAAATTGACTCGAACTGGAACTTGCCTTCCTGTACTACCGTGCACTTGAAATCTTAACTTGCATAAAATATCGCGAAACGAAATCATCAGCCGAAAGTTTAAATAAATATCGATTACTAACAACTGCTATTTCTAATCTCCTTAACCATTCTGTAAAATTTGCTGTCACTAATGTTGTTCTGAATCGATAAAACTTAGAGACCTGGTAGAAGAAGTCCTTTTTTATTTTTAAAAGCCGGCAATGCAAAATTTTATACGTGTTAGAGCCATGCTACAGTTATATTAGTAGTATAGTTGTAGCACGACCGGGTCGGCACGACCGGGTAAGGACCACGCTCTCACAGAATATATTTTATCAGTGTAAAATAGTAGCTTAATGCTGCTATGTTCGTATGGTGAGTGTAGAGACCTGGAGACCCTTTTTACTGGAAACGAGGCATTCCATCTTAGTCCTCACGGGTGACAACGCATCTGCATTTTGATTCGTAATCGAGGATAAATGTGGATGTATAAGGGTCACAGCAACCACTTACTATCACGTGGACTGTGTGCCATATCCTATAAAAAAATGCACCTGTAATTTCTCAGATGTAGAAGAGGTGCTGTTACATACGGTAAGCGACGCTTTTGGTTTGAACGGTTTGATAACACGGACGCAAAGTTTGGTTGCGTCGTTTTGGGCTGTGAGTTTAATTTGAAAGAAGAACTATTTTGTATGACAAAAAATGTTTTTCGTGTGAATTTTTATTCCGCCCATAACGTATAATTTCAATAGGATAATTTCTAGTATTGAGGTACCTTATAGTACTAATTATTCTGTGGTGTACGTAACTTTTCGTAGTTAATATTCATTGTGAGAAAAAAAAGAAATATGTTTCTAGATATTTTCAGAATTGTTATATTTCAACATATATCTAACCCTTAATAAGATAAGAGGCTCGCATGGTAGCGTCAGGGGTGAATTATATTCCGTTGATTTGAATTTGGCAAATTTGTAATGCAAAACAAGCACATAAGCTAAAGATGTAACAAAAATAAATTTACGGAACCCACATAAACTAGTACTTGACACAATTCCAAAAAGTAAGCGCTTTCAAAAAAAGATCTATGCAATGTGCAACACTATTTATGACAAAATACCCTCACATATTAAGCCATAGATGGTCGGTAGAGAAAACATTTTATACAGTAAATCAATTTTTGAATTGTAGTGATTAAGTAGTTTTATCGTAATTAAAAATCGATGCATTAATTAATTCATTTATATGATTTTTTGTTGTTGAAAAGATTGTAAAATAACGTTTTATTTATTTTTATAGATTAAATTTAGTAATTTTTGAATATACACAATAACAGTCATAACATTAAGGACATAACATTTCGCACCTACTTAGTAGCAAATAAAGAATTTGAATTTGAATAAACAAATACCTAATCATTGTTTTTTGCCATGTAGTGACGGCATCAGTGAAAGCAACTTCCATATATTATAACCCCGTGGTAGTCATAAAAGACTGCAAAGTAAATAGTAATAATTTGACAACAGTATCTTCCTAATAACAACTCGGTAATCATAAAAAATACTTGAATTGCCAAACCGTCTGCACAAAAATGGCTGCTACGGAAAATATCCTCTTTATTTTGCAATCTATGGCGAAAGCCTATATTCAGCAGTGGATGTTTGGTGATCTGAAATGAAAGTATATCTATGCGATATTTTAAGATTTACTCAGTCTTTATCTGAGAAACAAGTTTTAAGGGTTCATAATGGTTGTTGTTTTGATATATGGAATAACCACACTGCAGTTGGCTCCGAGGCGCAGTGACTTAGCAATAAGTTGCAGCTCCTAGTGGCCGCGGGTGCGAAACACGGACGAAACAAGTATTTGTATGGGCTACAAGTAACTGTTCCGGGTCTAGATGTTTGTGCTAGTGAAACATATTTTTAATAACTGCCTCCATGATACGGGACAAAATCCTAGTGCGGGGCCAATGTTCTTTAAAAAAAATGGCAGCATTGGATGCAGTATTGACAATGCTCTCACGGAATACCGTCTTAAAACAACGACATAATGGGTGCGTTTGGCAGAAAAAAGCGCTAGCAAGCGCTTGTAAACAAAATGGCGATCGTAAGCGGTAAGCGCTGTCAAATCGTAAGTAGCTATTTTCCTCTAGGACACGAAGTTAGTTTTAACCGGGGAACCTAACCCAATTTAAATATATGTTTGTAAAGTATTCATATTAAAAACTTACCAATCATGAATTTTTAATAACATGTATATGTTTATTCATGTCATTATTTTACTTAAAACTAATATTGCACAAAAAAAACTTATGAACTCTACTTCAAAATAAACAAATTAAATAAGCAAAATGGCGGATTATGTCAGCGCTACTGAAGTAGCAATCGTGTCCTGGCCGAAAACTATTTCAGCGCTTGTAAGCGCTTGCAAGCGCTTTTTTCTGCCAAACGCACCCAATGCTGCTGTGTGACGTAAATACGAATGACTAGAACTGAAATATCTTTTGACTCATAGCAGACATACCATCCTAGTCCTCAGGGGTCACGACTGATGTGTATTTTAATTTTTAACCGAAAGTAGCTAATGGTTCGAATAAAACATATAACAATTTATGGTATTTATTAATTTGTTCGATAAGCACTTATTTTTGAGAAGTTTTACAATTGTTATTTTTATTATAAGACAATCAAATCGACAAACGAATGTATTTTACTACTTAAAATGTCTTACTGTTTTATACCTACTATTTATACTTACAAATAGCTTCTAGTTTTACTGACTGACATCTTATCGCATCATGCTCATTTAACTGAAGAAAGGCTTTAATATATCATAATTTCGTTCTTGTTTCGACGTAAGCAGACCAAGTATAACGATAGCTTATAATAATTACCTATTTCCTATACTTAAGATTTATCAGCAATCAAAACATTTAGACAGGACAACAAATATTTTAATTTAGTGTTCTGAACTTCTCATTAATTCCATTTTAGAGGATTTATTGCAATAGGTCCTATATTTGAAAAACAACTCTTTCGATTTATCTTTCAGTTTCGTCCAAAAATGACTATAGTATACAATAGTCATATAAATATGAACTGCCAAAAGCCATCTAAAAAATTGACTTAGTCCTGTATTTCTCTAAAGATATTATGAAAAACGCCGGCCTTAACACAGCCTGCTCTATAATTCAATGAGTAAATGGAACTTTCACATTTTACGAGATATTTCATTAAATATTAGTTTACACGAACATGCTGCTTTCTATTTCTTACTCACTTATAATAGAATCAGATTAGGTTAGCATATTAATACGGCCAGTCTAGCATCTAATTCGCTCTACGTTGCTTCCATAATTGGAAATACCAATATCGATGATAGTAACGACAGTTTATTACCACATACCATTTCATGCGCACTAATTAATATCCATATGAATATACATGCAGTGTTCGGGATTTTCTCTAATCAAAACTTTGTTATTTATAGCGAAACCGGGCTGGATATGGGATAGTGAATTGATTTGCATTTACAAGTCCTATGATAACGAATAGGGTCGGTATTGCTTTAAAGATATGCTCTTACGGTAGATGGAATACATTATGACTGGGAACTCGTTCCGGACCCTTGCGTTGACATTTTAAAGTTCTTCCTGCCAGTTAACATTATATTAATAACCCAGTTTTGTTATTGGATATTCAAGTGATTTTATGTAGTATTAAAGTTGAAACAAGTGGCATAATTAAAAAAAAATTGTACAACCGACTTTAATATAAATAAAATGAGAACATTATCAATGTAGTCGAAGTCAATTAAGTACGCATTGTAGTCAAAAACCACTGGTCAAAAATCCATTTTCAAAAAAAACATTCATTCAAAATCGGTTCACCTAGAAAAATGTTCTCAAGTAACACACATAAAAATACAATCGAATTGAGACTATCCTCCTTTATTTGAGGTCGGTCGAAAATTATCATTAGTTGCTATAATGTGATTTAACGTACTTCAAATGTCCTCGAAATATTATATTTGATCGTCACTACGTCTTGTAACATCGCTGAACATAGGAGTTTTATTTTATTTTATTTCTAATGCATGCAAGTTTTCTCTTAATGTATTGTTTTACCGCTGGGCGCGTGCTAAATTAGCAATCAGTACTAAAATTACAATAAACAATTCCTTTGATGGTGACCGAAATCGGATTGCGCGCACGCACTATAAAAAATTCAAGACTAACGCATATAATTTATAGTTTATACTTGCGATCGTGGTCACTTAGTGAAACTTCAGTTTCATTTTTTTTTGTTTTGATTTTGAATATTGTAAAATATTGTAAAACAACTACAAGTGTATACAAAACACAAAAAAAATTTTAACGGATATCCTCTGAGCGGCTTTTTTTTTGTGACCGTATAAGACATAAAGTGTGAAATGATATAATTTTACAAAATTTATTGGTACTCTCGCCTTATGATATAACACTAGGCCATTAAGTTAAACATTAAAATACTCAATTTTTACATAATATAACATTAATAAAACACTGAATAAATCGTATATTTCTATATCTTAAGCACTACTATCCAATATCCATACTGGGGTATACAGAAAAATATGATGAAATATGGCGGAAAAAGAAGAAAATGAAGCTTTATAGCGAATGCTTCGTTTTTCTTTTTTTTTTCTGCCCGTAACGGTTCACTGCTAGAGCCTTACCTAGTGAGTAGGATTTGCATTTGCGTTTTCAGTATAATTAGTTTCGCGCAATAAATCTTCAAAAACTAAGTATGAGTTATTAACACCAACCAACCAACAATCTAATTTTTTGGTGATCTGCGAAATTTAAATTTATGACAATACCTTTTCAACTACTAGGTATATTTTTACACTGTTCATATTAGCATATTTTAGGTTTTATTTTATTTTCTCAGTAGTAACCGTTACAACTTGTCAAACGCCCACTGCTGAACAAAGCCTTCCCCAGAAATTGCCTCATGATATTTCCCATTGATACTACGCTTGGCAACTAGATTGGCATCCGCAGTTTTTTTAGTTTTTAGTTATTAGGTAGACGGTTCTATCTTCAGATTTTTTTTCTCTCTTACGACGCCCTCCGGACGATATAGCGTAGTGAACATTGGATGGACACTGCCCCTACACGGTGAAAATATATAATTTTAGAAAGACAAAAAAACATATATCAAACAGGTACAGAATACTCAATTTTATGGCATAAATAGTAAGTAGTAAGTATTTAAACAAACAACAAAAAATAATAATAATATAACAGTAGATAAAAAAGAGACAACAAAATATCTAATTCAAGAAAATAGTGTTCAATAGTGTTTCATATATTTTGACAGTCTCATTGGTCTGGAAGTCGTGAGTGCGATTACTGATCAAGTTGTCCCCGATTTGAATCCCGGGTTGGGTCGAAATTGGTCCCTCGTTTTTTCTGTAAAGAAACTTTTGGAAGTAGCTAGGAGTCATAAAGTTGGCGGTGTTTCATCCTCTTGCCTCGAAAGCACGTGAAGCCGTTAGTCTTGCACCGGATTTCCGTCCCTTCGGACTATGGAAGTGAGGGAATGGAAAGTGTGTTTGCGCACACACTTGTACACTATAGTCATGTCCTGTGCAGTTGGCAAGCGATCCTAGAGGTTACGACTGAGATAACTGTCTAAAAACGTCTGGATGACATTATTAATGTACTGTGGCGTAAACGAAAAGCTGCAGAAAAGCCGTAATTTGCAGTGCATATTAAAATCATAATAAAACGATTTCAGTTAAGATCCCTAAAAACTAAAGTAATCTAACAGAATACTAGCGTAAAATACCAGAATTTTGCTGCTGTGTTTCGCATTGTGAGTTTTTACTGAAAACGAGGCACTCTCTTTGTCCTCAGGGGTGACAACACATCTGCATTTTAATTCTTAATTGAGGAAAAATGTAGATGTCTATGGGCCACAGCATCCATTTACCATAAGGTGGACTGTGTGTTCGTTTGTCACCCGTGATCTATAAGAAAAACTCCGAACGAAGCAATGAAAATCAAATAAACATTAAGATTGGTTTATATTAGAACAGCGTTAAATATCACCCATTTCTTCCTGTGAGTATCGAAAGCTGAAAAAAGCTTATGGTTTACGATACGTGGCGGTTAACCATTACGTTCCCTCCAGGTGTAAAATACCCAGATTGGCAACTTGCAGCGACGTTAAAGTTGCGAGATGTTTGTTATCCATATGGGAGAATCCCAATGGTCTGCAGTAAACTTTATCGGCTTCGTATGGGTGATTTCTGGATCTCAACAACAGCGTCACCTACCGGGTCCAAATGTGAATCTTGGGACCCATTCAAACACACACAAAACATTTCATCACAATCGGTGGGATGGTTTCAAAGTCTATAATGGACACAGGTGGAAACATTTTTTGTGTTTTGTATATAGTGTAATGAAGAAGCATGATAGTAATAGTAAATGATGTCATAGTTTCTCAAAATCTAATAAACATCTTATTGAAGTAAAACTTCTTTATGCATGCTTGACTATGGGAGTAAGCTGGCGAACGCGTGACGAAAAGTGTGATCGGGCGAGGCGAAGGGGAGTTGAGTGGGGGATATAAGCAGGAGAGAGCAGTGCGTGCATACATTTTCTTTTTCTCTTTCTCTCATAGCCATGGTATTAGTATTTTTCGTAATTTTATTTCATTTTGAACAATTTTACGTATTGAACAAAATACTAATGTATTTTGTTCAATACGTTAAATATTCTACGATTAAAGTGAATAAAATTGTAAATTCATTTCAAAGTTCATGTTTTGTGAGTTTTCGGGTGAATAATAACAAATTATGGAAGGAAGCCGGTAATAAATTTAAATATCTGTAGAAAATTAATTTATATGTATATACAGATGGAGCTAAAGAAGTTTTACTTCAGTAGTGTTGTCATAAGCACACTCGTATTAAAATAATTATATTTTAAATAATAGACTTCTGATGCAACGTATACGGACAAACTACGCTATTAAAATAATCTACACATATAAATAAACTTGAAGTGTATGTTTGTAATGTCGTAATAAGTGCCTTATATCGAGCTGTGGATATTATGCCATTAAGACATAAATAACCATTTTTAATTTTTTTGTATATCTATCTGTCTGTTTATCCGGGCCTATCTTTGGAACATTAGAAGCGATTACAATGAAACTTCACGGATAGATAGAGAGCAATATCATGAGTGATCCAGGTTATATCTTACTAGGTGATACCCGCTCGTTTCGCCGGGCGCACGATAACAGACGATAATAACGTAGATATAAAATATCAAGACTTTTATGAGATTATCGTAAAATCCGTTCTTAATGAACGTCTACGTTGCAAAACGAATAACTACTCTAAATTTCATGTCAATCGAGTGTATAGTTTTAGAGATATCGTGATGAGTCAGTCAGTTAATCAGTATATACATAAAGATTTGAATAGCTGACTCGTTGATCTAGTGGTTGTAGTAATGCGACTGCTGATCATGAGGTCCTGGGTTCGAATACCGAGTCGGGCCAAAAAAAATCAATTATTGTAGTAGCTGCCCGGAGTCAGGAAGTTGGCGGTGTCTCACCTCCGTGCCTCAGAAAGCACGTAAAGCCGTTGGTCCTGCGCCTGATTTCTCTCCGGTCGTGTCGGTTTGCAGTTCCATTGAAAAATGAGAGTGAGGAAATAGAGAGTGCACCCTGTGCTTGCGTGTACACTTGGGCACTTTAATCCTGTCCTGTGCCGATGGTTAGTCTCTGTTAAGTTTAGCCGCCGTGACCGAAAATCTAGGAGTTTTTTTAAAAGACTAGAAAATTGATAAAATAAATGTTCTTTAATCATCTCAAATCTAAATAACGCCAGATTAATAGATCGTTGAGGCGAATCGCTAGTTACAGAAATTGTATAACCAACTTAATTCTTACTAAGTAATTAATAGTTCCATAAACAGATTGATCTCTAAAAGTGTTGTCGGCCAGGCACGTGTTCCTCGCGTGCTTTTATTAACATTGCATCTGTTTATCGCGGACGATAGCTAAGCACCCACAAGTTCAGGCTGTGGCACTTCGGTCACGTACGGATACCGTTATTTCCCTCGATACTTAGAACATCTTGCGTTGTTGGAACTAATGAAAATACTGTGCAAATACTTCGTATGCTATTCAAATTAAAGGTGATTAACATATTGTTTCAGTTTAGTCTATTTCAAAACACCTAAATCTAATAGGAGTTTACTGGATAAGAAGCATTACATCTTAGTCCTCATGGGTGAAAACGCGTCTGGATTTTGATTCGTGATCGAGGATAGATGTAGAAGTCTATGGACCGTAGCAACCACTTACCATCAGGTGGACTGTGTTCTCGTTTGTGTCCCTTATCTTTTAAAAAAAAAATTAAAAATCTAATATTATTACGACTGCATGACCACAATCAGATGTTGTTGAAACGAATGAAAATACTGTGTAAATATTAGGGATGCAAATTCAAAGTAAAATTCAAATTATTTTAGTCAGTTCAGGCTATTTTAAAACTTTTATCAGCATCAAATCTACCACTATTATAGCAAAAACACAAAACTGGAAACTTCCAGGTATCGTTTTGGATGTAAATTTATTTTACTTTTATTTATTTGAGTATAAAAGCTGTGATAGGTAAGCGCCTAAGCGCCCGCCATAAATTTCACGGTACATTAGCAACCCAGGGCAATACCTGCCGCCATCAATTAAAATATTGATTGCAATTTTAAGTGGTGATTTACCACGTGCTCAACGAGGAATATAAACATCGTGAGGAAACCTGCATATCTGAGTAATAAAATAGCAAATGTGAATATATGTGAACTTAGGCCACAGGCACTAGAACAGCGCGGCTCGACTAAATGCCCCATAACCCAGTAGGCTGTACTCGTATATAGGCTGTAACTTTACTGATTGGATTAAAGCTTGATGCTTGTAACCGATTTTTTTTTTTGCATTTCTTGAAGTTATCTCTAACTTATATTCAACGCATTGTACTCTTTGGGTATTTTTGCGACATATTTCTTTATTAGCTATTTAATTTGCTATTTATTATATAGTACATTATGATTGTAATACGAATGGGTCATCTCCACCGAGAAAGGACCACGCTCTCACGGAATACCAGCGTAAAATAGCACCTTAATACTGCTGTGTTTCGTATGGTGAGTGTGGAGGTTCGGAGACCATTTTTTAATGGGAACGACACCTTCCACCTTAGTCCTCAGGGGTGACAACACATCTGCGTTTTGATTCTTAATCATAATGTATATTTCTATGGGACGCAGCATCCACTTACCACCTGGTGGACTGTGTGCTCGTTTGTCACCATTATTCTATTAAAAAAAAGAATTGCTTACTGGATTTATTTTGATGAAACCGTGCAATACTTTTTTTAGACTTAAAATTATTTAAGGTATTATACTCGTATCTTAAATAATTTTAAGTCTATAAAAACATCACTATGTTAAAAACGCTTATCTTATGAAAATAAAATGAAGACAATTAATGTTAATTCTTTCTTGAATTATTATAATATTTATAATTCACGTGGGACCCTCACTACGAGCAATTAGGAAAATATTTTTCTTTACCTTTAGTACCTTAAAGTTCGAAAATTATAATATGAAAGTCCACTCTAATTATCCTACAGTACTTATTCACAACCAAATCAAATTATCCATGGTAATATCCCAGCAATACTAACAAACAAGATTCATAAATCTATAAAACGGCACAGATGCATAACCGATTAAAAAACCTGAACAGGCCTTTATACCGGGATAGAACCAATCATCGAAGCTGAATATATTAAGTCTCATACATCAATCAAGCGCTTTCCTACTAACGAGAGCGTTTTCTCCTCCACATATGCATAGAGAGGCCATAATTTAGATATTGGCTCACTCCGTAACTCATAGTCTAGGCCGTGACAGGCTGATTTGGCGTCTACACAAATAATGCTAACCTACATGCATATCTAGCATCAGACGTGTTCGTTAGGAATGCTTTGCACTTTCGCTGCGCTTTTCGAATTATGTGAATTAATATTGTTGTTTATTTAATAGTGTGTTGATATAAAAATTTATTTGCTTGCAAACATAATCATGTACTTCTTAAAAGGTTTTTTAATGTTTAAAACGAGTACTAAGCGATAACTTATAATAAAATCATAAAGCAAAAAAGAATTTAACGTTAATAATAACTTTATTATAAGTACGAGTAACTTTTACAGGGTGCGAAATGATTTCTTAAATTTACGCGAACACTACACATTGAATAAAACTAAATTTACGGATTTTATCGCGTTTATTTCACTACTTTTACTTATTTTTAATTCCCGACGTTTCGGGTGCTTTACAGCAACCATGGTCACGGGGGGGACTGAGATGTTTGACGTCCCAATGTCATAGTTAGTCCGGCTACCTTCAGTTTTTGAATATTAATTTTTTGGTCCGATTTACGCAAAACGAGCTTATAGTATCATGAAGTCTTGCAGTGGTATGCTTAGGTTTGGGTTTAATTTTGTTAATTATAGGATCCCAAGCAGGTGGCAGCACCCATCCATCTTCTCTATTGAAATTTGGATGATTTTTAATTTCAATAGCCTCGCGTATCATCCTTGGTAGGAATCGGTGTTCTTTTGCGAGAATTTGTAGTTTATCAAAACGAATGTAATGGTAGGGACGATCTTGAACATGTTCGCAGACTGCAGACTTCCCGGAGCGTCGGTGCTTCACGTCAGCTATATGTTCTTTCACGCGGGTTTTTATGGATCTTTTTGTTTGACCTATGTAAGAGAGACCACATTCACAATCTAGCTTGTACACACCTGCATCTTGTAGAGGAATATTACACTTGACGGATGGTAAAAATTGACTAATCTTCTTCGGCGGCTTGTAGTATGTTTTAATAGAAGCTCGCTTCAAGATGTAGCCAACCTTGTCTGTGACTCCTCTGACATATGGTAGTACAGCAGGTACACGCTCGACTGTGGCCGGCTTCACTCGGTCACTGTGACGTAGGCGCGGGACCCGAAGCTTGTTGTCTTGCAATACTTGCTTGACGTACCTGAAACGTCGGGAATTAAAAAAAATAAGTAAAAGTAGTGAAATAAACGCGATAAAATCCGTAAATTTAGTTTTATTCAGGGTGCGAAAGTTTTAAACATTATATTGGTTCAACGACATTTATTTCTATTTCGATATGTAGCTTTTATAAAACAAAAATAAGTAAATAGAATAATATATATATATATATATATATATATATATATATATATATATATATATATATAATTAAAGTTACTGTAAAAGTGAATTGAAGTTTATATAGAAATACCTGCCTTCGGAAATTGATCGTCCCCTTAATTATTATTAGATAACTTTACTATATATATAGATATATATATATATATATATATAAAAATAGATAACTAACTCATATTTTTAATTATTCGGATCCCCTGAATCTTTCATCGGGTTGGTAAGGAAGCGGATACCATTCTTCTTCCTAATCTATTCTTTCAAAGTCCGGGAACGTTTACTCTTCGAAAAACTTAACCCCTTCCTGAAAACTCACTTGTTGATTCTTTTAAATGTGGGTTCAGACGTGGTCATAGTACAGTTACAGCCTTACTACACAAATTACAGGCTGATGGATGAATGATATGGACCAGACAGCAGCTTACTACTCCCACGTCGCTGAATTTAGCAACATTTTTAATACCGTAGACTTTGACGTGATGCTGAGTCTGCTAGGTTCTATTAACATATCTCCAGTGTAAATTGATTGGCCGCCGGCAACGTGTTATGGTAGACTGTGCCATCTTTACGTGGAATTAGCTGTTGATGGTATTTTTATACCTTTTAGTAAATAGGAATAAACACCTAGGAATTTATTCATTATTCCAGTAGAAAGATATTTGCAGTAACATCTTCTTTACGACGTTTGCGTAATTCTCTACCCATTCCTACTAAAATCTTACTGGCACAGTCCTTGTTACTTCCTATCCTCGGTAATGCTGGTGCATGTCTGTGCACAGACACACACACACACACACACACACACGCACACACACACACGCACGCACGCACGCACGCACGCACGCACGCTCGCGGGCACGCACGCACGCACGCACGCACGCACGCACGCACGCACGCACGCACGCACGCACTCACGCACGCACGCCCACACACACACACACACACACACACAGCATATCTGTCCCACGGAGCCCTCAGACATTGACAATCCTCCTGACACAAATCAAATAGTCCTCATTTTAAGGTTAGAAAAGATAAAAAACAAAGACTATATTAATTGTTACACTCTTTCTGAAATCGGCTATTTGTATTTAATGTATACTGAACTTTGAGCGCGGTAAATAACAATCTAAGCGAACGAGATATCTACTTGTTGATTGTGCGATCCGGGCACGAACCGACGCAACGGCACATCTTCTGCTCGACACACTTGATTTTGATGTGATTTTAATTACTTTATGCGTATAATATTAGTTAGCTGTAAACATTACTAATATTATTTTTAAGCATTTCAACTTCGCTTAAATAATTTGCGATTATTTATAGGATAGGAAACTAAGGAAGTCCAGCCTCAACAATATACTCGGACTATGATATTTATTTATTTATGTAACACAACTAGCGTTGTAAGAATATTCGCTACCTAATATCATCTCGTGGGTGTCTAAATCATCAAACAAGCTTTTATACCAATCAATCATCAAAGCTATAAAGAATATATTAAGTCTCATACATCAATCGAGTGCTTTCCTACTAACGAGAAACAGAGGGAAAGAAATCAGGAGATGGGAGCAGCGTCTTTCTAATAACGACTAAAAATTAAAAATACGTGTGGCACTCGGTGAACGCCGCGGTAAAGCTATTGCATAGCATTTTTTATCAACTTATGCAATTATAATTATTTATTTATTTTATTTATGCAGTTAAGTCTTTGATATTAAATCAAGTTAAACTTTTTGAGCGTGGTGACCGATAAGAAAACAATTTTTTTTCTCTTATTGAATAAATGAGAAGTTAATATTGTTTAAAATATTTTTAATATTTTATAATACATGTAGGTTATTCAGGAATTTTTATCATTGAGTTAGCAGCTAGTGTACACGCATACGTCTAGTCGCACGCACACAAACACCGTGCCGAACTCTGCCGAGTGCCGAAGTCTGCCGAACTGAAACGACGTTAGACGATGCACGGCTTTCAACGCCACACCTCCATGCCCGTCGGAGTGGGGAGCGTGAGGTTTTTTTTCGTTACGGAATTTCTGGATTCGGTCCCCGCGCTCAAGGCCCGCGATAGAAGCTATGCAATAGCTTAAAAAAGCTGCTGCTATTCTATCCTAACGTAATTTTTCTCTTTCGTACCCGTTTGATTATAAATATATTACACCATTCGCATTTAGGTGCCTATTAGAAAACCAGTGCTGTAAAGCATGTACTGGCGACATTAAGTTAAACGACTGGCGCACTCGTTCCTCATAACCCTTTGATAATACTTCAAGTGCTGTTTACGCAGCGCACCGCACTTGAGCCACTTGCTTGTAAATACTGAATGATGCAGCCTGCCGTATTAAGAGGTTTTTCGCTTTACACGCATGCTTTTGTATGTTTTGGAATTAATAGTATAGTCGCAAATAAAATGATACAGTATTTCGAAACAATTTTTAAACCTATGTACTTGACACTTTCCGAGAAATAAATGCGGTAAGTCTTTTTTATAGAATAAATGTGCCAAACGAACACACAGCCCACCTGATGGTAAGTGGATGCTGTAGGTTATAGACGTCTAGATCTATTCTCGATTAAGAATTAAAATACAGATGCGTTGTCGCCCTTGAAGACTAAGATGGAATGTCTCGTTTCAAATAAAAAAGGATCTCCGGTTCTCTACACTCACTAAACGAAACATAGCAGCATTAAGCAGCTATTTTACGCTTGTCTGTGAGAACGTGGTCATACCAAGGTCCAGCCGACCCATTCATGCTACAACCATAATATAGCAGCGTATCTCTACCACGTTTAAAAGTATCCAGTATTCCGATTCAAATCTTCATTGAAATTTAACGCTTTTCCGGTTTTACTGATGTTAGTTTTAAATATTCAACTACATTTGTATTAAATGAGAAACCTATATAACAGGACGTGCCACTGCTGGGTTTACGTGTTAAATTTCATTCATTTACTCATTTCAGTCCATGAAAATTCCACTGCTGAAAATAAGTCTCTGCCATAAATTTCCTCGTATGAAAGTCCAAGTGGTCTAGGTTTTAGTTATGTTAAGTTTTTTCCAGAAACATGCTCCTGCCCATCTCCTGCATCAGTTTCTCTGTGTCTACATCTACGGGACGATATGGGGTAGTGGATGTTCATAAATCGCCACTACGTGATTTCTCTCGGCACCAGTGAAATCGTAAATTGTAACTTTATTATTTTAAATATTAATACTATAATAACAAATATTATTTATCTAAATTGTGCTTTTTTTCTATGTGCGCGACGGTGAAAGCGTATCATGAGAAAAGAGTAGATATCATATCGGTGACAGAATTATTCTAGGACTTATGAGGTCCGCCAACACGCATGGGAGCAAAAGATTTGCCATTCATACTGGTGATAATGTCGATGTAATTGACGTGTTAGTGACATTTTAGTGGCTACACGAGCTCCGCCCACTCCCCCGTTACATTATGTACGTATTATAGTATTTTATGGTAGTTATACTCTCCATAAACATATTATATAATTATATTTTTGTTTTTACTAAGCAAGACAAAGTAAAACGTGCATAACGTAGTAAATTATGCAATTATCATTAATTTATAATTCAATTTCTCATTTAAACTTTCATTTTTTAATACTCATTGTACTATTTTTTGTCCCATATAAATAAACAAAAATGATATTTTTCTTCATCACCACAAAGCACTCAGTAAATCAATACTAAAAATTGTAATACATACATATATGTAGAATCGAGCTCAGTTTACTCGCATACTATGTAGTTATAAGGCGGGCGCTTGTACCCTAAGCTACAACTTCTACAAGATCAAGCTTGTTCACAAAACAAAATCCCCATTAGAATCGCTAAATATCTACCATAGTGAAGTTAGACATAGGCCCTAAAGACTCAAAATTGGAAAAGAATTTTATTTCAATTTTAATGCACCTTTTTTTTAAATCAAAAACAATATACGAGTGTCCTCTCTTTTAGTAAACACATTTACAAAACTATAAACTCAATCTCTTACAAAAACATAAATCTCTTACCAAACATCATGTTCTATCTAAATCAAATGATAACTGTTATACGGAAGATACAAGATAAATTCGATATATTAATATTGCAAACAAATATATCACTCTGTATACGTTCCAAAGTGACCCAATGTATCGATTCACAATCGCAAGGTTTGTAAAGCTTGGTATTCATCTTTTCACGTCAGAGGACTTGACATTGATCTTCATAAATACATGAATTCGTTAACAAAACATACGACAATCGCATACATGTCTGGATTTGCATTCCGCGTACCTTCGCATGACTCTAAGGTGTATTTATGGTCTGCTAACCGAATAGAACTCTGCCTTTAATGTTCATCGCGTGCATACTTACGATTCTAAAATATTTAAAATAGAAAGCGGAAGCCCTGATCGACAGTCCATTCTTATTGAAATTATTATGTTCACTTCGTGCACCACAGGTCGTAAATTGAAAATAAAATAAATAACGGAAATATTAAACCAGTTTATTAGACACTTACATTACCCGAGATTTGAAATCCTATCCTCATGGAATTTTACGATATACGTACGATCACAGCTTACCGCGACTTAATCGGTCCCTAGATCCAATTTGGTAAAGATTTCCAAAAGCTATGATTTCCAATTACTTATCATATCCGTTCTAACAAAAATTTTTAATTTTCAACGGTATGGGATTGGAACGTCAAACACCTCAGCTTAACCCCCACCCCTCCTAATTTATTAAGTCCGTAGTATAAAAGAGCTTTAATTAGGGTAAGAACAATAAAGAATAACAAACAATATTTCATGCCGGCACATCGCTTGCAACTTTATAAGCGTAAGTTCGGCCTCACATGGAATACTGTTCTCATCTCTGGACCAGACCACCCCAGTGCCAGCTACTTCCACTTAACCGCATCCAGCGCAGAGCGACTCGAATCATCGACGACACGATTCTTTCTGATCGGCTCGATTCACTGGCGATGCGTGTTGCATCCCTTTGCGTTTTCTATCGTATTTACCCTGGGGAGTATTCTGAGGAATTGTTCGGATTAGTTCCAGCCGCCAAATTTCACAAACGCACATCGCGTCAAAATTCGCGATACCATCTTCACCATCTGGATGCTTGGCGATCCACTACTGTACGTTTTACTAGGAGTTTTCTTCCTTGTACAATTTCTCTGTGGAATTGTTCACCACCGGCGAATTTTCCGGACCGATACGACTTAGCCTTCAAGAAAAGAGTTTACTCCTTTCTAAAAGACCGGCAACGCATCTGCAATTCCCCTGGTGTTGCGGTTGTTTATGGGCGGCGGTATTCACTAACCACCAGGCGAGCTGCACGTCCGTTTGCTCTCCGTATTCTTCTATAAAAAAAAACTAAATAAATAATGATTTATGTATTTGAAGGGTAACCAAAGTCGACCGTGCAATGGCGATGTATAAATATCCACTACCCCATATCGTCCCGCGGATGAGACAAAGTTTAATTTTTATATATAACACTGAAGTTACAAATGAAATTACAGTCTAACCAATCGTACGTGGCAAATGCAGTCCGTGGACACCTGCAGCCAACTACAAACACAGAAGGCTACAAATGCGTTACCACCTCTGAGGACTGAGACGGAATGCCTAACAACCCGAAATTGTAGTCAATGAAGGGTTTGGTTCTCTATAACCCTTCAGACTGGGACACAAAAGTAGAAGCGCATTGTTGTTTAGTGACAGAATAGATAAGACTGGGTTGGTACACCCAGACGGACTTCTACGCAGAATGAATGTCCTACCACCTGGTGACAAACCATGAGATGGGCAGCAGCATCTTGCTGATAACAACTAAGAAATAAAAAATACGCTGCCGACACCCCTATTAAGAGGGGTAACTTTGACAAACATTTCCCTTACAAGGAAATCTATGGTGAGGCTCATATTTAGTATAGACTTTGATAAATGTTACAATCCATATACGTTCCAATACAGGGCACAGGTCTCATTTCTGTAAGGGTTCTGAAGAGATCTTAGGCAGTAGTGAATGATGAGCGAATGCAAGAGATAAATAAACAGAGATTGAAATAATATAGATGAGTTGTCTTGTCTCTAGAGTGCGTTATGTTCCCTCGAACCTCCGCTAAAGTTTTAAGACCATGTCAACTTATTGTCTTTCTTAACGGCACTTTATTGGATAGTCAACAAAAAGACCGTGTCAAGTCACGACCGTGCCATCGCAGTCTCCCAGCGAAATTTTACCTCTCTTGTTCTCTCTCAACAGCCTCTTTTTGGACTATCACGATCATCTTTCAGTCAGCATCGCTGATACAGCCGCTGACAGGGAGAAACCCCGTATAGATCACAGGAACCTCCCGCTCTGCATGCACGCTAAGCATACCGCGAACATGTCTGTAGCGTAATCTTAAGCCCACCACAGTGAACCACAGATAATTTCTTTAACTAGAGCAAACTAATCTAATTACATCTGTATAAAACACAAAAGATATTTTACCTATGTCATTCTGCTTTTAATAAGTCTATATCGATTATAGATAAACTTTGAAACCATCAAACCTATTTTGATTATATTTTTATGTGTGTTTGAATGGATCCTTAAACGGTTTATATTCACATTTGGAACCGGTAGATGACGCTGTTTTCGATATCCCGAAATCACCCGTGCGAAAACGGGGCGGATCGCTAGTAAGTAGATATATCAATACAAATAAAATTGAAGTATCTCTTAGTAATGTCAAAATAACAGCTTTTTATTACATATACGGTACTTAAAACAAAAATCATTTTTTTTTAATTTTTAACCGTATGTCTCTTTGTTTCGGCTAACCTCTGAAACGGCTGGACAGATTTTTACGGGCCTTTCGCCGACAGATAGCTGATGTTATAAGGAGTAACTTAGGCTACTTTTATTTAGGAAAATGAACTATGGTACCGGGCAAGAAAAAAAGCCTTAAGTATAATACGGACGAAGTCGCGGGGAACAGTTTGTAATAAATATACCTGCTTAAACATGGTGAAGTTATGCTGCACCTATATTATAGTTAAAGCATAAATGGGGAAGGACTCTGTTCAAGGGAGACAACGGATCTGAAATCTAAATCTAAAACTAAAACCTAGATTTAACTGTGGGAGTAGGTACATAACTACTATGTCTTTAAATTTGTTTATTGGTTTATTATCTAAATTATTTATTACAAATGGAGAAAGGTGTGCAATTTATATCAGTAAAACTTTTCTAAGGCACGAATAAAACTCCTGGTTAACGGTTACACTATCTTTCGATAGCTGCACAAGTGTACTTTTATCTCCATAAATTTCCTCGTAAGGACGATATTGCCATAGCTGCCAAGCTTGGCAGGCGGGTTGGCATCCGCAGTTTTTTATAATTTTGGGTTGTTATTCGCCGCTCATTCCCTGTTTCATTTTCTCCCTGTCGTCTCTCACGACACCCACGGGTCAATATGTGGTAGTGGGTTTATTCTTCTACCACCACTACTGTAACTGTTTTTTATAGAAGAGGGGGCAAACGAGCATGCGGCTCACCTGATGTTAAGTGACTACCGCCGCCCATGATCAACCGCAACACCAGGGGAATTGCAGGTGCGTTGCCGGCCCTTTAGAAAGGAGTAAGCTCTTTTCTTGAAGGTCCCCAGGTCGTATCGGTCCGGAAAAATCACCGGTGGTAAACTATTCCACAGAGAGGTTGTACGCGGAAGAAAACTCCTTTTGAAACGTACTGTTGTGGACCGCCAAGCATCCAGATGGTGTGGATGGTATCGGGACATTTGCCGCGTAGTGCGTTAGTGCGAACAATTTACTAAGTTGATTCTTGGAAATTATTGAACTTAATTTCTTATCAAGTGCAGAAAATGTATATATCCTACCTCGAATGTATTCTAATTTTATGTTCATAAATGTTTCTAATTACAAAATGTATTAAAACAATAAGTAAATCACCTAATTAAGCAATTAAATTAACAAGTGACTAATTGAAATCTTAAAAGAACACGTTAGAAGTTAGTTAGAAGTATCCATAAATGAAACTGTCTAATTACAATCGAAAAGCGACAGTTCATGAAGCATCTGTAACCGAACACGAACTGCAACTAACTACATTCAAATTTTAATATTGCCAGTATTTCCACGTATTATCGATTCAAATTCAACAAACTAATTCCATGTTCTACCAATTAATAATAAACAAACGTCTGGCTCGAGTACAGTTTTTGCAATTAAGGAACCTGTTGGCTTTGCTCTGTCGGTGAGGCTGCACGTCCACGCCCTGGGCCGTGGGCGAGCGGTAGCGCCCACGGTATCGCAAGGACAATGTACCGTAAGGGAAACACATTATACAGCCTGATTTTGTAATAAACAAAGCTGTGTGGAGACTTAACGTGTACAGAACGTTGTTTGTTCGATCGACCCACGCAGCTTGCAAGGTGTTACTTCGTGTGTGCATTTGAATGAACACGGTTTAAAAACAAAAGCTATGTTGTTAAAAAAAATGTTGCATATGTTTGAGAAAACATTTCAAATAGAGAGGAAATTTAATAATGTATTAAAAATAAAACAAAAATATTTTTGTGCAAGTAGGAAGTATTTGTAAAAAATCACGATTAATTTTTTGTTATTAATTCCCGTATAAAAAGTTCTCTATCTATTTCATGGATTTAATTTGTTTTTTAAAATGCTGAAGCTCAAAAATAAATGGAATATAAAAAGGCTGACATAGTTTTTATTTGAGAGACATCTGAATCCAAATCTCTGACAAAACTGGTTCAAAAAAAAGATTTAAAAAGAAGGAAAATCTAAAAAGATTTAAAACTAAGAATATAAAAAAGACTAGGGAGCTTCTAGTTCTGCTATAATAAGAAGAAAATCAACAGATATTTTTAGCGCTTACGTTAAATTTTTTCAGTAAAAACAGACCGATGGAGAATTATTTTCATTCATAAATCTTTATAAATAAAAATTTTCGTTTATTCAAAATCTTAAATTTTTGTTTGAAAAAAAAATTAGTTTTGAAATTGTTACGTAATATTGAAATCAATCGCCCTGTATTTAATAGTCCCGTGGTGTTTCCATTTCGCGTTTTATAGGGTACCGGGTAACACCCGATTATCTGCTCACATTGTGGTCGAGCGCACGACTGCATACTGCGCACGCTCTGATGCAAATCCAATAAAGAGAACTCTACTGAATTGCTTTATTTACAACGCAATATACATTTCCCATAATATCACATTTGGTGTAAAAACGCCCACATAAATCTATTTACGATGTCTCAATTTAATGGATGCTTTCCATTATGCAAGTTAAAGTCAAGACGCTGACTTAAAGCGTAAGGCGGAAGTATAGGTATCATTGATGAAATAGTCGTCATCCAAGTCACTGTCTGTTTTTTTTAGAACACCATGATTCATGTTGAACACCTCCCATTGAGCATTCAAAGCATCCAACCTTTTCTGTATGTATGTTCCTGACTTACGTGAATCAGAATCCTTTTTGAAGTTAGCCTCAATTTTAAGGATAGATTCAATGATTGTTCTCTGTTGTTGAAGTAGGTTCTCCATGGTTTAAGAACGATGTTGTAAATAGTTGGTTTCAGATACGTGTGACTGCGACTCTTACCGTAGTATGCACCTCAATCAAGCTGGTGAGACCCGCTTGTGGGAGGCCAGCAACCAAAGTGACACTACAGATAGAATCACGAATAACTCTTTTTTTTTTTTTTTTTCAAATACACTTTACTGTTGAACTATTGTAGACGTAATATGCAAGTCTTAGTTCACGTCGAAAACTCGAAGGACCAAAATGTAGGGGGTATTTTGTGAATTGTGACCCTCTACATATAATTGATATGTAGTATATTAATGTAGGTTGTATCTTCTACGTTACGGGATGTGGTAATTAAAACTGTGTCCGTTTCCGTAGAGAGCGTTTATTGTACTGAAAATACTTATGAATAAAAAATGTAATTATAGTGAACGTGTCGCGCGCGCAGGCGCGATATCAGCATTATTTTCTAAACTGTTGAAATATCATGTACTTGCTCGTACAAAATGTCTGAAATGGTTATTTTTTTACAACGATAATGACAAATGTGTCATTATATGATTTTCGTAATGAAATAAATAACATCAAATTAAAGTTCAAAGCAAAAGCAATATCAATATTTATCCGAGATTGGTTAGTTAACAATAATAATCTATTTCGTTTTTATCTCCCCATCACAGTCTACAGCTGGACATGTGGCTTTCCCCATAACAGGTAGAATTCGCCTTAATTTTACGTTGTGACTTTGGTACGTAGGTGTCGCGATCGTACTTAAACTCTTCACATACTAGTGAGGACTATTGACTTTGGTATAGTCCGTATAATTTAACACCACAAACTCCAATTATTAAGCTAATGTCTCGAACTCTCTCAATTTCTTCTTAATTTACTATATCCCTGCACTGTTTACAGCATTTTAAGAACTTTCAATTAATTATTCGTTGGTATTACTAAACGGACGCAGACCCTTTTTTATTAGAAACGAGACATTCCATCCTATTCCTCAAGGGTGACGACGCATAGTCTACATATTGATTCTCAATCGAAGACACCTGTAGATATTAACGGCCCACAGCATCCACTTACTATCAAGTGGATTGTGTGCTCATTTGTCACCATTATTCTATAAAAAACGTCTTGTACGTTTGCGCTGCTACCGTTACCGTTATAGCCTATTAAACGTCTTGTACGTTTGCGCTGCTACCGTTACCGTTATAGCCTATTAAACGTCTTGTACGTTTGCGCTGCTACCGTTACCGTTATAGCCTATTAAACGTCTTGTACGTTTGCGCTGCTACCGTTACCGTTATAGCCTATTAAACATCTTGTACGTTTGCGCTGCTACCGTTACCGTTATAGCCTATTAAACGTCTTGTACGTTTGCGCTGCTATCGGTACCGTTATAGCCTATTAAACGTCTTGTACGTTTGCGCTGCTACCGTTACCGTTATAGCCTATTAAACGTCTTGTACGTTTGCGCTGCTACCGTTACCGTTATAGCCTATTAAACGTCTTGTACGTTTGCGCTGCTACCGTTACCGTTATAGCCTATTAAACGTCTTGTACGTTTGCGCTGCTACCGTTACCGTTATAGCCTATTAAACGTCTTGTACGTTTGCGCTGCTACCGTTACCGTTATAGCCTATTAAACGTCTTGTACGTTTGCGCTGCTACCGTTACCGTTATAGCCTATTAAACGTCTTGTACGTTTGCGCTGCTACCGTTACCGTTATAGCCTATTAAACGTCTTGTACGTTTGCGCTGCTACCATTACCGTTATAGCCTATTAAAGTCTATAGCTGAACATAAGCCTCTCCCATAGATTACTCATAGAGGGGATACATGACACAGTTGGCACGCTTGGCAAGCGGGTTGGCAACCACAGCTTTTATTTTTAGTCGTTATTAGAAAAACGCTGCTGCCCATCTTCTGATTTGTTTCCCTCTGTCTCTTCTTATGCTGCCACGCTGCAACAAATTATGGATGCAGCACGAGTAGGTCGGCTCGTATGGTGAGTGACGAGAATCGGAGATTCCTGTTATAAATAACAAGGCGTTCCATTTTAATCACCAAGGGTAAAAAAGGCATTTGTATTTTGATCCCTAATCGGGGCTTGATGCAGGTGTCTATGGGGCATGACATCCACTTACCAACAGGTGGACTGTGTTTGTTAAGTGCAGAGATTGTTGATAATGCAGTATCAAGTACTATCTACCAACATTCACTGCCTCTAACAACACTGGCCTCAAGATTTGCGATGCTGATAACGATACGTTTTCTGGCTTCTACTGCCAGAAGCCAGAAAACTGCTTCAGTTGAAAAGCAGCTGTTTAAGTGTATTTGTATATTACAGGGTTATTTAGGAGTGAAGTTTTAAGAATTTCTATGCACAATTTTTTAAATCTGTAAATATAATATCAAAAGACGGCTAACGGCTATAATAAAGCATGTGTACTTTATAGAAAGTTAACGGCGATGTAGAGTAAGTTCTAAGTACTGATTTAGGTACTATGAGTTTTATGTTTAGCAAGTATGTATGTCATGAGAGAGGCTGCATATCTGCTCTAAATTATCAAACGGGTATGCAACTTTCGAACTATTTGCAGCAAGATCTGTTCATTGTATCTCGAATATACGAAAAATCCTTTAAATTAAAACTAATTTAATATAAAGTGAAAAGCGATTAGAGTTGGGAGAAAAGTATGGTAAAAGCAAAATGATGCCGTGATTAAGAAAGTAATGTTTGTTTGGTCACGTACAATAATTGAATTATGAAAGAGTGCCAAAGAAAATGTATGCTGCAGACGTGTGTGGCAGTGTCGCCAAGGGGACGTCCCTTACGAAAGTTCATTGACCGAATTTGCGATATAAGTAAAGATAGGCCAAATTAAGAGTACAGTTAACCCACGAGTATAAATGTATGAATATGAAAGAAGCGAGAGAGATGAGTCAAGATATTTCCAAATGGAAGTGCATATTCCCTACCTACTAGTTGTCAGACGTGAAATTTTGTGAATGTAATACGATAAGCGAGTTAATAACAATCTAGTGGCATTGTGTAACTAATGGAAATTAGGTAATTTTGACATTTGAAGCATAGTTTTTGGTAGGTATTGTGTCAATGTATCAGCACCGATTGTAACCTGATATCTCCTTTATATAAATGTCTTATTTTAGGTTACAAAGTGTTGTCTTTCAAATTTTTTGTAAAATACTTGAAAGGGGTACATAATGGATGGGTTCAATTATAATTTCGTCAAGACCTGATGATGTCATTCGTAAGTTCATCAAACTCTGCAATTTGCGAAGTGCGACATATAGGTATACATTCTTCACCACGTCTTTTTTTTTTTGTAGAATAAGTATAACAAACGAACATGCAATCCTTCCGATGGTAAGTGAATGCTATGGCCTATAGACATCTACATTTATTCTCTAGTAATATTCAAAAGGCAGATGCGTTGTCACATTGTCACCGTGGAGATTAAGAAGGGATGCCCCGTTCCCACTAAAAATGTCTGCACTTCTCCCCACACTCACCATACGAAGCACAGCAGCATTAGCCTGCTATACGCTGGTCTCACAAAATGAAAGACTGGTCCTTCCTCGGTCGAGTTGACCCATTCGTGCTACAAGCATAATACAGCTACAGCATGGCAAAACATATGTTCTTTGAAGTTAGTTTTTACTTTTTATATGTTTAATTATTATTAAAAAGGTAGTTACAACTTATATATATATATATATATATATATATATATACGTCCCACTACTGAGGACAGAGGCCTTCCCTCACTTCTGAGAGGGTTTTGGAGCAAGGATTGGTTGGCGGACTTCACATGACTTTGAAATATTTTTAATTATTATTGGTCAATATTATTTAGTTTAAAGTATAATTAATGTATTTATACTGCTTCTAGGCTTTCCCTCGGATACGAAACAGATAGCACCTCTATATTTATAAGTTATTTCTAACTATCGCTGGTTTGCTATTTTTCTCTTAACCCCTTGTGTGGCGACCGGCCAGATTCTGGCCGATGGTTAATTACGCGCGTCTGGCAAGCGACCAGATTCTGGCCGATCCGCGACTGCGTATTTGGCGGGTAAAATAACCAGCGACAATGATTTTTATCACACTTTTACTTATAGAAAATTATAAACCAAAGAAAGAGGATGCGATACAAAGCTACTAAAGTACTACAATGTTTAGAAATTTCGAATAAATAGCCTGTGTAGCGTCGCATGCGAACGTTACTTTCATGTGGTCATCCGTCCCGGTTTTTTGTCCTTATTTTTATTCCTAAATCGAACAAATAGTGAAGTTAGGTGCTATTCAAACATAGAAGGGTTAATAACCAACAGTTTTTAATTCATAATTTAGGGATATGTATCCTTTTTATAAAAAAAAATTCGAACATAAACGGTCGTTATACTTACTTACCTTACATTTATCTCTATTGTTGATTAAAAATACATTACATTCTTTTTAGAAATGAAACTTTGTCTAAATTAAGGACTTGAGCCATACTTAATGTTAAAATTATCGTACGCCACTTGACTTGCTCATTTCTCAAAATAAAACTAACAATATATGCTATTTTTTGTGCGACGCTTGGGTTGCCGTTCATGTGTTAAGATTGTAAAAAACTTTTGGGGTAAAAATATATAGGAATGTGTGGTTTTTTTGCTTTTTTATTATAAATTAGTGTATATTGATGAAAATAAATTACATTTATTTTATAAAAGAATGATTTTTATGTTTAATTTTCACAAATTATGCACAAAATACTATTAAAAATTTGGTTTTCCAACTTTGAAATTGGTTGTATTCAACTAAGATATCTACAGAGTAATAGCAAATAATATAACAATTCATATGACATAAGTTTTATAAATAGCTTCCATACAATATTTTAGAGAAATTACTACTTTAATCGCCACGCGCCGATATCGCAAAATTACCTGCTAAGGCCCTAGCAGACGCGACATATTTGCAAAATGGCCGGCCGGCAGACGAGGGGTTAAGGATGCTCTTTATCTTGTTCTTCATAAGTTTGCAGCAAACCACTGCTAGACTGACCAGTTTTGTGGCCATTAGAATGGCGATTGCAGTTCATTTCTATTAATTATTCTTCCCAATTCACTGCTTGTATTATTACCTCTACCTGAACCTAGTTTTCAAAATAGTCTATGTAGTAGGTCACCTTGTTTGTATAAGTACCCTCTCAACTAATCCTGACGTACATCGCGTACCTGGTCGGTTCTCACCGCCCAGAACATTGACGAACACGAGATAAACAGTCAGAGGCGGGAGTCCGCACTCTCCCGCGACAGCGGTTAGATAGCTCAAGAAACACCACAGAGGCGACATGATGATTAGTAACAACATCAAATCGTAATCCATCATCATCATCATCCTCATCACCATTGCCTTTCCCTTTTTAATCGTGCCCTGAGTCAGACGAAACTGTAAGAGCCGTATATGCTAACGTCACCACCATCACAGAAAATAGATATTTCTTTTTTTATTTCCTTTTTCTAATCCTAGTAATTTCTAACGTTAAATGCGGTGTTTACGCTACCGTATTCCAGTCTGAATCTTATAGAGAGCCAGTTTAGTAATAGAGTGTGTAAAATTAAGTATTAATCCTGGGTGAAAATGTTGCAAGTTGGCTACAGGTGTCACTTACAATCAGGTGGACTGTCAGTTAGTTTTTCAGATCAGTTTTATAAAAATAGTGCCAATTCTATTCTAAAGCTACTATGTCTACTTTTATTTCACCTTACTTATCTATGGCGACGTCATATCTATTACATTGTTTCCATGTCTTATGGCAAAAAAGCATAATTTTCTATATCGACAGAAAGTTAAGTAATTACTTTAAAAGAAGGAGAATATGTTAAAGCGAGATACTCTTAATGTCAAATAGGCAATCTAGTGGTGTCAAATGCATCAAATGTTAATGGCATCTAATGCGTGACAACGCATCTGCATTTTGATTCTTAATCTTGAAAAGGTGTTCATATGCCACGATTAAAATAATGCGTGTAACCTTTATGCATGGTTGAAGTAGTTGAAGTAAAATTTATTAACACGAATAGTTATTATTATATATTTTCTTAACGCATTTATTGTTATCGTTATTATTTTAGTTTCAAATAGAAAATTTTTATAATCTATCTTATTTGAGGGTAAATATAAATTCGGTATAATATCCAAAAAGGTGACGGTGTAGAATATGCACTACCGATAATTAAACAGGTGAGCAGCACCTTCCTGATAACAACACAAAATAATAAGTAACTGCACTTGCCAACCCGCCTGCCAAGCTGTACGTTGGCTTCTGTAAGGCCTTCTTAGGCCCTGCAGGTCTCGGGCCTCGGGGTATGCCCCATTACCCGGACTGTCCTCACGGCCCACTACTATGGGCCGCTCCTGGGAGCCTTATATAAGGCGTTGTTAACACATTCGGATGTTGTCCGTAATGGGTTTAATTTTTCGTAGTCGGTTGAACTACGAAAAAAGTTGGTTATCTGTTACAGTCTAAGTTGGTCTGTTTGCGGCATTGTGGATTTTACTCAACTCTCTAATCTATCTAGAGAGGAGTTCTCTTGGATAGGTTCGCCCGTTCGTGGGGGGAGTGTGCAGCGGCGACAAGTTGTTAAGGTGTGTGTGTGACCCGTTGTATACACGATTGAACAGGCCGCGTGCCAACCGGGCCACAAATTCCTGAATGGTTTCAATGTTGAGGTTGGCCGCTATGACGTCATTCCAGACGTAGCGACCCGCACCGACGATGGTTCGTAGTGCTTGGTTCTGCTGGGCCTGCAGTCACCGCCTCAGAGGATCGCTCGAAGTGCATGCCAAGCCGGAGCAGCGTAGGTGATAATCGGTCTGATGTAAGTTTTGTATATTCTGATCTTCGTTTTGATCGGTAGCTTGGATGCCAGGACACACCTGGCTTTGCGGACGACGAAACGACGTGTGCAGTCATGCGCAGCGTCCTGTCAATCTGGCACCCAAGATAGGTCACGGCCTTCTCGTACGCAATTTTCTGGGCTCTAAGTGTCAATGGTGGTAGTAAGTTTGCCCGCCAAGCGTGGCAACTATAGCAATATCCTCCCTATGAGACATTCTATGGGGAGGCCTATGTTCAGCAGTGGATTTTTATAGATTGTGATGGATGATTGGACATATAAAAAGTGCATAAAATTAACATCCGTATATCATCGCATTACAGATTGTATTAAATGAGTAGAATATTTCTTATGAAAGTTTTTTTTAATGTGCAACAGACACGTCTCTCATATCCACATAACATTACAAAAGCAGTGTCTAGTCACTAGGGCAATTACTATGAACTTTAGATTACAGGCACTTGTTACCATTGTCTAAATACCAACCGTTTTATAAAACCACGTAATAGCAGCGAAATGGTCCATAAACGCGTAACGTGTACACTACCCATAATTATATGAGTGACTTAAAGCTGCTGTAACATTAGATGTGTGTGGTATTTTGAAAGTACAAACACTAAGCTAACATAAACCTAAGATAAATGAGTACATTAGGATCTGGTCGAATAAAACTATTTTTACGGATTTTATTGCGTTTTTAAACCTGACCCGAGGTTTCGGGGTATTAACAGCACCCATGGTCACGGAACTAATGTGTTTGACTTCCTTATGACATCAGTACGTAAAAAACCTCAGTCGGGAAATCAAAAAAGTTTAAGTTAAACGTGATGAAATCTGTAAAATTAGTTTTATTCCATATATAGTATTAGGGTAAATATAAGAAATCATTATATTAGCATCTCCTTTTCTCATACAAACAAGCGAGTGCAAACCCACGTAATGGTAACAGTGACCTATAGACACTTACATCCATCCTCGATTAAGAATCATGCGTTATTACCCCTGAGAACTAAGATGGAATAGCTCGTAATTGTAAAAAAGTATCTTGAAATCTCCTTGTTTTCCTTTAATACTAAAAGAAGACTAAATAATGAATTGTGTAAAATATTATGAAAAATTCGGTGCAGTGGGCAAACACCCTTACACCTTTTGTGTAACCCCACATGTCCACTTATCTCAAACGGTCACGACGCAAGATCCGAGACGATTGTTGGTCTCGCGTTAAACTTTTATATCGTTTCATTAAACATTGTTGCGTCACATTGGCGCACGTCTTTCCTACGTGTCGCTTTGTTGATAAGCTTAGCTTCAGTGTATACAAAACCTAAATAGTAATTGCATACACAGGTCACAAGGATATAAGTGCTCAAGTGCAATTTGAGAACAAAACACTCAAGACGTTTTCAAACATACGAATAGTGTTATACTATATTTTTATGTAATATTCGTATTTAATATTAGATATGTATAATGTAAAGTAAAACTTCTGGGCACTGACTTTTTTCATCACTGTGATGGTTTAGGACGATGCGATGATAACAAACCTACAAGGAGTTTATTTATTTAATCTCAAATCTTTATTTTTAATGCCTTTAGGTATTCTCTACCTGTCAACCACGAGAGAAGCAAATAAACTTAAGCAGGTGCCTTAAAATATGAGAATATGTATACGTTAATATACCTATATGTAAAAATATTCATACCACACGTGTAAATACACTTATAAATACATATAACTATAAATAACATATTAATATACTCTATACCTGATACATAATATACGCTATTTTAAAATAATACATAATACACACATTTTAAGCATACTTACCATACGAATATATAAAAATCAACTTAAATAATTTATAATATCAATCCTCACGTTAACTACTAGAAGAAGAAAGGTAATGATTACTGATCAGACACCATTCTCTTATTAAAATACGGAGCGGCCAATGCTTCTTGTGTTAATACGGAACTGTTCGGAACTTTAATAGCGCAATTTAGGCTTCGGTGCTTCCGTTTGTAGCGCGACGATAGCGCTGCCACACTCTTAAATGCAGCAACAGGGAGTTAGGAGTCCGTTCGTCTTTTTGCCGGTAGCCAGCTGCCACTTTTTTGTTCGGTTTTAAAGATAAAGCGTTGGTAAAAAAAGCCAATACAATTCTAAACTACGAGGCAGTGCATTTTAATTCTTAAAGACTACAACACGTCTATAATCTTCTTTCTTTGTATTGGCTTCTTTGTTTGAATATGGGTACAAGTGTTAAGAACAGCAGTAATCACTCACTTTCAGGTGGACGATCAGCTCGTTTATCACTCTTCTTCTTTTATTCGGCTCCCAAATGTCCAACGTCATACATGGGTCTGTCCTGTTCTAGGAAAGATTTGAAGGCTTAACAATCACAGTTCTAGACGACTTTCACCTTGGACGCTGCTGCCCGTCGCCAGTCTGGGTACTTTACGTCTTACGGAAATGAGATAAGTCCATAATCACCTTTTACTACACCCGCGAGATGAAATGGGATTCTGCATTATCTTACTCCGACTTTATCACTCTATATGTAAAACTGCAGAAAAAATCTATTTTGACGTCAATTAAAAATTCCTATAATTATGATTTTAAGGCCCTTAGCTATGCTGAAATTATAAATATTTAACCAAACCAGTACACATTCGCATACGACACTATTTAATTTAATTTAACAGGCCACTTTACCTTTTAATTAAACGATATCGGTTTCGTTACCCAGATACATATTATATTATTATAATAATATATGCAAATTTAGATATCATATTAATTGAAGTTGATAGTATGCCATCAATAATATCTTTTCCATCCTGGATACTTACATGATAATCGGTGTGTTCATATGCATATCATGAATATGCATGTTATTAGAATGCAAGCATACCACTATAAGATCAGAGTGGTATTCTAATTTAATAGTTTAACACAGCTTATAGGAACAAAACTTACCAAACGGGTTTTAAACGCTAAGTTCGCGCGGGAACGTGATTCGTGTGAGAATAAACTGCCCGGGGACGTTTTAGTGCTTCCGCCAAAGACTAAAAATTATATAGAACGAAAATAGTATCATAAAAATCTAATCGAAAGGTATTAAATGTGTATGTTCATCAATTGCAATAAGATCTATTAGCGATTCTGCAGCTGACTTAGGTGCAGGAAGCTTGTCTTCATCTTAATACAAGATTCTATGAAGAGTATTTTGTGTTCGATCGTCCTTGTTGGTTTACTTACATTGTTAATTACAAATTTAAGTGCTGATAAAAGATCAGCTAAAGATAACTTCATAATTGGTGGAAAAAAACATCGAAAAAAAATTCAGATCCACGACAATTATTTGTAGGCAATACAAATACTTGTTCCGTGCTGGATTCGAACCCGCGGCCCTGGAGTAGCACAGTCAAAAACTTAGCCACTGCTCTATCAAGCCCTCTATCAGGCACCCAGAAAGATTTGCAAAGAATGTTCTTTTAACTGTGAATTATATAAAAAAAAAAAAAAAAAATATATATATATATATATATATATATATATATATATATATATATATATATATAATTCATTTGAAAAACAGTGAAAACATGATTATCTCTGTTTCAAAAAAATATTATTAATAATGCCAATGTCTGTCATATAATTGAGAAAGGGCACTGATTGCTGAGATACAGGTATAATTACTTGTTCAGCAATCAGAAACTTCACATAATCACTATAAAATTATCAAAATAGATTATTATTGTTATTACTGCACTTTTGCGCGCGGGTATGCTAATGAGGTTGTGTCTTCTTGCAAATTCAAGCCAACGGCAAACTCACGCTAAGGTTTTCGGGTGAAATCTCGTGAGCGCTTCTCGATCCCATCTGCAATAAAAATAATTGAATTAGGGTGACAAGCAAGCATACAGCCCACAGAGCGTACATATAGTAAGTGGTTGCTGTGGCCCATAGACATCTATCTACATCTATCCTCACTTAAGAATCAAAATGCAGAAACATTGTAACCCGTGAGGACTAAGATGGCCTAAGAATGCCTCATATCTAGTAAAAGGGGTCTCCGGTTCTCTACACTCACCATACAAAACACAGCAGCATTAAGCTACTATTTTACGATGGTATTCTGTGAGGGCGTCCTTCTCCAGTTGAGTAGACACATTCGTGCTACAACTATAAGATAGAGGTAACATAATTACCTCCATAATATGTACTGAATCTCTTCAAACGTACATCATCTATTCTCTTCAAATACATTTTTCATTGATAGCACACATAAAAACTATCTTTAAAAGGTGATTAAAATTTATATATAAATTTTAAGCATTAAATAAGTAGAATTTAGAATAGAGTATAATAGAATTTATATTTATTTTCTCGTCACAATCAGGCACATAATTATTGATGACAAACATATTAAATAAACTATAAACCCTCCTAAGTCCTCGTTTCCGTCATAAATTAATCAATAAAAGCCATTTTTCTACTTCGTTTTTAATTTTGTACAGAGAAAGTGGATAAAAGCTTAGAATGTTGAAGTGCCATAATCACAAAATTTGATGCATCGTGTCACTACGAATATTAGATTTATCGATAAGATGCAGAAGCGAAGCGCAAGGCAAAGGTTTGTCTAAGGTACGTGAGGGTACCTTTTGATTGATTGGTTGAGGTTTGCCTAAGGTACCTTCAGCTTTGCCGCCCCATAACAATGCAGTAAAAAAACTTAGACAAAGGTTATTCACTCAATCTAGCATCAGTTCAGACCATGACCTTGATTGCAAACTAATGATAGTCTGATAGAACAATGCAAGGCATTACACGGTTAATCAAGACTGGCGATTCATGCATCGGCCTGAGATCAAAACTAGGAGAAGGATAGAGACGAAAACACAAAATCGAATACTATAACTAATATATTAAGAATAAATTGTAAAGAAGCTTTGACAAACAACACTTCAAAAAATCTTCTTAAAAAAACTAACTACACTACAGCATACTAAAATCGACTAATATACTATAATATCAACTGTCAAAATGGCGTCGATACAGCATCACCCTTTTAACCCCTTATTATTTGATTGACTGATGATGAGATATCCCAAAGCCATCTATGCAAACGATGCTATAGTTTATAAGTTATACGAAAGTGATTATATGAACCGGATGACCATATTACCGGACCATAGAACCGGATGACTATATTTTAAAATGACCGAGAAGCTCAGAGAAGATTTTGATCGTTAGTTTCTTTACTTTGACGGGGTATCAATTCTTTTAAGAAATCAATGTACCATCAATGTCGAATGGTATATTTCCAAATTGAAAATGTTACAAATTTGTAAGTTAAAATTCGCCTTATAAAATAAAATAAGCCTTGTTTGAAGTTTCTAAGCGCATAAGTCACACTCACTTAGCGTTTAGCCCCCACAGAGTCTACTCCACCTAAAGATGTCTCATTTAGAGGCGAAACACTAGTTGTATTATTGACGGTGGTGTGTCTTTTCTTGCTTTTCTAGCATTGTGTGGTTGTTGGGTTTAGTGGTGAAAGGGATAGTGCACGCAATTGAGGAAGGTGTTCATCAAACTAAGTAAGACAGATAATAAAACTAAGTAAGACATCAAACTAAGTAAGAAGCCAGCAATGATTGCTGTTCCAAACATTTATTAATGGTATTTATCATTTCCTAAAGACTACCATTTTATTCTCTAATACAAATCAGTAACAAGAAACGGCATCGTTCAAATTCCTTAACGATCAAGCTTATTGCATATAGATAAAATTTGTACTGACAGAACAGGAGTCCCGCCACTTTTTCTGTCTAGAAGTCTATCTGTATAGGTATCATACTCTTAATTATTTCTGACGCCTACTAGCAGATCGTGCAATGCTGTATCCCGGTATAAAGGGTACAGGAGCCAATATAATTAAAGTATGTGGCATTAAATCGTACTCCTCAGAAGTGACAACGCAGCTGCCGGTTTCCATGGGCTACTGAAGCCACTTATCACAAGGTGGACTATAAGATCATATATCACTGTCTCTTCAATTTAATATAAAACCCAGCGGTCTATCCCGGCTTTGCACGGGTAATTTCTGCATCTCGACAGTGGCGCCACCTACCGGGCCCAAATGTGAACATAAACGATCTAGAGACCCAATGAAACACATAAAAAAATCATCAAAATCGGTTGGTTAGTTTCAAAGTCTATTACGAACATAGGTAAAAACATTTTTTGTGTTTTATATAGATAGATATCGACCGTTAGACGTATGTTCACACTGGTCCACGCATAAATGCAAATGATATGTAGTTAAACTAATAAGTTTGGGAATTCCCAACAATTTGAAAGTCCCGGGACACGAGATAGCCAACAATCAAAGTCCCGGGAATTCCCGGGACTTCGAGACTTAAGAAAAAAAATTTTTTTTAAGAGAGTTTAGTCTTTTATGAAGAATTTTAATTGAAATATTTTCTTATGAAACATGTTAAAAAGGCATTGTTTTTGTAAAAATCAACATTTATTAAACAGAAAATTGAATCTTAATAAGTTTAAAGTTAATTTCAGTCTCAATAATTGCTTTGTTTATTTCTTTTAAAACATTTCACACACAAATTCAATCTTCACATACGTTAAGTTGTTCTAATTTACTAAGTGCTCGGCGGTAAGCAAAACCATTGTGAGGAAACCCACAACTGAGTGGTGCAACGGGCAGCATAGATAACTCTCCTTTGCCCTAAAACCGCCACTTTTAAACAGATAAATCTTATAGTTATAAAACGAACTTAATTAAAAATCATACTAATTTTAATAACGTTAAGCAACGACAACTACAAACGCATTTATTTTACTCAGTAGCTACGTACAATACCAAGTAATTACACATTAAACCACCAGATGGTGCCAGACTCCTTCAATTATTTGAAAATAAAAATGATTACATAACAATTTCGACAATTTTGTCTCGTCTCAAGTCTCGACCTGAAAGTCCCGGGACTCGAGACAACTAAAATTACGAAAAGTTCCGGGACTTCGAGACACGAGACGTCCCGGAACAAACCCTAACTAATAAGTTTAACTTATACGATTTTACGTGGTAGACCCGCGTTCATCATATTATGACAGCACGAATAGGTCCGCTAGTCCGGGAAAGAACTACGCTGGATTATTCTGTATTAGCATATTCCTTCCCCGGTCCAGACTGGTACTGGTGGTCCGGTACAAGCATGAAATAGCAGCATAATACCGCTGTATTTTGTAAAGTAAATAACTAGAATCGAAGACCAATTTTACTGCTAACGAAATATTACATCTTTGTCCTTAGAGATGGAAGCTCATTTACAATTCGTAATTTTAATCGAGGATTAATACAGTAAAAATATAAATAGAAAAAATAAAAAATGTTTTTTTCTGTCATTACTTAAAACTAAAAACCTAGTTAAGTTTCTGGAACAGTGCTGAAGCTTTTTTAAAACAACAAATATGTATCTATTACATTTATTATCTATTACATTACAATAATGAATTAAAACTAATTCAGTGCAAAACAAACTTCCATATTTGATTACATTACTACGATGAGGACTATAAGGAATATTTTCTAAATGCAACGACTCTTATAGCACGGTCAAAATAAATCTGTTGACTAAAGATAATATGATACATATGATACCCTATAAAAAAACCAAAAACACAAATGAAAAAACATTAATTTAAAAATAAATATGTGCCGCTACATAGCCTATGCCACATGCCAAGTGGCTATGTTTTTTTTTATAGTATAGGATGACAAACGAGCACACAGTCCACCTGATGGTAAGTGGATACTGTGGCCCATAGACGTCTATATACATCCTCAATTAAGAATCAAAATGCAGATGCGTTGTCACTCCTGGGGACTAAGATGGAATGCCTCGTTTCAAGCAAAACGCATCGTTTTTTACACTTACCATATGAAAAACAGCAGCAGTAGGCTGCTATTTTACGCTAGTATTCTGTGAGATCGTGGTTCTACCCCGGTCGAGTCGACCTATTCGCGCTACAGCCAGAATATAGCAGCAGCGTAGCTCTACCACTGACGGAACGGATACGTACCTATTCTACGCCACTTGGTACATAATCTATGGGTCACAATAATTATTTACTATCAGGATAAACTGTGTATTTGCTTTTCGCCCTTCTATATAAAAACAACTCAATTTACATACTCAACATCTTTATATCTCATTTATCGAACGGACCATGACAGTCGTTTGTAGCTACCGCTACCGCGACAGCGGATACAAGCGAGCGGTATCGTGAATATGTCGATAACATGTAGGAGACCAAACAAGTTATTATAATATTAAATTAAAGTCATATATTTAAAGTTTTTGCATTGATAATGAAATATAATAAAGTTTTAATATAACATATTTAAGTATTACTTTTATTAATTATATACATCCACTTTATACTATTTTTCGTGATATATCATTTATATCATATGTATTATAAAATTTTACAAAACACCAAGTATTAAAATTTTTTTATTTATTTTACTCTTGCATTCTTGATGCGAGAATTTTTCTTTTTTCTTACACCTACTTCATGCTATCTTTGCATCACTATTTGACGATAAGATAGGAATGTATACTTATACAGCCTGGTAACGTAAGAAAATACATTGCTAGATATTATCATCAACTTGGCGTCGTTAGAATCGATGGAGGGAAACTAATAGATATAGATAGATATAGATAAAAAGATAAATAACACTTTATTGCACGCCAAAAACATAAATATTAACAAAAAAGTAGAGAAAGAACTATGGTACAATAGGTGGTCTTATCGCTAAGAGAGATCTCTTCTAGACAACCTTTAGATGGATAGGATTGAAAGAAAACAACAAAAACATGTGCGTGACTTGGCGACAAAAATAACATTAGTTTTATTATAAACCACAAAATAGAAATAAAAATGCATAATATAGAATGGTATATAAGTACAAAGATAAGATTAATACATACATCCTCGTACTTATCAATATATATGTCTATACATGTTCGCAGCATTTTCTTTATAACAACTAAATAATAATGAAAAACTGCAGTTGGCATCCCGCCTGGCAAGCCTAGCGACAATGGCAAATACAGAGGCTGCACTAAAGGTATCGGGAATGGAATATTTCCACTGTTCCTGTCATATTAAAATCTTTTTAATTGAAAACTCCTTGGTTTTAAAAATCTAATACCATTTATTTATTTAAAATAGATTCTCGGTCTTGTCACAAGGTTTTGTCAAACTTGTTTAGTCGTTGAGAAAATTTAATTGACTCGAGAAAATTCAAGAGCGATGATTGATTATGACTTTCAAAGTGGTTTAACACAAAAACAGTTGACCGGATGATTTCTGCATTTGGTGATGAAGCCCCATCCAAAACCACAATTTATCGCTGGTTTGCTGAATTTCAACGTGGACGTGTCAAGCTCAGTGATGATCCCCGTCAAGGTCATCCAAAAACTGCAGTCACCCAAGAAAACGTTGATGCTGTACGTAAGGTGATTGAGGAAGATCGACATGTGACATACCGCGAAATTCAGGCAACTTTAGGCATGAGTCAAATACAAATAAACATGCATGAACAATTGGGTGTAAAAAAGTTGTTTTCCCGATGGATACCGCATTCGCTCTGTGAAGAGCAAAAAGCGGCTCGCGTTACCTGGTGCGTCAGAACTCTCGAAAGATTCCACGCAGGATCCTCAAATACTGTATACAACATCGTATTAGGTGACGAATCCTGGATATACGCGTACAAACCCGAAACAAAAAACCAGTCACGAGTTTTGGTGTTCGAAAATGAGTTAAAGCCAACAAAATATGGTGGCCACGTTTGTCTCCAAAACCGGCCATGTTACGACTATTCCTCTTGAGGGACAAAGAACGGTTAACGCAGAATGGTATGCTAGCATTTGTTTGCCACAGGTCATTTCTGAACTCCGTAAAGAGAACTGCAACCGCCGCATCATCTTCCATCACGACAATGCGAGTTTTCACACCGCACGCAGAACAAAAGAGTTTTTAGAGCAAGAAAACATAGAATTATTAGACCATCCGCCGTACAGCCCCGACCTAAGCCCCAATGATTTCTATACTTTCCCTAAAATAAAGAATAAATTGCGTGGACAGAGATTTTCATCACCTGAAGAAGCTGTGGACGCCTACAAAACGGCCATTTTAGAAACCCTAACTTCCGAATGGAATGGTTGCTTCAATGATTGGTCATCGTATGGAAAAATGTGTCAAATTTCGCAATAAATACATTTTTAAATAGTAATGTTGTGTCACTTCCTTGATTCCCGAAATTTTCAGTGCCGCCCTCGTATTCACTCTATAAGATCTCTTTGGGGAAGAAAGAAAGTCAACTACTAAACATAGGTCAGGTTCAGTAGTGAACTTTTGATAGGCTATGATGATTATAGCGATGATGATGATGATACACATGTTATCTTATAACGCTGTTATATTTAAACACTCATCAGAACATCATATTTAAATTTTTACAATGTGTAGATGGCGTTACCCGCCTTAATATATTATTAAGTGTGGGTTGTGATAGAAATAAAATATTTTCAAAATGTTTACAAACAAATGCTTCTTTTTTTATAGGATAAGGGTGACAAGCGAGCACACAGTCCACCTGATGCTAAGTGGATGCCTTGGCCCATAGACATCTACATTTAACCTCGATTATGAATCAAGATGCAGATACGTTGTCACCCTTGAGGATGACAACGTATCTGTATTTTGATTCTTAGTCGAGTTCTTAATTAAGATAGAATCCCTCGATTCCAGTAAAAGGGTTTCCGGTTCTCTACACTCACCATACGAAACATAGCAGCATTATGTTGTTATTTTGCGTTGTTATTCTGTGAGAGCGTGGTCCTTCCCCGGTCGAGCCGACACATTCATGCTACAATCATAATAAGAGTGGCTGCAGCGTGGCTCTACCACGTAAAAACTTATACAACATGTAATAAAATCCCTGTGGCTCCCGTTAAGTGCGTTATCAAAATCAGTATTCAAAGGGGGGATGCCCACTGTTCATAGACACTTCGGCCATGGGTGCCCACATATAAAAGCATATGGAAATGATAATATGCAATTAAAATAATGAAATGGTTAAGGAATTGGTTTAAAAAAAGTCGGGATTTTTATGATATAAAGCTTTTTATTTTCACAAATACAGTTTTTTAACGACTACTTTTACCAATTTTATTGCTTTTAATTTCTTTAACTTTTAATTCCCGACGCGTGATTTTTCTTTTGGAGGCCTATGCCAAAAGGCACACCGAACAGAGGGACTTACTTTAACTAGTATTACAATAGGAACTCAAACACAAATATTATGTAACCCCAAAGTTCGGAAATAAATGGTTATATTATTATTATACTATTATTATTAATTCCTGACGTTTCAGGTGCTTTATAGCACCCATGGTCACGGGGTACTGAGGTGACTGCCATCCCAATGTCAGTATTGGGACATGGAGTACCTTCAGCTTTTTATTATTATTTTTATAGTCCAATCTACGCAGATTGAACTTACTCTATCTTTAAGTCTTGCAGTGGTATGCTTGGGGTTTGTTTTAATTTTATTAATTATAGTGTCCCAAGCAGGTGATAGTACCCAACTGCCTTCTCTACTGAAATTAGGATGTTTTTTAATTTCAGTTGCCTCACATATCATCCTTGGTAGGAATTAATGTTCTTTAACGAGGATTTGTGGTCTATCAAATCTGATGTATGTCTATCTGGTTGGGGTGACACCCTTGACATACGGTAGTACAGCAGGCACACGCTCAACTGCGGTCGGCTTCACTCGGTCACTGTGACGAAGACGTGGGACCCGAAGCTTGATTTTGTGCAGAACCTGCTTGACGTGCTGAAGCTCCGCGGCCAGGTGCTTGTTCTCACAGATCCCATATGCTCTCTGTAACAAAGATTTGCTCATGGTAACTAACTGTGAAGGATTATGGTGAGATTCACCGCTTAAATATCAGTTTGTATGGGTCTTTTTTCTATACACAGTGTGACCTATGATGTTGTTAGGATTTTGGATAACAAAAACATCTAGGAAAGCTAAGAAATTATTTGCCTCAGATATAATATCATAATTACTGAATAGAATTTGGCACAGAGAGTGGTAACGATGGATAAAATTCATAGGAACAACATCCTGATTTAATACTTCTTGGGCCATATTCATGAGCCGCTCTAATTTGTTTCTTTGTACTTGCAATAATGCCTATATGCATTCATCACTATCTCCTGTTCTTACTTTCATCAAATATACAGCAAGTGCAAAGCATCCACTATGTTTACTTGACATTTTGGGCACTTCAGACAGAATTTATTGGCATTGTGCCTTTGATAAGCGTAGATAATAATGTACAGTATATTCGGGCATATTATAAATATTTTCAAAGTCTAGATGATGGTAAATATTATCTTACAATAATGTAGAAAAATCTATAATTTGTGCTACACTAAATGTTTTAATATGGTTATATATTAATTCTAAAAGTAAATACCAAGAGTTACTATTTAAATGGTAGCTACTGATTCTACATTCTGGTAGTACATAGTAATTGTATTCACAAAAATACATACTCGCAATGCTGATGGAACAGTGAGTTGATTGGAATTGTTACAACCAGGAAAAAACATTGATTTTGTGTGAGTGGTGCTCTTACAAAATTAGGCAGCAGTATATTGTATGATGTATGATCTAAGCTTTGTTGTTCTAGGTTCAATACATTACTCACTTTAGATTGCTACAAGGATGGACTAGATGATTCAGATGGTTCCCGTTCTAAAGTTTAACGTGTTGCTGCTTTATCAATTCTTCGCAATCATGACACTCACGCGATGACGATGGCAACTGAAATAATATTAAATAAAAAAAAATAAGACAAAGTGAACAAAATAAAATAGATTTGTTTACTTTAAACTCAAATATAGGTAAATGTTACTTAAAACTTAATGCCCTATATTATTTAATAATTAAGGACTGACTGCCTACCAGTAGTCCAAAAACAATTAAAAATCGACTATCTTATTTCTTGGTATTTGATAAAAATTGTCCATTTCGTAACTATCTGGTGTTAGCTAGCTAATCTTATCGCCGTGTTACAAATAAGCTATTTTGTTTGTCAGGTATAGCTTGTGCATATGTTAAAAAATAAAACAACTTCATCATTTCATACATTCATCACTATCAAATATCAGCACTAGAATTAATAAATTAAAAACTGTTGAACACTTACTTTTAACTGTTGTCACACTATAATGTGATCGACAATCTCACTCCATATGAGTTCTTGAGAATTTATTTGAAAAATAACAAACAAAATAACACAATGGCAACTATTTAGTTGTGAATTCACTAGTACCTTTTTACTTGTTGAATTGTGATCTGATTTCATTTCGCATGACATATTTCCTATAGCTGTCAGATTTGATGTTGCCACATAACTAACATAAATACAACGAAACGATATCGATTTGTATTCGATTAGTAATTTAATGAAAAAATAATAATATTTGAGTTTCGCTTTCAGTTCTACACGCTTTTTAAAATATATTTTCTTTTATTTTTTTAAATTATGTTTTAAACGTATTTTTAAGAACAGTTAAAATGTGGAGTAGCGTATTGTTATGCTCTAAACAGTTCATGGTAAATCAGCTAAAAATTCACTTGTTTAATTATCATAACATGATTCCATTTTAAATGTATTGTTAAAACAGATAACAATAACAGTTAAATTGTGCAGTAGCATTTTATTGTACTCTAAAGAATTCATAGTAAATCAGCTAGTAATTCGCTTGTTTAATTATCATAACATCATAATACCCATAGCGATTCGATTATTATTCGATTAATAATTTCATAAAAAGAGAATAATCTTGGAGGTGTTTTAACTTCTGCTCGCTTTTTAAAATGTATTTTCTTTTTTTATTTAAATTCTATTTTAAGTGTATTTTTAAGAACAGTTAATTGTGCAGTAGTGTTTTATGAAGCTCTAAAAAATTCATGGTATATCAGCTAGAAATTCACTTGTTTAATTATCGTAACATGATTTCATTTTAAATGTATTGTTAAGAAAAGATAAGAATAACAGTTATATTGTGCAGTAGCGTTATGTTATACTGCATAGAATTCATTGTAAATCAGCTATTAAATCGCTTATTTAATTATCATAACTACAGATGTGAAGGCGGTTGTTAACGTTTTCAACCAAGCCGATAACAACGGTTGTTTTTGTCTTGAAATTGATAAAAATTGTGCAGTTGCATTTTGTTAAGCTTTAACCTTTTGAGCGCCACGCCAAAAACGCATTACCGTGTCCTGTACGCCAAAGCGCCAAAACAAAATAGTGTTGCCAAGAGTTGATATATCGATAACGTGAAATAACTTGTTTTTGTTGGTTTTTTATGCTATAAATGACTCTTAATAAACTGTATGTTTTATTTAATCTTGTGCCGTCTTCCACTCTTTTTATATATGTACTTTGTACATATAAACATAAATAAAAAACAAACAATAACAATAAAATAGTAGTAAACATTAGCACTACTCTCCATCCTAATGACGACACTGTCGCGACTGGACGACAACGGCGTAGCTGACCTTCCCTTTTGAAACATTCTTAGAATGTTGTGTATCGATTTCAAAATCGATCTAACCGAAATATACAGACATCGATTCATAATATTTTATGTGTCGGGGAAGGCGTAGGCCAAGTGACGCACGGAAGAAAAGTCTTACACTCTTATGACAATGGGGATTTGATATGATGCTGATGCTGCTAGATGATTTTGAGATTGAGAAAGAAAATGGCACAACACAAAATGAAAAATTGCTCTTCACACCCTAAGTAAAAAAAACATTAATTGTAATTTTGTATTATTATTAAAAAAAGGTACATAATTATTCATTAATCAACAATTGTATATAATTATTCGCACTAGGTAAATCAGCCTTATAATACTAAAATCTTGGTCATGGAATAAATAAACATATTTGTTCACCAATCAATCAAAAATTCAATTCATCAATCAAAAATCAAAATTCATCATCATCGACGCTTTCCAAAATCCGAATGAGTTCTGAGGAATCGTTCATGTTGCATTGCTCTACTTTTCTCGGTAATCACTTATGACGTCATCAGGGTGTCGTCTATCCTTGATCACGGTGCCCAGTGAACTGATTTTCGATGACGCGCTAAAGATGCGCTAGAGTTGAGATATTAGATTTATTATGCGAAGATAATCTGATAACATTTTTTTATTCATGTAGCTAATTATAGTTTTATGTTTATAACCTTTAATTTTATTCAAATATCAATAATAATAGAAAAAAAAAACACCATTGAGCTGAATTTTGGATAGTTTTCAAGAAATCTATGCCTCCCGCGTTTGACACTAGCGGTCAACCATAGACGACTTTGGCGTGCTGGACATAGTATTTGCTTAGATAAAAATCCATTTTTATTAGTTCAATGTTTCTTAGTACTTGTGGCTCTAGAAGACTTGTTTTTTATACTCACATGTTGCTGGGTTATTCCTATTTTGAGGAGTGTAGAATTAAAATACCTGTAATAATTTTCCAATATCTATATTTCATATTTTTCGGAGCCGGGTTTTTTGTCAACTATAGACGTCGTTGGCGCTCAGGGCCCGCAGGTGTTGGTCAAGTATAGGCGACTTTGGCGCTCAAAAGGTTAAAGGATTCATGGTAAATCAGCTGGAAACTAACTTGTTTCGTTATCATAACATGATTCTATTTTAAATGTGTTGTTATAAACAGATAAGAATAACTTAACCGATCTTCTTTAAAAACAGATAAGAATAACAGTTCTTATCTGTTTTCAAAGAAGATCGGTTAAGATTAACAGTTAAATTGTGCCGTAGCATTTGTTACTCTCTAAAGAATTCATTAGAAATCAGCTAGTAATTCGCTTGTTTAATTATCGTAACATCATAATTATTTAAAAATTATATTAGCACTGTAATGATGACACCGTAAATAATCAATCGAAGAAGAGAATCGATTTTTTAAATGTGTTTTGTGATTGGCAACACTTTTTTTATTCACAAACTAATGACATAATGATTTACCTAATTTTTATTATTATGTTTTCGGTACTTTTAATTTGTGCAAAAATATTCCCATTGTTTGAGGATAAATGAATACCGCGATTAATAACCATAAATAAAGATATAATTTTTTAACAAATTCACATTGTTGGGCGTTCCATGGCCGAAAATGGGCGTCCCCCTTTGTAGGAACAACATTTTTTCAGAAAACTGACCATTAAAAATTTTTATTTAATAAAAATAAAATTTTATTTGCAAATTGTATGTTATTATACCTCTGACACGAGCTTCGGTAAAGCGGGGTCTTGAGTTTAAATCTTACTCCCCGGACAATGCATGGATAATAAAACTAAATTTAAATAAAAAATTTTACGGTCGAGTTTTCTGGAAAAGAGTTATTTCTACACATTTGAATACTAATTCTGATAACGCACTTAACGGGAACCACAGGGTTTTTGTTACATGTTGTATATAACAAAAACTCGTTAGGACGGTTGAGAATCGTTTGACTGCGACGTTGTCGGCGATGGTTTCGGTTCCGACACGGAAATACTGTTTTGTATTTTCTATAAATAATTTTCCGGCTCCAAATTATTGATCGCTGCAATTTCTGTACAAAAAACAGCGTCGTTGGTTGATCCCCTCGAATTATACTCGCACGAAACTAGCGGTAATATAGGTACTTTTAAGTGGTAGAGCCACGCTGAAACCATATGTTTAGTTGTGGCACGAATGAGTCGACTCGACCGGGGAAGGACCACGCTCTCACAGAACACCAGCGTGAAATGACGACACATCGAAAAAGTGGCTCCAGGCTATCGCCGTACTGATCCGAGTGAATGCATAATTTCTATAAAAACTTAAAAAACGCCGTCATAAAGTCTAAAATAGCGTAGCGCCCGCGACGATCAAGACCGCTTAGAAATATTGTCAGAACTTTAAAATATTTAAAAAAAATTATTGAATCAAGTAATTAAAATAATGAGCATGAAAATTATGAATATTAATGCTATGAATATATTTGAGTGATTAACAAGCGTGTAATATGTTAAGTAATTACGTTGTAATTTCAATTACCTATAGTAATTTTTAGAGGCGTTTTCGCAAATATTTATGATCAAGTCAAAATTATACAATTGTGTTTTTGAACAAGCAAATTCCAGATAAAGACATGAATTTACCTATATCAAAATTCCACTTTCGTTAGTGTTGTCATAGTCCTATACTATTCGATGAAAGGAGGTGCATTTTTTCGCGGTGTCGCCTCAATGCTGCTATGTTTCGTATGGTGAGTGTAAAGAACCGGAGACCCATTTACTACAACAAGTAAACAAATATCAATAAACTAATATAATTCACAGTCTAAAATTATGTTTACTGTACAAGAGATTGACCGCAGGGCGCCACTGTCGCTGCACGAACAGGCCGCGCACGCGCACCCGCCCGGCACACATTCACTCCCTTTATTAGCAATTCTGATATGCGAAAGCGATATTGTGGTCACATAAGTGGAGCTTAGCAGGCACCGTTTCATTTTATAACTCCAATATTATTATAGATAGTGCTTTAATAGAATGTTTGAATTACGGAGCGATAAACAGTTATTAGACGCATAAAATCTTTTGAAGTAATAAGCTGTACGCTTCATATACTCGTATTTGTCTAACAAATTGGTCACTTTGTTCGAGCTCTTAGCTGGACTTTCATTGATAAATAAAGTCTTGTTCTTAATTTACCTTGCGAGTTAAAATGTTTGCGATAATAACTTTAAAGTAAGTATTTAGTTCGTTTTTATTCTCGTTTCACTTCTTATCGCAATAAGAATAACTAATAATTTTAATAGAATCTGTTATGAAGATGTTATATTAGTAGTATAGTTGTAACCCGAATGGTTCGGCTCGACCGGGGAAGGACCACGCTCTCACAGAATACCAGCGTAAAATAGTAGCTTAATGCTGCTGTGTTTCGTACCTACGGTGAGTGTAGAGAACCGAAGACCTTTTTTACTGGAAACGAGGCATTCTATCTTAGTGACAACGCATCTGCATTTTGATTCGTAATCGAGGATAGATGTAGGTGTCTATGGGCCACAGCAACCACTTACCATCAGGTGGACTGTGTTGTCGCCTGCCACTCTATCCTATAAAAAATATCCGCAGTAGAACCAAAGTAACCAACATAACACAAGGGTTCAATAAGCTGAAGTGGCAATATGGCAATATAGCTAGAAAAACTGACAACCGATCGAGAAGAAATGTTATCAAGTGACAGTCTCGTAGGGATCTCCTCAACAACAAGAGAGATTCAAGTCCAGATGATGTAATTTCCGCATCATAAATCAGAAGAAGATACTTTTTATACACGAGCACATATTATGTCGTATAATATTACTCTTATTGAGTAATATGTTAAGTATACGTTTGCATTTGGGAAAAAACAGTTTTTGATATTGTTGTGCTTGTGTGTGATTTCACTCACATGTTTTTACATTAACTAATACTACTAAACAAAGGCCTCTCCCGTAGGTTGCCTACGGGGGAGGTCTATGTTCGGTATAGTCAGTTCAGTAGGTTTATATCGATAGGGAAGATTTTTGCCGTAGATGACACGCTTGGCAGACGAGTTAGCAAAACAGTTTTTTCATTAATTTCAGTTGTTATGAGGAATATACAGCTGCTCATCTCCTGTTTCAGTTTCTCACTGTCGCCTCTTTCGACATCCATCGGATAATATAGGGTATTAGAATCACTTACGCCCACAGAAATCGTAATAATAAGACAATAGAAGTCACATAGACCCGTGACCTTGTCGCCGCTATTATGTGTTGACGAACATAATTCACCATTTTGTGATTTAGTTGTGCGGGGAACGTCGTACGTGAATTTATGTTCTTATGAATTTATAATGGTGAACTGCAGCATAATCAGTTGTAAAACTCATCAAGGACGTGTAATTTAACTAATAAAGACATAACATTTCATCGGTAAGTTGGTTATTTACTAATTATCATTGTTTTAACTTATTTACATCTATATGAATACTTTACTATGATATTTACCTTTGTAAATTTCATTTATTACCTTTCGTATACCTACCGTAATAAGCGACGCACGCGACGTTGACAAGCTCGTCAAGCAATGTAATGTGAAATATTAGATATCATTGTGCATTGCATATGTTTATAATACGGTAAGATATGGTGATATCGATTTTGGTAGTAATCGACCGCTAATTCTTTCTATTGTCTTCTATTTCTGTGCTTACGCCGCTACTACGCGGTATTTTAGTATTACATAAAGAACGGAGCATATTTAAGACAGTATACCTAACAATAACACACAGATCGTAAGGAAAGATAACAAACTCTTAAAGAATATGTCTTTACTTTACCAACACTATCTACTGAGACTTTGTAACACGTATAACAACATGCTATATCGCCACGTTTGACAAGTATATCAGCGTTCATATTATCTACCATTTTACGTTGCTATTTCTTAAGTAATTTAGACATTTCAGCTTAACCTCTTTTAATTCAAATAAGTTGTCAGCACTGAAGACTAAAATGAAATGCTTCACTAGCAATAAAAAGTGTCTCCGGTTCTAGTCACTAACAATTTTATGTCGGTATTATCTAAGCTTTCTAAGATACTAAGCGACCAATATATGTGTAGAGTGGCTCTATCAAACTTAAAGCACTATATTACAGAGCAGAGCATATATTTAAATAACTTTTGGTAAATCCAGATGTGCATGCATTAAACGCTCATGTTATATGTCAATTTTTTTAAATATTTTAAACAAACACAAGTTTTCACTAATAACCTAGTCTTCGTAGTTCGATTCGTTGTTTGTTCGTTAATGTTTTTTCGTTTAAAAACTTCCGCGCGCGCCCCTTTTAACCTTGCGCCCCACGACATGTGCCCAGTTTTACATAAGGATAATCCGCCACTGTCCGGAGGTCTTATCATAACTAACAAAACGAGCCCAAACTCAGCACATCTATTTTTATTACTACTCTTCGAGGAATTCCAGCTGCATTCACCGAAGTATACCTTCAGGTCGCCGTCAAGTCCGGAGATAAGGTCTCATCGTAACTAAGATAGCGAGCAGAATATCGGCACACCTAGTTTTACACGTCCAGGATTTCCAGTAGCAGATACCGAACATTAAAAATCTGTGATTACAAAAAAAAACTATAATACCTTGGTCGAGTATGTAAATATTGTGTATTTCTACAGCGATCGATAATTTTCATCACGAGCCGCTGCTGTAAAGAAACGATACAGTAAACCATTCGCGACGGCGGCCGAGCCCAAAGTCAAAGTGTATTTAGTAAAATATTTTATAACAAGGCTGCTCGAAACACCGAAAATTTTTGAATTTCTCAGCCGAAAAATAAATATAACTAAATAAAACAAAATTAAACTGCCACTTACATTCCATGACTTCCCACATGATAGATGAGGAGATTAAGAAATAGATTGAGTTGAACAATTGATAGTTTCAAAAGTTGTCGTGTTTACATGCATATTTTTTTTCTAAGACTTTACATTGCTAATAATCTACTACCATGATAGTCTTATATACGATTTGTTATAATATACTGTAACATTCGTTATTTTATACCAACTCTGATTTAATTTTGTGGTTTTCATAACCCAAAAAAGGTCATACAAAATCAACAGAAAACTTGACAAGAATTATTCCTACTCATACTTTTTACAAACAGGTAAATAAAAACCATATACGAGTACATACAATATAAATTTATAGTGCCACACAAAAACAAAATCATTGCTTCACTTTTTGCATATCCTTGGCGGTTGTCACAGTCTATCGCTCGGTTTGATTACCCACTTGTTCGTCATTATTGCTGGCATTACTTTAATGAGCAAACTAAGAAATACTAGAGTGTTAACGTTGCAAAAGATATTTTAAAAATATAACACTAAGCTTGCAAATAGGAGTAAACGTCATTATTCTATACTTAAGTTTTAACAGCATTATACCCTTGTTATATGCCTATCTAATAATAGTTTTAAGTAGATTAAAAATTTTTAGTGTCCGCGTTGTGGTTAAGTAAGAAAAATTATAGTTCCTGTTAGTTTTATAAAAGTAAATGTCAGGAAACGAATCTTGTTGCAATCGACAAATGGCAGAATGACCAACTCGAAAACTTTCAAACTTCAAATATCAGCCTCCCTGACGCAAAAGCAGTGAGAGCGAGCAATCTCTCATCATAGGCATTCCAACAAACCTTCTAACTTGAGGAACATATTAACATTACATTTTAATAACATTAATAATGTATTTTGTCAGCAACGATGTAATAAATTTTAAAAAAATTAAATTTTATTTCCCCTAACTCATTGTTATCTAACACAATTGAATAAAAGTTTTTATTGGAAGGTGTATTATTTCTCCTTAAAAGACAATAATTCACGCATTCAAATTGCATGCCGCAATTTTTTATATCGCGTGTGTTTCGCGCCTTTTTCGGGTGCGGGCGCGTTACTAATAAAATTAGACTGACAATCATAGAGCTCAAAGTCAATAGACAAGACAATGATCACTTATGGATGTTACATATTTTGTAATTATCATCACACATTTCATGAAAATAAATATTTTGAATAAATTAAGGTTAAACGGAACAGTTTCGTAATTAAATAACAATAAATTAAATTACAAGCACGTAATGCATACAATCATAATTAATTATCATGTTTTTACATTATCAAAAAAAAAATCCCTATATAAAAAATATTGATATTCTCAAATAAATGATCGAAACGAGTTTAATATAGATAAGTTTAGATATACTTGGGCGTTGTTACACAAAATGAATATTAACAACTCTACGTACCTATCAGCTATAATGCAGACGGACTATCTAAGGACGTAAGCAAGCTTACACAAAGCACCGGCGACAATGAAATATAACGGCATCATTTACGCTCCGGCTCTAACGTTCACAAGCTCTACGCGAACGCGACCATAAATTCTCGGATTCGTTTCTTGTCTTTGCTCGCCTTCGCCCAATGTTGATTTAACATGGTTTTAGTCTTATTGATTCTTTATTACGTGTTTGTATTGTCTGTGCGCACGCAACTTTATATTAGGCGTTGGTTAATTAATTTGGGTTTTGGTTGTCACTTGATGTATGAATATTGTTTGTTTTAACGGTGCCCCGATGTTAATTTAGAAATTCGATACTACATTTACTACGAAATGATATACATATGCCTCATAATATCGATTAGGGTTACATAAGATTACGATGATTAGAACCAAAGTCAGAAAATTTAAAGAAAAATTAAGTTCCTACCCTCAACTCTGAGAGGGTTATGAAAAACATAAATGTCCATAAAATATGTTATTCCTAGTTTAGGCAGGCTTAGTTACGATGTCTTACTTCACATTATAAACAGCAATAAAAATTCCAAATAACAATATTATCGTTGGTGTCGGCAGCGATCGAGCCTGAGTTGTCCACGTGTTCTATGAAATTTACGGCTAGGGCTAAACCTCTGAGCTATCACTAACTAGCTCCATAAGCTGGACTATTATTCCTTCGTAGTAAATATTTATAGGTATCTACAAGTATATCGGAAGTTGAAGTAAAATGCATACCAGATCCTCACCATAAAATATCTTACGCTGGAGATATCTCAGTGATACCAACAGGCAATAGTTAAACGTTTAATATCCCTGTGGTAATTCGTCGGGGTATCACATAATGATTTCTTATGTTTTCGCAAATACTACGTGCTACTTACTTTAATAGATAAAAGTATTCACCATGACGACTATGACGTTACAAAGTACTTGAAATCTAAAATTTTTAAGTAGAAAAATAATGAAATTATACGCTCAAGAATTCGTTAATATTAGTTTCATATAACGGGGTTATCGCATTTGTAAAACTCTTGATTGGAAAGCTAGTATTATTGGGTTTACCATAAAGTCAAAAGTCAACTGCTTAATATAGGCTTGCTCCATAGATTTTTTTTTATAGGATAAGGTGACAAACGAGCACACAGTCCACCTGGTGGTAAGTGGTTGCTGCGGCCCATAGACCATAGACATCTATCTATCCTCGATTACAAATGAAAATACCTACAGATGCGTTGTCACCCGTGAGCACTAAGATGGAATGCCTCGTTTCCAGTAAAAAGGGTCTCCGGTTCTCTACACTCACCTTACGAAACACAGCAGCATTAAGCTACTATTTGACGCTGGTATTTTGTGAGAGCGTGGTCCTTCCCCGGTCGAGCCGACCCATTCGTGCTACAACTAAAATCAATGATTGATTGAAGATTGTCTCATAAGCGAGTTATTTTTTTCAACTGTTATCAGAAAGATGCTGCTCCCATCTCCTGGTTCTGCTTCCCCTTGCCGCACTTTAACGACTCCCACTGTATGATATGGGGTTATTGCGTTTTAACTGATAACTATAAAAAAGCAGTTATTACATACTATAAACTATATTTATAGTATAACTATGCGGTAAAATTTTCGTGCTATGAAATTTACTGCGAGTGCTTAGTCCCTGAGTTACGCTTGGCAACCGAATTGGCAATCACGTATCCAGACATCTTGGACCTTTAATCTATGTAATCAAGACTTTTATACCACCATCTTGGATGCTTTTAGGGATCTTTCTGGTATTTCCCATATTTGACTTTTATGACTCTTACAGTATGAAATATTGTGACTGAATTTTTTATTTTAGCTATTTTAGTTATGTAGAACTAATGCAGCAACTCTTTTTCCAAAAAAGGTTAAATACGGACTCGATTTATATTTTAATAGTGACAAAATAATGAAAATTTATAACAATTTTTAATAATAAATTAATAAAGTTTTGCAAAATTTATAATTTTCTTAAAAAACTCCTAAGAGTTTTCTGATAATTCCTCTCCTTCCGTAGATGTAGATGAGCCGACAAATAGATATGACGATAAAAATGTCCTTTGGCATCCGACAGAAGACGTAACAATTATTTCAATTTCCTTCACGCCTAACATATCCAGATTTGTGATGGACTTCAGCATATAGACGTACACGACATACAGTTATCGTAATATGGCTGGTATTTTGGCAAGATGTCCGCAAACTACTTGATGCCAGAATCCGAAGATTAGGGTAAGTGGCGTCGTACCTTTCGAGAGGACTATGTCTGGTGTGATGTTTTAAAGGCTGATTAAGAAAGGAGAAACGGGTTATAAAGATTTAAAATTATTTACTTATATTATCATTTTATACGTGGTAGAATCATGCTGCAGTTTATTAGTAGTATAGTTGTAGCACGAATGGGTCGGCTCGACCGGGGAAGGACCACGCTCTCACAGAAGCGTAAAATAGTAGCTTAATGCTGCTGTGTTTCGTATGGTGAATGTATAGAACCGGAGACCCTTTTTACTGGAAACGAGGCATTCCATCTTAGTCCTCAGGGGTGACAACGCTACGTCTATGGGCCGCAGCAACAACTTACCATCAAGAGGACTGTGTGCTCGTTTGTCACCCTATTGTAAAAAATATATATAAATGAAAAGATGTTATACACATTATGTAACATTACCAAGATGTTTTTTTAAGATTAGAGTTTAGGTAAACCTAAACAACACGAGTGGATCATGAGCTGTGATGATCCTAGTCCCAGTGAGAACACTGGCTCATAGTTATTTAAATATTGGGTGCGTGTGGCAGAAAAAAGCGCTAGCAAGCGCTTGTAAGCAAAATGGCGATCGTAAGCGGTAAGCGCTGTCAAATCGTAAGTAGCTATTTTCCTCTAGGACACGATGTTAGTTTTAGGAACCTAACCTAATTTAAATATATGTTTGTAAAGTATTCATATTAAAAACTTACCAATCATGAATTTTTAACAACATGTATATGTTTATTCATGTCATTATATTACTTAAAACTAATATTGCACAAAACAACTTTTAAACTCTACTTCAAAACAAACAAAAATAAGCAAAATGGCGGATTATGTCAGCGCTACTGAAGTAGCAATCGTGTCCTGGTCGAAAACTATTTCAGCGCTTGTAAGCGCTTGCTAGCGCTTTTTTCTGCCAAACGCACCCATTGTATTTACATCAGTCCTTGATACGAGTGAAAATTTTCAAATAAATTAGCCGTTTACAAGTTGATGAAAATAACATTTAAAGATTCCGTTACATACATAGATAAAAAATGTATACATAATAAATATGCAAAGCTAATACTGGCGCGTTTAAAAAGAGTTTTGATATTGTTCGTAATTTGATTACGTATAGTTATTGTTATTTGTTATTAATTATTATTTGCTTGAATAAAAATTATTCTATTTTATTCTATTTCATTGGTGGAGTCTGAAGGACTGATGAAGAAGACGAAGAATTGCTGTTAATAAATGAGATCCTTTGTAAGCAACACTAAAAAGTTACCGAATATAACACATTTAACAAGCTCCGAACAAGCGGTTTAAACTAACGACTTCAATTAGTTGCGTCAGCTTTATCCGGGTAACTCGAACTTTTGCTAATAAATCGGGCGCCACGCGCACTTTCCGACGTCACGGGATACTCAAGTACACGTCAACTAGTCTTGATGATACTTCGGATAGTTTGCACTTGAGGACCCATTGTCATTAGAACTAAATTACAGTGGATATATAAGGAAATGAAAAGAATAAAAATCTTACGATAATTTAAGCGTGAACTCGGTTTTACGTTGCGGGTTATGGTTTTAATAATGCGTTCAATAGTACAAAAATATAAATTGGTAATAGTATAGATTTAAATCCCGCTGGTTTTCTGGTTCAATCCAAAACGTAGTCAAATCTGCTTACACCATACAAAACACACCAGCGTTAAACTGCTATTTTAGAATTTTTTATAGTCAGAACTGACATCGAGAACAAAACCTGTGTGAAAGTGGAGAGCACGTGGAAGCAGGCACAGAGTACCTCTATTTATGTAAGTTTGAGTTCATGGGCTGATCGATGAACGCGTGTTGCCAACGAATCGAGTCTCGGCGTTTCATCTAGTACAAAGTGCATATTACTTCAATGTGATAAATGGATGTGTGGCTCCTAGGCATCGACATCACATTCCCGATTAAGAAAATAAAAACTAAATGCAGATGCAATGTCACTAATGAGCCCTGTGGACTCAAATGGAGTGCCTCGTTTCCATTAATAAGAATCTTCCGATCTCTACACTCACCATACAAAACACAGCAGTATTAAGCTGCTAATTTTACAGTGGTATTCTGTGAATTCGTGGCCCTTCCACGGTCGAGTTCGTGCGTTCCTAACGTCCGGTTCATTCTTATTACAACCATAAAATGTATGCAATATAATCATAAATTGTATCCACCACGGATAAAATGAAACAGAAAGAGATTAATTTAAGAAATAGTCACTTTGCGAGCTCTCGTAATTACCGTACGGAGACAACTAAAGGAACCCGACGCAGTCATACAAAGTTCCAACAAACTTAAAGCCGGCGCCGCCCATATTTTCAACATAACGATGCTCTTAGATTTACAGAGAAATAATGGAATGCATTGCACTGCCATTCACATATCCAGCTTACTAATTAAGTCAACAAACGAGGAGAAAGCTGTAACTTTGACAATGTAGTTCCATACGTAAGAGCCCGTGTAAGTAACCAAATTATTTTGATCTATTTAAAAGTAACCTTAACCTCTTTAAGATGGGTTTGTTAAAGTAGTTTTTGCTTGCGATTTTATTTTCAAGGAAGATCATCCATAATTAGTTGCCGCAAAGAGCAAAGCCGCAAAACCTACGCCTTTTTAGATGTGTCCAAATGTAGTCGATACATGCGCAGGAGCATCGCCATATACAGTAAACAATAGTGCGCAAATGACAATCGAGTACGGAGGTGCCCTCATTATGGCACCATAGGGGAAAAACTATTTCTACAAAGCCAATTTTGATTGTGTTAATGATTACATTCTGGATTTTGTTCTGCAAGTAACAGTAAAACACATTAATTTTAATATATTTTGAATGTTTTACTTCTTCATATTTTTTTTTCAACGCGTCTTAAAGGTAACTTTGTATTTTTTCGGACAGAAGAACGATTAAGGGTCGGTAAACACAGAGACGTGACGCGACGCGACAAGGGTTGAAGAGGCAACGCAACTCGCAACGCGCAGCACGCTGCCGCGGGACGCCTCACAGCGTAACGAGACCCGGACAGTGAGTCACCGGGCAGCGCAGCATACCGCAAAAATAGTATAGAAAAGTCACCACGACAGCTTCAGGCTGCCCCTTACGGTATCGCGCTTATTCACACGGCTTCGCGAGGCGCAGCGCCGCTTTTCACGCTGCGCCTAGCGACGAAACACCGCTGTGTCGTGATACATCGCGCTGCGCAGCGAGACATTTCGAGGCGCAGCGCAGCGTAGCGCGACGCTGTGAAGCATTTTATACTCGTAATTATCCCATTAAAATGTGTATCTTTTTGTGTAGTAAATAAAGTTATATTTTTTATCACTATCATAAAAAGAGCGCGCCACGACGCGTCGCGTCACGTCTTTGTGTGAACTGACCCTTAAGTAATATATCTGTAGTCCTTTTACTTAGTTTCCGCATTTATAAAGTCAGCGACTCACTATGGCATCTCTTGAGTATATAGCTTATATTCTAATTTATTTCTATTCTATATTTAAATGAATTTTAATTACACCAATAATATACAAACTAAGAACTATTAATTTATTGATAAATTTTAATATTAAAAAGTATTAATAAAAATGTTAAAAAATAATAAGAAAAAAAGGACATAAAAGAATTAAATATAATTTCTTATTGATATTAAAAAGTTTTAATTCCACCTCGCGTTAAAGTTCTTTTTCTAGATTATTATTGTGACAGTAAACAATTAAACAAATAGTTACAATTGGAATACTTAAGAAAGTGAAAAATATCATAAATTTATAATACACATTCATACAGCCTACAAATATTTACGAAAATCACCACACAAAAAAAGGGGATTATAAACTTAATAAATATAGATATGACAATATATGAAAGTACAATGCACGACAGATAATCCATGTTTAAAAATAGGCTCTGTCCAGATCTTTGTAAAAAAGGAAGCCACTAGAAATGACCGAATGAGATCAAACGGCCTGAAAACTGTGATTTTGCCATATATTATAATCACGCCTCTTAGTCATAAGAATGTTACGATAAAAGAATCTAATCTGATCAATAACATAGTTTATCAACGAACCTGTACACTTTTCACCCAGCAACGTCGTTATAATAGCGGGTGAAAACCAAATCACAGCTAATGTTTTCTAATTTATGTTATATAAAAACGTGCGAAAAAATAATCAGCAACACTAATTACTATAAAACTCATTTTGTTTTCACCCAAACGCCTCTTAAAGTGCTCTATTCAGTTGCGACTGCAAGTTTATTCAGCGACTCGATAGTGTATCTCATTAAGCAAGCGCTCAGCGACGTTTTACGTCATTAAATATGTAAATAGTAAGAATACGGGCGTCCATTCAACTGACATGTCGCGACGCCTGCTCTAGTAGAGCTATACATCTATTGGAGCGGAATATTGGGGAATTCTGTGAAAACGTAATAAGCAAGAGTTTTGGGTAATATGGAAGCATTCAAAAATAGACCTATGAAAGTTAAGACATGATACCTTTAGAAAATGTTATAATATTTTTATCTTTTTCTATGTGTACGCAGAGTAGTATGTTTTACCATTGAACACAAACACCAACTATCATCAGGATGGTTTAATTAAGGTTTCACTTTATAACGATTACACAGATTACACACTTTGCATAAATTGTATTATTGTTGAACACAGCGCACGGAACAGTTTCGTAATTAAATAACAATAATAATCATACAATCGATAGCTTAAGATAACTTAAATTAACCTTTAATTAACAGATTTTTCCCCTCAGGTGACATGAACCATGACTTTGATGGGACTTACTATTATTTATTATATATTTTGTAATTAGCGGTAACTAAAAATATCGTCTAGAAACCTCCATTATATAACAACGAAATATACTAAAGAGAATATTGAAAAACTCTTTACCTCTTTAATTACACGCATAAAATGACAGGCCTGTGCTTCGTGATTGGACTATTTCCTATATATATTTTTCTATACTTCTGTCAAACCACGGGAACGTATCTATGCATTTCAAACTCTATGGAAGCTTGCAATTGCATTACGCCTCGACGTATGATATCGCTAAACAAGCAGTTAATGACACACTCAAGAAACTCTAATCACGCATTTGTGACGCTATAACGCTAAATAAAACCTACGTACTAAATACCTGTCAGTATGTTACCTGTACTTGTTAATATAAATACAAATTTAATATTTTAATCAATGACATATATAAATAACATCACGCCTATAATCCCTGAAGGTGTAGACAAAGTACAAAGAACAGCAATTTAGTTGGACCACATTAAGCCAGTAATGGAACCCAGTATTTCATTAGTCGCCTTTACAATGTTGCGATCACTTTTTTTAATTTATTTTATATACACACATCAAGATACAGAAGCAGTCTTATAGTAATTTCGTACAAAGGTTCTACTTATTCCGTAATTAGCTGAAATATCTTCCAGTAGACCCATAAAGGAAATTATATTGAAATTGCAAACTTAGTGCATACATTAATACTACTAAAAATAAATCACTTATTAATTAAACTTAGCTCTTTAATTTTCTAGACAGCCCCCTAAGACATTGTTAGTACTTATTAAAAACTACAGCGTTTTCCAAAAGAGTTAATGATTTTAAAACGGACTTAATTTAAAAAAAACTGTAGTCTGTCCAGTGGCGCAACGATTAATTGATAGCTTTAAGTCAATATACAATACTACATTTAATAAACACGAACCGCTGAATATTATAATATATTATGAAATATCTCCGAGTTGTTTATAATACGCTGGCGCGCATGATATCAGTTTTATACAAGTAGTTAAAATTAATGAGATCACACCTGTTCCGCGGTTCCGCTCCATTTACCAACCACAATATTCAAGTACCTTGGGGTGACCACAACATCATTATTTCCAAATATTTCCTTTATGTAGTAAACAGTCCATTGTTGAACATGAGCTTCACTTACATTTAATAGGTTTTACAGCAACCTCACACATTTCTCACCCTTTAGATGGTCACGCCTGGTCTTTACTGAGATATTTAAGTCATGGATGTCATGCTGCAGTTATATTAATAGTGTAGTTGTAGCACGAATGGGTCGGCTCAACCTGGGAAGGACCACGCTCTCACAGAATACCAACGTGAAATACTAGCTTAATACTATTGTGTATCGTATGGTGTAATAACCGGAGACCCTTTTTACTGGAAACGAGTCTTCACGGGTGACAACGCATCTGCATTTTGATTTGTAATCGAGGATAGATGTAGATGTCTATGAGCCGCAGCAACTACTGCAACCAAGAACGAGCACACAATCCACCTGATAGTGGACTGTGTGCTCGTTTGTCACCCTATCCTACAAAAAAAAGTCATATTTGAAACACCGAATACGCCTGCATACAAACGCCTTAGACCACACATTCTATAAAAGTAATTTAGGTCGCACCTCTCCAATATCGAGAATAATAACATAATAAAACCATTTGCCAAAATTCTTGGATATGAACATAATGCATAATCGTTTGGCTAATTTTAAGTATTATAGTATACGTAAACATTTCTAATAAAACACATCTCTACATAGTGGAGAGGGCTATGCTCGGAGTTTCTCTGCGTGATAAACTTAATTTAATGAGGATATCCGCAGTAGAACCAGAGTGACCGACATAGCCCAACGGATTATTAAGCTGAAGTGGCAATGGGCCGGCCATATAGCTCGAATAACCGACAACCGCTAGGGAAAAAAGGTTCTCGAGTTGCAGCCTCGTACCGGTAGGCGAAGTGTACAGCGACCGCACTAGATGGTTGACGACCTGGTAAGACATCCAGGAAGTCGATGGATGCAGGTGGCTCAGGACCGTGCTTTGTGGCATACCTTGGGGGAGGCCTATGTTCAAAAGTGGACTTGTGAAGGGCTGTAATGATGATGATGAAACATTTGTCAAATATATCACAAGAATAATCTATTTTTAATAATTTAATCCATAATCTGAAGCTATCATATTATTCCATTTTTAACACGCTTCGCAAAATATAATTGTGTAGGTTGAAGTTATCTGTATGAAGGTGAACACATAGCATATAACCCTTACATTAATAAGACATATGTTTTTATGCCACTATAAATAAAACTACGATAAAAAGAAGTCTTAATATACTGACTGCCTACCTCCGTCTATGTAAGTATGACCCTCTTGCCTTACTCTTCTGCTTGGCAGCCGTACACGCGCAGCTGAGTTCCTACATGCTGTAAAACGTTCCATTTTAGCCCTCATGAGAGAAAAAACGTATGTGTCTCCAATGTTTATTGTTCAGATTTGACTACATTACACTTGTTTCTTTCATCATTCAAATTTTTTATTTCATCCATCATTAACAGCCTATCAATTCATCATTAAAATTAAATTAAAATATTTTTTTTTATTTATTTATTGTTGGTACGTACGGAATCGGAACCCTGTATGGTTAATGCACAAAGGCTGTGGAAGAATAGCAGGAGTATTAAGTTTCCCGTTACAGACCTGTGGCTGCGCTGTCGTCGCGCCACAAGCGAAACACACCGAATCCTAAATCGCGCTATCGAAGGTCCGAATCAAAAACAGTATATATAGAACAACTCCGAACTATCACACTGCGCCCTCTTTTCCCAAAAGAGGGTTGCTTCCGATACGGCATAAGAAGCTTTAAACAGCTGGTTGCCAGTCCCCCAAAGGCGGTTTTTAGAGGGTATCACTTAGGTTCCCCCGGTAGGCAGTGAGTTCCTCATAGCCACGATAGACCGGCTGTCGTGGTATGCGTAATGCATATTCCACCTCCCGACATAAAGGGTAGCCCTTTTCCAATTGCTTCGGACGCAAAAAAAAACTATTACACATAAAGGAGGGCGCCTTTCTGCCAAGGAGGGTCGCGTCCGTATACGGCTTAGAGATCTCTAGTTAGACCGTTAAGCCAGATCCTAAAAGGTGGTGTTTAGTGGGTAAAATTCCCCACATAACCACGCAGCCGGTTGCGTGGTATGCTATGAGCATTCCCCACCTCCCTCCCCCGCTTTCCGGAGGGTTACCCATATTTGCTTCGGGTGCAAAAAAAACTATCACACGGAGCGTTGGCCGCTCCCCGGGCACAACACCTTGGCCGGCGGGAGATCTCCCCTTTTCCTTCTACGACCACAGACCGTTTTATCACAACTAATTTTTAAGTTGGCGTTTTAAATTTTAACATTGTATTTTTTATTTATTTATTATTTTTATTAAATACAGGCCTCGACGTATATTTACCTTAGTTGCTACACACTTGGTAAGCGGATTAGCAACCACAGTTTTTATTAGTACTTCAAGTTGTCGCCAGGAAGAAAGTTGCTTCTACCATCTCCTGTTTGGTAACCCTCTGTCGCCTCTTACGAAACCCATATAGATATAGAGTGGTAGATTCTCTTACTCCGCCTCTACACAGCCGTTATTTCAAAACTCTATGAAATGTATTTCTGTATTTAATAAGAGTATAATTAGGCGTTAAGTCTCCTTTTCTGCCTACGAGTCAGTCTTGGTACAACCCTCTTACTTCTTTCTGCCACCAAATAGCACTTGCACCGGCTGGTTGAGAACTGAAGATTATAGAGCCAGTATAATTGGAGGCAGTATAATTGGATTAATAGTCCTCAGACAACGTATCTGTAGACTTCTTTTCTTAAAGTTCTTTGCAGGTGTTTATGTGCTGCAACAGTAAATTACCATCAGGTGGACAGTAAATTCGTTTGTCACTTCAGGTTTATAAAATATGGAGGGTATTTTTTTCTTCAGTTTAGTTTTGATGAATATCTGTCTAGGTAATACTAACTTGGATTTAAAATTTCTCTCGCGTGATTGTCTGCTTTCAGAACAGTATACAGTACACAGTACAGGAGACGATGCAGCCAGCCTTGCTTTTTTTAACCGAGACCAAGTGTCCTATCCAGCTGATACTTCATATCTCTTCTACTCGTGGTACAAATTACAACTCCCCTTTGTGCCCTGGGTTGAAGTTTGCGTATACGTCAGAGACAAAAACTGTTTTCGACGCTTTGGTCTAAAGTCTTTTGAAGGTACGGACTCATTCATCCTACGGCTGCACTTAAGCGTTAGAACTTCTACTGACTTTTTTTCTCATCCGGACAGATATCCGTCGATGCCCCTCTTGGCTCTACACATCATTGTCTGATCCGGAGTACGGTGCCACTTACGCTCCCATCGCGGTTGCGTTCTGCTGGTTTTCGCCATGTTTGGCACTATAGGTCGGCCGATTGAAACAGGATGCGGTCTTTTTTTGCATTCTACCCTTGGAATTGCTTCTCGCCAGATGATCTCAACGTTGTTGCTGATTCTGTCACTGATGTGGTACTTCAGAGAATGGAACCTTTCACTCTATCATCTGTAGTGCCTATCGGAGGAAAAACCTGTCGCTCCCGTAAAATTACATCACGCCATAAGCATGAGTGCTACCGGACCTTGGCTGACGCATCAACGTCTTGGATTGCAAACACTAGCGCTCTTAAAAAGAAGTATAATTCTGCCTCCTGGTACTTCGAACCTGTCATTGCCAAGGCAAAGACATAGCACATCGGCTGAATTGGCGAGAAACTAGTTCGTCTCCGTTCACACAGTGCTTTAAACACGTGCATTCTAGTCTCTTGCCTAGGCTGTCCAAAGGAACTTCTGTCAGCTATCTATACCATTTATGCACAGGAAAGACGACTCAATGGCCCGTGTCGCAAAAGAGAAAGCCGATCTGCTAGGCTGTGTTTACGTCCAACTCAACTGTCGATGACAGGGCGAACACACCACCGACCATCCTGTGGTGTGAGTGCTCAATGCAGCATGTACTATTTACACAACGCTCTGTGCGCAAAGTACTCCCCCTCCCTGGACATCAACAAGTCTAGTGGGCCTGATAGAGTCCCTCCTATTGTGCTAAAGACGTGTGCTCCAGTGTTGGCACCGGTCTTCTCCGTTACTCCTACTCCCTACACGTAGTTCCAAATTCATGGAAGACAGCTTTGGTCTACCCGATCATTAAAAACGCAACTCCTCAGACCCGTTTAACTACAGGCCTATTGCCATCACCTCCTTGTTTTCCAAAATAATGGAATCCATCATATTTTCCGCCAATACAGTTTTCGCCGGTGTCGATCAGCTGGTGATCTTCTGATCTACCTAACTCGTAGATAGGCGGAGGCAGTAGAGTCCAAGGGCCTCCCCCTTGTCCTTGGCCGTAGTTTGGATACACCGAAAGCCTTTGATCAGATTTGGTACAAAGCTTTTCTTTCGAAGATTCCTTTCTATGGGCCTCCCAAGAAATTACAATTGGATCACCAGTTTTCTTGCAGATCGGAGCATCAAGGTCATAGTAGACAGTGCATGCTCTGATTACAAGCCTATTAATCTTGGTGATCTTCAAGGTGGTGTGCTATCATCAACGCTATTTCTTCTGCATATAAATGATATGTTGCAAACCACTCACAAGACGACACTACTAGTGATGCTCTATGCACCGGCGGTGCCAATATTTCTTGAGAAAACCTAGCCGAATACCCGACAAACTTGTGTCTAAAGTTGTGACTTTATTGAACAAAATTTCGGATTGGGGGCGGCCAAATTTAGTTCAGTTTAATCACCAAAAGACACAAGTTTACGACGCGTTTACCGCTAAAAGAACTCATTTGTCGTATCTTGTCAGTTTCAGGGCACTCCTCTTGTTGCCGCACCCAGTATTGGAATCCTCGGTGTCGACATATCGAGTGACATACAGTTTCGCGGTTACCTGGAAGAGAAGGTCAAATTGGCCTCTAAAAATCTTGTCGTGGTCAGCAGTGCGGGACAGTATTTTGTGCCGGTAGAAAGTAGACTTTTTAATAGGAGTTTTACCAGCAATTTTTACAGATCGATACGACTTAGGCACCTTCAATAAAAAAGCTTATTCTTTTTTAAAAGGCCGGCAACACACCTGCGATTCCCCTGGTGTTGAAGTTGTTTGTGGGCGGCGGTCCACACTTACCATCAGGTGAGCTGCACGCTCGCCCCCTCTTCCATAAAAAAATATCCTTAGACAGTGACAGTAACACTCAATGAGCATAGACAATGTGCTCACTGATTCGAAATACTGAGAGTATGAAAAAATTATTTAATTATTATAAATTAATAACATTAGTTTTCAAGCTACTCAAGTGGTGTGGAATTTAAAAACTTATTATATAGACTAGTCTTTTCGTTTGATATGGAAGCCCTAGTAATCGTTTTAATCAATATTATTATAAACACACATAACAATACAAATAAATAAAATTCAAGTGTCCGTTTGTTATGTCAAAATAACAGTAACAGTATAACAACTTAATGCATATGAAGTAGGGATGTTGCGAATATCCGCATCCGCATCCGCAAATGCGGAGCTTCCGCATAGATTTTGACTTCTGCACCGCATCCGCATCCGCAATAATCGATGCGGATTTTCATGCGGATGCGAATGTAATACAAGTTGCGACAACAAAGAAATGAACGGGGCCAGCAATGGCGCGTACCGTTTGCACGTGACAAATACCAATGGGAGCGAAAACATTGGTGGACAAGTTCCGACCGTTTCTTGTGGTGCCAATGCACCACAAGAAACGCGTCGGAACTTGTCCATTTGTCTTTTGTTTATTGCAAATAAATCATAACATGTTTGTTTGCGCTGTGGATTACTTGTTGTGTGGATCATTGTGTGTACTTAAATAATTGTTTATTGGGAAATCGTCAGGTAAATGCCATTATGGTACACCGGTAATACGTTTTACTGTAGGTAAAGCTTATCATTTTAAAACAATTTTCTTTATTTATCTAGTGAGGTTCCCGTTATTGTTAAATTATCTTACACGTTAATTAATAATGTCACCACCGACACAAAGTAATATATGAAATTATTTTGAACCAAATGAAGAGGACCTTGATAAGACTGATTGTAAAATATCCAATAAAAACTACTCTCGCAAGGGCCGAACCAACTCTTCTTTAAAAATCATCTAAAGTCGATGCACCCAGAAGAATTTTCCAAATATGAGATCATGAGTAAAGAAAATCAATTACAGAAGATAAAATCTTCGCTTTTTTAGCAAATAATATAGTCTAAAAATTTATCATGATATCATTATTTAAATAGGTAGATATATGTGCTATACGTCACTTATTAATATGAAAATTAGTAAGTGAAGTTAAAAAATATAGAAGCATTATACTTAATACTGATTTTCATTAATAAAAATGTTGATAATTACTTTATCATTAGGTTCACTAACTAATATGAAAATTAGTAAGTGAAATACTTAAATAAAAATTGCAGAATTATACTTAATACTAATTTTCATTAACAAAAATGTTAATAATTACTTTATCATTGTTTTAATTTTTCATTCATATACTATATTTATATAAGATCTTAAACATCCGCATCCGCGGATGTGAACCTTCAAAAATCCGCATCCGCATTCACATCCGCGGATGTGAAAAAATCGGCATCCGCAACATCCCTGATATGAAGTATATAAGGTACATTTAACAAAAATACAATTTTAAAAATTTTTGTGGTTGGACCGATTTTGACGGCACTTTCAATACCAGATAGCTAATGTTATAAATAGTAACGGAGGCTTACTTTCATTTCATAAAATGAATTAGGATTCTGCGCAAAAAATTGAAACCTATATATATTTTTTACCATCGTTTCGTCCGGCTATGCTGGGATCGTGATGATGGTGACCCTGTAGTCCAGTGGTAACAAATTCTATATTAAGGACGCGTTTACAAAATGGATAGGTATAGAATCGCACTACTACATTGACAAAAGTCACACACACACTAGTGTACGCACGGTTGGCTGTGGGAATCGTAGTCAAATGAAATTATTTTGATAATTTGAAAGATTGAATTTGTTTTTCATTTCTTATACCTACCTCAGAAATATACTTCGATACGAAATATGAATACCTGCTCCAAAGACTGCTTGGCACTGGAAGCCCTCTACTGGTAGTGAGATGTTAGCTCTGGACTTTGAACTGGTTTTGTCAGTTATAATAAGACCTTACCTACCTGCGGACTTGATGGAGTGACCTGAAGGTGTAATTTGGTGATTACAACAATAGGAACTCCTAGACTAGTGGAACTAGGTGTGCCGAGTTTGGGTTCGTTTTGTTGGTTATGATGAGACCTTACCACCGGACTTGATGGAGTGACCTGAAGGTGTAATTCGGTGATTACAAGTGGAACTCCTAGACTAGTAGAACTAGGTGTGCCGAGTTTGGGTTCGTTTTGTTAGTTATGATGAGACCTTACCACCAGACTTGATGGAGTGACCTGAAGGGGTAATTCAGTAACTACTGCTGGAATTTCTGAACGAGTAGAACTAGATGTGCCGAATTTGGGCTCCGTTTTGTTAGTTGTGACGAGTCCATACCTCCGGACTTGATGGAGTGACCTGAAGGTGTAAATCGGTGATTGCAACTGGAACTCCTAGACTAGTGGAACTAGGTGTGCCGAGTTTGGGTTCGTTTTGTTAGTTACGATGAGACCTTACCACCGGACTTGATAGAGTGACCTGAAGGGGTAATTCAGTAACTACTGCTGGAATTTCTGAACGAGTAGAACTAGGTGTGCCGAGTTTGGGTTCGTTTTGTTAGTTATGATGAGACCTTACCACCAGACTTGATGGAGTGACCTGAAGGGGAATTCAGTAACTACTGCTGGAATTTCTGAACCAGTAGAACTAGGTGTGCCGAATTTCACTCCATCAAGTCCGGTGGTAAGGTCTTATCGTAACTAACAAAACGAAACCAAACTCGTCACACCTAGTTCTACTAGTCTAGGAATTCCATTTGTAACCACCTGATTACACCTTCAGGTCACTCAATCAAGTCCGGTGGTAAGGTCTCATCGTAACTAACAAAACGAACCCAAACTCGGCACACCTAGTTCTACAAGTCTAGGAGTTCCACTTGTAATCACTGAACTACACCTTCAGGTCACTCCATCAAGTCCGGAGGTATGGACTCGTCATAACTAACAAAACGAAGCCCAAATTCGGCACACCTAGTTCTACTCGTTCAGAAATTCCAGCAGTAGTTACTGAATTACCCCTTCAGGTCACTCTATCAAGTCCGGTGGTAAGGTCTCATCGTAACTAACAAAACGAACCCAAACTCGTCACACCTAGTTCTACTAGTCTAGGAATTCCATTTGTAACCACCTGATTACACCTTCAGGTCACTCAATCAAGTCCGGTGGTAAGGTCTCATCGTAACTAACAAAACGAACCCAAACTCGGCACACCTAGTTCTACAAGTCTAGGAGTTCCACTTGTAATCACTGAACTACACCTTCAGGTCACTCCATCAAGTCCGGAGGTATGGACTCGTCATAACTAACAAAACGAAGCCCAAATTCGGCACACCTAGTTCTACTCGTTCAGAAATTCCAGCAGTAGTTACTGAATTACCCCTTCAGGTCACTCTATCAAGTCCGGTGGTAAGGTCTCATCGTAACTAACAAAACGAACCCAAACTCGGCACACCTAGTTCTACCAGTCTAGGAGTTCCAGTTGCAATCACCGATTTAGACCTTCAGGTCACTCCATCAAGTCCAGAGGTATAGACTCGTCATAACTAACAAAACGGAGCTCAAATTCGTCACCCCTAGTTTTACTCTGCAAGAAGTTCAAATAGCGGTCACGAAAGTACACCTTCAGGTCATGCCATCAAGTCCAGAGGTAAGGTCTCATCATAACCAACAAAACGAGCCCAAACTCGGCACACCTAGTTCCGCTCGTCCACGAGTTGCAGTAGTAGGTAAGTTTATATATCCTACTTATTTTTAGCTAAATAAAAACTGTGAGTATAAAAATAATAATTTTATCACTTGTCAAGTACTTATGTTTCCAATTTGTTTTTTTCTAATATTTTGTGTATGTACAGCGATCTTTTCAGAATGAGCCGCTGCAAACAGGCGATACAGTGTCCACTCACGACGGCGGCCGAGCGCGGACTGTGGTTTCATCGAAATCTTTGTACAATAAATCAAAGCAGGCACCAACAATAAAATAGCCCTTATTGCAATACATTATGATTCATCCATATTACCAAAATATGTGAAAAAATGTGCATCAGTTTTTATTTTTTTTACGACTATTTGTGACATTTTGTTAAAAAATAAACCCAGGGTTTTTTTAATTGAATATGTCTGTCATCTTATAGTATTTTTTAAATTTTTAAATATGTTGATAATAGACCAAAACATCTACCGAAACACAAGCCGGTATCGTTAATTTTGTAGAAAATGGCAACGAAAGTTCGTTTTTACAATATAAAAAACTACTATTTTCAACAAAAAGAGTTACAGACATTTGCAGATGAAGAACGAATCTATACATGGTAGTTTTTACTTATATTTGATTTGGTTTAGTTTTGTCACAAAATCTACCGAAAAACACCCTAATTTTGGTTGATTTGCAAACGCGTCCTTAAGAGACCAAACTCATACATTGTAGTGCGAAAAAATTGAGTCCTTAAAAAAAAGGTACGTGAGAATAATATATATACAAAAACACAAAGTCGTATACTATAACTAATAAATTAATTAAAAAAATATCAAATAAGCTTTGGCAATATTTAGGAACACTTCGAAAATCAACTTAATAAAAACTAACTACATTACGCCGTACTATGTTTACTCTATTATCAACTGTTAAAATAGTGTCGATAAAGCTGGTGACTGATGAAGAGCTATCGTATCATATACCCTTCTATGCAAACAAGGCTGCAGTTTTTGAGTTATAATAAAGTGACCATATTAAGCGGATGACTATGTTACCCTCCCTTACTATATTTACACAGTAAAACTATTAACGGAGTGAACGTGTTATTTACGTAGTAACTAAATAGTAAATTAGTTGTGATTTTATTATCAAATCTTTGAGAGGGACCTTTGTCACAGACAAACAACGATATAAGCTTGAATTTTACATGGAACACTAATGATGGTGATAAAGGGTAGTCCATGCGAGCATAGCCGCAGGAAAAAGTTAGTGTAAATGTATAATAATAAACTTCATAAAGGGACTTAAAGCTATATGTCTTTAAAACTTTTTTAGTTGACTGTAAAAGCTATCTTACAATTAGTATTACAACGACTCCCTTGGTTTCATCGTCTTTTAAAAGCGTTTTTATACACGTATTTAAACAAAATATTCGGTACTCAAAGATGCATACAACATTGCAAGTTAACATAAAATTATTTTTCTTGGGCAAAAATTAATTTGATAATATTGACTGCACGACAGGACTATGAGATGACATTTCATTTATGCAAAAATATTTTTTGTGTATTAACTATATGTTGCAGATTTTTAAACTGTATATACAATAAGTAATACCTAAATAGCGATTCCGTTAGATTCAAAATCATAAATTTTGATTATTTATTATTAGCATCATCAGCCCGTAAAGCCCACAGCTGGACATGGGCCTCTTCCGCTGTACGGAGAATTTGCCAGAATCTCCAATACACACACATTGGCAGTAGAATTGACAACCAGACCACTAAGGACGAAAAGCAATAATGAAATGCGCCACTGAGCGACGAATTTATTATACGCCGTAGAGCCAAACTGCAGTCTTATTAGTTGTTTTTTATTTTTATAGAATGAGTGTGACAAACGAGCACACAGTCCACCTGATGGTAAGTGCATGCTGTGGCCCATAGACATCTACATCTATCTTCAATTAAGAATCAAAATACAGATGCGTTACCACCCCTGAGAGCTAAGATGGAATCCAGTTTAAAGGGTCTCCGGTTCTTTACACTCACCATACCAAAACACAGTAGTAATGAACTGCTATTTTACACTTGTATTCTGTAGGAGCCTGGTCCTTTCCCGGTCGAACCAACACATTCGTGGTACAACATAATATAGCTGCAGCAAGTCTCACCGCGTAGCACGAATGGGTAGGTCGGTGTGTCGCTTTTGATTAAATTGAAGGTTCAGGGATTAAGTGCTCTCTGTAAGTTTTACACGATCTACTCGGTTTCGATTTCCATCGGTGAGAATGAAATTGCTTATTGAAAATTTAAGCGGTGATTTACCATGTGCTTACGGAGAAGAACACATCGTGAGGAAATCTGCATGTATAAGAAATAAAAAATATTTCAATGACATGTGAAGTTCAACACGTATCGGGGCAGCATGGCAGTAATTCCCTTATTCTTAAGCCCTCTCAAAAATTAAAGGAGATCTGTGCTCAGCAATGAGGCTTGATATAGACTGTAACTAATTCACTTGACTGCATGCATACGTACGAATATCATGCAATAACATTAGTATTTTATATTCATTCTCATCATTATTTTATAATTATGGATAAACATATTGATAACCAATCAAACGTATAGTTATTTAGCAGGAGGGCCTTCATTAGGAAACAACTACGGCAATCAGCAAACCAGATAACTTAGACAGGTTAATGTCCGCTTCGTACGCATTTAATTTACGACATCCGTTGAAAATCGAAAGTATTCTTGTGTGCCTAGATCTTGTCGCGAACCTAACAAGTAGCCTTCAATCGAAATCTTATTTTATATTTCTGCCCACATCACAAGCCAATGTATGCTTGAGGTCAGCTTCTTGAATGACAAAACAAAATAACCTAATACTACAGTGCTATACATTTCAATTAAGTCTCATTTACAAACAAAATTTGAGTTGATTATTATTATATTAGAACGGAAGATCCATTGTAAATTCCAACCAACATAATAAATTTTTTCTTGAAAAATTTATATTATCAATTAATCACTTCTAATCTTTTAACTCATACATATTAATATTACCTATTATACGTCGAATACAAATTCTCTGTTATCACTAGCTTTTTTTAAATTTAGAACTAGACCATGATTGTCCAGAAGAAACTGCTCTTAGAGATACATTACAGTTCCGTCTGCGCACCGCCCCCGAGCGGTCGTGCATACAGTTCGTTCGTGCTCCGTCCTAGTGCGGAGTGCAACCTCTCGCCCGCGCGCCCCGCTCTCCCCGGCTTACACCGGCCGAGCAGACGCTGTCGGTGAGTTCTTTTTTTTTTGCATCGTTCTTGCCCCCTCGCTCCGGCGGGGAGCTTTTATTGTTTTGTTTGTTGTTTTACTTTTAATTGTTCTGTTATTGTTTATTGTTATACTGTTACTTTGTTGTTTGTTACTGTTCTTGGAAGATCGTTCTTGCTCTTCTCAGAGTGAGCCCTTGTTCTTGTCAGAACACAGGGACCCCAGCTTCTGGGAATAGAGCGTCAGTCCTCCCCATCTGCCACCCAAGGCCCTGTTCTTCTCAGAGCAGGGACCTCTAGATTCTTAGACTAAAATCGTCACCCCCCCCTGTCCAAATCATGTCTAGCATCATATCTGCCATAGACATGAGCAATTTCGAGAGCCAACTTATGGCCATGGTCGCCCAATTCGTCCAAGCCACAGGCCTACCCATCCAAATAAACGAGATCGCTCTCGTCAACGCTTTTTCTTCCATTGCCCCTAAGGCATGTGTCCCCCCGCCCGCCATCGCGGCTTTCCCCGTGACCCAAGCGGCTGTCCCGCAGACCACCTCGCCCGCGTCCCTCGACTCCGATATGGAGCACTCGGACACCACGTCCGTTACTTCCTCCTCCCGAAAGAGGACCGCCCTCAGCTCCACCGGCTCCTTGGAGTCATCCGACTCCGAAGGAACGATTACAGACTCAGCCCAATTCACGCTAGTGAAATCCAAGCCTGGCCCGAAGTGCGGCGCGACCTCCCGCACTCCCCCCTCGGCCGCCGCCGCCGCCCGTACACCCTCCACCGCTGCCTCAACCTCCGCAGCCCCCATCGTTGCCCCTACTTTCGCAGCCCCAAACGCTGCCACCACTCAGTCGAAAGACACCACCGCCAAGCCAGCAACCCGCTGCGCTCCCAAATTGGCTAAAAGCCAAGCCCCGCCCCCTGTCTTACTCAGAGACAATGCGAAATTCACACAGTTATCCAAAACCCTCTACGATAAGGGTTTCAAATATGACCAAGCCACCAATGTCGGCAAGGCCATCACAATCATGCCGGCGTCTATAGAAGACTTCCGGAATATAACCCGTCTCTTCACGGCCGAGCGAGTGTCCTATCACACATACGCTCTCGCCAAAGAAAGGAAGGTTAAGGCGGTCCTCCGCGGAGTTCCTTATAAACTCGCAAACGAGGACATTTTGGAAGACCTTAAGTCCCAAGGCTTCTCCATAGAGGCTGTGCACAAAATGCACAGCAGCAGTGGCGAGAGATTTAACCTCGCCCTCCTCGTTCTCACCAATGTGCCGGAGGGGAAGGCCATCTTCCGCGAGGTAGGCACTGTGTGCGGCCTGTCACGTGTAAAGGTCGAAGCCCAACACCGGCGCGGTTACCCAGCGCAGTGCCACCGCTGCCAACTCTACGGGCACGCGGCAGCCAACTGCTCAGCCCCACCCAGGTGCGTTAAGTGCCTAGAACCTCATCACTCGAAAGAGTGCCCTCGGCCCAAAAACTCCGAATCCCCACCCGAATGTGTCCTATGCGGACAAACAGGCCACCCGGCCAACTTTAAAGGCTGCCCTCGCGCTCCTCGCCCATTTCTGGGCCGCAAAGCTCCACTCCAGGTTAATGACCGAACTTTCCCGGCTCTTGGAAGCCCCATGCCCCACCAGGGCCAGCCCCTACCACAGCCCCCTCAGGGCTCATCTCAGCCCACACAGGGCATCTATCGGCCACCTCAGGGCCTCCTCGGGCCCTTATGAGCCTTCCGCTCTCCCAGCCTGTGCCGCTCCCAATAAACCCTTGGTTCCCAAAGGCAACCAACATCCCGCAGCCCTCCGCCGCCCCGCAAAAATAGGCAGACCCTGTAGCAGACGATCTAAGCCTAGTGTATGACACTATGAATAAGATCAATATAGGGGAAATCTCCATCCTTCGCGTAAGCTGCGCACTGCTCAGTTGCCACAAGACCGTCTCCTTGCTCTTTCTGAGCTATCTACTAATCTACTCAGGTCGTTGTAAAAACTAGAAACATTATGCCGGAACCCTCTGCTCCCGCAATATCGCACAGTCGTATCAAACCAAAGGGTTTGTCGCTTGTTTCGTTCAATATCCGCGGTTTGCGAAATGAACTTCCAGAGCTTAGGCTATTTCTTCGAGATCGCGAAGCCGACCTCCTCCTCCTTCAGGAGATCCACCTCAGCCCTAAGGTCTCTAAACGCCTCTCTATTAAAAATTATTCACTTCTCCGTAATGACAGACCCGACCGCAAAGGCGGCGGTACTGCCATTTATTACAAAAAGTCCCTTCATTGCTACCACATCCCCACTCCGACGCTTACCAGTATGGAAGCCACTATCACTAGATTAGTCATGACTGGACACCAGTCTATCATTATAGCCTCTTGATATATCCCTAGCGGAACCCTCCCCGTTAAGAAAGATTTCGAAGCCATCCTTGCATTAGGCGACTCAGTCATTATGTTTGGAGATTTTAACTCCAAGCATACTGAATGGACCTGCCGCACTACTACTAGTAGTGGCAGTGTGCTGCTCAATATCACTCAGTCTTTCGACCTGACTGTCTACAGCCCCCTCGCTGTCACCCACTATCCCGACAATATTAACTACGCTCCTGACGTGCTAGACTTTGCTCTAGTTAAAGGAGTCTCCCTTAACCTTAGAGCAATCGAGTCTCTCGATGATCTAGGATCCGACCACCGTCCTGTATCCCTCCTTCTTGGCCATCAGCCATCTCCAACTCTCACTTCCAAAACCTACACCAACTGGAAGGGCTTCAAGAAGTCTCTAGCCTCGGCTATAGACTCTCCGGACCCTCCCATAACCCTTTCTTCCGACGTCCTCGACAGTACGGGAAAAATAGACACCGCGGTCGAAAATCTCACCTCACTTATAACATTCTCTCTTAAAGAGAATGAAAAGGTCGTCCCGGTTGCTAAAACTAGTCTTCCCCTAGATATTAGCAACCTGCTAAAAGCCAAAAAAGCTGCCCTCCGTAGAACTGCACGCTATCCCACTCCCGAATATAGACTCACGGCCAACCGCCTTCAACGCAAACTCCGTTACCGCCTCCAAGATTACAGAGACCTCGAAAGGGCCAATCTCATCGAGAAAATCTCTCCCTCCCACACAGCGTACTACCAGATGGCGAGAGCCCTCCCGATAGACGCTATAACACATACGGGGAGTATCGTCCTCCGTCTCTGTCTTGTCCCGACGGCTCTATTGCCTTCGAGGACGAAGAAAAGGTTGAGTGCTTCGCCGACAGCGTCACCGCTCAATGCTCTCCCAGCTCACAACCCACTGACCCCATACACATCCAACCAGTGGAGGACGAGGTCCGTCGCCGGAACTCGCCCCCCACCGCCTCTGACCCTATCACTGTGTCCAAAGATGAGATTTCATCTACCATCAAAGAATTTAAGCCCAAAAAAGCACCGGGTGCGGATGGCATCTCCAACCAAGCCCTCAAACACTTTCCGGAGCAGGTGATCGCTTTATTGGCCTTCTTATCTTCAACGCCTGCTTCCAATTCAGCTACTTTCCCACCTCTTGGAAAGAGGCAACTGTCATTGGCATTCCCAAGCCAGGTAAACCTCACCACCTCCCCTCCAATCACGGTCCCATCAGCCTCCTCAAGGCAATGGGCAAACTTTTCGAACGAGTCATTCTCGTGCGCATAAGGCACTATTTGTTTCCCACAGACGGCGACCCTCTTGTCATCCCACAACAATTCGGGTTTCGAGCCAAACACTCGTGCCCCCAGCAAGTTCACCGCATAGTGGAATATATCCTCAGCGGTTTTTATCCTCGTCGACAAAAAATCATCGCGGTCTTTTTCGACATTGCCAAGGCATTCGACAGAGTCTGGCACGAGGACCTTATCTACAAATTGTACGACTTAGTCCTCCCTGACCGTCTCGTTCGCCTTGTAGCCTCCTATCTGAAGGATCGTACCTTTCGCTTTAGACACGAAGCCACGCTATCCTCTACTCGTCAAATCAAAGCCGGTGTCCCTCAAGGCTCTGTGCTTGCCCCCCTCCTATATATACTATTCACCAACGACATCCTTATCCCGTCGAATGGTGTTGAACTAGCCCTCTTCGCAGATGACACAGCCCTTTACTCTAAAGGCAACTCACTGCCACAGATTCGGAACAAGATCCAAAAATCAGTAAGCAAGATCCAAAAGTCAGTAAGGTAGGAGCTTGGTTCCAAAAATGGCTTATTGACGTAAACCCGGAGAAGAGCTCCGCCGTTTACTTCGAATACAAACGACGCCGTCTCACCACCACTCCGCCAATTAGGATGTTAGGAACCCCTGTCCCATGGCAAACTACAGCCAAATATTTAGGCGTCACTCTTGATGCAAGGCTCACTTTCGAACCCCATATCAAGAAGGTTACTCGCACCGCACGATTTTACATGGGTAGGCAGCATGTTGGACAGACACAGTAAAATGTCCCTCCGCAAGAAGCGAACCCTATATAAGGTCTGCATACGACCTGTCATGACCTACGCGGCCCCCATTTTCGCACATGCTAAGCCCAAAGCTATAAATGAACTTCAAATAGTTCAAAATCTATTCTGTCGTAGGGCCACTAACTCGCCCTATTATGTCCGTAATGCCGACCTAAACCGAGACTTAGAGCTCCCAACAATCCAGCAGTTCCTTAAATCACTCCCTGAGAGATTTTTCAAAGCCTCAGAGTCCCACCCAAATCATCTCATTCGTGAGACAGCTGCCTATGCAGCCCCTATCCACACTCGCTATAGTGTGCGCAGACCGAGAAACTCTCTCTCGGACCCCCCAACAATCTTTCGGCTGACCTGAACTACCTCCTGGCGGCTCAGGCCGAGCCAACATAACACATCCCTTAATCTGCCTTAGTTAGGCACACTTCCAAGCGGCTTTTCGTCGCTTGCGCCCTCCTTTCTGCCAAGGAGGGTCGCGTTCGTATACGGCTTAGAGATCTCTAGTTAGTCCGTTAAGCCAGTCCCTAAATGGCGGTGTTTAGTGGGTAAAAGTCTCCACATAACCACGCAGCCGGCTGCGTGTAATGCTATGAGCATTCACCGCCTCCCTCCCCCCGCTTTCCGGAGGGTTGCCCGTATTTGCTTCGGGCGCAAAAAAAAGATACATTTATTTTTTATTCCTTTTTTATTTATATCTTTAGTGTATTATAAAGTTCTCAAATCTCTAACTATAAAGTTCAAAATCAATCTATCTATTACGTTACAGTTGTACATAAAACATAAATAACTATAATAAGAATAAAGATGTTCATACTTTAAACACTAGGAATAAAAATAAGCTTGTAATACCAGTTACTAGATTCCACAGAATTAGTAATTCATTTATGGGGCAATGTATACGCTTTTACAACAAAATCCCAGAATATGTGCAAAATTTGTCATTAAACAAGTTTAAGTGTTTTATTAAAGAAATTTAAAAAAAGGGTTATTATAATATAAATTAAAATAACCCCTGGGAATTAGGTGATCGCCACCATGATAGTTCTACAAAAAGTCATAAAAAATTGTACAATACATTGTAAATTGAAATATGTTTTTAAAAAAAGGTCCCGCTGGTTCTTCCCAGGACAAAGGTTTTTTTTGCGAACCTGTGGTAAATGGTAAATAAAAAATGATGTTCAATAAGTATTATAAAATAAATACTATATCAATATTGAATAAAAATCATTCATTTAATTTCATTTCAGTCCTTTCCAAGAATGCGCCTTCTGTCATCAATTTGCTGGAAAAGTTACCAATACACACTGGAAAGGCGGATCGATAAACGCACAGCCGATACCTTTACGCTGGTATTGGACTGTCTAGCAGTCTAAGGCGATGTTTTGTTTTTGACAACAGATGCAATGCTCGTTTGTCAGCAAGGTGCACCGCGTTAAAGTAAAATTTCCATTAAATTCCAATAAATATGGTAGGTATATCGCCGCTAGATGTATATATGTATTCTACTCCTCATATATTATCTGTGGATTGAGGTAAGACATTTCTTCATGGATTTTATGTCATTCATGGGTGATCAAATTCTCATCCATCAGTCATCACAGCGCACCACGTGCATGTGAGAATGTTATTTGGAGAAAAAGCACGCACAATTCCTAGAAACAGCAATGAATCTTGTATTTGCTTAAAATTAATGATTATCTACATATTTAAATGTTATTTAGTTGGAATGCTAATTATTGAACACGAGTATGTCGGAAAGCTATCCTTAAAAGTTATGAACACTTCACATTTTCTCCTCTTTTATAAAATGAAACTAACAAAGAACTCACAGTCGACCTGGTGATAAGTGGCTAGTGGCTACTGCGGCATATGGACACCTGCAGACACCCACAAAGATGGCTGTCGATGCATTGTCAACAATGAGGAAAAACAAAAATGTTTATTTATTGTTTTATTTTACATAATTTACGTAACATTTTGTATATATATTTTTAGTAGTACTAATGTATGCACTAAGTTTCCAATTTCAATATAATTTCCTTTATGGGTCTACTGGAAGATATTTCAGCTAATTATGGAATAAGTAGAACCTTTGTACGAAATTACTATAAGACTCCTTTTGTATCTTAATGTGTGTACATAAAATAAATTAAAAAAGAAAGAAAAACATGAAATACCTCACAGATAATTGTTCTGCGTTACTATACCCTTTATACCGAAACACAATAGTCTTGCACTGCCATATAGTGACAGAAATGCATAAGAAAGTGGTGCCTGTCCAGACAGACTCCTTTATGGCAGAAAATACTTCATTCAGAAAATGGTCATACTGAACTGAAAAAAAATTGAACTCTTAACAATTTTATATAGAGAGCCAATATAAATACACGTTGCGAGGCGTTATATCATACTCCTCAGAGGTGACTCTATAGTCTTCTTCGTTTACCCTGCAGGTATCCATGGACTGCCAGCCACGCTGCAGCTATATTATAGTTGTAGCATGAATGGGTCGGCTCGACCGGGGAAGAACCACGCTCTTACAAAACACTAGCGTAAAATAGCAGCTTAATACTGCTGTGTTTCGTATGGTGTGTATAGATCCGGAGACCGTTTTTTAATGGAAACGAGACATTCCATCTTAGTCCTCAGAGGTGACAACGCATCTGCGTTTTGATTCTTAATCGAGGATAAATGAAGATGTATATGGGCCACAGCATCCACTTACCATCAGGTGGTGTGTTTCACCCATATTCTATTAATTTTTTTTTAAATTTTATAAAATAAAGCTATTTTACTAAACTATCTGGTTCACTTTTCACAATCTATCAGTCTATTTCCACTTATATGTGCTTAATCGCAATTTTAATAATTGTCTTATTTCGGATAAGAATGGTGATTATTTAAATTTTGATAACTATTAGATCAATAATACTTATTAATTTCTGAATCTGTTGAGGCATTACCACACCTGAACGTATCTATTCCCTGTTCTATCTGCGCATTCTACGCTCAGCACAAACCTACTGCTATCTAATCGTATTTATATCTACATTTAAAGTATTGACAACCACCCAGATCTTATAATAAAATTCAAGTTACCCGATCTCCACATATCTTGCTTGATTAAAACTGGTTAACGTTAATTAAATACCTCTTATTCGTTAGAAAATGCAATCAGAAGCTAACAATTTTATCTCATACAGTACTAGCTTAGACAAGTGACATGATATCGCGTAGTACAAGTAGTTCTAGCCCGAACAAAATGAAAGCTTACAAGGTGCACGTGGGTTTACAGTCCAACCTAGGTAGGTTATCGTAGAACTGTAACGGGAATGAAATGAATACAAAATGTCTATAACTCAATATCGGGTTTAGTTTTCTATATATTAAGGCGAAATAGTATCGTGGTCGCGAGTGAGGAGCGGCGATATGGACTTGTTTGGCCGACACGCGCGCAATTTTATTGCACGATATTTATTTGATATTTCTTTTTAAAATGAAAAATACTTTTTTATTCGAAAAAACCCATAATACCCCCATGTATTTACTGGTGCACACAGAGACAAAATTTAATTGAAATTGCTATAATTACATTCGAATGAAACTGCTTTTTTCCTTAATGGACGTACCTAAAATTGTAGATTGTGAGGAAACTTTGCAATCTTTTTGTATCGAGCCAAAATGTCAATCGTGTTTTGGCCATCATAATTCACTAAGAATACTCTTTAACTTTCATAATGATTTAAAAAAAGCTAAAATCGTAGTTTTTAATGAGAAATATTAATTGAATAAAACACTATTTACAGATTTTATCGCGTTTAATAATTAACTATTTAACTTATGTTTAATTTTTAGCTCTTCTTTAGTGCTTTACAGCACCCATGGTCACGGGGGGAGGAGGGGGAGGGCAGAGCCTGACGTCACAGTTAGCCCGGCTACCTTTAGTTTTTGAATATTAATTTTTAATTTTTGGTATGATTTTCATAATTTCTTTTATGCGCACGTTATACTAGTAGTATAGTTGTAGCACGAATAGGTCGGCTCGACCGGAGAAGGACTCTCAGATTACCAGCGTAAAATAGCAGCTTAATGCTGCTGTGTTTCGTATGGTGAGTGTAGAGGACCGGAGACCCTTTTTACTAAAAACGTGGCATTTTGGTTCGTAATCGAGGATAGATATAAACGTCTTTGGGCCACAGCACCCACTTACCATCAGGTGGACTGTGTGCTCGTTTGTCACTCTATAATATTTAAAGAAAGTAGTTTTACCTAAAATCACATCCTATATTCTGTGAAGTTATGCTACATCATTAGAAAGTTCGAGATATTTATCACAGTAGCCACGCTTGATGGGTAATTTGTTATTTTACATTGATAGGAAAATGCTGCCGACCATCTTATGTTTAATATTCTTCTAACGCCACCTACGACACTCACGGGATAATATGGAAGTGGATTCTTCTACAATGCTACTACATGGCCATTTGTCACTCACAATACGAAACCCAGAAGCAATACGCCCGTAATAAGGCTGATATTTTGTGCGAGCGTGATCCTTCTCCGGCCGAACTGTCCATTTCTTTCTTCAACCATAATATGTGAAACGTTAAACGTACTATTTATTGTATTTCGGCTACAATAAAATTGATTACTTTCTCAAATAAAATTAATAAAAATTTAACTTCTTTGATTTCCATAAAGTTGGCCATTATACAAGTGGTAAAATTAAAAATTTTGTACAACCTGATACACTTTAAAAAAAACAATACAACTAGGCTGCACTAAAAGTATCGGGAATGGAATATTTCCACTGTTCATGTCATATTAAAAACTTTTTTAATTGGAAACTCCTTGGTTTTAAAAATCGTATACCATTTATTTATTTAAAAAGATTATCGGTCTTGTAACAAGGTTTTGTCAAACTTGTTTAGTCGCGGAGAAAATGGAATTGACTCGAGAAAATTCAAGAGCGATGATTTATTGACGTTCGAAATAGTTTAACACAAAAACAGTGAGTTGACCGGATAATTTCTGCATTTGGTGATGAAGCCCCATCCAAAACCACAATTTATCGCTGCTTTGCTGAATCTCAACGTGGACGTGTCAAGCTCAGTGATGATCCCCGTCAAGGTAGTCTAAAAACTGCAGTCACCCAAGAAAAAGTTTATGCTGTGCGTAAGCTGATTGAGGAAGATCGACATGTGACATACCGCGAAATTCAGGCAACTTTATAAATTGGCATGAGTTAGATACAAATAAACTTGCATGAACAATTAGATGTAAAAAAGTTGTTTTCCCGATGGATACCGCATTCGCTCTGTGAAGAGCAAAAAGCGGCTCGCGTTACTTGGTGCGTCAGAACTCTCGAAAGATTCCACGCAGGATCCTCAAATGCTGTACACAACATCGTATTAGGTGACGAATCCTGTATATATGAGTACGAACCCGAAACAAAAAACCAGTCACGAGTTTGGGTGTTCGAAAATGAGTTAAAGCCAACAAAAATTGTTCGTTCACGGAGTGTTGCAAAAAAATGGTGGCCACGTTTGTCTCCAAAACCGGCCATGTTACGACTATTCCTCTTGAGGGACAAAGAACGGTTAATGCAAAATGGTATGCTAGCATTTGTTTGCCACAGGTCGTTTCTGAACTCCGTAAAGAGAACTGCAACCGCCGCGTCATCCTCCATCACGACAATGCGAGTTCTCACACCGCACACAGAACAGAGTTTTTAGAGCAAGAAAACATAGAATTATTAGTACCAATAGCCGTACAGCCCCGACCTAAGCCCTAATGATTTCTATACTTTCCCTAAAATAAAGAATAAATTGCGTGGACAGAGATTTTCATCACCTGAAGAAGCTGTGGACGCCCACAAAGCGGCCATTTTGGAGACCCCAACTTCCGAATGAAATGGTTGCTTCAATGATTCAAGAATACGAAGATAAATACATTTTTAATAGTAATATTGTGTCACTTCCTTGATTCCCGATTCAGTGCCCCTCTAAAAAATAGAACATCATCATTATCACAATGAAATACGCATTATTAAGGACAACTTAAATATTTATGGTCAGATCTTGATCAAATTTACATGGGAGCAAATGAGAAGCACCAACATCTTCATAATCGGTTCACCTAGATAAAATTTCTGATGTAACACACATAAAAAAAATCAGTCGAATTGAGTAACTCCTATTTTTTTTTGAAGTTGCTTGAAAATAGTTTAGAGCAGCAATTCTCATCTTTTTTGCTAACGGTCCTAAATACTGATGTAGGTCCAGTCAGCCTTTAGTGGTTTACATTAAATAACATTGGTCAAGAGCAATAGATTGTAGTGACGAGAGAGTGAAAGTGAAAGTAATTTTTATAGAGGTGAGTTTATAAGGGTGACAAGAGAGCACACAGTCAACCAGATACTTTGTAAGTGGATGCTGTCGCTCATAAACATCTACATCTATTCATGAGGTATCAAAATGCAGATACTTTGTCACCGCTGAGGACTAAGATGCCTCGTTTTCAATGAAAAGGGTCTCCGGATCTCTACACACACCATATAAAATACAGCAAGGCGCAATGAGCTATTCTACGCTAGTATTCTATGAGATAAATCGCTCGCGTCCGTAGGCTTTGACCACCTTATCCTAGGTCCACCCTACACGTGTCCTCCGGGTGGTGCTAAATGTGCGACAAGCCGATAGCACAGACTCGGCTCCTCGCCGTGGTAGCGGCGTACAATATACTACCCCATATTTCGCACCATGAGGAACCGAATAAAAGAAATGGCCCCGAGTTCCCGGCGCCCCTTAAATGGGGCAGGGGTTCGAAGAATCTCCGGGAGGAAAATCGGCGACGAGGTTCGCCACCCCTCATGTGCTGTCTCCTGAAAGCCAAAAGTGGATTGCAGAGGCCCGTCTGGCTACGTTGAATGTATGTGAAGCAATGAATGATAAAATGGATGAAGTATGCGATATGATGTATGATAGAGGAATAGATGTGTTATGTGTAAATGAGATGAAACGGAAGGGGAAGGATGTCACTACACATGGCATGTATACCGCATACTGGTCTGGGGTAGACGAGATCGAGTGGGCATGCCAGGGAGTAGGTATCATCCTTTTAGAAAGAATGGGCCAATGTGTGAAAGTGTATAAATGTGTAAGCCCAAGACTGTTATGGATACGAATGAAAGTGGGCTTAAAGAAGTTGTTTGTGCTAGGGTCTACGCCCCAGACATGTCTAAGCCCACTTAAATCCGAGAGCAGTTTTGGGAAATGGTAAAGATGGTGTTAATGAAATGTAAGGAAAATGAAAATATTATTATGCTAGGAGATTTTAATGGAAGGGTTGGGGTGAGGAGGCTTGGTTATGAAAGGATATTGGGAACGTTTGGTGACGAAAGCATAAACAAGAATGGTGAAAGCCTCCTCACCGTATGTATGGAAAATAATCTTTTTGTGACGAACATTTGCTTTCGCCACAAGAGGATTCACATGTATACTTGGGAAAGAGGTGATGATAGAAGCATGATAGATTTTATAATTGTGTATGAAAGAATGAGGGGCGCAGTGGTAGATACAAGGGTCTACCGGGGGTCTAACGTAGGAACGGATCATTATTTGGTTTTATGCCGAATTAATGGTCTATTCAGGCGTTGGCGCCATCGGTCATCTGTGTCTACCACTGCGTTACAGCGTATTAGAATAGAAAGGCTACAAGAGGAAGGTGCGAAAAACAAGTTCAAATGTAGACTGAAAGAAAATATAAGTGGTTTGGATGAATTACGTACGAATGAGTTAGACTTGGAGAATGTATGGCAAAATGTTAAGAAAGGTTTAGTGGATGCAGCTACCGAAGTATGTGGTGTTAGTAAGAAAAAGAATGAAAGGAAAAACAATACGTTATGGTGGGATGATGAGATACGTATGGAAGTTGAAGCAAAGAAGAGAGCATGGTTAGATTTACTAGCAACAAAGGCTGGTAATTCTAGCGGTACGAATGATGATATTGAAAGAAAAAAGGCAGTCTTTAGACATCTAAATAAGAGAGTAAAAGAAGTAGTTGAAAGAAAAAAGCAAGAAAGAATGGATAATAATGATAGAAGAATATCGGATAACTTCCAGGCCTATATTAAAATGTTCTGGAAATTCGTAAGAACTGCCAGGGGACATTCAAAACAGCCTATAATGAATGCTATAAGAGACGAGAATGGCTATATTCTGAATGATGAAGTTTTGAGTTTAAAGAGATGGAAAGAATATTTTGAAAGCGTGTTCATGAGTGAGGAGACAACGTATGCATTAAATGAAGTAGAAACTCCGAAAGAAGAGGAAAGAGGCAGCGCGATAAGTATAGATGAAATAATGAAAGCAATGAAAAGCACGATAGCAGGTAAGGCTGCCGGATATGATAGAGTTTCACTCGAAATGCTAAGGGCTGGAGAGGAAGTTGTGGCGGGCCTGCTGCACACCTTGTTTAATTTATGCTGGGAACTGAAGCGGGTACCTGTAGACTGATACAAAGCCGTGATAATCCCAGTATATAAAGGAAAAGGGTCGCAGCAGGACTGTAAAAACTAACGTGGTATCAGCCTTCTTAGCATTGTGGGAAAACTGTATGCTAAGGTATTGATTGAAAGGGTCATGAAAGAAACTGATGGAAAAATTTGAGATGTGCAAGCGGGATTTAGAAAGGGAATGGGATGTACAGATCATGATCATGCGCATGATCGCGGAGAAGTTTTTTGGCCAAAAACCAAAAGGTTTTTTGTGCGTTCATGGACTTGGAAAAGGCCTATAACAGAGTGGATAGGGATGTGCTATGGCAAACACTGAACTCTTTTGGGTTGAGCGCTGGCTTGATACAGGCATTGGAGTCTCTTTATAGAGACTCTAGTGCTTGTGTTAGGATCAACGGGGTCTACTCGGACTGCTTTAACATCCATAAAAGTGTCAGACAGGGCTGTGTGGCTTCCCCGTGGCTGTTCAACCTATTCATGGACAGTTGTTTGCAAAATTTGAAAGTTGAAGACTGCGGATTAAAAATGGGTGAGTTAACCGTCAAATGCCTTTTGTACGCCGATGATCAAGTTATTCTTGCATCATTCGCGGCCGAGTTTCAGATGATGGTTACATTAATGAACAGATCACTAAAAGAAAGGAGCATGAAAGTGAACGCGAGTAAGATGGAAGTTATGGTTTTTGAAAGAGAAGAAAGTAAAACGATATGTGAAATAAGAATAGAAGGGGAGTTGATCGAGCAATTAGATGAGTTTGTATATTTGGGATGCGTATTTAGCAGGGATGGGAGGGATGTGATAAGGATACAGGAACAACAAGTGAATGCAGGCAATAGAGTAAATGGGGCTATACACACTATATTGTGAAGAGTCAAAATGTGTCGAAAAAGGCACGTATGGCAATTCACAATGCTGTGTTGGTCCCTAATTTAACGTTTAACTATCATAGTGAAAGTTGAGTGTGGCAGAAGTAGCACGAGAGTAGAATGAACGCAGTAGAAATGCGGTCGTTAAGGAGTATGTTAGGGCTGAATCTGAATTAGAAGGTGAGAAATTGTGTGATAAGTGAAGAGTGTGGTTTGCAAGATGATGTTGTGACCAGGATTAAGAAAGGAATGCTTCGGTAGTTTGGTCATGTGGAAAGAATGAATGAGGAAAGAATGACAAAGAAAATTTATGTTGCAGAAGTGAATGGCAGAGTCGGAAAGGGACGTCCTAAGCGAAAATTTATCGACCAAATTGGCGATTTATTGAAAACGGGCCAAATTAGGATTACCCTTAACCGACGAGCATGTATGCGTAGGCGTATATGGATGTGAAAGAGGCGAGAGAGGTGTGTCAGGATCGATGGAAGTCTGTAGTCTCTGCCTACCCCTCTGGGTGACAGGCGTGAGTGTTTATATTGCGTGAGTATATATATATATATATATATATATATATATATATATATATACATAGATATAAGAAATAAGGCGATATGCTCAGTAGTTGAAAATGTAACGGAACCTGGTGTCTCCAGTTGGTCCCTACCACGCGCCAACTACTACATATGCACATCAGTAAAAGCAATAGATACACAGTCGCGCACACACCCGCATTTTATCAAATCAGAACGTACTACACAATCATCAATTTTAAACTATATATATGTTCTATGAGAGCGTGGTCCTGCAATAGTCAGGCCGACCTTTTCATACTATACGTGACCAGGATATAGTCTGCAACCCACCTCAGATTAAGACGATATTAAGAACAGGGCTATGACTTCAAACATCACGATGAACAAATATCTATAAAAAAAAAAACGATGGGTTGAACTCCGGGAGTGCCGGCAGAAGTGAAAACTTGATTATTAACGTTGTGCATTTTTGATATTTTGGAATGGTTAGGAAATAATTTTGCACGAATTGCTTTAATTATCAAGCGTCCTGCGCTGCCTAAACGAAACAGCAGGCGCAGGCATACATTTTCGTCGCGCCATAGAAAGAGGGGGATACTTCCTCTGCTACGCTGTGCCGGCCGTCTCTTTCTCTCCATCCGTCTTACGAATTTTCGATCAGGGTCATGTATCCTAACGCGAGTTTAACATTTTTTACCCATTACAAAAAAGTGTACAACGCTAAAGAAGTTTTCACTTCAAAAATAAAAAATAAGCGTTATTCAATGGAATATGTCTCAACAAAAGTAGTACAATTCTTTCAACGAAAGACACTACGCACAATATCGATAGAATACTCGTAAGAAAGACACACAAATTGCTTTACCGAGCAATGGCAAGGCGTCAAACGCGACGCAACGTCTTATTAGGGTTCAACAAGTTTTTTGACTTATTCATAAAATTCATATTTCTCATAAGTTTTATTTAGAGATAAAAATTCGGATATTTATTTTATTTTGATTTTCTCTACATAGCGAATCTGGATGTCACCAATGCGAATCAATACAAATGGAAAGTAAAGAATAATTTTAATAAGATATAGTAAAGGTAACGTTACAGCCCATATTTGTCCTACTGCTGGGCACAGGCCTCCCCTCATTTCTGAGAGCGTTTTAGGACAAGGAAGTGTCCGCCGCGCTGCCCCAATGCGTGTTGGCGAACTTCACATTTCTTAGAAAAATATTTTTTTTTCTTATTTATCAGACAAAAGTTTTCTTCACGATGTTTTCCTCCACCGCCGAGCACGTAGCAATTTTTTTTTATTTTTTTAAACCCAAAATTTCTCTTGTAACAATACACGCATTTAACAATTTCATTGGAGCCGGCGGGGATCGAGCCCGGGTTGCTCGCGTACAGCGAGCGCTAACCATCTGAGCTACGATAAAAAAAAAAGCTTTTACCACTTGAAGACTGAAGAAAAAATTCATAAAAAATATAAAACTAAATACCCAGTATTGCGGTACGTAAACACTTTCATTTAAAAGTTAAGTGACAAATTAACTGACAGTTCACCTGGTATAGTAAGTGGCCACCGCAGTCCTTGGATAAATGCAGTCAACTTCAAACATGGAAGGCTACAGACGCATTGCCACCTCTGAAAACTAAGGTGCGATGGCTCACAGCCTGTAATTAGACTGGATCTCTATATGCATCAGAGCAGTGAAGGTACTACTGTTTGGGGACAGAAATTGATAAGAGGGTGGATTTATCAGAGATAGTCAGACGATGCAGGTGGATCATTTCAAAGTTATTGTTAATGAGAAAAACACAGTGCTAAAAAAACCCACATTTTTTGTGAAACTGTAAATTGTGTTTAATAATTAACACTCCTAAATCCTAGTAAAATTCTAGGCGCCGAATTCAATAAAAAAATCTATCCCATACATCACCTTTTGGCCATTTTAAGGCAATGCCGGTTGGAAAAAATATTATAATATGTTATAAAAAAATTGAATAATGCTCTTATGAAACAAATCTAATAAATTACAGAACTCAATATGAATGTAAGTTCACGCTTGACCAATTTTCCATTTGCCACTAAAATTAGCCGACGGATTGTCATTGCTTAAATTATTCAGGAGGCGTTCGATAGCCTTAAGTGAATTTTGCGATCGACCACCAGTTTTTCTAGACTGATCTGCATACTCTAAAGTACGACCTCACGTCTCTCTTGAGAAAGTTAGAATAACGGACTAAAAAGAACCATACTTCATTTTTTGTTTTATATTCATTTATAATAAACGTTTTCTTAACCCCTATGATATTTCTTACAATTAATTTTGTAATATTAATATAATTTCATAATGTAAGTGTACCTTTAAAAATGTAACACAGGAGTAGGTTCCAAAGTGGATATTAAAAACCATAGTATAAACAAAACGATCAATAAAAACCGTTAAAGAACACAGCTGATATGATGAATCGACGCTCCGGGAAGTCTGCAGTCTGTGAACACGTACAAGGTCGCCCCCGTCACTATATCAGATTTAATAGACCAAAATTTCTTTCAAGGATGATTCGCAAGGCCTAATTTCAATAGGGAAGACGGCTGAGTGCTAACACCTGCTTGGGATCCTATAATTAATAAAATTAAATCCCAACCCAAGCATACAACTGCAAAACTTCAAAATACTATAAGTTCACTATCTCGAAGTGCTCTAAACGTCGGGAATATAAAGTAAGTTAATATACACGATATAATCCGTAAAAATTAGTTTTATTTAATGTGTAGTTTGCGTAAACATAAGAAACCATTTATCAAAAGCCTCCTAGACAGATTAAGAATCCCAGATAGGTATCTACCATAAACAAAACAATATCAATAAATAAAATAAACCTTCAACATAAACAGAGCTCCTACTGGTAACAGCGGCCGCAACTGGTGTGCCTTCGACTGTGACTTCTAGTACTGCGTTCATGCCAAAGGTGACGGTTAAGGCAAATATTCTAATTTGAGAAAGTCAAAATGTAAGAACCGTTAATTAATAATTTAATAATTTTTCATCACTACTAGTTTATTTTTGTCAAAATTATGCATTTCATGTAAAGGTTTTTTTTGCTTTAATTTGATTGATGTTTGCTAGTAGAAATAGTACTAGGCGAGCATAAACGTGAAAGAGGCAGTGAGTGGTATAGTTGCGCAATGATATGCGCAAGCATACAACAGGGGTGATCTGATGGAAAATGTCCTCAATTTTAAAGAGTACGACTACTAAGAATTTTCTTCCCGAGTGATCGTACCAGTTAGTTTTACAGGATAAGAAACTAGGTACTTGTAACACTATTTGGGAAGAAAATTCTCAGTAGACTTTGTAGTATGACTACTTGGTACTGGGAGACACCAAATGTTCTCCTGTAGAGCACATATGTCCTGAAATATTTAAGGAGTAAGAACGTCGTGAACCACACTTTTTTAACTTATTATAAACCAGTGCTTCAGTACAATCTCATCTTGTGGCGTACAGTAATGAAGCCCTAGATCAGGGGCGGCCAACCGGTCCATCGCGGCTATTATTCCAGTGGAACGTGGCAAGGCAAAACATGATATAAGTTTTTCTATAAGAAAGGGCAAAAGAGAATCCGGTACACCTGATGGTAAGTGACTACCACTGCTCATGAACAACTGCAACAACAGGGGAATTGCAGGTGCATTACCGGCCTTTTAAAAGAGATTCGGCTCTTTCTTGAAAGTCACTAAGTCCTATCGGTCTGAAAAAAATCGCTAGTGGTAGTCGATTCAACACAAAAGTTGCGCGAGGGAGAAAACTTCTTGTAAATCACACAGTGATGGATCGCCAATCATCCAGATGGTAAGGATGGTATCGTGAGTTTTGTAGCGATGTGCGATAGTAAAATTAAACGGCTGAAATAGGTACTATTGAGGTCATTAAGCATAGTGCTTAGGTTCTACAGCGATTCTGCTATAAGGTAGTCTTTACTGGACTACGATCCTTCAGTTTGCTGACGATATAGTTATCGTCGGCAAATCGAAGAGAGTGATGTTCTGTACTTTTTTATACAAAGTTGTGAGCATCGTAGATAACACAAGTTTATGCGGATATTTATGTGTCTCACGATAGTTAATTATTTCGTCAAAATTCATTCGAAAGATATATTTGCGAGCTTTGAAAAAGTAACACATTTCATAAACATACACAAGTAGTAAAAATAACAGTTTCAGCCTTTGGAGATAAGGTTTACAATTAGTCATGGGTGATATGTTACATAATGGAACATATACATTGTTCCTGACTTGCTCTAGACTATAATCCCGTATCTGAGAATGGAAGCCACATATCCGTAGTATGCTAATAAAGCTGTTGTTTTATCCGTTACGTTCACTAGACGTCACAATACGCGTACGAGAAGTTGTTGACTTTATTACATACTTAATAAAATTGTGCGTTACTTTGGGGAAATCCAATTAATTAAAGATTTAAAAAATCAATTCGCTAAGATCTGCGTAACTAAATAAAATAATATGTCTTACCTAGTTTGAGGAGCACCTCACGGGATCCTCCAATTGCGTGCACTGTCCCCGTCACCACTAATCCCGGCACCACTGCTCACAAAACCACTAAACTAAGAAATACCGCTAAGCGGTCAGCTACGGTAGAGTCTACTTCACCTGAGGATGCCTCATGTACAGGCAAATCATGTGTCGTATTATCGACGGTGACATGTCTTTCCTAGTGTTAGGAGTGGTGGTGTTGAGATTTACGTGGTAGAGCCACGCTGCAGCTATATTATGGTTGTAGCGCGAATGGGTCAGCTCGACCGGGGTAGGACCACGCCCTCACAGAATACCACCATAAAATGACCAATAGGCCAAAGAGACAACCCAATGAATCCCTATAAAAAGCAAACGTCAGCGAGGCAGACCCAGGCGGAAACGGCAAGATGAACTGAACTAAACTTTTATACGTGGTAGAGCCATGCTGCAATTATATTAGTAGTATAGTTGTAGCACGAATGGGTCAGCTCGACCGGGGAAGGACCACGCTCTCACAGAATACCAGCGTGAAATAGTAGCTTAACGCTGCTGTGTTTCGTATGGTGAGTGTAGAGACCGGAGACCCCTTTTTACTGGAAACGAGGTATTCCATCTTAGTCCTCACGGGTGACAACGCATCTGCATTTTGATTCGTAATCGAGGATAGATGTAGATGTCTATGGGCCGCAACAAATACTTACCATCAGGTCGATTGTGTGCTCGTTTTTCACCCTATCCTATAAAAAAACTACTTCATGTAGGACTGGTCTATGGTGGCTCTGAAGAAAGTAGTATGTAGGCCTTTTGCCTTGCAGTTGGACATTTCAATAATAATACTAAGGGCGACAAACGAGCACACATTCCACCAAATGGTAAGTAGATGCTGTGGCCCATAGACATCTATATTTATCCTCAATTAAGAATCAATACACAGATGCGTTGCCAACCCTGAGGACTAAGATGGGATGCCTCTTTCCAGATAACGGGTCTCCGGTTCTCTACACTCACCATACGAAACACAGCAGCATTAATCTGCTATTTTACGCTGGTATTCCATGAAAGCGTGGTCCTTCCACGGTCGAGCAGACTCATTCGTGCTACAACCATAATATAGCTGCAGCATGGGTCTATCACGTCAAAAGTTTATAATTTATTTTAGAAATAACTTAGGTGATTGAAAAATCAATCCTAAATTAAATAAGCACATATTTCCAATTACGTGCTACTTTTAATATTTTGTAATCACACCGCCGATTGTGCATATTATAGTATTATATCGATGGGGTTGTCCTTAATACCTGACGACGTTAAATCACGTAACATAAAGTTGACGACGCAAACCTTTTAGTTTGGTAATTCATAACAAACTTCAAATATTAGCCACGGACCCGAAACACTCATAACAAATACTATCGTAAATTTAACAGAAAACATCACTTGGTACAGAATTAGCAAAATGTGGCTACAAAGTTAACCAATATCTCTTCGTGGTTGTTTCACTTTTATTACCTGTTTACTGTTTTCAAAAGTATGCTACATAGTATATAAGTTTTTTGTATAATACACCTTTACCGTGAGAACAATTTAATTGATTGCCAAGCTGGCCCCAAAGCCGCAATGCATAAAACAATATTATTCAACTGCTTTGAATTGAATATAAAGTAATGGATGGTAATCAAAACAATGTTTGATAATATAATGAGGTAATGAGGCCTAAGACCTGAGAATAAATGTATTTAGTCTCAGTGGCGCAGCAGCATAGTATAGATTTGCGACCCTAAGTACCGCGTAACCCCCGGTTGCAATGGTGAGTGGAACCGGCGAGAGATGTCGTGTGGTGTCCCACAGGGTTCGGTTCTGGGGCCACCTCTGTGGAACATCGGTTACGACTGGGTGCTGCGCGTCGACCCCTACCGGCATCAGCGTAGTTTGCTACGCTGACGACACGCTGGTACTGGCACAAGGGGGATCGTACGAGGCGGCGGCGGAAACTATGACACGCGGGGTTGCGATAGTCGTTGAGAGGAATCGGCAACTGGGTCTCGAGGTGGCTCTGCACAAGTCCGAGGCCATGCACTTCCATGGTCCTCGGAACAGGCCACCACCGGGATCCTCAGTGATGGTAGGAGGGGTATCCATCGGCGTCGAGTCGACGCTGAAGTACCTAGGACTCGTCCTCGACGGCCGATGGAACTTCGTTGAGCACTTCCGACGTTTGGCTCCCAAACTGGAACGGACCGGGGCTGCCTTCAGGCGGCTCCTGCCGAACCTGGGGGGGGCCAAACGCCCTCCTGCCGGAGGCTCTACGCGGGGATCGTGCGATCCATGGCCCTTTACGGGGCCCCGGTGTGGGCGCGTGGTTTGGCGCGGCTTGCCGTCCACCACCTGAACGCGCCCCAAAGGGTGGTTGCCGTGAAAATGGTTCGCGGCTACCGCACGATCTCCCGCGAGGCGGCGAGCCTCCTCGCCGGATTGCCGCCATGGGATCTGGAGGCGATAGTCCTCGCGCGCCTGCACGAATGGCGCGCGGAGGCACTATGCCGGGGGAAACCCGCTGCCGCGGCAAGTTGTCGCGCAGCGGACAGACTTCCGGCACGATCTCATGGCGACATGGAGAGAGCGACTGTCGCAACCCCGTGCTGGGCACGCCACTATAGCGGCGATAAGACCCCTCTTTGAGGAGTGGCTTGAGAAACGCCACGGCATCCTCACCTTCCGCCTGACGCAAGTCCTCACCGGACACGGTGTGTTCGGGAGGTTCCTGCACCGAATCGGGCGGGAGGAAACGCCCGGGTGCTCCCACTGCGAAGACGGACCGGAGGACACGGTGGAAAACACCGTGGAGGTGTGCCCTGCTTGGGCGGAGCACCGCCGTGTCCTCGTAGCGGCGATAGGCGGTGGCGACCTCTCGCGTCCGGCCCTGGTCGAAGCCATGGTCCGGAGCGAGACGGAATGGGATGCCGTCACCACCTTCTGCGAAGCAGTGATGCTAGCGAAGGAGGTGGCGGAGCGGGAGAAGGAGAGAGCAGCAGCTTTCCTCCCTGGCCGCCGCGGGAGACGCCCCGGGCGTCGGGGGCTACGTCGTGGCCCCCGGCCACCGTAGGCACGGGCCTGTGGACGGCGAGGAATGGGTACCTCGCAGTCCGTCCGTCTAACGACAACAGGCCGTGTCGATTTGTTCCACGCGCGCCTCAAAGAGCTGTCAGCAGCGTGAAGGGGCCCCCAAGGGCCGACGCCTGCCGGGGCTGCGGGCTGTTAAAGAGATACCGCGGCTCCGGAACGTAAGGGCACTGAAGGAACACGGATGGTTTTTAGTCAGTAAAAGTCTGACACTCCCTTACGCTCCACCCAGAGCGAAAGGCGTCATTAGATGATTTTCCATCCGCAAAAAAAAAAGTACCGCGTAACCGAAAAACAAAAATAAAATACTACAAATAGTTTTTCCTGGTCTGGATGTTTCTCCTAGCGCAAATTATGTATGAAAGATACCTGCACGATACAGGAGAAAATACTAATATGGTGGAGGTAACGTTATAAAAAGAAAAAAGAAATTAGTAAAGATTTTTTTATTTTACTAAAATTTCATTCCGAAGTTTTCATTTTTTTATAAAAACATATTTCCTTCCTTTTGAATAAAAAAAAATCAGAAAACGACTAAGCTTGTATTTGTGTTCACTATTTTATAACATGCAATCTGCTCAAATTAGAACAACCGATAATTTAAGAGCAACCGAAAATTTTCATTTTCGAATACAAAATAAGGCTCGCGTGTCGCAAATCATAAAAATCAGAACGCGTATTACGAAACTACGTATCAGCACGTATAGTGGGTTTTTAGGCAATAAATCACACTACTTAATATGCTCACTGAACCCTTCTACCGTCGGTATTCGGCTGTAATTAATAACTAAGGCATACGATACCATCTTCCAGGGAAATGCGAGGCACGCACTGTTCGCATGCACGTACGGAGATTTGACATTTTCTGAAACTTGAAGTTCTAATACTTTTGAATTTACGATTTATGATGAATTACGATTTATACCTTAATTTCTAATACGGTTTCATTTGTTTTAGAGCTTATGTTTTAAAATGGATGTAGTGCACAAGCGTTTGACTGCTGCGTTGCGGGGTGTTCGAATCTCGCATGGTTCATGTGTTTGTATGGCCTGCAAACAATTTGGATTTAAATATTTCTCCATTTTTAATTTAATCGAACTCGGGACCTCATAATCAGCAGTCACATTAATGACCACTAGACCAACGAGGCAGTTTACTCCTTCGCATGTGTAAACTACAGCACAATATGCACATATTATGTGTCTCGTATAAGCACTAAAAATTATTATTCACGTAATGGCGTTTGATATCTAATATGATTAGGAACTAGAATCACTTAACTACATTATCCCAACAGACTTCAGATCTACCTGAAGTATTATTTAATTTTATGTATTAATTTGACATGATTTCTTATATTTACGCGAACACTACACATTGATTAAAACCACTTTATCGCGTTTAATTACCTTTTAATTTTTTAATTTGACTTACCTACTAAATTCAATAAGAAACATTTCTAGAATTGGCTTTCAAAGCGATAAGAGTATTTACCACTTTAACATTATCTTTATTAATTAATTAGTAACTAAATAAACACTGAGTTTAAGAATTTAAATTATTATAAAAGATTTCAAAAAATGTATATTATCATTTAGTATGAATTTTTTTTTATTAAGTTTGTTGTTTTGCTTTTTAATATTTCCCACAAATTCACATAACGCATACTGTTCGATAAATATATTAGCCTTTTAGAAAAGTTTTTCGAAAAACCTTTTAGCATTGCAGTCCCCACATTTTACTTTAACAAAGTAAACACATTGAACATCCAAATATGTGACCGCTTAACATATTCAAGTCGATTTATTTTAAGAAACTTCATAATTCAGCATGCCATAAAATATCATACAATGTACAAGCATTTCATTATTTTCAGAGGCAGTTAATATGGCACTGATAGAGAGTAGGTCGTGTTCACACATTCTTAAATTACAGATTAATCGCTGCGATAGAGCTCTAGTAATTTTTAGTTCCAACAATGGAGCGCTATGAACTACCGCTTTATTTAACAAAATACCATTAATTACATTTATTTTTACTTGGGCAAGTTTTCTGAAAAACTCTACAAAAATTTTGGAGCGCACAATAATCCAAAGGTTCTTAAATAGTTACATAATTTGGACTAAAGGCAATATTTATTTATTCTTCGTTATACACCTTATATACTAAGGGATATAAAGGGCGGACTTAATTAATATTTTGTATAAAATTCTTAATACCTTTATGGCATTCTCTGCCAGTCAACCCTGGATGATTTGAGAAACTGTGGCAGGTGTAATCAATCACTTCATAAATAAATAATAATGATATTGTGGCCGGTGAGGAAAATGGGAGATCTCCCGCTGGGCAAGGTGTTGTGCCCGGGGAGCGGCCGACACTCCGTGTGATAGTTCGGAGATGTTCTATATATACTGTTTATGATTCGGAATGTTGATAGCGTGATTTAAGCTTCGGTGTATTTCGCTTGTGGCGCGACGACAGCGCCGCTACATCACCCCACTGCTCAGACGGGAGGTCGATAGTGCAGTCTCGTTGTCGACGAATGTGCAAGTGCCAGGAGAGTGCCTTGTAGTCTGCGGTGAGTCGAGAAGAAGGCAAGTAATCTGCGAGAGTGCCGTGAAGCAGAGGCGAGCAGTAAGGCTCAGAGCCGTGCCGAACACTGTATAGCGCAGAGAGTAGCTTGAAGGAACAGGAAGCATTATTATTCCATGCTGCGATGAACCTTGTGCAGCTAGATGGCTTGCAGGATATGAAGACTGCAGACGATATCTGCTCGGGAGTGAATGGATGGGGTATTCTATGACGATGATGAAGCTTAAAGTTTCCGAAGGTTGTTGGTTGCGTGTTCAGATCACGTCGGGGTCACCACTGTGGCCGGTGAGGAAAATGGGAGATCTCCCGCCGGGCAAGGTGTTGTGCCCGGGGAGCGGCCGACACTCCGTGTGATAGTTCGGAGATGTTCTATATATACCGTTTATGATTCGGAATGTTGATAGCGTGATTTAAGCTTCGGTGTATTTCGCTTGTAGCGCGATGACAGCTACAATATAAAACAAAATAAAATGCAAATGAATAGAATAGATATATAGTTATTAAAATATACATACTTACTTAATATATAATATAGGATAAATAATAAATATATAAACGGGTACTTCTATACAAAACTATAAGTAAATAAAATATTATGAGACAAAAATAAAATAACACAATACATATTAAAATACATTATACAAAATATTACTTATAAAGTGAAAGAGAAAAAAAAACACAAAAACAATAGTCGAATAGTCAGGTGGTATTATTCTTACGACAGAATTTTCGAACTAGTCTTTTAAAATAATTCTTGTTATTAGTTTTCTTGATATAAACAGGCAAGGCATTCCAGAGCAGTATAGACTGCACAGTAAAAGAGGAATTACAGAAACCACTCCTATATGGTGGAATACGCATTTTAAGACAATGTTGGGAACGGGGAACTCTATCGTTAGTAGAATACAAACATTGAAAGTTATCCTTAAGATAAGAGGGAGAATTGGGGTCATTTAAAATTGAATGTAGTACTTGCAAAGTTCGGGAGCTACGCCTTTGACGAATAGATAGCCATTAAAGCTTACATCGGTACTGGGAAATATGGTCATACTTACGTAAGCCGAAAATGAATCTAATGCAATTGTTGAGAAGGCGCTCCAACTTATTGAGAAGATATTGAGATAGATCTGGGTAACACACATCAATAATGGTAAATAATATAATCAATAATGGGTAATATCAAAGTCTGGATTAGCAGAAGTTTAGTTTTAAAAGGCAGAAAGTTTTTGAGACGACAAAGAGAACGTAAGATGGCAGTTACTTTACGGCTTGTTTCGGCAACTTGAACTTCCCAGCTTAAGGTGTGGTCTATATGTAAGCCAAGATTTTTGACAGACTTACAAAATAATTGATAGAATCAGGCGTTACTTTGCGGAAATCCATTATAATAAAAAATAAAAATATAAATTTCTTCGCAACCTTCCGCCAAACAAATACAATGATGTGTCTTACCTGGATTGAAGAGCACCTCCCGCCCTCCCTCAATTGCATGCACTAACTCCGTCACCACTAATCCCAGCACCACTACTCCCAACACCACTATTCCAGGCAAGAGTTTCTCACTTAGCGGTCAGCCGCCGTAGAGTCTACATTACCTGAAGATGCCTCGTGTAGAGGTGAAACACGTGTCGTATTATCGTCGATGGTGTGTCTTGCCTGGAATAGTGGTGTTGGGAGTAGTGGTGCTGGGATTAGTGGTGACGGAGTTAGTGCATGCAATTGAGGGAGGGCGGGAGGTGCTCTTCAATCCAGGTAAGACACATCATTGTATTTGTTTGGCGGAAGGTTGCGAAGAAATTTTTATATTTATATTTTTTATTAGACTTACAAAATGGCAACAACGTGCCATTGTAAAATACGGGAGCAAGATTATCGTTATTAATTTTAGCTAACATTCTGCTACTACCTATAACCATTGCTTTGCATTTGATTGGGTTAACCAAAACACCATGTCTGTACGACCAATCTCTAATGGCATCGAGGTTGTGGTTGAGTTTATGAATATTATCATTAAGGTCGTTAACACTAGATTGCACTTAGAGCTGAAGTTCATCTGCATACAGATGGTACGAACAGTTCAGAACTGAAGTGATAGAATTTATGAATAAAGAAAACATTAAAGGAGAAAGTATTCCGCCTTCGGCACGCCTGTTTCAATGTCAACCCATCTTGAGAACTCTTGTCCTAATCGTACTGATTGCTGGCGGCCGCGAAGATAGGATGTAAACCATTCCAAAGCTGGGATTGAGAATCTAAGATTAGTTAGGAAGGCTATAAGGATATCGTAGTCGATTGTGTTAAAAGCATTTGAAAAGTCAACAAGCACTACCACCATAAGCTTTTGCTCATCCATTCCCATTCTAATATCATCTGTAACTTTTATCAATGCAGTGGTAGTACTGTGACCTGCACGAAAGCCTGACTGATATTTATTCAGCAGATTGTGTTTGGTTATGAACATAGAGATTTGCTTGTGAACACAGGCTTCCAGAACTTTAGATAGGTATGGCAATATTTAAATTGATCGGAAATGGGTAGGTAATGAGGGATTAGGTATTTTAGGAAGTGGTCGCACAAATGCTTTTTTTCAACTGAGTAGGATATTGACCTGAGTCAAGGGAATAGTTTATGCAGCATTGCAGGCAAAAGGCACTCAAGGATCATGGATACCATAACCTTACTAACCTCATCGCAACCCACAGCCTTGGATTTAATAGCTAGTAGAGATTTCTGTATCTCATCCTCAGTCACAGGTAAGAAGTGAAAAATAGGAATAGGAGGAGATGTCGTGGATTGAATGGAAGCTATTGTCGTAGAACGAACTGTGGAATCCAAAGGAGAAGTAGAAATAAAGTGATGATTTATTTCATCCAGAGTGATTGACGGACCACGGTCAGATGTAACGGCCTTACTAATACCTAGTGTTTTAAGAAATTTCCACACATCAGCGGTTGAAGAGTTTTCAATATTACTATGGATATAACGGCGTTTAGCATTTCATACCATCTAATTGCATCTTTTTCTTAGCACTCTGTAGGGATCACAGCTGTTCTGTGTACGATGCTTCTCAAATTTCACAAATGCTCGATCTCGCCTAGTCATTGCCTACCTTATGGCCTCAGTCATCCACGGGGCTGGTGAACGCTTCACTCTTACTTGATGTTTGGGAGCGTGTTTGTTGTACAGACCAAGAACTATATTATAAAAAATTGAGACTTTATCATCAATACAAGTTGATTTAAATAAAGAGGTTAAGTCAATACGATAGGCGTCACTTTTAAGTTTATCAAAATCCATTCTAGAGAAATTACGAATGTATAGTACGACGGGATTGAGTTTAGGAAAAATCAGCTTATATGATATATAAATAAGATCATGTCGTGAAAAAGCAGGAGCCCATAGTTGTCCGTGCTTAGTGACATAGTCGGGAAAAGCCGTGATAATATGATCAATCCATGAGTCATCAGTGTCAATGTTGTGGTGAGTTGCCGCTAAGGGGAGAATTTGGAGATCGACTGACTCTATGATTGACCGAAATTTTTGAGAACGAGAAGAATTTCTCAACAAATCAGTATTGAAATCACCCATTATTATGCAGTGCGTGTACTCAGATGAAGTGGAAGTGAGGGCGCTTTCAATAGCGTCGAAAAATTTACAGCAGGTGGACAGTATACTACCCCAAGAATTGCCTTTACACCTTTGATATCAATTTCCAGAAACAGAAACTCCGGTGAGGCAGAATACGCAGATGGATAAGCTAAAATTATTTTATAAGGGATGTTTGCTCTAAGGTATATGGCAACACCACCTGCTCCTTTTTCAATTCGGCCGTTACGTACAACAACAAAATCATTTAGAGGATATAAGCTGAACATTAATGATGGCTTTAGCCAACTTTCTGATACTCGTACTAAGATTGCATGAACACAGTCTATAGAAAAAACTTCTTCAAAATAAAAATAATGACTTGGAATGCTTTAAGCATTGACATGACATATATTAAGCAAGTTTTTACAAGGAGTAAATAAATTGATCAGCTCATCGCGGAGGGAGGGCATACTATCACTACCATCACAAGACTCGAACGAGATATCTGAATCATGGGCAGAATAAAAAGATTCATCGTCCGACATATCTAACATTAATAATAGAGATATAAGAATAATAAATTTTAAATAAATAAAAAAATATAATATAATAATATGTTATTAGATATTATAATAATATGTTATCATTGTTAGACTAACTACAAAATACGACTCAATACATATTATACATCACCCAACAGTTGACTGATTGCAAAGGAATATCTATAGTTTACAATGATAATAAGAATTTAAAAAAAAAGCAATTAACACTAACCTACTTGATCAAAGCATAATAAGACAAAAGTTTACTGTTAGTTAATCACTAAGTTAGTCACTTAATTAACAAGATAACTTAATGGATACTATTTGACTACAAAATTCACCAAAACAAACAGTAATGCAAAAAGAACATATTTTTAACAATGTGATACAAAAGAACTTAAATTTTGATAACATAGCAGCAAGAAGGTACCACACAAAAACAAAAACAAAAAAACAAAGGAATACGATTAAGTTTCGAAATATAAGATTAATAATGTACAATTAGTTTTCAAACACAGCTTATTCTATCCTTTATATTTTTTATCCTTATACTTTATATCTTTGTGTCGAACTGTCACTATTAGATTATCCGCTGTATGTTTTATAATCAAGCAAATAATGTAAATAATACAATTACCGTCAACAAATAATAACAAACAATGACAACAAACAAATGGAAAACCAAAAAAAATACAATAAAAAGAACTTAAGAACTAAAGATAGAATACAAACTGCCGATTACAGAGGAATTAGTTATTGGGCACAACACGACGTGTCTTATTGCTTTCTACATTTTGAACAGCTAGGATAACTTGTCTACGCCTGGCACCACCTTGCCGACAACTGGTTTCTAATGGGCTTTTCTGCGCAGTGACGGAAGGAGAATTAGGCTTGGGCCATTTAGTAAGAAGGATATCAAACTCTTCCTCAGTGGAAATTTTTATGCGGCTACTATCAGGAACCATGTTTATGGTTCCATTAAGAGTCCAAACATTCTTCATGCCGAAATGTCGGCGTGCCTTCTTATATATACTCTGTCTCATTTTAGTGAGAAACTCCTATACTGTGTATGGTGTATTCTTTAATTTTGCCTTAGATCTCCAGACTTCAGATTTAGTATCATAACTTTGGAAATGAACAAGTACAGCTCTTGTCCGATCACTGCCCGGAGCTCCCAATCGATGACAGCGCTTCAAGGAAGAGTTGCTTATATGTGAAAGGCCCAATTTATTATGAACAATTGCAAGTACCTCCTGTTCTACATTTAATCCAAACTCTTCAAGAATACCATTAAAAAGTAGTACCTTACGCCTTTGTCGCATATCAATTTCATCAACTGCATTAGTACACCTCCGAAATTGTTGCTGCAGAAGACTAAACATGTTGCTCACTAAGTCTTTAAAAGCATAAAATTCCTCACTTAGCTGAACCAAGGTTTGATTTGATGGGACTAAAGCAGCTTTTAAGCGTTTCTCAAACTCTGACATCTTTTTCATCCAATCAACTTCAAGTTCCTTCTGCACCAGATCAACCTTGGTGACATTTGCCATCATGCGTTAATCACTTTAAATGTATAAATATAGTTATTCGCTTGTAAGCTAAATGGAGCTGTAGGGTGATGCAAGTAAGTTCTTAAATCTTCTTTAAACACATATGTTTATAATAACAATGTAAACAAAAATGTCTTAAGTCACTGATTTGAAAGTAATTGAACTTAAATTAGATATTAAACTATTTTTATTTGAATAAATAAAACGGAGCTAACAAATCAACTATTGACTTTTACACACCTACCCACCAAAAAAAATATTGTTACGCAATAAAACTTTTCATTGCAGTTACATCTTCTTCATCATCAGCAGCCCGTAAAATTCCACAGCTGGACGTGGCCCCGGCCCAAAGTAGGATGGATTTGCCATAATCATCACACTCGTGGTACCACATACGTGTTAGTAGTAGTAGTGTTCTTCTCCTTTTCGTGCCCCCTTCTGGGGGAAACAGGAGGTCCTGCAGGTACCAAGATCTCCCTCTACAAGCGCGTCATCGCGGGGGGCACGGCTCCCCAGTCCTGGGTGCTGCTGCGCAGCTTATGAGTTGGTGTGTTGCGTACTACGCGCCATCAAATCAGGTGTCGGGAAACTCACTCGTCCCCGGCGGTTCCCTCGCCGGGCGGTGAGCGTAGGAGTTCTCGTGGTAGTGGTCGCCCGTCAGGTGGGCGCGTGTGTAGGGGTACAAGGTTTTGTAGGTGGTAGAGCTACGCTGCAGCTATATTTTAGAGACTCTTAACCGTGAAGTGGGCAACAGCAATTTGATTGAAAAAAACTGCAGTTGCCAACCTGCGTGCCAAGCGTGCTATGGCAAATATCCCCCTATTAGGCAATTCATGTCAATTTAAACCTATGTTTATCAGTCATAGAATACTATAATTACATACATAATAGAACGGGGGAGTGGGCGGAGCCCGTGTAGCCACTAAAATGTTACAAACACGTCAATTCACACGTTTAAATGTCAACACGAGATGCGCATGCAGTTTATTTAGAAAATGCCAAATTGCACGCTATTTACAAATAAATATGTGTTAAAATCTGTCTGTCAACACAACGAGTCGGGTTTGTAGTAGTGATAATACGACGTAATTTTTTGTATGTGTGCTCCCGGGTTTGTTGTTGAACTATCCGGGGTTTAGTTATTATTATAATTTGACTAATTTTAATTTGAAGTGTAATTTGGTGGTTTATTTATTCCTTAGAATTTTTATTTATGCATAGTATTATTATTTATGTAATTTTATCATAAGATGCTGGTTTTATCCGACTTTAAAAAAGGAGGAGGTTGTATTCGATCTTCGTCAATTAGTGGACAAATTTCTTGATTATTTTTGTCATGAAGTTTTGTGTCTCATTTATATTCGGCGACAAAATTACATCGCTAAGGGTGGAAAAATATGGAATGAATTTTTTAAGATCAATATTTAGACAACATTTATTTACCTATTTAATACCATTCTTTAATAGTGGTACAACTCATTTCCAGCCTATGAGTCCGTCTGGGCAGATCCTATTAGATTTAGGACCTATAACTGCTGCCAAATACCAGTTCTTGCACTGCTGTGCTCCGGTCGGAACTGTATAGAGAGCCAGCATAATTGCCTGCTTGAGGCATTCCATCTTAGTCAACAGAGGTGGCAACGAGTCTGAAGCTTTCTTTGTTTGAAGGTGATGGCTACAGGTTCAGTTCCAGTCAATAGACTGCAGTTGCTATTTATTATCAGGTGGTCTGTGAATTTGTTTGTCGCTTTCATTTCATAAAAATAAGTTGTTTTGTTTTCTTGAGCACTTACCTCAATACGACACACTGTATGACATATAAATCCTGTTAATTTCTTTTTTCATATTTGTACACAAAATATATTTTTCATTTATTTCTATTTCTATCCAATTATGAAATAAGCTGAGTATTAAAAATAAGCCAAGTATTCAGTTTGTAATCAAGCGGCTTTTAGTTAGTACTACAGAGCTTCGAAATGTTATTTCAAGTACATTTTTCATAATATTGTGTTTGCCGCATTTTCAAGATACTGAGAGCAATTATAGCTAGAACGAAATAAGGAAAACAGGATTTAAAACAAATATTTTACTCACGTTAATACTGTATACAGGTGTCCTTAACTCTAACTGTCATAAATAAATGAGCGGCTATTGCGTGTATATGGCACAAAATGTTAAGTTTAAAAGTATAATTTTTTTTGTAAAGTAGTTGTATTAAAACTCCTCAAAAGATCTACATGAAGTAGAAGATGTTGCAAAACAATATAATAGTGCTAATTCAGTTAGTTCAAAAAATTAAGTAGCAGTTCTATATTGTCCTCACTACCTTTACTTTAGTCTGTTAAAGCCATTGACTTATATATTACTAGCGTAAGGACCGGGCCGACCGAACAACTAAAACGAACCAGTGCGCTGGCCCTAAAATTACAATTTAGGGCCAACGCAAATCGGTCGTCAGTGGTGCGCGCGCATGACAGTTTTGCCTGTCATAAATATGTCTAGTTGCGCGATAAAAGGATGCAAAAATTACGATACAAATATTAAAAAGGAACATGAGATATCGTATCATCGGTAAATAAACTAATATTAATTTTGTTACAATTAAATTATTATATAAACGCATTTTTAAAGTTTTATTTTACAGTTAGTTTAGTTACGTTACCAAGATTTGGCCAGGGTTGGATTCAGACCCTTAAAATAAAATAGTACAAAGAAAATAAAATAGTACTATTTGTCAAAATTATATTACGTTTGATGTTTCATGTTTCTTTTTTCCCATGCGCCGTGATTTTGGCGGCACGCGTCTAGTTTATCTATACCGAAACGTATAGATAAACTAGACTTTTTGAAGGTTTTATTTTTATTTGTTTTATTTTGGTCTAAAGAACTTAGTATAAGATACATTTTGAATATTTGTACCTAATATATTTTATATTCAATAAGAGTAAAAACGAAAAGAGTACAAAAGAAACTATAATACCTACTTAATTGAAATTGAAAATCTGATTCATAAAATATTTTGAAATTCTGTTTTTAAACCGATTGCTTCTGGAGCATAGAGTTTTTATCGTGGCAGCTCCTCATTATAGTTGTATCAAGGATACAACATAAATGCATCGATCGAGCACTGATTGAAAGGAAGCTAATGCTAATTTTATTTTTTTTAAACGCGGTACTCGTGTTTAATACAGAAATTCTCGATATCGTAGTGTTAATATTAAAAAGCAAAAGGACCCAATAATAACACAAGTCGGCTCAATATTATTACGATACTACATACATACTAAGAAATAATGGTACAAATACGATAATTATACTACGAAGTCCGACCCTGGTTACGTCGTGTTATGACGTTTATATAATAACACGTGCACTACTTTTTCTTGTATGGAGAAGTTATGAGTAAAATATTTAGATGGGCGTATCCTTTCTTTTGAAATCATTGGTTAAAGCTTGCGACTGAACACAGGCCTTCCATAGTTTGCCTCATAGGGTATATTTGCCATAGTTTCTGCGCTTGGTAAACGGGTTGGTAACTGCAGTTTTTGTATTTTTAGTTGTTATTAGGAAGGCTTTGCTGACCATCTCCTAATAAGTTTCACTCTGTTGCCCCTTACAAAACCTGCAGAACGATATGGAGTTGTGGTTATTTTTAAACCGTTACTACACAGTAATTAGGGGGACCTAATTACCGTGTAGTAATTATAACTATTATATTATAACTATTAATTTCTCATAAACAAGAAACATGAACTTCTAAATCCATCATGATGGTTTGGAGGAGATACGAATTTTGTTGGGAAGGTACGAATATGCAACACGAAAATATAAAGTCTAATTAACATGAATCTAAAAGTTAAAATTCATATTAGTAGTATAGTTGTAGCACAAATGGGTTGGCCCGACCGGGGAAGAACCACGCTCTCACAGAATACCAGCGTAAAATAGTAACTTGATGCTGCTGTATTTCGTATGGTGAGTGTAGATAACCGGAGATCCTTTTTACAGGAAACGAGGCACTCCATCTATTCCATCTTAGTCCTCACGGGTGACAACGCATCTGCATTTTGATTTGTATTCGAAGATAGATGTAGATGTCTATGGGCCGCAGCAATCACTTACCATCAGGTGGACTGTGTGCTCGTTTGTCATCCTATCCTATAAAAAAAACCGACATCCTTTTTAAAATAGTTGAATCGGAATTTAGGGACCTATTATATATACATGGTATAAAACCCTCTTATGCGCGGCAGAGCCATGCTTCAACCACAATATAGGTTGTAGTACGAACAGCTTGGCTCGACCGGGCACCGAGCACAACGCTCCCACAGAATACCAGCGTAAAATAGCAGCTCAATGCTGCTGTATTTTGCATGCTGAGTGAAAAGAACTGGAGACCCTTTTTATTGGAAACGAGATATTCCAACTTATTCCACAGGGTCGACCATGCATCTGTATTTTGATTCTTCATCACAAAGCATGGTCCAGAGCCACCTGCATCCATCGACTTCCTGCATATCTTACCAGGTCGTCACTCCATCTAGCGGGTGACCCCCTACACTACGCCTACCGGTACGAGGCTGCCACTCGAGAACCTTATCGGTTATCCGTTCTTCGTGATATATGGCCGGCCCATTGCCACTTCAGCTTACTAATGCGTTAGGCTATGTCGGTCACTCTGGTTTTACAGCGGATATACGCATTTCTGAGTCTATCACGCAGAGAAACTCCGAGCATAGCCCTCTCCATAGCTCGCGGAGCGACCCTCAGCGTCCTCATACGGCCAGCAGTGAAGGACCACGTCTCAGATCCGTAATTCATCACTGGCAACACGCACTGGTTGTAAAATCTAGTTTTCAGAGATTGAGGTATACCTGACGAGAAGATGTGCCGTAATTTACCGAACGCTGCGCAGCCGAGTTGAATCCGTCGATTGACCTCTAGATCGAGGTTGGACTTACCTAGTCGGACTATTTGTCCCAGGTAAACGTACTCGTCAACAACTTCGAGCATAGTGCTCCCAACAACTACCGTGTGATTAAACATGATCTTTGTTTTGTCCATGTTCATCTTAAGACCTATCCATTAGGTCCTCCAGCGATTCTGCCATAAGGACTATATCGTCGGCAAATCGAAGGTGAGTGATGTACTCGCTATTGATTCTTAATAGAGGATAAATTTAGATGTGTAGTAGATGAGGACACAGCATCCACTTATTATCAGGTGGGCTATTTGCTCGTTTGCCAACCTTTATAAAAACAATTCAAAAAGTTAAAATGCATAAAAATTTTGACTTCATAAAATCGGACTCTGTATAGTAATTTCCAGAAGGAAAGTTAAATATGTTCCTGTTCTCTGGTCTCTGGTCAAATCTTTAAAAAGTAGGAATGAAATTAATGCATAAGTAAATAAAATTAGGGCTTGAAAACGTAGAAACAAAAAAATCACACATTGATCATCAGCTGTAAAGTTTGCATCCTCTATTATAAAAAATGTCGGTCATGAAATTGCTGTTATTGTCTTTTGTTTTTAATACGTATTGAAAATTTCACATTATTCAGACGTCTGAAATTTGAAGAAACCTAATCAAAAATTCGATTTCATTCACATATTACAGTTTGTTGTTCATAAACATGTATTAAAAATGAAAATATAGACGTATTTATAAGGGTCGTTAAAAAAATCGTGTAATGTTAGTTTTAATTATTTAAAATTTTATTTATTAAGTTGTAGCAAAATATTAACATTATTAGACTTTAGCTTGTAAAACTCGTTTCCAATCACATTTATTGCGTTCTTTAATGTTTACTACTAAGGCCTATCGCAAGTCAACTGGTGAACATAGATCTCCCCCATAGAAAATTACGTTTCCGACCCCACCTGTATTCAACACCTTCCTGCGTGTTTCATCAGCTCGTCACTGCATTTATTGGGGGAATACCCAAAAATGTATTTGCCAGTGAAAAGCTACCACTCATTACAGATTTTAGGTCGCAAAATTATTCCAAATATATGTATAACGCTTTTCATCGCACTGAGTAACTGAGCTTCCTCATACAGCCATTAGTGAACAAAATATAGGAAAGTATTAGAAAATATGAAAATATTTGAATAATTTACGCAATTATTTTTATTCAATTATTTATTCCTTATTTTACTAATCATACAGGAATGCCCTAGTTGCAATGCTTGGGGACTTCTATGTTCAGCAGAGAACTCATCGAGGCCAGTAATGATGATGATGATTATTTACTCTTTATTCCCTGAACCTTAATTAAGGGAATATCGAAAAGGCAGTGGGTAGTAACCAAGAGTGATTTTAAACACAATTGTATCCTGATATTCCAAATGAACTAAAATCTTTAAGTATTCCTTATCTATAAAAAAACTACTTTTCCAGGCCGTAGGGCTGTTTACCTGCCTAAGAGTTCGTCCAGGTAGGTACTACCATTTTTTTCCCGAATGGGTTTGCGCCTTATCGTGGCGGGGGGTTCAGTAGCCGTGGCTTGGTCATCCGCAGTGAACAAAGAGGAACCCACATGGCTTGCCCGAGGTGAAAGGCCGGCGCGAGATGGCCACGGATGTGTTCTGGTGGGCTACGATGAGGGGGATGTCCTTTCCCCCTACCGCTGCAGCTGAGGTGAAGTCGCGGAGGACGAGGAGTGTTGGTATGGCGATGCGCCACTCACCCTATCCTCCGCGACTCAAACGGGGCCGCACCGTTATTGCGGTGGGGGTGGGGCTGCGGGGGCAGAGGAGTGTCGGTATTGCGAGGCGCCGATCTCCCTACCCTCTGCAGCCAAATCTTGGTTAGTGGCGGAGCCAGAAACCAGATCCGCTGCTGGGGCAGGAAGGGTAGTGTTCAGAGTGCTCGTTTTTCCTGGCCCCCTGGCCTTCGCGCATCGGACACGGTGGCGTCCACTACGCAGTTGTAGTTGAAAGCTGTGGAGGAGTGCGCCATGTGTTTTGGTGCACCTTACCTAAAAAGGAGAAGGGGGAAGATGTAGTCCTCTTCCGAGGAGGCGCCGCCATGGGGCGGCCGGCTCTGGTGGGGCCGAGGATCTGTGCGAAAGCGTTGCCGTGGCCCTGCCAATATGCGACGAAGGTGGAACACCATGGTGTTTACCAGTCCTTGCACCCGCGAGGCGGTATGCGTGGGCATATCCCCATGTTAAAAAGAATAAAAATAAAAAGGTACTATCTTTTTACTTATTCCTGCCGCAACATAGTAGTACTTGCACTGTTACGTGTACAGGCGATGAAGCATTGCACCTCAGTCCTGAGAGGTGAAAATACATCTGTATCCTTGTTTGTTTGAAGTTAGGTTCAGTGTCCATAGACTGCAGTGACATCAATTGTACGGTGAGGTCGTTTTGTCACATCAATTTGATTAAAAAAAAAGCGGCGTGAAAACTCGATAGCTTGTGGCGAAGCGTTTGACTGCAGCGGTGCGCCAGCATGTACGCGAGACAAGCTACACCTACAAATAATCGTTGCGGGTGATGTAAATGATTGTAAGCGTGCAATTTACATACGTTAAACACCTCCACAAAAAAATTCTGGTGCTGTTACCTTTTTCCCCCTAAGGGGCTATCTATGTGAGAAGCCGCCGTTTAGCCGTAGAGTTTTGTAGGCTGCAATAGATAGGTTATAGGTAGGGATATGGATGAATTGTTAGGTTTTTATCTATACTTAGAAATAACATTGAAGACATCATCATCATCATTACAGCCCTTCACAAGTCCACTGCTGAACATAGGCCTCCCCCAAGTAACACAAAGCACGGTCCTGAGCCACCTAGACACAGCATCCTACGACCATTCTTGCATGTCTTACCAGGTCGTCACTCCATCTCGTAGTGATACGTAGTGGAGGGGGTCGCCCTCCACTACGCTTACCGTTATGAGGCTGCCACTCGAGAATCTTTTTTCCCCATCGATTATCGGTTCTTCGAGCTATATGGCCGGCACACCGCCACTTCAGCTCAAAATTAAATTATATGTCAATCATTTATATTGTCACATTAATTTATTATATTTGCCTTATATTGACTTGATATTATTTACATGACATTATAACAAGTGTATCCATTAAAAAAAATTGTCAGTCTTTCTTTCTGGTTAAACTTTGGAATAGCTTTTGTATTGAAACTTCACGAAAAATACAGAGCAACACCAGGATTGATCTAGGCACATTTTATACGAAACATTTTTAGGTTTTTTTTTTAAATAGAAATAAAAAACTAACATAAAATTAATGGTTTTTGATGAATATATTAAATCTTAATAACGCCATATTAATAGATCCCACCCAAACGAATCAGGGGCGAGTCTATTGTTAAAAATAGCTATCGTCAAAGTCTATTAAAGTCCACTGCTGAACATAGGCCTTCCTCATAGATTGCTTCATGGCAGATGGCAAATATCCCCCCCATATTTGCCATAGTTGCCACGCTTGGCAACGGCAGTAATTTTGTTGTATTTTTAGTCGTTATTAGGAAGACACTGCTGCCCATGTCCTGATTGATTTCCCTCTGTCGCGTCGTACGACACCCACGGGATGATATGGGGTAATGGATATTTTTGCACACAAACAAAAGCGCCAATATACGATAAAAGTAATAGTAAGGCATTTTAATATCATCTTTTTATAGCTTCGAATGGAAAATATAATGCCTCGTATATTTAGCTAGTCAGGGAACCTATATCGACTTATCGACCGCAAATTTCCTGCTGCTTCCGCTCTGATTGCAGGATTCACGCTTCACTCCATGCACCTGCCCGGCCATTGTGTCTTGCGGCTTTACTCACAAAAAATATACATTACATATTGCTGTATGGACGTGACGTCCTCTAGCGGCCGCAATTAATTTTCTGGTCAGCTGGGTTAGCCAACTTGACTTTATATAATTGTTAGCACAATAAAAAATTGAGATGACAAATCTCTATGTCAAACCACGTGACAGTCAATGACCTGACGTGGATATCATTTTTAGGAGATTTCAAAAAATAAGTAGGTTATGAATGTGTGTGTATATATATATATATATATTCTGTTCATATATATAATGTAATTTTTTCAATGTAATTTTTACCGGTAAACGACTGACTGACTTGAAATAACTTAATCTTAGTATCCTAATCAGGGTCATTGGGAAAAATAAAATAATTTTATCTTTAGCGTGTTTCTTTAGTTTTTAAACTATTTTTTTTATTTGTATGTATGTCACTAATATACTTTATCAATAGTGACCCGGTTTTAATGACTCTTTTTTTATTCAATAGGTTATACTGCAGGAGTGTCCTCGTATAAATTTGGAGAGAAAGTTCCTCCCTTAAGGGTGATAAAATAGGGGATGAATTTTCATAATGTAAGGACGAAGACGATACTCTAATTGTTATCTTGAACTTGTCCTTAGTTCATTTAAAAGGCTCAAAATATTTAACTTCATTAAACAGCTTTTGAAGTCAGGTTTTTTTTTTATTTTCTATAAACTATGTCTTAACCTCTATGTTTTTTCCGGGTAAGCATCGAATAAGAGAAGTAAATTTGTGTCCCATATATTGTTCGGCTTTTGTTTTTCTTTTTGTACAGTTTCACTGCAGAACGTAATATATTATGAATTAGTGAATGTCTCTATTGGCAAGTAAGTTTAGTTAACAATAATTGTAAAAAGATTAATTTGCTATCATATACTCATATATCGTAGGATCCCTTAGATAGTAGGTGCCCCAGGCAGCATGCATCATAGATGCAGGTTTTTTCCTTTTTGGAGTAAGCCTATGTTTAGTTGTAGACTCGTGTAGAGATGTAATTATGATGATCATCATCATTATTACATAGCTGACGATGATGATGACGATGTAAATCAAGTAAAATAATAGCCTATATACGTCACGTCACATGTCTTCAAAATATATTACTCCTCAAAGATGCGGGCTTTGTCACGAATATTTCTTTCACCGCCGAGCAAGTGGTAAATCGGCACTTAAAATAACATTTAGCAGTTTTATTAACACTTGCGACGATTGAACCCGGATAACTTGCGTACTATAAAAATTACGAAAGCACAAAAATAAAATTGTTTCCGCCACGTATATTCATTCAAAATATGATTTTCACGCGCAGCTATGAACATGGACACGTGGAACAGTTGTTATAATTTTTTTATAACTATTCACATTCTAGTTCCGCAATTCTCTTCGTGCCGCGACGAATTCTGCTTTCCGGCGCGGGACGTGTTGATATGCAATTGCGAAATTATACTGGAGTGGTTAGTATGTAATTTTGTTTTGAATTACGTCCGATATTACAATTTATTAATTTTTCAACACATAAATAAAATAATGGCTGCTTTTTATTGCCAGCGTGTTTCTCTATTCGTCGTTTCAATGTTAATATAAGACAATTATAAAAATATATAATTTTTTTATAATCATGATCATTATACTTGACTGCCTTGTTGGTCTAGCGGTTGTAGTAGTGTGACTGCTGATCATGAGGTCCTCGGTTTGAATCCCGGGTCGGGCCAAAAAAATCAATTTCTGTCAAGAAAATCTCCATAGCTGCCCGGAGTCAGGGAGTCAGCTGTGTCTCACCCCCGTGCCTCGGAAAGCACGTAAAGTCGTTGGTCCTGCGCCTGATCTCTCTCCGGTCATGTCAGTAGACCGTCCCATCGGATAATGAGAGTGAGGGAATGGAGAGTGCACCTGTGCTTGCGCATACACTTAGGCACTATAATCCTGTCCTGCGCCGTTGGCTAGCCTCTATCGAGTCAGGCCGCCGTGGCCGAAATTCGGTCTGGAGGACATTATTATTATACTTACTAGAAAGACCTCTAACATACTAACGTGGTACTAGGTGGAGCCTAGCGATGAACTGACCTTAAAATAACTCCCGTAAAACAGCACCCGTCACTTTGTTGTTTATACGTGGTTGAGCCACGCTGCAGCTATATTGCAGCTATTATAGTAGTAGCACGAATAGGTCGACTCGACAGTGGAAGGACGACGCTTTCACAGAATACCAGCGTAAAATAGCAGCTTAATACTGCTTCATATGGTAAGTGTAGAGATCTGCAGACCTGTTTTTACAGGAAACGAGGCATCCCAACTTAGTCGTCGGAGGTGACAACGCGTCTGCGTTTTGATTCTTAATCGAGGATAAATTTTGATGTATCTGGGCCACAGCATCCACTTACCATCAGGTGGATTGTGTGCTCGTTTGTCATCCTTATTCTATAAAAAAAAACCTCAACGGAAAAATAAGTACTATAGAAACCTAATATAATATCGTAAATCTAAAAAACTATATAAAATTCAAAACTGAATTATCGAGTCAATACTCGACACTTAATTAGGGTTTTCTATCACTATATCTTCAGCCCATTACTTTAACATCACAAGTACGCTGCCAAACATAGACCTCTGCCATAGATTCCCACAGAATACGGTGCTGAACCACCTTCACCCATCGACTAACTGCGAGTTTTATCAGGTCATCACTCTATATAGGGAATTAACCAACAATGCGCTTGCCAGTACAAATTAATAGAAAAATGGTGACAAACGAGCACACCTGATGGTAAGTTGATGGTAGATATTTATCCTCAATTGAGAATCGAAATGCAGATGCGTCGTCACCCCTGAGGACTAAGATCTAATGCCTCATTTCTATTAAAAGGGTCTCTGGTTTTCTACACGAACCATACGAACGCAGCAGCATTAAGTTGCTATTTTACACTGGTATTTTGTGAGAGCTTAAATCTACCCGGGTAGAGCCGACCCATTCCTGGATATTGCGACTTGTTGTATTGTATATTTACTAACAAATGTTATTCTAGTAATATTTGTTCGTCTTTATAAATTCTAAATAATCCCTTTCATTATGCATTTCATTTATTCGGCTTCTTGAAGAAATCATACCAAATTATAATATATAAATGAAAGACCAAAGGATTATAGAGCAAATTTCGGTGCACTGCTCCTATTTCATTCGGAGGATCAATTAGCAATTATTATTTCCCTTTAACAACGGTGTTATTACGTACTTTAGATATTTCCCAATGGTTTATACATTATATTCTACGTGCGATGTCACACTCGGTCTCACACAATTCCATTTGATCCGCGAATTGTGACCGCTTGACGCGCGACACGCTCCACCTCATTTCTTCGCAACGGCCAACACCTTCCTCTCAAAGCTTTGACAATTTTATTATTATCAACGTAAGGTATACTATTGTTAAAAACCTTTGTTAACACTTGGCATTCGGTTTCAGCGGTACTTTTCCTGAATTAATTCATCGGTTTTTTTTTTCTGGTCAACGACAATTTACCTTTTCCTAGAAGTAAACGTGACCGGTTTAATGACTTCTAATCTCTTTACATTGTGTAGTTCTTAGTTTACTAAATTACTTGTTCGAGACATTTAAAATAAAGAAGAAATTCCAATGAAGTCATTACTCATCAATACAGATATAAATAAAGATTTAATACACATATGTACATATAATATTTTAAAATTTTATTTTAAAATAAATGATATATAATATTACAAAAAATAACTTAATTTACAATCATTTCTGAATTTACCGTGTAGTGACTGTGTGAGAATATCCACTATCCCATAACGTCCCGTGGGTGGCGGTGGCGTAAAAAGTGACCAAGGGAAACAAACCAGGAGATGGGCAGCAGCATCTTGGTAAGAAAATAAAAAACCCGCTTCCCAAGCGTGGCATCTGTGGCAAATCCCCCTTACGAGGTTATTAAAAATTAAAAAAAATTAAAATTGTTTATTGCGTTTCAAAAGGTAGTAACAAACAAGTGGCAAGGGTGTACTGGGTTGGTAAAACCTGTGTTACGGGGTACCCCAATATCCCCCTTACGAGGTTATCTATGGCTTATGTATAGCTGTAATAATGATGATAATGGTTTTCTGAATTTGTTCACATTTTAAAGGAAGTTTATAAATGGATCAAGTGTAAGTTATACTTTCATAACTAGTGTCGCATTTCGTCAACTTAAATTTTTGTATTTAATTTGTTACACTAGAACTTTTGAATCGTGATAATTTTATTCAATCTTCACTTACATTTCGATATTCATAAAAATTTTCGTATTCTATGACGATCCATTTGGCGCAAGTTTGAAATATTAAAATAAAACTGAGCAAGGAAAAATAATTCAAAATTTTTAACATGCATCAAATGGTATAATTTACTTGTCATTATGATTTCAAAAAAAAAATACTTTCTTTTACAAACACCTATACGTACAGACATAAGATTTTAACTTTAAACCTCAAATTTGTATTAGGTTATATACACATTATATACATATTTCACTAATACCGATTTTTTTAATGTTCATAGAAGCAAATTCTCTAAAAGACATCCGAAACACTTACGTGATTCCTTTTATCTGGTTTTTAAATACATAATACTAAAAATGAATACATTTTTCTGTCGAAATAATATAACGTATACCAAAGTAACATGAAACCAGAGTTTTACTGAAGATACTTAAGTAGCACATGTTTAATACATATACATAAAATGCATTTCAATTGGTTTATTTTGAAACCAAAAATTTGTATTGTTGTTGATATCTCTAATATACAATAAGTTTCTACAAAACATATTTACCTTCCTTAAAATATTAAAGAAATTCCCCTACCATAAAATTAGCAGTCTGCAGCTGAAGATAATATGGCTACATTTTATTATTCCGTACCTGAGATTGAAACTCGTAAAGGTATGGTACCAAAGCAAACAAAACGTATCCAAAGAGCCTTAATCACAGACTTCAAAGAAATCGTAATCCAAAAAACACACCTCTCTCCATCAGATCCCTTAATACGTCGTAAAAAATAATCCGCAGTATTTCAACGCACGCGTAAAGGTGTAACATGAGGGAGTATACACGAATGCTTCAAAAATTAAAAAAATAGACGCGTTTACAAAGTCTACAATGTCAAAAAAGTCTTCGTCAATAAACAAAGTGAAAAAAGAAAAAATACACGTCGACTTCCACATTCTTAATTTAACTTGAGTCACTCTTACATCCCTACTTGAATGGGAACTGATAAGATTGGAGACGCCACTCCCCCCCTCAACGTACACTTTAATAACATCGCCGACGAAATCGTAAGAAAATTTGGAGTTCAAATTAAACTGGACAAATGGCGAGGGGGCGAAAGTAAAAAAGTTCCCATTTCTTCAGGCGGTACAGTTACGGAGTCTTATATGTATGATACTTAGACGAATTTGGCCGGGGTTTACCTTGACACGCCGTTTGTGGTAATATTATACGGATCCCTGAGAAATTGGCCCGTTTTTATTTGTTTCATTTTTCGCACATGATAACTTGGACTATTTTAAAAATAAAACAGGAACCTTTTCACTATTTAATTACATGAAATATCTTTATTCCTGTAGACTTTAAAAAAAGCACTTATAAACGTCAACATAAAATAATTGTTAAAAAAGGGAAAGGGAAATATGTTCATCTCTGGCGGATTTATGATATTTTTTATAGGATAAGGGCGACAAACCAGCACACAGTCCACCTAATGGTAAGTGGTTGCTGTAGCCCATAGACATCTACATTTACCCTCGATTACGAATCAAGATACAGATGCATTGTCACCAGTGAGGGCTAAGATGGAATGCCTAGTTTCCAGTAAAAAGGGTCTCGTGTTCTCTACACTCACCATACGAAAAAAGCAGCGATAACCTGCTATATGACACTGGTATTCTGTGAGAGCGTGGTCCTTCCCCGGTTGAGCCGACCCATTCGTGCTACAACCATACCACTAATTTAGATGCAGCATGGCTCTATCACGATTAATATGATGTAATACGAAATTTTATATGTAGAGTATAACATATTAAATTTCCAGCTTGTAAATGAGATTGTATATCTGTAAACTGAAATACATTAAGACTCGAGTTTTCAAATCGTCCAGGGAGCCACTCAAATACACACAAAAACTTAATCAAAAGCCGTTTTCGAATTTATATATATATATATATAAATATATATATATATATATATATGTATATATATATACGTATATATATATATATATACGTTTAAAGGTATAGGATAATAATATATAATTAATATATAACTAAACCCAAGCATACCACTGCAAGACCTCAGGACATAGTTCATTTTGCATAGATCGGACCATAAACAATAATTAAAAAAGCTGAAGGTACTCCGGGTTTAACAATGACGGGACCTCGTCATCTCAGTCCCCCGTGACCATGGGTGCTGGAAAGCGCCCGAAACGTCGGGAATTAAAAATAATAGTAAAATAAACGCGATAAAATCCGTAAAAATAGTTTTAATCAATATATAATAATGATGAATGAGAACATAAATAAACTTTAATCTGTCAACTATGCAGGTATAATATTAACACTCACGCCTGTCACCCAGAGAGGTAGGCAGAGACTACGGACTTCCATTTGGCATGATCCTGACATACCTCTCTCGCCTCCTTTACATCCATATATCTGCGCATACACGCTCGTCGGTTAAGGGAACTCCTAATGTGGCTCATTTTGAAATTATCGCCAATTTGGTCGATGAACCTTCTTCTAGGGCGTCCCTTCCCGACTCTGCCGTTCACATCTGCAATATAAATTTTGCTTTGTCACTCTTTCCACGTTCATTCTTTCTACATGACCAAACCACCGAAGCATTTCTTTCTTAATCGTGACCCCAACATCATCTTGCACATTACATTTTTGTATTGTCACGCAATTTCTCACCCTGTCCTTCAGATTCAGCCCTAGCATACTCATATATACATATGCTGGTATTATAGTATAATAAGTGTAGTAATATAATAATAATATTATTATTAAATAGTAATAGTAATCACCACTGACTTGTGTTTATCTACTGAATTTGGCCAACAATTTACATTTTGGATTTTCTTTTTCAGCAGCCAGTTAAGCTCATTATAGGGAGGGTGATGGAAAAACTTATGACTTCCGATAAATGGTGGTGGACTTTTAACCCAGACCGGTATCGAAAAATAGTATTATTAGTGATTGTTAAATAATACTTATGAAGAATCATTAAAATAATTATTGTCTGATTATCGTTTTGTTTTATATTATTACTTTTTTGGGTCATTGTATTGTCATAATATTTATCCTATATAATTTTCTCAGTTTATTTTTAATTTAGAATTTAAGAGATTTGCAAAGAATATTAAATGAGTAATTTCATTTTCTAAACATTTGTAATTATTTGACTTATCAGTAATATTTATAACAGTGGTTTACTTATTTTCATATTATAAAAGTATTTGGATTGTATAATTCTTACACATTCGAACTGTTGCTAGGTTCAGTTTTGATAGTGTTGCGCGCCTAAGTTGACGTCTGGCACTAGCACCATCTAGTGTAATATAGGAAAGGTGTCAAAGAAGGAGACGTGTGCTTGGTACTAAAACTTTAATTAGACTGCCTCATTATTCTACCTTAACACTAAAGTATAATAACGTGGGAGTACTACACTACACCTCCCACCGACAAAAGAATAAAAAAAATATGCTATCTATATTTTTTTTATCAATTCTTAAAATAGATCCTTAAGATTATTCTAAAAAAAGGTTAATATCATTATGAAAACTATATTCTAAGACATATCTAGCACACAAAAATGCATATTCACAGTAGTATAATTGACATAATCAGGCATAATTATGTACAACATAAAATTATGTTTTGATTTTCACGAAAATTTACAATATTATTTATTCGTATCCTTAATCGTTTTGTTATTATGCCTACCATTTTTCTAGTCAGGACAATAATGATAATATATATAAATTACGTGTCACGTAGTTTGTCCGCGATGGGCTCCTAAACTACTCAACCGATTTTAATAAAATTCGCACACCGTGCGCAGTTTGGTCCAGCTTGAGAGATAGGATAGTTTTTTTTTGACCATGAGTGACTTACATATTTTTTGCAAATTTAAGGATTTTAATAAGCTATGACAAAGGGCCATCGAAAAGAGAAGAACAACGTCTGCCTGGCTAGTAGCTAGTATTATTATATATAATATTCTCTTAATCTACATAATCTTTTACATTTCAATATTTTATTTTATTCTTTTTTTTTCATATATTTACTTCATTCCTAGTTAACCATTACCTATTTATTTTCCTATTTTATCCATAACTAGTACTTTAGCTATTCATTACACATGTATGTCATTTCTTTCACGTACACGGCTGGCGTATATACATGATCAAGAAAATTACCAATATCATTTAATTCACTTTTTTACATTTCAGCTCACGTAATTCATTATTTAATTGTACCATAACTTTCACGTACACGGCTCGCGTACTTACATGATCAAGATAGTGGACAATATTCCTATACAATTCATAATAAATTATCATTTCCCTCATTAAAATACATTAAAACTAATTCCGCATTTAATCGTGTCCGAACAACCTTAAAAAATTAATCGGCTATTAGGTTTTCCAAACTCTCAGCTGATCAGGCTGATTGTATGTGGATATACTAACCTCTGATAATTTTCTTTATCTTACTCTCGCAACTATACATTATCAATATTTTCATTTATAATTATGTATTCCGTAACTTAACCATACATTTAGTCACACCTTTTACTTTATATCATAAAATAATCTCGTATAATATTTAGTTACATTGTCAGTCAGGGATTGAGGTTCACAATAAGGGAACAACAAACTTTAAATCAATCAGTTGTGTAAAACATTATATATGTAGTGAGTTTCAAAATCGTATTATCCGAAGAAAATACTTTCATAATCTACTCAAATTAGTACTGTTTTCCAAGAAAATAATTAATTATAATAGTTAAAAGCTTATGATTTAAATACTCAAACAATATAAAACCGAAAATAAATTATTACATTTCACATTAAGATAAACAGAACAAAGAAGTCAATGCTAAGCAACGTAATTTAAACGTAACGTAAAGTTATAATTACATAACATAACAATTACATAACAACACACAGATCAAAATATATATTATTGTATTCTTAGCAGTGCTAACGATTTAAGACACCTTTGTTTTAAATTCCAGAGTACGTACGAGTATATGGAAATGTTTGCGATTAAATCGATCTATGACCAAACGTTGTGATTCACACCTAATTTTGAGATAACTTGTACGATATTATAACGTGAATGTAAGTATTAATTTAACATTGTTGGAAATATTCTGATGTTAATTTTCGCGTAGACAGAAAATAATTCAAAATATCATTGTAACAGCTATCGTGTTTATGTAACAAACATTAATTTATTTAAACATTGAGAAGAACAATTTTGATATCTAAGCAGGTTATATTAACTTTAAAGTTATTTATTAAAGGTTACAAATTTATTCATTTATAACTTTAAGCTTACTTTACGGTTTTTCATAACTATAGAAAAAAAGAAAAATAATTATAACTTATAATAATAGAGATTTTAAGCCATTGTAAAATTGTAAAATAAAATTTACGACAAAAAAAGAATCACACGAAATGTAGCATCAGTGTTATGTTAACCACAAAATATTAAAATTTAATTAATGATAAACCATATTATTTTATTTCATTCATGTTTTGCAGGAAACAGTAATTAAAATAATATAAAACTATAAATGAATAAAAGTGAATATAAAATCAAGTGTTAGATGAATGATTAAAATGTAACTTAATTTATTAAAACATAAAACCCCCCCTATTTTTTAAAAATTAAAAATTGAAAAAAAAAAAAAAAAAAAAAAAAATAAAAAAAGTAGATGAGTTTGTATATTTGGGCTGCGTATTTAGCAGGGATGGGAAATATGATAAGGATATAGAACGACGAGTGAATGCGGGAAATAGAGTAAATGGGGCCCTGCACTCTATTGTGAAGAGTCAAAATGTGTCGAAAAAGGCACGTATGGCAATTCCCAATGCTGTGTTGGTCCCTACTTTAACGTATGGTAGTGAAAGTTGGGTGTGGCAGAAGAAGCACGAGAGTAGAATGAACGCAGTAGAAATGCGGTCGTTAAGGAGTATGTTAGGGCTGAATCTTAATGACAGGGTAAGAAATTGTGTAATAAGAGAAGAGTGTGGTTTGCAAGATGATGTTGTGACCAGGATTAAGAAAGGAATGCTTCGGTGGTTTGGTCATGTGGAAAGAATGAATGAGGAAAGAGTGACAAAGAAAATTTATGTTGCAGAAGTGAATGGCAGAGTCGGAAAGGGACGCCCTAGGCGAAAATGTATCGACCAAATTGGCGATTTATTGAAAACGGGCCAAATTAGGAGTACCCTTAACCGACGAGCATGTATGCGGAGGTGTATGAATGTGAAGGAGGCGAGAGAGGTGTGTCAGGATCGTGCCAAATGGAAGTCTGTAGTCTCTGCCTACCCCTCTGGGTGACAGGCGTGAGTGTTTATGTATGTAAATTATTAAAAAAAACAACAATTACATCGTGACTTATCTGATAAATACTTTAAATTTAAACATATGTATATAAAATACAGAATATTTAAAACTTAATTTAAAAAAATATAATAGCGAAAGGAATATAAAAACGGTCTCAAATTAATAAAGTTTTAAATGAAATTACAATTACAATGGTACGAGGTTACCTCTCAATTTCTTCTTTGTACTCTTCAGCTCAATTTTCACATTTTTCTGGGTGATGCTCGCTAGAATACAACTGCTTCTTTCCCATTGACTTATATATTAATACTCTTTCCCTTTTCAATTAATCTGCCAGTTTAAATTTTTTGGTCATCTTCTAAAAAAAATGTTATTGTGGCGTTTTTGTCATGTTATAATTTTCTTTTCTTGTCCGTTATTGCGTCCATTCCGTTATATTTGTTTGTCAATCGTTTCAGTAATCAATCGATTCATTATGTAATTTAGTAGTATTTGTATTTTACTTTCCACCTTTTAACTAGGCCCAGTACGCATGCATTGTCGCAGCGCACCACCTGGCAGGGTTGCCATGTAATATAGGAAAGGTGTCAATGAAGGAGACGTGTGGTTGGTACTAAAACTTTAATTAGACTGCCTCATTATTCTACCTTAACACTAAAGTATATTAACGTGAGAGCACTACACTACAGTCGGGTAACAGAGCGAGGAGAGCTTTCCAGAAAATGACATGACTAATCTTTAGACCAACAGCGCCATCTAGTATCGAACAGAAGAATTAAGCTTTCTAAAAGCCTCACACTCAAACTTTCTGCGTCTGGTCGGTCGGCGCCCGTATCTACGGGAATATTCTAGATGTTTCGGCGTAAAAGTGTATTTAAACCCGCTGCACGCCACGATCGCGCGGCAGTATTGAATTTGGTAAGACAAGCGAAGCTTCGGAGCGAAATAAAGTGAATCAGTATTAGTGTTTTAAGTTTTAATTAGTGTAAAGTGAATTAAAGTGTAAATTTTGGTAATTCAATCGGCAGTTTTTATTGTCACGAACCTCAAGCTCGTAACAATAGAAAGTAAGGATAGGCTACCGCCATTGTGTGGTATTATTTAAATGATTGCAATAATGATTGAGGGTAGTATAGCAAACAACACGTAAACAGGCATAATTTTATTCCTTACTGCGACTCCTTTAATAGCTGCGTCAAAAATGTGGGACGTCTGCGTCAATTTAGTTACCAAGCTTGACGTTTAAGGCAAATCCTTTATTTTTGATTTTTTTTTATAGTATAAGGGTGAAAAACGAGCACACAGTGCCATCTGATGTTAAGTGGATGCTGTGGCCTATAGACATCTAAATTTATCTTCAATTAAAAATCAAAATGTTGCGTTGCCAGCCCTGAGGACTGAGATGGAATGCCTAGTTTCCACTAAAAATGCTCTCCAGTTCTCTACACGCAAAATAAAAAACACAGCACCATTAAGCGGCTATTTTACGCTGGTATTCTGTGAGAGAGTGATCCTACCCCGGTCGAGCCAACCCATTCGTGCTGCAACCACGATATAGCTGCAACATGCCTCTACCACGTATTTATATTGATACGATTCTACGACAATGATATTGGTGTATAATAATGACTATAATGACCACGTAAGATAATGATAAACAAACATGTTTATGGTTTAAGATAAATATTTGAAGATAAGGAAGGAAGGTATAAGAACAAAAGAACTAACAGTCCACCTGATGCTATGCTTCATGACGCTGTCGGCGAAGCACTCAGCCTTTTCTTCGTCCTCGAAAGCAATAGAGCCGTCGGGACGAGACAGAGGGGGAGTATGCGTTATAGCGTCTATCCGGAGGGCTCTCGCCATCTGGTAGTACGCTGTGTGGGACCTATTTGGTCTAGTAGTCGTAAAAGGTGACTATGGAAAGTGCCAAAAAGATCTTGTGTCTCTGGCTTCCAATAGATATCGGTGCCATCTCTACACCAGACGTAAAATATCATGTCCCGCGACAAGACCAGTGTCAACAGTACGAGACTTCTGAGAGTGCAATTTATATATATTATCAATCTGCCTACCAAGCATGACATTTAAGGTAACACCTCTATATATTGAGAGAGGCTAAGCCCAGTTGTTTTCACAGTTTTCCTTTACTACTTTTTTAAGCTGAAAAACAAGAAGAGTGACATTTTTCAATATATTACGGATCGATACAAGTATAATATTCGACTCATGAAATTGACAGTATATGTAGTTCCGACGATCTTTTGTTCTAAAAAATCCCTAAATTCGCTATAAAAATAATGATGGCCACATAACAGGATGCCCTACCTCTCTAGTTAGAGCAAGTATTTTAGAGTTTGCCATCAGTCCCAAGGAGGTGTCGGATTTATCGACTTGTGGACGATAAATCCGACACCTCCTTGGGACTGATGGTCGCCCTCCCGGTGATAGAACAAGTTGCCGGACTCGAGGATTACCGTGTCCTTCCCCTCTCTTCGGACCTCAGATAATCCAATAATATGCCAGCGCAACTTGTCTACCTCTTCTTCCAGCTCCAGTATCTTCTCGTCAGTCCTTAGGGTGCGTGCGTTATACGTTGCCAGGTCGAGTCGTCGTAGGTGGCAACCGAACCTCCACCGGAGATTCTTAGCACCCCCTGCCCCGCCGTTACCATGGTCGCCGCCGTAGCCAGGAATAGTGGGGCCGCCGGAGACTGAGGGCCGTCTGTTTGCGTCGTTGCTCATGGGCAGACATTTGCTATAGTTGCCACGTTTGGCGAGCGGGTTGGCAACCGCAGTTTTTTATTATATTATTGTTGTTATTAGGAAGATGCTGCTGCCCATCTCCTGCCTGTCTCCCTCTGTCGCCTCTTACGATACCCACGGGAAAATATGGGGTAGTGGATATTCTCAACCGCCACTACACGGCATACCAACCAATATGGTTCAATTTTTTTTTTCAGTTCCTATAAGTGTTTTTTATTTCGGTTTCGTAATAAATTTTGTCTTTAAATAGAGCCTAAATAACCATCCAATATTTTTTAAATCATTTCCTTCATAGCTCATGCAGTAGATTGTTAAAAAGTTTTTTTTCCAGACAGCTGCAGATATATTTTTTTTCTGATTGACCGAGGTGCCCCCTATAAGTACAACCGGTAGTACACTAGTAATTGCCTTGACCACCGCAGTCAACTTCAAACAAAGAAGGCTCCATATGCGTTTTGAGATAGAATGAAAAATTAAAAAAATTATAATATTTTATTAACAGAAACAATTATACAATAGGTAAAAGGAGATGCCTCGCAGCCTTGAATCGTACCGGCCTAATCTTCATATCAGTACAAACTTGGTAAAAGCAGGTACCACCTATTAAAACTTATTACTGATTATTTTCCTCGATTTTTTTATATCTAAATATATTTATTGCTACACATATAACATCCTAATTCTTCATTCTACATTGGGCACTTATTCTTATCGCTAAAAGATGTTTACAATTCGACTGTACATAAACGAAACTGAATATTTTAAAGGACACGATCAATAAAACAACTGCTATCATAATCAACCCTTATCAAATGTCACATGAAACTTAAATATGTCCCCCTCTGTTCCTTCACACGCAAACATGCACATGCACACGCACACATATTGATCATTATGAGGGTAACTAATCACTGAGCTATGGAGAAAAAACGGATTTTTTTTTATTCATTAACCGCCCTCGCCTTAGGATGCTATCTCCAAATAATAATAAAACTATGGAGTCTACTTAATTGTCCAGATTTAATTTAGACATTACAGTATTAATATTTTTATGAGAAGAAAAATTATTCACTAGCTTCTTACAACTCATTTTATATCACAAAAAGTACATACAAATCATTTATAAAACAAAGAACTAGTTCAACAACTTATGAATAAAGGTGTTTCAAGTAAAATTTACTTTCGCTTCCGTTCTTTTCAAATAAAAACATCCATTTGACTTATTTTTAAACCGATTACATTGCAGAACGGACGGTTCTATAATATAGAAATTAGACATTAATTTTTAGGAAAATAATGCACCCATAGAATTATGATTTCGAATATATAAAAACTGTTTGACCTGCAATAAAATAAAAATATAACTTATAACTTCTATTAACAAGGCCAAAACTTAGTTTTCCCCATCAAATACACAAGTATAAATATATCACACACGTTAATTTTATCAATTAAACCCGTAACTAGTGATTGTAATATATTCTTCGCAATAGAACAATTCTTGTGATATTCTTGGTATAATTTAAAAATTAGGACTCAATAAAACTAAGTTACATGTTTTGACAAAATAAAAAGTTAAAAATAAGGCTAGTATCGACTCAACTGATCACTTAGTCTAACCTCCGCATACGGCGCACACTCGCTACCGACAGCGTAAAGCATGAATTTGCATATTTGCGAGCTCACTAAGTGCAATAGCTTGTCTATACGCACTCTCAAACATTCTTCCTATTTACCCCACTTTGAGCTTAATTTATGAATCGTCAATTAATGCTGTTTTTGTGCTCGAGCGTTTAGGTTGGATTAGAAACGTTACGTCCGACGCCTCTGTGAAAGTGGTGTCAGCCTTCGCGGAATTAGAATGCAAAATACTAAGATAACTGTTACACTCAACAATCCTGCTTACTTTTTTTATATTACGTATTTACTGTATAGTGGCGGTTTAAATATCCACACGCCGTATCTGTCGTTAGAAGTGACAGACCGAAAATAAAACAGGTGATGAGCAACATCTCTCTGGTAGCAACTGAAAACATTAAAAAAATTGCGGTTTTCACCCCGACTCCTGAGCCTAGCCGAATGATAAAGACCATCCAAAATAATATAAGGCAATCTGACTAGTAACAGTTTATTAGTAATTAATTTTAAATATACTAAATTAGCAACCCGCCCCGGGCTGGTGACTTCTTGATCTCGACAACAGCGTCACCTACCGGATCCTAATGTGAATATAAGTCATCTAGGAACTCATTCGAACACACAAATAATTTCATCAAAATCGGTTGGATGGCTTAAAAGTCTATAATGGACATAAGTAGAAACATTTTTTATGTTTTATATAGATAGATTTTGCAAAAATTTCGTTCGTTATTCTATAGTGAATAACAAGACTTTGTGGACAAAGGTATATTTACTGCTTTATCATTATATTTTTCATTACTTTTAAAAAAGTCAAAAAGTCGTATATTAAAAATAAAAGTTACATAACTGATGATTTCTTATATTTACGCGAACACTATACATTGATTAAAACTACTTTTACGGAAACCCTGGACGACGCCACATTAAAAGTTTTAGGAAGAGGTTTTAATTACGCAATTACACCGCGAAGAATCCCGTATGAAGACATTATCTGTAGTGTTGAGGATTGTCTGTATAAAAATAATATTGGCAATGAAGATTTAGAGGCCATACGCCAAGACATTTCGTCTATGTTACGTCGAAGTACAGCGCCGAAATTAAATCTTCCCAAAAATGAATTTAACGCGTTAAAAACCTTACGCAACAGACCAGAGCTTTCGATTCTCCGCGCAGATAAAGGAAATGCTACAGTTGTAATGGATACGTCGGATTACAATTTTAAAATACAACAACTTTTGTCGGATGAAAGTATATACCGTAAGGTCAAAACAGACCCTACAACTAATACGCTTAAAACAACTAGCGATCTAATTAAGAAATACTCCGAGAAATTTAATCTAGACGTCAATTCGATAATACCTTCATGTGCAAAACCTCCCAAGTTGTATGGGTTACCAAAAATACACAAACCTAACGCTCCATTACGTCCCATAGTGAGTCAAATCGATTCGCCAACGTACAGATTGGCTCAACACTTAGCCAAAATATTATCACCACTCAGAGGACACACAGGAGCACATACTAAGGATTCATACCATTTTGTCAGTGAGATAAAAGACCTACGTCTTGCTGACAATGAAACCATGGTCAGTTTTGATGTTCTGTCTCTATTTACATGCCTACCTGTTGAAGACTGCATCTCAATTATAACTAGGAAACCAGATGAAAATAACATGCCACCAGAATATGCAGTGCTACTAAGACAATGCCTTACATCTGGCTATCTATTGTGGAAGGAAGAGTTTTACAAGCAAGTAGATGGTGTTGCGATGGGCTCACCTGTATCTCCCATTGTCGCCGATATATTCATGGAAGACTTTGAGGAGAAAGCCCTCCTTACTGCACCTGTTACCCCAAGGTTCTACAAGCGGTTCGTAGACGATACTTTCACAATTTTACCATCAGACCAAGTATCTGCATTTTTAGAACATCTTAATTCCATAAACCCTAAAATTGAATTTACTATGGAGTTAGAGCAAATAATTCCTTAGCTTTCCTAAATGTGTTAGTCATCCGAAATCCTAACAACACCTTAGGTCTTACTATGTATAGAAAAAAGACCCATACAAACCGATACTTAAATGGTGAATCTCACCATCATCCTTCACAGTTAGCTACCGTGGGCAAATCTTTGTTTCAGAGAGCACGAGGGACTGTGACAGCAAACACCTGGCCGCCGAGCTTCAGCACGTCAAACAGGTTCTGCACGACAACAAGCTTCGGGTCCCGCGCCTCCGTCACAGTGACCGAGTGAAGCCGGCCACAGTCGAGCGTGTGCCTGCTATACTACCATATGTCAGAGGTGTCACAGACAAGATTGGCTACATCTTGAAGCGAGCTTCTATTAGAACATTCTACAAGCCGCCGAAGAAGATTAGTCAGTTCTTACCATCCGTCAAGTGTCATATTCCTCTACAAGATGCAGGAGTGTACAAGCTTGATTGTAATTGTGGTCTCTCATATATAGGGCAAACAAATAGATCAATTAGAACCCGCGTAAAAGAACACAGCTGACGTGAAACATCAACATTCCGGGAAGTCTGCAGTTTGCGATCATATTCTAGATAGCCCCAACCATTACATCAGATTTGATAGACCACAAATCCTCGCGAAAGAACATCGATTCCTACCAAGGATGATACGTGAGGCTATTGAAATTAAAAAAATCCTAATTTCAATAGAGAAAGAGGCTGGGTACCGCCACCTGCTTGGGATCCTATAATTAATAAAATTAAAACTAAACCCAAGCATACCACTGCAAGACTTCGAAATACAGTTAGTTCATTCTGCGTAGATCGGACCAAAAACAATAATTAAAAAGCTGAAGGTACTCCGGGTTAACTTTGACATCGGGACGTCAGTCACCTCAGTCCCCCGTGACCATGGGTGCTGAAAAGCACCCGAAACGTCGGGTATTAAAATTAATATAAATAAAACGCGATAAAATCCGTAAAAGTAGTTTTAATTACATAACTGAATTCCTTAATACTATTCTTACTTAGTTTTCAAAAGCTATCTATGTATATTATGTATTTTGTATATAGGTTTGTAAACAAATCATCAAAGAGACTTCTATAAATTTATGATCTTCAAAGGTTCCAGCAGAACTAAAGCATTTCAATAACACCTGATATTGAAAATATAACCCCGTCGCTCTCTGTCGGACATATTAAGTGTCATAGCCCACCCGTCAAACAAACGCTTTTCTTAAGCAAAGCAGTGCCTAATTTCAATATCCGAACGAAGAGCGGACCGTTCGAAAACTCTCTTCAGGGAATAAATTACACCGTCTATTCAATATTTCATCAGGGCGAGAGGCCGACTCTGAATATTCAAAACTAGAGGAGACACGTAAAGGCACGCGCAAGCCATTTTTCGCGCCTATCATCTCGGTAACAAAACGCACTCGTAATTACCCCCCTCCACCGCTCTACCCTCCTCTAGACCCCACCTAACCTCCATTGCTTTGGCGGGGCGAGGAGAGCCGCCCAGTGACAATTATTGATCAAAAATTCTCTCTCTTCTTTCGCAAAAGAAAACTTGGACGGGTTATGTGTCAACCGGCGTAACTTGATCGTTGTAATTAAGAAATTACAATTTCCTTATCTTTATATTTAATTTAGCGCTCTGTAATAGTTGACGACTTTTGTAGAAAAAAGTTAGAATTTAAGAGTGGACCAGGAAACTTACAAATTATTTAGTTATTTAGAAAATATGTATACCGTGTATTTTTTTTTATTTATACAAAATATTTTACTACAATTAAAAGTGATTTTTATCGACTTGAAACGGGTCCATCCATCCAGTATACAGCTAAGCAAGGGTCTCCCCATATAATATTGCATCATGGGTTATGTTATACTCGTAGTCGCCACACTTGACTAGCGGCAACCGCAGTTTTTTTATTATTTTAAGTAGCAGTTTAGTGTATCAGGAAAATGCTCGTGTTTCAGTTTCTTTCTGTTGGCTCTTACGACACCCACATGACGGTATGAGGGCACATATGAAGTAGTGGATATCCTTACACCGTCACTAAACGGACGAATTTAATTCGGTAAAACTTATTTTAATTTCATCAATCACCACATCTTGGTAAGTAGATTGGCGAGCTCAGTATTATACGCTCGCATCACCAACGCTATTGCTCCGTTATTAGTCAGGATGTTTTTCAAAATTTTCATTCCGTAAAATATTTTAGTACTGCTTTAAGTAAATTTTTAGCACATCTACATAATAATGTTGATGGTTGATTCAAATTTATAATTATCATCAACTATATTTATGCTCCTCATGATCATTTGGGTGTTAAACACACTTCAATAATTAAAAGTTGTAGACAGATTTCGTTAACTATAATATCATGATGTCAAAAACCAATCTCTCCTTGTCGCCCGAAACGTTTTGAATTGACAAAATTAAATTAAACGTGATTAAATCTGTAAAATTAGTTTTATTCAACAGGTACCGAGTTGTACATATTTTCTACAGTCGGTTGGTCAACAGATCCTCATTTATTAGTTTGCCGATTGTTTCACGTGCAAGTGAATTTAGCACCTAGAAAAACGATGTCATGTTCATTCTTTCCAGGAGTGCATCTAATTAGCAGTGAATTTAAAAAAAAAGTGTTTCACCAGAAATGGAGTACTCCAGTTGTTACATTTGCAGGATTGATGACTGCTGTACTAGAGGTTTCGCATATTTGACGTTGCTGCTCGTCGCTGGTCGGGGTTTTTACATTTTTTATAAATAAACTAGTTATACCGTCATTTATCGGTCACCATAACATCCTTCCAGTATTTCCTATATTCGCCCTTACGACACCCAAGCGACGAAATGAGAGGATGGTTTCTCTATCGCAGCCACCGCACGCTTGCAGACCGCAGCCATGATAGTATTAAAAAGCTGAAGAGATTTTAATTGTAAATAATGTTACGAATAAATCATATCACGATTGTTCAAGTATCTAAAACATTAATTCACAGTACACGCGGCCGCCTCGGCATATTAATTGCACGCGGCGCTACCGCGGGAGGCAAGACATGGGGAGGCGCGGCCGCGAGGTCAACCGTCGCCGCGCCATTGTTTTGTGCGTGCCACGCTCCGTATATACAATGTCCTATGTATTAATGATTGTAATAATGTATTTTTGGACGGGAGGAACGAACTGGCTCCATTCGAATTCTCGCTCTCCTGAAATTCTCCTTTGTTTCTCGACTCGTTTAAGAAATAGCAAATTGACATTTTGTAAATTAACATTAAGAGAAAAGCAGGCATTTTTGGATTTTGCAATAACAATTTAGGTTAATTTGTATCACCTGTATTTATTTGTTACTTAACAAAAGTATAAGTATATGTACAAATACTATCCACTACCAAATATCGTTCCGTGTGTGTCGTAAGAGCGACAGAACAGAGGAAAACCAAAACAGAAGATGAGCAGCAGCATTTTCCTAATAATAACTCAAAATAATAAAAACCTGCACGAGTGAGCCACATGCACGTTTGCTTCCTCTTCCATAAATTCAGGTGCCACTCAATCGTTTCTTCAATACGAGCTGTATTGAAATTGCGTCAGTCCCGCCACATCCATTTGTACATTTGCCCGTTCATTTGCCTGTATGCTGTTAAATCTGCTGAATAATGCAGCTTAATTTCCCGTCTAACAGCCATGAGATTAACAGTTTTTGTGTTCTTCTGCGACGGGTCTTGCAGAACTGAGCTCTGACTGCATGGACAGTGTCCACTGTACTGCAGTCTAGGCACTGAGTGGCGATTTTATAACTCGAGCTAAAAGTTTTTGGGGCTTTGGATTAGAGCACGAGGGGAACGGAGCGTTGACTTCATTAGACGTGACCTCTCTAACTTAACGTTAAGGTTCAGTATGCTTCTCATTCGGTGATCGCTGCCGGTTTTTACCTTCACGATCACTGAGTCATCACTGAACAGTTGTCGTTTAGTCGTCATAATGAAGTCGATCTAATTTTTTAACGTTCCGTGCCCAAAGGGTAACCAACGCGACCCTATTAATAAGCTGTCTGCCGTTTATATGATATAGGACGATGGTACGGAACCCTTCATATGCTAGTTCGACTTGCTCTGGGCTAGTTATTACGCTTCTGAAAGAAATAATTCATCATAAAGAGTCTCTCTTTCTACATGATGTCGGCTAGCTGCTGGCCCCTTGGGTTCCATTACCTTATCACAGATTTCCCTACCTTCAGCTGACCGTTCTCTCTTTGTCTGTGCCTAGTTTTGCATTTAGGTCTCCCATTAATGTCGTATAGCGGGATTTGGAGGAATGCATGGCTCTAAAGATATCTTTATACATTTCCTCAGACTCCACATCGGGATGTTCCGAGGTTGGTGCGTAAACCTATTCCTCAAACCTGACATTCAGCGATTGCGTTTGCTTATTCTAAGTATAAGATACGCAGCCGTCGATGAGACACTCCCTGTCTATAACGTTGTTAACGAGAGACTTGTGGACGATAAGCTTGACACCACATTTGGACAACCTATCGCCCTTCCAGTGATAAAACAATTTGCCGTATTCTAGGATTACCGTGTCATCCCCATCTCTCCGGATCTCCTAATAATACGTTTATTTAAATCTGGTCCTGAAACTTTTATTTAAATCTGTATACTTAGCAAAATTTTCGAAAATTTGATGTAAAAAAATGTAAATAATTTTCTACATAAAAATCATTTCATATTACCTGACAATTTATGCTGCTATTGAGCTGACTGAATATATCTTCAATGCATGGGAGAATTCACAGAATGCTTTGAGTATACTCTGTGACCTGTCCAAGGCCTTCGATTGTGTTCATTACGAAACATTATTCATGAAACTTCAACACTTACGGTGTAAGAAGTGATGCTCCTAAATTAGTTATTTCGTATTTACGTAACAGAATGCAAAAGTTGTCATTAATAGTATGAGTTCTTCCGGGTCGAGAGTAAAAATAGACGTGCCTCAGGGCTCAATCCTCAGCCCCTTTGTATCATGACTTACCTTATATTGTAGTGGATAACCATGATATAGTATTGTTTGCTAATGACACTTCATTTATTTTCAAATGAAAATGAGAGTAACTAAATTGTGACGAAGTAAATAATGCTATATCCGTATTAGTAAATTGGTTTAATGTTAATAATTTGCTTTTAAATGGCACTAAAACCAAAATGTATGAAATTCATAACTTCTAATCTCAAACATGTAATACTAATGTAATTTTAAATGGGTAGAAGCTGTCTTGTCGATATCACTATTTTTCTTGGAATCACATTAGATGCAAAGCTGCAATAGGGCTCCCGTAAATCAAAACTAGCAAGTAGACTTAGTTCTGCAGATATGCTTTAAAAAAGATTAGAAGTCTTACCAGTGTTGAAACAGCTAGACCAATTTACTTTAGCTAGTTCCATAACATAATGTCGTATATCAAAACTAGCAAGCAGACTTAGTTCTGCGGATATGCTGTAAAAAAGACTAGAAGTCTTATCAGTGTTGAAACAGCTAAACTAGTTTAGCTATTTCCATAGCATAATGTCGTATGGTATTTTGCTATGGGAGCACGCGACTGACACTGAAATTATATTTGTTACAGTTTACTGTACAGAAAAGGGCAATCTACGATTTAAAACCTAAAGAGTCGCTCAGACAAAAATTTGAGAAAATTAACGTCTCCTAACACATTTATGAAAATGTAATGTACGTACATAAAAATAAAAGTAGTCTTACAAAAATAAGTGTAATTAATTCTGTAAATACTAGGAACAGATACAAAGCTTACAGCTTACACAACAGAAGTTACTCGACTCCACTGAATCAGTAATTCATTCTTGGGGCAATGTATATACGATTTTACATCCCATAAAATACACAAAATTTGACCTGCAGAAAGTTCAAAAACTTTATTAAACCAAGTTTGTATAGAAAGGGTTATTACAATATAAGGGAATTTATGGATGATAATAACCCCTGGGATTGCTACCAAGCTATTTCTATTTTTTTAAGCTGTAAGCTGTAAGCTTTATTATTTGTAAGCTGTTTTTTTAAGTCCTGCTGGATTTCTTGTTGGTTCTACCCATAACAGAGGTTTCTTCCAAACTAGTGTTAAATTAATAAAAAAGTGACATTCAATAAGTATTTTTAATAATTTATATTGAGTAAAAATGTTTCTATTTCTGTTTCTCAGATAATCCTATTATAGCCCAGCGCAATTTGTCTATCACTTCTCCGGAGCTGAACTGCAGGATCTTCTCGTCAGTCCTCAGGGTGTATGTTTTATATGCCGCCATGTTGAGTCGCCTTAGGTGGCAACCGAACCTCCACCGGCGATTCTTAGTACCCTTGCCCCGCCTTTACAATGGTCGCCACAGTAGCCAGGAATAACGGAGTCACCGGGGACGGGGGTCGTCTTTTTGGAACCCTCTTCATGAAAGGTTAATGGCAATATGCCACAGTTGCCAAGCTTGGCGAGCGGGTTGGCAGAAGCAGATATTTTATTGTTATTTTGCTGTTATCGGAAAGATGCTGCTGCCCATGTTCTGCCTCAGTTCCGCTCTGTCGCCTCTTATGACATCCACAGGAAGATATGAGGTAGTGGATATTATTACTACGCTGCGTAAAATGGTAAATCACTCACTTTTGACTTAAGAAATATCGAATCTACTAAGTATCTAAAGCAGATTATTACAGTGATGTACAATATAGTCTCGTATACTAATTATTTCCTAATTATACATTTTGAAGAAACACGTATAACCTAGATGACAAAATGCTTATTTAACCATACTTAGTTTTATTTCATATACTTATTATCTTTTTTATAGAATAAGGGTGACAAACGAGCACACACATTCACCTGATGGTAAGTGGATGCTGTGGCCCATAGACATCTACATTTATCGTCGATTAACACAGATGCGTTGTCATCCCCGAGGACTGAGATTAAATGCCTCATTCCCAATAAAAAAGTGTCTCCGGATTTTTTACACTCATCATAAAAAACACAGCAGTATTAAGCTGCTATTTTACGCTGATATTCTGTGAGAGCGCGGTCCTTCCCCGGTCGAGCCAACCCATTCGTGCTACAACCATAATATAGCTGCAGCGTGGCTCTACCACGTATATATACTTATTATCTGCTATACATTTCCAAAATGTATATCATGACCACGTCCATGGATGATCTAGGTAAGGAAATGGTTTGCTTATTCTTGCTGACAAAGATAATTTGGAAATTATCCGAATTTAACGGACTTAGAGAATTTCAGCGAAAAATTACCTTTCGAAACTCCCAAACAATAAAAGCTGTAATTACCATTATAATAATAATATGACGGCTTACTGGAACAGACGCTTGGCAATAAGTTGCGGCACTGATGACATCGGGTTCGAATCTCGTACGGATCAAGTATTTGTAATAATTTTTAGTTGTATGTAATCTGCCTCTACGATACAGGAGAAAATCAAAGTGTGAGAGTAATTTTTTATGAGAAATAATATCAAATTCTAAGTAATTTCGCCTCTAGTGATTCTAAAATGTTCTTACGTCAATGCTAAATGCGGATCACCGAAGTGTTAATTTAATAATTCCCTTAACTCATCCCATGTATTCACAGAATCCCTTTTTCCCATCCAACCCTTCAAGCGTTTTTAAACGAAACAACTGCTAAGTTCGATAACTTTCCCAATTATTACGCAGTTTATGTTTTTTCATAAATGCGGCACAAAGGAAATCGAGAATACAGCCCGCCAAATTGGTTACTTCATCAGACGTTGCCTAACGTTTTATTATAAATATGAAAGCTTTATATTTAATCCATTGCAACGGTTAATCACAGGTAGTCTTGGTACGAAAAATAGAAATATAAATATTTTATTACAATGACTTTATTACACTTTTAAATTATTGGAGCTTCCTTTTAAGCATATAATCGCTTGTGTAAGGAAGCACTGCTCTTCTATAGCGAGGTTACGCAACAGACTAGAAAACGCTATATAAATACAAAAAGGTTCACAACTTAAAATCAATAAATAAATTATACAATGTCAAAATACGAGGATTTGTCACATCATGTAAATATTCCATGACTTCACCATTAACATCATCCTTTTCTGGTCTTTTCTAAAATATGTCGGCAGATGTACAGTTCTTAAAAAAAATGCAAGGTGGTTAAATGTAACTGAAATATATAACACAAAGAAAAAATTAAACATTAATCATACATTTGATAAACAAAATTTTACTTTCCTGCGTCTAAGAAGTAAATACATTTCATTTCATTTCACATCATTTAATTTATTTGAATCTATAACTATCACAAGTCGCGGGGTTTTTTAGTTTGGTTATAGTATATCCGTCTGTATATTCGAGTTGAATTTGTTAAAAGTTATTAATTGTTGTAGATCTTTATAATACGCGATCATATAATATAAGTAATTAATGACATTTTTAATTATATGAGATTGTTTAATATGCTTACAGTCTAGTTGATGATAAACGGCTACTGTAGGTTGCGAACAACGGCAGTCAACTTAAAACAAAGGTCACGTTTGCGCTGTCACGCCTAGGAACTTAAATAAAATTAATTACCTTTCCAATTGGTGCATTATTCGGTTCTATCTTAGGTGGAAAAGTGTTGCCTTACAGTATCTTAATAAAACTTTCAATAATGCGTCAAATGGCACGTGAAATAGTAAAGTTTAGGTTTTTTCAGATTTAAACCTAAAAAAAGTTTTTTTTAGGTTTAGTATAATTAAAGCACTGTTAGTATATTTTTATTAAATTTTTTACCCGAATATCCCAAAAGGGGGTAAAATTTTTCGGGTGTATGTATGCCTATTTATTTGGCACGCTCTGCAGCCGAAACTAATGTTTTATTACATATGGTTTGTTTTTGAATCAGTCTCAATTGTGGCATAATATATATATATATTCTCTTTTCCGGAAACTTTTTTACGTAGACGGGTTTTAATTCTGTTTTAACCATTGGGCTTGTATAATAAAAATATTTAAAAAGTGATTCGGATTTTCAAATGAACTTACGTTAATTATCAGATTACTACACGTGAATGTAAAATAACATTTGAAAAGTAAATTTTTACTTCCCCTTTACAGCCAGGTTTAGCTACATACTTAATAGATATCCCAAAGCTACCACTTTATTGTCGTAAGCGTCGTGCTTAGCAAAAACATCTTTTGAAGCCTATTTACTAAAATATGCGTCATCAAATCGGTTTACAACCGACACTTACGATCTTAATCAGATTTAAAAATCTAAAAGTTAAATTGAGTACCTCCGTTATTGGTAACTAGCTAAAATACCTTTTGTCATTAGAATAAACTAAATATTTCTATATGAGAAGTAAAAATTTCTTAATAATTTTTAAAAATGTAATCGGCAGAAACTTGATGTAACTTAACAGATTTCAGAGACTTTTTATACGATCTTCACTTTGTCTCGTTAATTTGTTTCAGAAGGTCGGTCAATGCTCTAAGACGATATTACGTAGCTAAGTGACAAACAAAATTAAGTGCCATGAATACAATAAGTTAATTTAACATCAAGTTAATGATTTCGGTTCTCATAATGGAATAAATACGCAAAATCATGATTATTTTATCATCATTGCAGACCAGGAAATTTTAACCTAGCAAATAAATATTAACATAATAAAGATAAACACTCACGCCAGTCACCCAGAGGGGTAGGCAGAGACTACGGACTTCCATTTGGCACGATCCTGGCACACCTCTCTCGCAAATAAATCTATTAATTTAGATTAATAGATTCACTGCTGAGATATAATTTTCTAATATGTCCCGATTACTACTCAAAATAATAAAAAACTGTGATCGTAAAGCGCCCCCCTATTAAGCTGGCTATTAGAGGTTTTCTTTTAGATTTTAACTAAAAAGCGACAGTAGCCTGGGTTCAAATCCTCCATTCGACTACTGCCGTGAATCACTTCTAACACAGGTATTTTATGCTTATTAGGAGTGGTTAAAGGGATTATTAGTATTGTTTAATAGCATTGTTAGTACTTAGAAGAATTATCTTAAAAATGTCAAAATCATTGGATAACGACACATCACATTCAAGTAGTTTGGCGATCCTTACCCCCTATTTTATTGCACTTCCGTTACTATCATAATCATAATCATAAACACTCACGCCTGTCACCCAGAGGGGTAGGCAGAGACTACAGACTTCCATTTGGCACGATCCTGACACACCTCTCTCGCCTCCTTCACATCCATACACCTACGCATGCATGCTCGTCGGTTAAGAGTACTCCTAATTTGGCCCGTTTTCAATAAATCGCCGATTTGGTCGATAAATTTTCGCCTAGGACGTCCCTTTCCGACTCTGCCATTCACTTCAGCAACATAAATTTTCTTTGTCACTCTTTCCTCATCCATTCTTTCCACATGACCAAACCACCGAAGCATTCCTTTCTTAATCCTGGTCACAACATCATCTTGCAAACCACACTCTTCTCTTATCACACAATTTTTCACCCTGTCATTCAGATTCAGCCCTAACATACTCCTTAACGACCTCATTTCTACTGCATTTATTCTACTCTCGTGCTTCTTCTGCCATACCCAACTTTCACTACCATACGTTAAAGTAGGGACCAACACAGCATTGTGAATTGCCATACGTGCCTTTTTTGACACATTTTGACTCTTCACAATAGAGTGCAGGGCTCCATTTACTCTGTTTCCTGCGTTCACTCGTCGTTCTATATCCTTATCATATCTCCCATCCCTGCTAAATACGCAACCCAAATATACAAACTCATCTACTTGCTCGATCAACTCCCCTTCTATTCTTATTTCACATATCGTTTTACTTTCATCTCTTTCAAAAACCATAATTTTTGTCTTACTTGCGTTCACTTTCATACCCCTTTCTTTTAATGATCTGTTCATTAATGTAACCATCATTTGCAACTCAGCCGCCGACGACGCAAGAATAACTTGATCATCGGCGTACAAAAGGCATTTGATGGTTAACTCACCCATTCTTAATCCGCATTCTTCAACTTTCAAATTTTGCAAACAACTGTCCATAAATAGGTTGAACAACCACGGGGAAGCCACACAGCCCTGTCTGACACCTTTATGGATGCCAAACCAGTCCGAGTAGACCCCGTTGATCCTAACACAAGCACTAGAGTCCCTATAAAGAGATTCCAATGCCTGTATCAAGCCAGCGCTCAACCCAAATGAGTTCAGTGTTTGCCATAGCACATTCCTATCCACTCTGTCATAGGCCTTCTCCAAGTCCATGAACGCACAAAAAACCTTTTGGTTTTTGGCCAAAAACTTCTCCGCGATCATGCGCATGGAGAAGACTTGATCTGTACATCCCATTCCCTTTCTAAATCCCGCTTGCACATCCCAAATTTTTCCATCGGTTTCTTTCATGACCCTTTCAATTAGTACCTTGGCATACAGTTTTCCCACGATGCTAAGAAGGCTGATACCGCGGTAGTTTTTACAGTCCTGCTGCGACCCTTTTCCCTTATATACTGGGACTATCACGGCTTTGCACCAGTCTCCCGGTACCCGCTTCAGTTCCCAGCATAAATTAAACAAGGTGTGCAGCAGGCCTGCCACCACTTCCTCTCCAGCCCTTAGCATTTCGAGTGAAACTCTATCATATCCGGCAGCCTTACCTGCTTTCATGCTTCTCATTGCTTTCATTATTTCATCTATACTTATCTCGCTACCTTCTTCCTCTTCTTTCGGAGTTCCTATTTCATTCAGTTCATACGTTGTCTCCTCACTCATAAACATGCTTTCAAAATATTCCTTCCATCTCTTTAAACTCAAAACTTCATCATTCAGAATATAGCCATTCTCATCTCTTATAGCATTCATTATAGGCTGTTTTGAACATCCCCTGGCAATTCTTACGAGTTTCCAGAACATTTTAATATTTGCCTGGAAGTTATCCGATATTCTTCTATCATTCTTATCCGTTCTTTCTTGCTTTTTCCTTTCAACTACTTCTTTTACTCTTTTATTTAGATGTCTAAAGACTGCCTTTTTTCTTTCAAAATCATCATTCGTACCGCTTGAATTACCAGCCTTAGTTGCTAGTAAATCTAGCCATGCTCTCTTCTTTGCTTCAACTTCCGTACGTATCTCATCATCCCACCATAACGTATTATTTTTCCTTTCATTCTTTCTTTTACTAACACCACATACTTCGGTAGCTGCATCTACTAAACCTTTCTGAACATTTTGCCATACATTCTCCAAGTCTAACTCATTCATACATAATTCATCCAAACCACTTACGTTTTCTTTCAGTCTACATTTAAACTTGTTTTTCTCACCTTCATCTTGTAATCTTTCTGTTCTAATACGCTGTAACGCAGTGGTAGACACGGATGACCGATGGCGCCACCGCCTGAATAGACCATTAATTCGGCATAAAACCAAAAAATGATCCGTTCCTACGTTTGACCCCCGGTAAACCCTTGTATCCACCACTGCGCCCCTCAATCTTTCATCCACAATTATGAAATCTATCATGCTTCTATCATCACCTCTTTCCCAAGTGTACATGTGAATCCTCTTGTGGCGAAAGAAAGTGTTCGTCACAAAAAGATTCTTTTCCATACATACAGTGAGGAGGCTTTCACCATTCTCATTTATACTTTCATCACCAAACGTTCCCAATATCCTTTCATAACCAAGCCTCCTCACCCCAACTCTTCCATTAAAATCTCCTAGCATAACAACATTTTCATTTCCCTTACATTTCATTAATACCATCCTTACCATTTCCCAAAACTGCTCTCGGATATGAGTGGGCTTAGACATGTCTGGGGCGTAGACCCCTAGTACAAACAACTTCTTTAAGCCCACTTTCAATCGTATCCATAGCAGTCTTGGGCTTACACATTCATACTCTTTCACACATTGCACCATTCTTTCTGATAGGATGATCCCTACTCCCTGGCATGCCCGCTCAAGCTCGTCTACACCAGACCAGTATGCGGTATACATGCCATGTGTAGTGACATCCTTCCCCTTCCGTTTCGTCTCATTTACACATAACAAATCTATTCCTCTATCATACATCACCTCGCATACTTCACCCATTTTATCATTCATTGCTCCACATACATTCAACGTAGCCAGACGGGCCTCTGCAATCCACTTTTCGCCCCTCCGGGAGACAGAACGTGACGGGTGGCGAGCCTCGTCGCCGGTTTTCCTCCCGGAGATTCTTCGCACCCCTGCCCCATTAAAGGGGCGCCGGGAACTCGGGGCCATTTCTTTACTTTGATTCCTCATGGTGCGAATGGGGTGGTATATTTAACGCCGCTACCACGGCGAGGAGCCGAGTCTGTGCTATCGGCTTGTCGCTCATTTAGCACCACCCGGGGGACACGTGTAGGGTGGGCCTAGGATTAGGTGGTCAAAGCCTACGGACGCGAGCGACTTATCCCCCTAAACTTCCGTTACTACTACATCAAATACGTAATGTGTAGAAGTAATAACTCTATACAAAACGCAAAATTTTAACAAAAAATGCTTTAAGATTTGCATGGAAATGTCAAAAACAGTAGTATAAATTCTCGCGATGCTTCCTAAACTTTACATAACATCATTTAGGAACTTAGGATAGCAAAAAAAACAATCTGTATAACTATACGTAAAACATATATACTTTTTATCGAATGTAGGACAAACTCCCCGAAATAAGATGCTAAAATCAAATAATTTAAAAAAAATTGAAAGTAGCATTGAAATTTTTTTGTATATACCTACATAATCCTTTTTTTAAATTGATAGACATTATTCTTGAATATAATGTTCAAGTAAAGTATAAAATAAATATAAAGTATAAAATGGTATCAACAACTATGTGATTCAATCGATGCAAAAACCGACCGTCCCTGAATGCATCCAGCGCATAAAGCAAAACGGAAAACCGATCGCGTCCCGTCTTCCTTCGATTTTCCGCGCCTCTGTCCATTATTGTGTTTGTGAGCGAACCATGTATGTAAATCATTCTTCTTTTCCTCCACACACAAACACGTTTCATCTCATTCCCTCAAACTAAGAAGATGCAAGTTGGAAGGGGACGAAACCGCCAAATCCACGGTGTTAATTTACGTACAGTTGGCAATTATAATTTTCGTATTCTGCTCGTGGCCGTCCCTTTCCTACGGGGGTATTTTTATAGCCATCTCGTTTCCGTGGGGGGGGGGGTCTGAGGGAGTTAAGATAAAGCACCGAAGACGCGCGAGATATGTAGAAATTTTTAATAAAACCTGCCGCTTCTGTGTGCGCTAAGTGATATGACTTGTTCTTTTTAATTTCGTTTTGCATTGCGAGCGTAGTCGCGAGATCATCTATCACGTTTTTATTATTACTTTTTCCGTGTGCAGCTTTCGCATGGAGAGATTTCGCATGGGATATGAATATTGATTGTTACGCTAGCGACTAATGAAGGCTTGATTGGTATTCGCCGTTGATGTGTAATGAACCCAACGGGGAGTCCAAGGGGACGTAAATGGTTTTTGTTTTCATTTTGCCTCCGATATGAATGTTTTAAACGATTGTGGGTGTTTTTTTTTTCTTATCAGCAGATACGCGTGAATTAAGACATTATAATAAACTGTCAGCCACCCCAGTTATTTGCAAGTTGTTGTCATTGAACGCGATTTCAGTATGATGAATAATTAATGTGCTTATTTATTTAGGACTCTCTCGATCAACGGAAACTTTTTAACTAAGGAATTTAAAAGAGAAGTTTATAAATATTACCTTTTAAGTATCCATGTCCAGGTCCATGAATGATCCAGATAAGGAAGTGATTGGTGGTTTGCTTATTCTTGCTAACAAAGATAGTTTGGTAGTATAAGCATCCCTCTAGCATACAGGAGAAAACCAAAGTCTGGGAGCAAATTTTTATGAGAAATAATTAGGAGATAGAAATTATGAGAAATAATATCAAATTTAAAAGTAATTACGCCTCTAATTATTCTAAAATGTTCTTACATCATTGCTAAGTGCGGATCACCAAAGTGTTAATTTAAGAATCTTAACTCATCCCATGTATTCACAGAATCCCTTTTTCCCATCCAACCCTTCAAGCGTGTTTAAACAAACCAACTGAAAAGTTCGATAACTTCTTAATAAACTTTAATGTTCAAACATATCCTTGTCCTAATTTCTCGTACGCCATCATAAAAATTCATTCATTCATTCATTATCCCCAATCTACATCTGAACATAGGCCTCCCGCAAAAAATGCCACAAAGCACTGTCCTTCATCTATCGACTTCATCATATATGTCTCAGAAGGTCGTCACTGCAGCTAGTGGGTGAGCCCTACACTTCGCCTACTGGTACGTGGCTGCCACTCGAGAACCTTTCGTCTGGATCGGTGGTCGATTATAGACTAATAATAATCCATTGGTGTATGTCATTTAATTTGGTTCTACTGCGCATATTCTCATTTTTAAGTCTATCACACAGAGAAACTCATAGCATCTCCATTGCCATTTCCATAGCTCGCTGAGTGACCTTGAGCTTCCTCATATGGCCAGCGGTCCACCACGTTCAGAAGGACCACGTCTCAGATCTATAAGTCACCACTGGCTAAACGCATCAGTTGCACAATCTTGTTTTTTAGGTTTCTTTAAAATAACTGTTATTAATTAGTGTTCGTAGCAATAGTAGCTTAAAAGGCAACATCGCTCTCCTCGCAAGAGAGCTCGCTGTAATTTTCAGAGTAGTTGAACTTAGCGGATTCAATTCCTGACAGCACCAATTAAATTATTAGTATCAATTTTAACTACCGATTTGCTCCGGTCTCGGCCGTAAAAGAATTCATTGTAAGGAATGCATGCCTGAGGAAAAAAATTCGAGTGCAGCGTCTAATTGCTCTAAATCACTTTCAGGAACGAGAGGAGGCCTGTTCTTCTGTGAGACTTAATAAGCTTTTCACATTTACTTAAGAAATAAAATTAGAACTTACGTAAAAAGCTTGAAGTGAAATAAAATTATGTTCTTTTTTTTTGGACGAATTGGGATGATTATTTTAAATTAATATGCGTGGCTTTTCGTAGATGCATCTACGCCGTATTAACATGTAGTCGCCATATGTGAAAGAATTCAACGCGTGACTATACGCTACGAGGCTTGTAATTTTTCATAGCTAAGAGTGAAGCAAACTGCGATCACGTTGATAATGACTAAAACGTGACTTAATTACTAATTTGCTACATACATTAACTGTGATGACTACTTTTACTGCTTATTTTCCTGGTTATTATTAGTTAATGAACAAGCAATTTAAGGTGGATGCTTGCATATTTTAATCACTTACGCTTATAAGTTTCATTTCAAATGTGTGTAACAAATAAACGGTTTTTTCTTCCAATTAAGTATAGATAGGAGGTGTAGGTATATCTTCTTCAAAAGTTCACTGCTGGACATTGGCATCTTCCGTTTTGGAGAAGATTTGCCACAATCGTCACTTTTTTGGTTAGGTGATTTATAATCGTAGTGCCAGTTGTCCCACACTTTGACTTTCTCTCAACCCTCTTGACACTCTTTAACATTCACAGAATGAATTGGAAACACTCTTGATACTCTTTAAACACTCATGGAATGAGTTGAGGTGATTGCGCCATCAAAAAATATATTGATATTCATAAAACGGTGAATTATTTCAACTGTTAAGACATTCAGTGTTAAGACAGTTAATAAATTATCAATATCTTAACTTGCAATTAGACGGAAATTTTCTTGTAAATTGAAAGTAGAATTACCTGCTAGAGTATATTTGTAATTAGAACTTAATAATTTTCATATCCTGGTTTATTGTTTACATCTTCTACTGCTCTATCAGGCCATTAAATTCTATAACTAATTGTAGGCCTCTCCCATTTTAGGGCGGATCTCAATTTATCGTCACGTTTAGCTGGCGAGTAATAATCGCTTGTTGCTGTATGTGTATTTTGCGCTTAACAATTTACATGTTACGTGTTTTAATAATAATAATGTGATTATTATTACACTAAAAAACTTAACATGAGACCTGTGGACCACATGCTTCCGACCGCTGTTGACTATTTCTAAACCAACCACTAGGGTGACGCATCATCTTTATGCACTAACTACAATGTTATATTAATATGATCAATGTTCTCATTTTATATATATTTCAAATGACACTAATTAGCCCACTGTTTGACTTTACACTTTCAGTTCATGTACGCTGTCTTATCATACATCTATCTGAATGCCTTCACACACTAAGTTTGCCCAAGCGCGGTGTCCACTTCTATACGTAAGGGCTCAGGAATATCCCGTGTGTATCGTAAGAAACTGAAACAGAAGATGGGCAGTAAAAAACTACGATTACCAACTCACCTGCCAAACATGGCAAATCTCTCGTCCATGATGTGAGTTATGTGGGAGCCCTATGTTCAGCAGAGGTCTTTCATAGGAGGTAATGACGATGATCATTACATAACATAGAAAAACCCAATTTCTTACTTCGGTACAACAGGAAGATTGTTGGTAGTGACTATGCGTTTCCTACACACCCTTGTGGCAGTCGGGCGTGAAAAACGAACTGGGATTGGAAATGCTCGAAAACACACCATACTTCTTCAATTATCTGCATTACGTTTGGCACAACATAAACCTTAACTAGACGGCTTAAGATCTATATCTTTCCTATTCCTTTATAGATTTTCTTAACCATGCCAATAAAAATTTCACCTTATTGCAGGAATTTAAGATTTATTTTCATTTAGCAATGGGCAAGGTGTGAAGAATGGTCAGTGTATTTAAAGCTAGAACGTTCTGGTCTGAGTAGCGCGGGACGAATCGTCTTCCGGCCTCCGACGTGATTTCTTAAAGAAAGCCGAATCAATGGAACGCGGTGGACATTGGCCCCCGATTGTACGTTACCGAGCAATAAAAGCAGCGGTTAAAGCAAACAATCATTATTATCTTTAAATAACTTTGAATTTAAATCATTTTTACCAGCCGCAAAATCACTGCTGAATACAGCCTTTTCAAGTTGGGGCTGCAGTGCAGATATAGAAGTTATTTTCGTATAATTACATTATACGTGGTATAAAATCCTCTCTAAACTTGGATCAAGTAACTGATTGCATTACTCTACTAATCACCGCATAATGATTAGAAATATCTTAAAATGTACAACCAAAATTTGAAACAAATGAAGTATTTTTACTTCATTAGTTGCAAAAAATTAAATAAAATCTATCAAAAAACTGTTATCTACGTTCGCTGTTTTCGTGGCCTTAGTAATAACCCTAGTTAGTCGACTGTGAGAGCGTTAGTGAATAGTTGTTTTTTATAGAAATCGATCGATAAACTGTAGGCTCTCGTTGATTCATAAGTTTTATAAAAATATATTAAAATTATGAAAAAATAATAATAAAGTAACTGCAAATAAAAACTGTTTTTTCTTAAAGAGCTAGGCGATGTTATTTTTTCACTAACATTAAAATGCTCTCTATCATTTCGAATAGCATCTTGATTAAATTAATGATGTAAGTCTTATTAAATTTGGCATATAATAACTCTACAAACTTCTATCTCATTGCATCTTTACATATTAAAAAAAATCATGTGGAAACATGAAATCTCCAACACGCCTTGGTACAGCGTGGCGGCTACTTCCTTTCTTTAAAATTCTCTTAGGCATGAGATCCCCATGCAACTATCAGCCTCAAAGCGTAAATAATCAAAAAACCAAAAAAACGTTTTGCATTAATGTTAGCTCCAGACGGGATTCGAACCTAAAGCGAGCAACATGGTAAAACATGGGGTTATTCTTACATTTTTTAGGCTCTCGTTATAAATCACAATAAGTAAATTTATCGAACATGTGCTACGGTACTGATATACTTACATGCACACGTGCTTTTAATAAATAGTAATAATTTAATAGAACAGTCAACATACGTCTGAAGCTAGCCATGGCTTCGTTTCATTTCTGAGAAGGAATCATTGCAGGGAAGAGTCCGTCGCGCTGCATAGACGCAAACTTCACGTCTTCGTTATTTTCTTACAATTTTCAAACAAGCAAGTTTCGTCGGAAATAAAAATATTTTTTTACTATGATAAGAATTTGTTTTATTAAGTGTTTAATACTCACGTAAAATATAAGAAATCACCATGCAGATTTTCTCACAATGATTTCCTTCACCGCCGAACACTTGGTCGAATCAGTAGGTGATTAACAATTTTATTCGTTTTGGAGGGCATTGAACGCGGTTTGATCGCGTACTATGAAATATTTAGCACAAACACTTCACCACTGTACTCTCATGGTTCCCTCAGCTAACTCCTCAGCTCTTTACATCAATTAAATTCTTTCGTTATTATTTTTATTTCATTTGTTTCCTATAAAGTATTCACTATTTACACGTAAATGTGTTTCAAATCTTTTATTGATTTATTTCTCTAGATTTTTTGTAGGGTAGGGTGACAAACGAGCACACAGTCCACCTGATGATAAGTGGTTGCTGTGGCCCATAGACATCTACATCTATCCAATAATATCAAAAAAGGAATTCCGCTTCTCTACATTCACCATACGAAACATAGCAGCATTAAGCTACTATTTTACGCTGGTATTTTGTGAGAGCGTGGTCCTTCCCCGGTCAAGCCGACCCATTCGTGTTACAACTATACTACTAATATAACTACAGAATGGCTCTACCACATTTAAAAGTATTTAATTTTGTACTAAGCTATTATTTCATGGATACTTTATATTATGGTTGCTAATATTTACGCAAATACAATTATAGCAACACATTGATTAAATGTAGCACATTGGTTATACAAATTTTATCGCTATTATTTTAACTTTTTTGATTCCCGCCGTTTGGGACACGGGTCAAGGGGACAGACGTGTTTGATGTTTCGCTTTCATAGTTAACGCAGGCTAGGCTACCATCACCTTTCAATATTATATTTTGGCCCTATCTACCCAGAACGAAGAATATTATGAAATCTAGTGGTCGTAAAAGCGAATATTGGTCATGAGGTCCTGGATTCAAAAACTCAATAAATACATTTTTTGTGCCGACCCTTTTACGTGGTAGGACCACGCTGCAGCTATATTTTTATTGCACGAATGGGTTGACTTGACCGGGGGCAGGACCACGCTCTCACAGAATACCAGCGTAAAATAGCAGCTTAATGCTGATGTGTTTCGTATATTGAGTGTAGAGAACCGGAGACCCTTTTTTACTGAAAACGAGGTATTCTATCTTAGTCTTTAGGGGTGACAACGCATCGGCATTTGATTCTTTATCGAGTTTATTCTCGATCAAGTTCTTAATCGAGGATAAGTGTAGATGTCTTTGGGCCACAGCATCTTCTTATCATCAGGTGGACTGTGTGCTCGTTTGTCACCCTTACACTATAAAAAAATTCTCAGCAACAACCCGGAGTTAAGAAGTCGACGGCGTCTCGCCACCGGGCCTCAGAAAGCACCTAAACACGTTAATACTGCACCGGATATCTTTCCGGTCGGGTTAGATTGCCTTCCCATTGACTTTGACAATGAAAGAACAGAGAATGTACCTGTTTTTTTGCATACACTCGTGTTTGCACAAACACAGGTGCATTTTCTGTTACTTTAATCCTATCATGCTCAGGTGGCTAATTTTCGTTCAGACTGGTCGCTTTGAACGAAATTCGGTCAGGAGGACATTATTATGCATTATTATGAAGTTGCAGTGAGTGGATCAAAGCATCCACTTACTGTCTGCGATTGTTTGTTCGTTTGTCATCCTTTCCTGAAAAAGAAACTTCAAATATACAATTTTTATAATGTACAGTGTACAATACTACTCTATGACTATCACCTTAGTTTAAAAAGTCGCCATTTTTATTGCTGGTTTCCTTATCTTGACAATTTATTATTTAATCGTAACAAATTTAAAAGTGCAAAGTGCCAGTGACCTAAAGAGCTCTTTTTAATTTCACTAGTGGGGTCACGGTTACAAGGTCGAGGGGAGAAGACAGTTTTATGATCAGCTGTTCCCTCTCAATGCCGCCACTTTTGTAGTACTTTTTGTATTATTATTTACTTCTCATTCGTAGTTTAAATTTGTTTATGTTAACTTTATTTTAAGTTTTTATAGATAATATGTAAAATATAGTATATTGTTTAGAGACACAAAATATTCCTAAGATTTGCGAATACCAAATCCAAGTTACATATTTTATATGAATTTAGTTTTTTGACACAAATATGTAATCTCCGAACTGGATAAACAATAATAACTATAACGGTTGCGTCTCAAAAGAAATCTCATTAATATTATTACTTATAACATTATAATAAAATGCAAATGAAGCAAACAATGTTTTATCTAATTAAAAAGTAATGACTCAGTTAAAATTATAACAAATGCTTTAGGGTTGCACTATATCGTCTTGGCAACTTCACGGACGGATAAAAGTAGCAATAAAGTCCGTCGCGGGCAGAGGGCAGCGGGCCCCTCCCCCAAGTGCCGGTCATCTCCCCTTTTTATCTCCGCAAGTCAAGGGCGCGTGGGGCAGGTTCGGCCGGCCGCCGGCTATTGACATTCCGTTTTCAAATTTACCTACTTTTCGCATTGTCCGTAACTTTTTAATGTTTTCAGGGTCGACGAACTGAGTGGCCAGTGAGCCCTTGAGTAATCTCCTTGTTATTATCATAAAAACTTCCCAAGTCCAATAAATTAAAAAAATATAAAGGGCCTTTTCTTAAAAAGATGAACGTTAATTTTGGCACAAAACTATATTTGGTTTTTATTTTGAAAAGAAGGTATTAATTTTAATATATTCTTATATTTAATAGTATATAATAGAAAATGAAAGTACTCTGCAAAGGTATAATAAAAAATTTATAGAATAATACTTTGAACCAGACAACAAAATTGACATATTTTGTTTTGCATCTTTAAACCATTCGATATTATTATTCACCTCGTATGACATTACCGTTGTCGATGAAATTCAGGCGTTATTGTCTTTTTGTTTATTTTGTAGTCCTTCTGTTCAATTTCAATGTTAATCAGACCAGAAATCCAGAGAGTACTAACATGGAGAGTGTGCAATGACAAAAATAAAAAAATACAGCTAGACTTATGTTACCTGAATCTTTGTCCTTCTCTTACACTACTTGATAGGGAATTTTTTTCTATAGCTGCAACGCTTGGCAAGCGGGATTGACAACTGATCTGTAGCTTTCTTTTTTAGAAGTTTTCTGCAAGTGCCTATGGACATTAAACGTGCAGTGGCGGTGTAAGAATATCCAATACCTCATATGGTCACTAGGATGTCGTAAGAGGCGACAAGGGAAGAATGAAACAGAAGATGGCTAGCAGTGTTTTCCTGATAACAACTCAAAATAATAAAAAGTAGCTGCCAACCCACTTGCCAACCGTAGCAACTATGGAAAGATCTATATGGGAGGCCTATTTTCAGCAGTGGACTTTTAAAGGATGTGTTGAATGGATAATGGATGGTCCATGGACTGCATTAACCACTTACCATCAGGTGGACTGTTATTTTGTTTGTTACTTATATTTATAAAAAATATTACTTTTTTGACACATGTTGACTTCTTATAATACAATTAAGAGTCCCATTTCTACTGCCACTCTATTTTCTCCATTTACTCTTCGTTCTATATCCTTGTCTACCATCTATACAAAATACACACCCTTAAAACACAAACCCATCCACTTACTTAACCAAAACCTTTCTTTTAATTCACATATCGTTTTACTTTCTCCTCTTTTAAAAACCATCATATTAATCTTACTTGCGTTCACTTTCATTCGCTTTTTCTTTAATGAAATGGCATTTGAAGACTAACTCACCCATTTTTAGCCCACATCGTTCAACGTTCAAAGTTTCCGAACAACTGTCCGTAAATATATTAAGCAACCACGGGGAAGCTATACAACCCATTGAGTTATACAACACTAGAAGGGGCAAACCACATTACCGCGCGTCGAAAAAAGTGTAACCACTATCCAAACGCGAAGACGTAGCTTTGAAACTAATAACAATTTTAAGTAAACATATATCTATCTCACTTACACAAGTTGCGAAAACAATATCGTCGCTAAGATTAGATAAAGATAGACACACAAACATGCAATGGCGGGTTGGTGTGGCTTACTATATGAAATTTTACCTAAAATACGCAATAAAAATGAGTTTTTTTAAGCTGCAGTTAATTGTTTTTATATTAAAAAGGTATATTTTATTTTAAAATCTTTATTACGTCACCTTAGAAAAAAAGATACAAAGCTTATCAGATGAATAGAAGTAAACATAATGATGAAATAAAACGTATTTTTATGGTTCTAATAAATCAAACAATATAAAATAGGTAGTAAAATATAATTAATATAAAATTTATATGAATTTATATTAATAAAATTTATATGAAATTATAAATAATATAAAATTATTAATAAAAAATATGTAATAAAATATACTTAATAGATAATTCATGAATAAACTAAAATAAGAATAATTAATTATTTTGTATGAAAGTTAAAACGTAGTTTTTATTATAATTTCCAAAATATTTAAAATCAGAGGTATCAAATTAACTTACTCCATTAATTATATAGTTTCCCATTAATGTAGGATAATCACAAATGCGGAAAAGTGGCAACATTGAACCTAAATGGCAATATTCGATAATTTTATTCAATTATTTGAGGTTTTTTACGTTTATATGGAAATAAGAACTAAAAATTATGTGTTGAAAGTGATTCCGCTTGATTTATTACTTTTTTTGACCTTGAATAGCATTTTTTCACCACGCATTTACCCATTTTTGTCGCGGCTCAACTCTGTCGGCGTCACATTGAACAATGAACTCACGTTAGCTAGGTATATGGCTGTGGCCATATGTGCAGTGGCAACGCTTTGGCGCGGTTATTACTGATCTAGTGTTATATAAATCAATGATACAACCCCATTTAAAGTCCTTATGGATGCCACACTAATATGTGTAGAACCCGTTGAACCTGGCACGAGTACTAGAGTTCCTTCAAGATTTTAATGTTTGTTACAGCCTAAAGCTCAACCCAAATGTACCCCGTGTTTGCCATAAAGCACCCCTCTCTACTCTGTCACAGGTATTTTCTTAATCACAAAAAACATCTGGTAATTGGCCAAAAAAATTTTTACAGACATGACACGTACTCATCATCATTTTATATCCAACATGCACATGTAACATTTTTACATACCATTTTCCGTCAAAACTAAGCACATTGATTCCACTTTTTTCACTGGAAAGGAAGGCATTAAACGTATAGCTTGGTTATTAAATTAAAGAAAACAATTTATAATTTATGTCTACATTTTTATACAATATTTACTTTAAAAACTGCACATTTTAACACAGTCAACTGATGAGACTTCGCATAATACATACCTGTTCACTATCAAACGCATTACAAAGGTCGGAGTGTTAAAAAACCATCGGTAACATGTCGATGGCCGCTGTTCAGATCGCTCCAAATGGATGAGATAGCGCGTCTTTACTCAACTTAATATTATAAATGTAATTATTATCTCATGTTGCTGTAATTTTTCATAAATATGACTTATCTAAAAGAGTCTGATTTTTTAAATATTCCTTATTTTAAAAAAGTATGACGTTATTAGTAATATTTAATTTTTATCGGATTATTTGAAATAAAAAAAATAATTAAGGATAATACAGAAAGTCCTCGAGGTTTATAACACTATATAAAGCAATAGTCATCTTCAAGATAATCTTACTATACTAATAATCTGAAAATGTACAATGTCCATTGTGAGGCATATTTTTTTATTATAAGAAAATTGCAGTACACATAGAATTTCTCCTGTATCGTGAGGGCGCTCTTTATTGATGAATTACGCACGGACAAACATATAGACCTGGAACAATTATTTGTTAGTCGCACGAACGACAATTTTACATAAAAATAGACTAACTTAATACAAAAACCGAGTATTATCGATGTAAGCATATGCAGTACCCCATATTATCCCGTAGGTGTCGTAAGAGGTGAAAGGCAGAAACTGAACCCGCATATGGGCAGCAGTATCTTTCTGATAACAACTGAATAAAAATAAAACTGCGGTTTTTATATATAAAAAGGGTGACAAACAAAAAGTACACAGTCCACCCGATGGTAATTAAATCCTTGGGCCCATCGACATCTACACTTATCCTCGATTAAGAATCAAAATTCAAAACGCAGTGCGTTGTTACCCCCGAGAACTAAGATAGAATGAAATAATTCATTAATTTCTTCCCATCTTGCCAACTCACGGTTGTCAACCCACTTACCAAGCGTGGCAACTATGGCAGTTATGTCTCCTATGAAGCAATCTATGGAGGAGGCCTATGTTCAGTAATGGACTTTTGATAAGGTGTAAAGGTAAGGTAATACCGATGCCACAAAGGATAAATATGAATCTTTTAGGATTTCTAGGAAACATCGTAAGAAAGGTCTAAAGTACGGCCAACTAGCAGTGATACGAAAGGTCATTTACCTTAAAAACGACTGTGGAGTTGACAATCTATTATTTATCTCTTCCCATCTTGTGTATTTATCGTAATGTCTCGTTTTCCCGGCAAAAACACGTCAGAGTCAAGACGGATTTTTGTTAGACATATCTTCCTGTGTGATGTTGTTTCAATTGTTCGGTGTGCATGATAAACACACGTTCTTGAACTGCAGTGTACAGTGGGCTTATTGTAGAATTCAGATCGTTAGTATAAGAAGGTCCTTGATTATTTGTATGTAGTAATATAGTACTACAAGCCATTCCACAATCGGTTTAGTTTCGAAACATTACCGTAACATTAATATAAAGGTCCACAGATAAACTCCGAAAAGTTTGAGTGACAGGACCGCCATCGAAAACTCGATATCGATATTCGATACGATAACAACAAAGCACCCGCCAGCTCATCTCTATTGCCATGACGGCTAGAGCGTGTGCTACGTGTGAATGTTATCGATAGTATCGAGATGTGTCTATGTCGATAAGTTGGCCATTACGTGCACGTAAAAATAGCTTGGGTATAGAAATGAGTTCGATGTAATCAAATGATTCGCTTTTTTAATATGTCAGAGGGCCTACACACGATTCTTTTTCTTGATTAGAAATGAAAGCTTTATAAAAGTTAGAACTGTATAAGTGTCACCAGTTAGAACATAATAGTCCTAGCTAGGATTAATGTATATTGTACTTTTACACTTCTCTTGATTCTTATGCTCTAAAAATAATTATTTGTTATAGTTTCGTACGAGTAAAATGCTTGTTACATAAATATGGAGAACGTGTGAAAATTTTTTTTTTCGGTAAAAAATTGTAAGTTAAAAAAGTGTGTGTGTGTGTGTCAGCTCTGACGCTTGACTGGAGTTTACTCTTTACGTACGATTATAAAATATATAGATTAGGATATTTATTATATATATATATATTTATATATATATATATATATATATATATATATATATATATATATATAGATTAGCGTAAATGAACACATTTTTATGATACTGAAAACATGCATGATATATTTATTTATATTAATTATGTAATTTATTTTCATCAAAATACATTACATAGTCATTCACACATTTCATTCATGTTTCTATATCTTAATTATGATTTATGATCAATGATAGGTATCCACGGACCACAGCATCCATTTACCATCAGGTGGACTTTGTGCTCATTTGTTAACCTTACTTGTATATAAAGACATTACTGGTGATATCCAAGACGAATGCAGTGCTGACGTTTGGACGATATGTTCCAGAACGTTCTTTATTGCTGTAGTATTTATTTAAAAATTAAAAGTTGTAAAACTTTTTAATCAAAGAATTTTTCATAAATTTCTTGTCAATCTAATATTATAAAAAACATTGTTTATGTTCTATCAAAATAAAACTTTGAAAGTGGCAGATAAAAGTTTATCAACCTCGCGTTTGGCGGGAGAGTGGCGCGTGCTACGAAGTCGGAATCTGCCAGTCATGTCAAAAACGGAATGGCGGACAAAAATAACAAGATAAACTCTATCACCGAGATATATCACTAGGATTACTTAACAAATTGTAAGGACAATTGACTTACTATTGAATCGAAGCGGTAGATATTTGATAACGAAGATTTACTTTACGATATCTAATAATATATTATGATATCTAATAATGAAAATTTATTTTAGTTCAGGGGTAAAAAATAAATGGCCTTTGTTAATGAGAATTCTTAAAAAATAGTTTCTCGCTTTCTCATTCAGTATTAGAATTTTTAAATTATATTCAATTATTTATTCGTGGGCCGTGGTAGCTCAGATGGTAAGCACTCGCTGTAAATTTCACAGTACGCGAGCAGATCGGGTTCGATCGCCGCCGGCACCAATGAAATTGTTAATTGCAATTTTAAGTGCTGATTTACTACGCGCTCGGTGGTGAACGAAAACAGAAACCTGCATGTCTAAAAAATAACAAAAAAAAATATTTCGAAGACATGTGAAGTTCTCCAATAAGGGCAGCCATATATACCACATAATTCTAAATATACCACACGACAAAAAGTCGCCAATAATTGGGGCAGCGCGGCGAATACTTTCTTGCCCTAAAACCTTCTCAGATATGAGAGGAGACCCAACAGTTGCACGTATATGGGCTGTATATACTTTCACTTACTTTATTTCTTGTTATTACTGCCTCGTTGGTCTAGTGGTTGTAGTAGTGCGACTGCTGATCATGAGGTCCTGGGTTCGAATCCCGAGTCGGGCCAAAAAAATCAATTATTGAGTTTTTCTGTCAAGAAATTCTCAGTAGTTGCCCGGAGTCATGAAGTTGGCGGTGTCTCACCCACGTGTCTCACTCACGGTGTCTCGGAAAGCACGTAAAGCCGTTGGTATTACACCTGATCTCTCTCTGACCGTGTCGGATTACCGTTCCATCGGACTATGAGAGTGAGGGAATAGAGAGTGCACCTGTGCTTGCGCATACACTTGGGCTCTATAATCCTGTCCTGGGCCGATGGCTACCCTCCGTTTAGGCTGGCCGCCATGACCGAAATTCGGTTTGGAGGACATTATTATTATTGGGGGGTATCTATATAGTTTTCTCATCTGGTTGGGTTATATAAATATATAATTATAAGTAAAATGAAAAGATAAATATACATAAATATCAATAAAATAAAATAAATACTATTATTATTATTAATAATAACTTTATTTATTCGTGGCAGAGCCATGCTGCAGCTATATTATGGTAGTTGCACGAATCGGTTGGCTCGACCGGTGTAGAGCCACGCTCAACTAGGATATCATCAATAGCGGCTTAATGCTGCTATGTTTCTCATGATGAGTGTAGAGAACCGAAGACCTTTTTAACTTGAAACGAGGCTTTCCATCTCAGTCCACTTACCATCGCATGCGCAAGTTTTCCACTCTTACTTTATAAAATAAACTATTATTTGATATAAAATAAAACATTCCTTGTTATGTGCCCTCTATATTTTAATCAACAATAAGCCCTAGAAATAGTATCAAAAAGGCAGAAAAATACACATTACCCTAATTGAAATATTAAACTGGAGCAATTTATCTAATATTTAAGCAGAAATCCCCGTTTTGCCTAAGAACTGCCTGAAAAATGATTGCATTAACATAAACCTATCGAAATAAAGACATCAAGTTGCTAACTTCACTATAGTTATTTATACATTACTATAGACGGCTCCGTGGCGCCGGAGGCTTAGCAATGAGTTGCAACGCTGGAGGCCGCGAGTTTGAATCTCACACGGAACAAGTATTTGTTTAGCCTACAAATAATTCTTTTGGGTCTGGATGTTTGTCCTTGTGCAATTTATGTGTATAAGCTGCCTCCGTGATACAGGAGAAAATCCTGGTGTGGGTTAACGTGTTTATGTAAAAAAGTAGTTAATTTTTAAACATATAAATCCTCTATATCTAAAGACCAGATTTCATTAATTCCATAAAATTATAATTATGATTCGTCAAGAGGTTTGACTTAGGTAGGCTTTTTTGATTTTTTAAAATTAAATTATATTCAAATATAAAGGCCTATAGTTGGCTATATTATTATATTTTCTATAAAAAGTAAAGCAATAGCTTATATACATCCCACTTATGGGGACAGGCCTTCTCGTATTTTAAAGGGTCTTGGGAGTTCGCATTTTTTCCGAAATATTTTATTTATTTACTTATTTTCATATTTTATGTGTTAGATATTTACAAAATAAAGTGTCATTCTGGTAACTAAAAATGATTTAAAAAACTGCGGTTGCCGGGGACAGAACTTCTCGTATTTATTTTATTTGTTTTCTCTGTATTTTCATTTTTATTTTTACATATTTTAACAGTTAAGCATTCTTGACTTCGCATTTGCTTTCTCTGAAATATTTTATTTATTTACTTATTTTCATATTTTATGTGTTACATATTTACAAAATAAAGTGTCATTCTGGTAACTAAAAATGATTTAAAAAACTGCGGTTGCCGGGGACAGAACTTCTCGTATTTTGAAGAGGATCTTGGGACTTCGCATTTTCTCTGAAATATTTTATTTATTTACTTATTTTCATATTTTATGTGTTACATATTTACAAAATAAAGTGTCATTCTGGTAACTAAAAATGATTTAAAAAACTGCGGTTGCCGGGGACAGCCCATTTCTCGTATTTTGAAGAGGATCTTGGGGCTGGCACTTCGCATTTTCTCCGAAATATTTTATTTATTTACTTATTTTCATATTTTATGTGTTACATATTTACAAAATAAAGTGTCATTCTGGTAAGTAAAATGATTTAAAAAACTGCGGTTGCCGGGGACAGAACTTCTCGTATTTTGAAGAGGATCTTGGGACTTCGCATTTTCTCCGAAATATTTTATTTATTTACTTATTTTCATATTTTATGTGTTACATATTTACAAAATAAAGTGTCATTCTGGTAATTAAAAATGATTTAAAAAACTGCGGTTGCCGGGGACAGAACTTCTCGTATTTTGAAGAGGATCTTGGGACTTCGCATTTTCTCTGAAATATTTTATTTATTTACTTATTTTCATATTTTATGTGTTACATATTTACAAAATAAAGTGTCATTCTGGTAACTAAAAATGATTTAAAAAACTGCGGTTGCCGGGGACAGAACTTCTCGTATTTTGAAGAGGATCTTGGGACTTCGCATTTTCTCTGAAATATTTTATTTATTTACTTATTTTCATATTTTATGTGTTACATATTTACAAAATAAAGTGTCATTCTGGTAACTAAAATGATTTAAAAAACTGCGGTTGCCGGGGACAGAACTTCTCGTATTTTGAAGAGGATCTTGGGACTTCGCATTTTCTCCGAAATATTTTATTTATTTACTTATTTTCATATTTTATAATATGTATAATATGTAACATATTTACAGAATAAAGTGTCATTCTGGTAACTAAAAATAATTTAACAAACTGCCTTTGACGCAATCTACAGAGAGACCTGTGTTATGTGGAAGTAGTTTTGATAGGTTTGTAATGAATGTATGATTAACGATATTTTTATCATTACAATGCCAGTTATCAAACTTGGTAGGCGAGTAGTAGGGAGAGAACTGCGGTTGCCCAGTTTTTGGATTATTTTGAGCTGTTATCAGAAATTACCTACTGCTCGCCATCTCTTGTTTCAGTTTCCGTCTGTCACCTCTTACTATATCCACGGATTGATATTATATTCCTAGTCGTAGGTCTCTTACCGTGAGTTTGCATTGACGCAATTTTCATTAAAAAAAACATGTTTTAAACACTGTTTTCTGTTAATGTATCAAAAATCGTTTCAGTAGTCAAAGAACATGTAGTGAAATATGTTTGACAGTTTATTGTATATTACATATTTTAACCATATTATATCTTTATAACTACAGAAACAAAATGTTTTTTGAACAAAACAAATTTGTAGAAATATTGTCACGTTGAAAGATTAGTTTGAATATCTGTTGAAAATTTTACAGTTTTTGTGAGTGCGCGATGAGCGAACGCATCAACAAAACTGTGCGATTTATTTTATGCGATTTGTTTCAAAACATAACGTGTTGGATGTTTCTCAGTGCAGTTATAACATTTAACCACTATGCTGTGTCAAAATTCCACTACTTTATAGGAATTAATGGTTGGAGGTAATAAATTGATTAAATTTTATTGATAGTACTTCATTTTCTGCCACAGATATTTCAAAAAACACAATAAATTTATTATTCAATTTAAACTAGTGGTATGTTCTTATTAAAATTTGTATATATATTATTCAAACTATCGTATAAAAAAAACTAATATAAGGAGTTTGATTTTAAACCTCTAAAGATCAACAACAAACCATGAAAATGGACATACAGAGACTTTACAAGCATAACTACGTTAAATGCATGTCAACAGACAAAAATGAAATGCCAAAGTATCGGCTAATGTAATAAATATCGATTATCTCTCAATATACGTCTTTTCTACTAATGAACGGTGGGCGTGTGTAACAGATGTAAAAAACATATCACTCCCACTCTGCAGCAGTTACTGACTAACATATTTATATATATCGTAGTTGTAATCATTGAGCCTTCTTACGTCGAGATAAGAGTAAAATCAAATGCATCACTATCTTGGTACCTTTATACGGCCCGCACCACGCCTCGGCACTCGTCATTGGCAGAAATAAAAACGGCGACCACGCGTAACTCGTCACGTTTCGCCGGACAGTGAAATCGTGCGACCGGCGACAATGTGTCACATTGCCAATTTCATTAGACCCACCTTGCCCCGCTAACACCTTGATATATCGTTAGCATAAGAGAAGCCATACAGCTAGACACAGGTCTATCATCGCTGGACGCTAACAATACAGTTCTGCATTCGTGCCGTTGCGTCGCCGTGGCTTATGAAATGACAATTGAAGCTTCAATGAGCAAACGTTTACCCGCAATAGAAAATTTCATCGATCACGCTCACAAATTGCAATGTAACCATCGAGATGTAAATCGCTCGGCTACCGTTATATTGAAAAATCGATTCCGGTTAATCGATTCGTCACAGTTGCGTTCCGTTTACGCAGCTGTCGGTCCCACGGTCGATGTGCAGGATAGAGTAACGACACTGTGCGGCACGGTAAGACCTGTGTGCTCACGCTGTGTCGACCCTGTTGAAAATTAATCGACCATATAATTTAGTGATTATCCATACTATTTCAGCACAGCATTGAAATTCCACGGATAGTTCGATTGCTAAACATGACTTTTTTACTATTTTCGTAGATTAAGTCGGATCGTTTATGTCGCGCCATGTAATCAGTCAATTTTTCAAGGGTTTATTTTAAGAAAAAAAACGACACAAATTATGCAATGCAATTTGTAATCGGTCCTTTGAGAAATCTACTGGAGATCCTTATCTTTTTATAAGAGTGTAGGTAAGGATGATAAATGATAACATCATAGTTCCTCATGATGGTAAGTTGATGCTATAGACATTTACATCTATCTATCTTGAATTAGTATCAAAAGCGTTGTCACCTCTGAGGGCTAAGATGGAATGCCTCGTATCCAGTAAAAAAGTCTCCAGTTCTCTACACTCTTACGAAACACAGGAGCATTAAGCTGCTATTTTATGCTAATATTCTATGAGAGCATATTCCTTCCCCGTAAAATCCGACCAATTCGTGCTACAACTATAAAATACAGCTGCAGCGTGGCTCTAACATGTATAAAAATTGGTAAGAGTTCGGTTTGAAAGCAATTGAATGCTTTCCGTCTGTCGGCCACCTGCACGTTAATAATGTTGCTTATTTCTACTGTAACTAATTTCTAATTTCATATACTCACTGAAGTATGAAGTATTTCTAAAGCACTTGAGTTCAAATCAAACCTATTTATGAACTTAAAAATAACTGACCAAATGCGTGTCGGGTCACGTATATTATAGAGGTACTCGTAGGATTCCATAGTTGCCACAATACGTAAACTTAGAAGGGGTTTTCTTGATAATAAAAATATTGAGTTCACGGTTTGACTGCTATAACGACTAAAAATGGGCCCAAATAGAACGATCGTAACTGAAGGAGTTATTTCTAATGAGACTTATAGGGAGTGGTATTCAAAAAAGATAAAAAAACTTTTTGATTTTGAAAATGATACAATCCACCTACATCAAATCATTCACATGCCAAGTCCGTTCAAAGATGGTCATAGTCATAGTTGACATCTATTTAGATATTCCCGGCAGTGCAACCTTAAGATATAAGTATATGACCGTAACGAACCTTCTGCCGAGGGTCGCCGTGTAAACTAAGATTACCAAGAATGAAACTGTATGAGGCTATACAGTTGTATGAATATTTTGAATGAGGCCTACAATAACTACCAACTAAAAAATTTACAATAGTAGTATGTAAGTAAGAAAGATCCTCCCTGCCTATCCCGCAAAAGAAAAAGTAAAGGTATAGTAGTAATGTATATAAGTCATTTTCTATGGATTTGTAACGAAATTTTTACTATTCCAAATGTATTTTATAAGTTGGTCGACTATCACTCGTTAACTTGTTAATTTTACTTAGATGTGATAGTTTTTCTTTTAACTTCATTATAGGTCCTAGTATTGTGTATACTTTTAACATTGCCAAATACAGCGGTTTAGTTGGTAGAGGGGGGAGGACACACGTTAAAGCTAAATATTTCGCAAACGGACCCCTGATTCGAAAAACTTTTGTTGCAAGCCCCAAATGTATCTGAAAGACCTAATCAACGATACCACACACGATAAAATTGGACGGGTAAAAAATTCATCCTCCTTTTACCTTTATGGGAGGTACCCAAAATAAAAATGTTTTTTAAGATTTTGTTTTACAGGTTTGGTCAATATCTATAACCATGCCAAATTACAAGCTTGTAACACCTAGGATTACTGAGTAAATCCGAGGCCGAATGGACGGACATGGTGAAACTATAAGGATTCTTTGTTGTTTGACTACGGGATCCTAAAAAATAAATAAGACACCGACTGCGTAGCAAACTAATTGAAGCTGAAAAACTAACTTCTGATGGGTCACGGTAGACATACACATAGATTGGTGGTGTTATACCATCAAATACATTGTTTGCACTAGATGCAAAGTACTAAAATCGGCGGCGGGCAGTACAATGATGGTACAATACGCCTATCATTCATGACATTTTTAAAAAAATTCCCCACTACAGGAGAGGCTCATCAAGCATTGGCCTTTTACAAGCTAATGAAGAAGAAGATATAAACAGGAATCATTTCACATAAAAGATTTACTTTAAAAGTAACAGCTTGCATACGTTCCATGGCCAGGTAATGCCCTCTTAAACTTAAAATAACTTGGGAATGAAATTAACTTGGAAAGTTTCAAGAAGAGAAGAATTCGAATGCGCCTCAGCAGACTTTACATGACGTTGAACTTATTTATTTCTTCGAGATACAAGTCTCATCACAATGTTTTTCTTTTAATTATTGGGTAGTACTTATAAAATTGCAGTTTTTTGTGAAATAAGTTACATAACGTAATTTTTTTCCTATATTTTTAATTCTATTAATCAAAGTGTTCACGCAAGCAATCGAAGCATCTTTGCCAACGCAGTGGCAGTTTATTGATGCCCTTCTTTAAAAATCTGGACGGTGGGCAACAAATTCTTCAAAGACATTTTGTACCGCCTTTCGAGTATTGATTATTTTTCCCACCAAAAAGCCCGGATGACGGAGAACTTCAGAGACTTCCAAAACCAGCTCTTGTAACTTGAAGACCGTCTGTTGTGCAGTTAAAGATCGCGCAATGCCGTGCAGACGCGGCGGGAAAGAGCGATTGACCAAAACTGGTTAGAGACTTACGAGCTTCTCCATCATTGTGTTCAGTTCTTCACAGTACACATCTACAATAATGCTCAGTCACACCGTTTGCTAAAAACCCGTGATGAATCACAGTGGCGCTAGATCACTTTTCTAGGAAGTTTTCGTTGAGGGCATTGTTTAGATGCTGAACCAGGATCCATCAACAAGCTGAATGCTTACAATTATCTAACAGAATTCATTTCTCGTCACAGGTAACAATGCGGTTCAAAATTCCTTCGTTTATCTGCCTGTTGAAAACTGCAAGGCCCGTCTCGACACCTATTTCGCGCTGGCGATCATTGAGTTCATGGAGTACTACTGATTTATCGATCTTTTTTACCTTGCAAATTTAACGCAAATATACCGATACTGTTTTGAGCTAACATAGAAAGTTGCCGCTAATCCAGCCGTAGATTGAGTGTCATTAGCTTCTAAAATCGCCTTTGATTCGTCATTGTCGACCAAAGTTTTCGGACAACCATGGGGTTCATTTTTCGAATCGAAATTTGCCAGAATGGAAGCGGAAAAACTAATAACATTACTCGCTCCGTAAAAGTCGTTGATGTTGCGTGCCGCTTGTCCTTCCTGCCTGTACATTATTAACGTATCCACAATGACCAAAATGGTTTAAATGCGATGAAAACATAACGCTAATCAATAAACAAATGACTAATTTTGAAAAAGAATTCTACGTTTTTAAGATACAATTAATTTGAAATTATAATTCTTAGCCAAAAAAATTTTGATTTGAAATGGACTGCAGAACGAAAATTTCATAAAGATCTATTATAAAGTTAAACTGGAAAACGAACTTACAAATCACCATTAAATGGTAATAATAAGTGGAAATGAGCGTATGGTAAGTAGATAAAGAAGGTAAATGGCTACTGAAATCCATTAACACCTTCAGCCGAACTCAAACAAAGATTGTTACAGATGCATTGTCATCTCTGAGGACTAACCCAACTTGTAACTATACCGGATCACTATTCCAACACAGCAGTCTAAGCACAGCTATTTGTCTAAAATTGGTAGGACAATGGCACCTACCTAGACGAACATAAAATGAGTACTGCCGCTTAGTACATTTTTCGATGCCGCACACACAATAAATCAACACTTATATTTTTTAATGATATGGTTTGACCGCACATTAAGCTATTTTAAGGAGGATCTATATCTCGCATGTTACACCGAAAGTACTGAAGACAGTGCTGACAACTGCAAAGGTGTGAAACGTCTGTTAATGATATCAACCACACCAATCATAGGTATAGCCCAAGTTTGGTAGTGAAAGCTTATTTCTAAATTACGGTTTGGCACAATATGCTATATAGTGTTGAAGAGTGTAGAGCTTACCTACATCACGGTATAAACGCTTTAATCAACGTTCGATTACCTGACTAAATTATTTTTTTTATTAATTCAGATTAATTATTAGTTGCAACTTAAACTGTTGATTTACTCTGATGGTCTTTAGAAGACTTTTGAATCCCGCTAACACACAATGTATGTAGTAGCGCGGTGAAGTTTTCCCCGCCCTAAAACGTTCTCAGAAATGTAAGTAAGCATGTGCCCAGCCGTGGGGCTTATATAGCCTATTATATACTTTAATCCGTTCGGTCGTCCTTTAAATCACCCTTAGATTACAATAATAGGTAAAACAGATTCACAAGATAAAAAAGTGCAAAATCAAAAAGAAATGGAAGAATTACAACGTCATTTACTATACGGTATAATTAATAATATTAACTTATTAATTCTGATGTTATGGCCTAACTTGATGCGTTTGCAAGTTAATGGATTTAAGAGCTATATCTATTTTTCGTTGTAAATACTTCGCTGCCTATCATGAAAGAAGAAAACCAAATAAAAAACAAACAATGTGCTAGTTGAAATGTTAAAAGTTTGGAAAGATTTTTCGTGAGGCATAGATTGCTAATCACACACACACACGTGAAGACAGACGGGCAATTATGCAGGTGAGCCAGCGCGGCCTGGCACCGCCCGAATTTGCGCCGCTTACATTGCCCGCACAGAGTGTTTTTTTTTTCAGCAAAGGTATACACGGATTATGCGCCAAGAATTAGAATGAAACTCTTTTTTAGAATTGTTCATCTTTAACATACTTCAACCGAGTTAAAAAATACGGAGTATGCTTTTATGTATGTTCACCAATTTCTTAAAAATGGGTGTACAGATTTAAATAATTCTTTGTTATTAAATTAATTGGAGGTCAGCGGTGATTTCATATGAGTTTGAAGAAAAAAGTCCACCTCTGAGGGTAGAAAATAGGGGATGAAGATTTTAATGAAACTATTAAGGCGACGTTCTATTTAAAGTAAAGTAAAGTAATATTATAATATTTAAAGTAAGTTAAGCCTATATACGTCCCACTGCTGGGCACAGGCCTCGCCTCATTTCTGAGAGGGTTTTGAGGCAAGGAAGTGTCCGCCGCGCTGCCCCAATGCGTGTTGGTGAACTTCACATGTCTTCGAAAAATTTTTTCTTATTCCTCAGACACGCAGGTTTCCTCACGATGTTTTCCTTCATCGCCAAACACGTGGTAAATCAGCACTTAAAATTGCAATTAACAATTTCATTGGTGCCGGCGGGGATCGAACTCGGGTTACTCGTGTTCTGTTATATTTACAACGAGCGTTAACCATCTGAGCTTCCACGGCTCTACGACGTTCTATTTATTACCTTAAAATTGTGTTAAAAGCAAAAAGTTGTGTAAAAAGTAGTCCAAGACATACTGTGTCAAAGACTAGGTATTTGTAGAAGCTATTATGTGAAAATTATTTTATTATTTTTAGTTATGAAGTCGGTTTTTACTTCTTACTAAAAGTTTTAATATTACACAGAGTATGCTTTATCAGGTATTTATTGTGAAATGAAACATCAAATATAGTTTTGAGACGATATCGTCATTTCTGCGGGAGATATGCTAAACAAAAAAATCTGAGAACATGGAACTAATATGGTGTTAAAATTTAGGCTGTCAAATATTTCATTCTAAATACATTCTAAGAAAAGCTTTCTAATGTTACGTTGTATATTTAACTTTTGAATCATCCTGTTAACATTTAACATGAAGCTTATTCATTTGCATTTGTCGTGGATAAGGCACGTGTGTTGAACTCGCGTGCCAACGATGTATTATGAAAATTCGAATGTAGCGATACATCCGTATTCGGTCATAAAGAATCATTCATATTACAGAAGCGTCATTAGGCAGAAAAGAATTAAAATATAGTTTAAAATAAAAACGATGAATTATTGTTTTTATTTTAAACTATATTTTAAAATCCAATTCAATTCAATGAATAATTGTTTTTTAAAACCATAACTGGATGAAAGACGTTAATAGCAGTTAATCAATGAAATAACAGATTAAATTATTTATTTCAATAATTTTCAATCACTTATGAGATCGACAACATAAGATATATGATTACGACGTAGGTAAGAATATCGTTTGGTTCCGTAAGTATTGAAAATCGATATCAGACAGATAAACGAATAACCATCTCAAAATATATCAATTCTTAAATATTCAGACCGTTGATAAGGTGATAATTGATAACGCTAACCGTGCAAGACGTCCACAATTGAAATCGCTTATCTACTTGTTACCTTATATATAAATTCTAATAACTCAAAGTATAGACTAAGTATTGAATAAAGTTGTATAAAATTTTCTAGAAGTGACATATTGTGACAAAGTTTGGTTTAGGCATTAAATGATGCATTATATCTGCGCCGCAACATCTTTGCCCTAGAATCAAAAAACAAGTTGTCGGACCATTCACGCCGACGATGTATCGCCCTTAATGAATCACAGCCCCGAAACCGTTCCGTAACCCTCATTAAAACGACTTGCGTGATCAATATTGTGCTATAGACTCCAATTTATTGTCTCCAATCTAAGAACTCGTAAATTATTGTATCAACATTTTAACAACGCCGTGATTTGTGACTATTGATTAAGTACGATTTCGCTTGCAATGTTTTACGCAATTGTTATTATAAAGTTAATATATTGTTTATGTATATTAAGCTACAAGTTGGTCTTTGACTTAAGCTTATTATGTCCATACTAAATAAAGTCACTCTACTACGACGACTACTACTATTTAACTTTAGTAAAAGTTGCTTTAGTAAAAAAAGTGTTATACGCTCTCTACATACTAGGAACAAATACAAGCTACTGGTACCAGTTTCTCGACTCCACAGAGTCAGTAATTCATACTTGGGACATTGTGTCCATACGCTATTACAACAAAGTCCCAGAAAATATACAATATCTTTCTATTAGCAAATTTAAATATATTATTTTTAAAAAAAATTATAAAAAGGGTTCTTATAATATAAATTAATACATGTTTGATAAAACCCCCTGGGAATAAGGTGGTCGCTTCCATGCTGTTTGTAAAATAAATCTTGTAAATACATATATTTCATATTGTATAATTTACTTTTCAAAATAGTCTCGCTGGGTTTCTTGCTGGTTCTTCCCAGAACAGAGGTATTTTTTTCTACCCAATGGTAAAGTAAAAATTACTTTGAATAAGAATTACATATAATCTATATCGAATAAAACATTATTCTATTATATTTTATTTTATAATAGTATAGAAAGTTAGGTGTGGTAGAAAATAATGCTATAGAATAAATGCTGTTGAAATATGGTCATTAAGGAGTATGTTAGGGTTAGGGTTAACTCTGAATGACAGGGTAAAATTGTGCGGTAATGGTATGGTAAGATGTTGTAACCAGGAGTACACTTAACTAATGTAAAAGAAGTGAGATAGGTGTATCAGGATCATTCCCAGTGGCTATCTGTAGTCTCTGCTTACCTCTCTGGGTAACAGGCGAGTTATGTTTATGTACATCAAATAAAGGACTGAAGTTACCAATATTAAGGAAGCTGAAAGATGGAGGTGAAATGGATTGAATTGTGTGCAGATCACCAAAACAAGGTGTATGGAAGAGAACTGCACGAGACTGCTAAGCGTGACGTGCATAAGAAGTCATATGTCAAGATTTGTATTGAATTTCTGTTATAGTAGAAAAATCACATCACGATACTAATTCTACTATTCTACTTATTTAAGTAAAGAGCATTTGCTGTTTCAAAATTTAAGTATTGTTCCCGAGCTGTTTCAACATTTTTATCTCTATAGATGACTGGCAAATGGTTCAGATCCTAGTCTAATAATAAATAATCTAAAAATAAATGGTAAATTATATAGTAAAAATCAATTAAATAATACTAGTTTTTACGGATTTTATCGCGTATATTCAACTTTATAAATACAGCACGTGCAAGTTATAATATGTTAAAGTCTTGCAGTTGTATGCTTGGGTTGGGTTTTAATTTTATTAATTGTAGGATCCCAAACAGATGGCACCCAGCCATCTTCTCTATTGAAATTAGGATGTTTTTTGATTTCAATAGCCACGCGAATCATCTTTGGAAGGAATCGGTGTTCTTTAGCGAGGAGTTGTGGTCTATCAAATCTGATGTAGTGACGGGGGCGATCCTGTACGTGTTCACAGACTGCAGACTTGTAAATTGTAGTTAGTAAGCAACTCTTGAAGTGAGTGGTCGTGTAATGAAACCTAAAATATTGTCCAGGAATGTTATATTTTATTAATTTTTTATTAATCGTTTATTAATTTTTTGTTTTATTAATTATTGCTATTATACAACGAAGGAGACAGGTCAAGAAGAAAAACCGAGAATACTGGGTGCATCCTATTTACAGTGATATATATCCTATAAATACAGTGAAAGATTATTGTAAGGAAATTTTTTCAAAATCGGCGTGTATGCTCGCGTTGAAGAGCGCCATACTGATTTAGCAGTTTGTTGGTCAACTATCAGCCGATAGTTGTCCAACAGTTTAGTTTGAAGGAAATCATGTAGCCCATCAAACTGATTTACCGATCGATAACTAATCGTTATAATTTACGCACTTGCTCACATCTTAATACTGATTAAAAAACCGAATCAACTCTCAGTTCCGTCTGCGCACCGCCCCCGAGCGGTCGTGCATACAGTTCGTTCGTGCTCCGTCCTAGTGCGGAGTGCAACCTCTCGCCCGCGCGCCCCGCTCTCCCCGGCTTACACCGGCCGAGCAGACGCTGTCGGTGAATTCTTTTTTTTGCATCGTTCTTGCCCCATCGCTCCGGCGGGGAGGTTCGAGCGCGCTTTGCTTTTATTGTTTTGTTTGTTGTTTTACTTTTAATTGTTCTGTTATTGTTTATTGTTATACTGTTACTTTGTTGTTTGTTACTGTTCTTGGAAGATCGTTCTTGCTCTTCTCAGAGCGAGCCCTTGTTCTTGTCAGAACACAGGGACCCCAGCTTCTGGGAATAGAGCGTCAGTCCTCCCCATCTGCCACCCAAGGCCCTGTTCTTCTCAGAGCAGTGCCCCGAGTGCTCCCACTAACACGTAGATAACGACATAGTGGTGTAAGTCGTGGGTTGACAGCTGATTCACTTTAACATCTATGTTTTCTTTTTTCATTTGATCGATTTGACCCCCGATCTCCTTCAAGGACGCTTGTCGTTCTCTCTCCTCTGGTTGGCTTATCTCACCTTTACTGATAGGTATGGTCAAGTTGATTATGTTGTTGATAGGTGGAATATCTATGGCTAATAAATCGGGGTGTGCGTGCATTGTATTGATGTGATAGTTGTGTGGATAGATTATGAATGCGTCTCCCTTGAGCACGCAATTATTCCCGACTGATAAAACGCCGGCCTTGCTGACGCGCTCCGATGTAACTTGATTGTCGCATATGAATCGAAGAGTGCATTGTTCGCAGCAGAAAAATAAGTATGTGTTTATAGTGTTGAGCGCATTCCATGAATTTTTACAACTGTTAATATTAGTGAGACATTGGTCTGTTGAATGATTCTTGATACACAAATTTTGATCTTTTTGCGTATGGTAAACAGGACCCCGTAACTCACAAAGTTTCGTGGTGAGGTCTGAATGTAGACATGATCGTACTTCGGCTTCAGTCATAGGTATGTATGAATCTCTTTGGATGTTTACAGCAAAGTAATCAGAGATGGGAATTATGTTTATCATCTTATTGTCGTATGATTGAGGAATAGGTAAAACTCTGTAGATGTCATAGCCTTCTCTGGTTAAAAGTGGTATTTTAATTTCGAGTAAAAGGTTTTGATATGTGACCTTGACCTTTACTCTCAGTAAATGATACAATTTTGATACGCCGTTGTGTATATCATTTATAGGCAACGATAGATCTTTTGTTAAATGTCCAGAAATGATGCTAAGCTCATCTTGTAATTGTTCAGGTGATAGTATATGTATATCAAATTTCCCCTGATAAATGTCGGTAACAACATCGAGCAAGGTATTTTGTATCTTTTTCAAATTAACTAAGATGTTGTTTGATATTACAGATGATAAGGTAAACTCGTTGCTAGCTCTTAATTTTTGTATCTCTTCTTTAATAACAGAATTTTCTTGCTCTAATTTATTGATATGCTGATGGAAGAGTTTGTGTTGTTGGTCAATTGTTGTTTCTAATCTTTTTTAAAAAGTTATATTTTGCTTCTATTACTGATGTCTGATTTTTCCATAATTTTACGAGATGGTTTTGATTGTTTCTAATGAGTTCAATGTCCTTTGTATATTGTTCAGCGAAGTCATTGTCAAGTATGCCGAATAGTGCATGCGCGACATTTCCCACGCCATTGATAAGCCCGCGACGTACTCGTATTCCTGCCGCCGACTGCTGACCAAGCAACAGCTGATCGTAGTAGTGTAACTCGGTGCTCCCGTGTTGTAATTGTAATAGGATTATGTCACATTGTTGTCGCTCTTGCAATTTTGAACATATGTTTTCGAGGTGAGTGATATATGTTTTTAGTAATTTCGAACCTTGCCAGTACGGATCTAAATCGTAATAAACAATGATTTTCCATTCATCTCGGATAAGCCTCATGTTTGATGTTTTATCGAAGTATAAACTCTGGGTATCCTTAAAATTTGTTACATTAAATGATCCTTGTGCTGTTTGTGCGAATAACGTAAAAAGAAGCAGTGTGTACATGATAAAATTACAAAGTTTGATACTAGATCGTGCTTTTTCTGGTTTGTCGTTTTTGTGATCTGCTTTCAAGCTTAATTCTTGATTGTTTTTCGGACTTGATTGACAGTTTGTAGGATTCTGATAGTTTGCTTCAGACTGAGTTGGTAAAATGGTTAATTTTGTGATAGGTCTCTTAATAGTCCCGTTTTTTGTTTTAACAGTAACTACTCGGACTATAAGCCGTGGTAGCTCAGTGGTTAAGGAAGCCGTGGTAGCTCAGTGGTTAACGCTCGCTGTAAATATAACAGAACGCGAGTAACCCGGGTTCGATCCCCGCCGGCACCAATGAAATTGTTAATTGCAATTTTAAGTGCTGATTTACTACATGCTCGGCGGTGAAGGAAAACATCGTGAGGAAACCTGCATGTCTGAGGAATAAGAAAAAAAAATATTTCGAAGACATGTGAAGTTCGCCAACACGCATTTGGGCAGCGCGGCGGACACTTCCTTGCCCTAAACCCTCTCAGAAATGAGGGGGAGGCCTGAGCCCAGCAGTGGGACGTATATAGGCTGTAACTTTACTTTACTTTACTTTTACTCGGACTATTCCATCTTTGCCGGGGTGAACATCGATAACTCTCCCTAATGCCCATCTCCCAGCAGGTAGGTTTGCTTCATGAATGATTATAATGTCATCAATTTTGATATTTTCAGTTGATTGCTGCCATTTGTTCCTGGCGGATAATGCTGTCAGATATTCAGACTTCCAGCGCTTCCAAACATCATTGAATATCTTCTGCGTCATATGCCAACGTGTTCTTTCGTCTTTCTCTGTCTCCACGATACTTAAAACTGGACCGCTGGCCAGAAAGTGAGATGGAGTCAGGTAATTGATATCATTTGGATCTTCAGTGATAGCGCAGAGCGGTCGGGAATTCAGGCAGGCTTCTATCTGTGTTAGCAGTGTTGAGAACTCCTCGAAGGTGAGTTTTTGTTCGCCGATGACCCTGCGAAGATGGTATTTAACACTCTTCACAGCCGCTTCCCACAGACCCCCGCACTGGTCCATGATGGAGCATTGAAATGCCATGTGATATTCATTTCGCTTATTTCTGATAAGAACTCATTTGTGATAATGGATTTTAGATCAATTATTTCTTGATTGATGATTCGGTTGGCACCAACGAAATTCGTACCATTATCGCTGTAAATGTGATGTGGTGTGCCACGCCTCGCCGCCATTCTTCTTAATGCTGCTAAGAATGCTGATGAAGTTAAATCGGATACTAACTCAAGATGTATGGCTTTTGTGACCATACAAACAAACACTGCTATGTATCCTTTAAAAGTCTTGATTCCTCTGCCTTTACTTGATTTTACGTCCACAAAACCTGAAAAATCCACCCCTGTTCGAAGAAATGGTCTCGACGGAATTATTCTTGCTTCAGGAAGATCGCCCATAAGCTGATAATGTTTTGTAGGGTTGTGTTTTTTACAGGTTACGCAGTTGCGCAGGCGTGTTTTGATTGCTCTGTTCCCACCTAGGACCCAATAGTGTTGTCGTAGCCACGCTAAGGTGACACGGGCTCCTCCGTGATATGTCATTTTATGGGCTTGATCAATGAGTAGGTGTGTCAGGTGACTCTCGTGGGGGATGATAAGGGGATGCATCATTACTTTGCTGATCGAAGCGTTTTGCAGTCTACCACCTACTCTCAACATACCTTCAGAATCGATAAAAGGATTTAAAGGTAATAATTTGCTATTTGGCCTTGCTTTGTTATACTTTTGTAAATAGCCGATATCTTCTCCAAACTCCTTGCTTTGTACGTGCTTGATAATTTTTTGCTTTGCCTTTTGTAATTCTTGTGCTGTTAAATAGCTTTGCTTATTATTTTGCTTTATACGTAGTATGTAGGCTAATATTCGTGTCACTCGCGTGAAACTGCTGTGCTTGCTTATTAATTGGGTAATGACGTCGTCTCCGGCTCGAAGGACCATAAAGATGTACGGAACACCTTTAAATGATAGTTGATAGGAAAAATGATTTTATTTAAAATAAATAATGATATTATATAATGATATTGATAATGATATAGAACGCGTCTATCGTGTTCTGAGTGACAACGTCAACTGTCGATTGCTCAGAAACTAAAGTGAATGACGCAAATTATGTTGACCTAAATAAATTGCTTACACACTTTAATGTACGGTTGCACTGTACATATAGCCTCAGCGTTTTTTATCCTCGTCGGCAAAAACCATCGCGGTCTTTTTCAACATTGCCAAGGCATTCGACAGAGTTTGGCACGAGGGCCTTATCTACAAATTGTACGACTTAGGCCTCCCTGACCGTCTCGTTCGCCTTGTAGCCTCCTATCTGAAGGATCGTACCTTTCGCTTTAGACACGAAGGCACGCTATCCTCTACTCGTCAAATCAAAACCGGTGTCCCTCAAGGCTCTGTGCTTGCCCCCCCTCCTATATATACTATTCACCAACGACATCCCTATCCCGTCGAATTGTGTTAAACTGCCCTCTTCAAGCCCTTTACTCTAAAGGCAACTCACTGCCACAGATTCGGAACAAGATCCAAAAGTCAGTAAGCGACTTACGAGCTTGGTTTCAAAAATGGCGTATCGACGTAAACCGACGTAAAGAACAGCTCCGCCGTTTGCTTCTAATATAAACGACGCCGTCTCACCACCACTCCGCCAATCAGGATGTTAGGAATCCCTGTCCCATGGCAAACTACAGCCAAATATTTAGGCGTCACCCTTGATGCAAGACTCACTTTCGAACCCCATATCAAGAAGGTTACTCGCACCGCACGATTTTACATGGGTAGGCTCAACAATATGTTGGGCAGGTAAAATGTCTCTCCGCAACAAGCGAACCCTATATAAGGTCTGCATACGACCTGTCAAGACCTACGCGGCCCCCATTTTCGCACATGCTAAGCCCAAAGCTATAATTGAACTTCAAATAGTTCAAAATCTATTCTGTCGTAGGGCCACTAACTCGCCCTATTATGTCCGTAATGCCGACCTACACCGAGACTTCGTGCTCCCAACAATCCAGCAGTTCCTTAAATCACTCTCTGAGAGATTTTTCAAAGCCTCAGAGTCCCACCCAAATATTCTCATTCGTGAGACAGCTGCCTATGCAGCCCCTATCCACACTCGCTATAGTGTGCGCAGACCGAGAAACTCTCTCTCGGACCCCCCCCCCAACAAGCTTTCGGCTGACCTGAACTGCCTCCTGGCGGCTCAGGCCGAGCCGACATAACACATCTCTTAATCTGCCTTAGTTAGGCACACTTCCAAGCGGCTTTTCGCCGCTTGCGCCCTCTTTTCTGCCAAGGAGGGTCGCGTTCGTACACGGCTTAGAGATCTCTAGTTAAACCGTTAAGCCAGTCCCTAAAAGGTGGGGTTTAGTGGGTAAAAGTCTCCACATAACCACGCAGCCGGCTGCGTGGTATGCTATGAGCATTCACCGCCTCCCTCCCCCGCTTTCCGGAGGGTTGCCCATATTTGCTTCGGGCGCAAAAAAAAATCAACTCTCGCTCGATAGAAAAGTCTGTGTGCGTGTCTCTAGGTACAATTCCGTAGCCGACTGCAGACAGCAGCAGCAAGCGACGTGTCGTCGCGTCACAACTGGTTTCCTATGTAGTTCTATGAAATACGTTCCGTAGCTAGCTAGCTAGCGACACGTTTGCCTAGCGGCAGACGACACTGTAGCCCGACCGCAGATCAGTAGTGTCGCAAACGCCGGAGCGACACGTTGATTTTTTCTTAAAAAATGACCGAGGAAGAGAAACTGATATGATCTGGTGATCTGGGTGGCCCAATATCCCGCACTGTGCGTTCCCTCACTTCTTCTGCACTTCAACATGGGACGTGTGCCTTTTAGCCTTTTCTCTTTATACTTGTATAATAAAAGCAAGTCATCATCATCTTCTTCCTCTTCTAACAAAATATACAAAAATAAATCGTAATCGCTAATTTCATGCACGTCAGATATCATGGCTGTTTCCATCTGCAGTTGGGGTCGGAATCATGACTGCAGCGACACGACGCCACGACCTGTCGCCTGCTGCTGCTGCCTGCAGTCGGCTACAGAATCGCACCTTAAGACAAATATTTTTCTAAAGCGTAAACATTTCTTTGAAATCCATAAACGCATTAGACCACGTGGACATTTCACTTCCTAAAATATTTTTACGATACTCATATAAAAGTAACAGGTAGAAATCATTTTTTTCAGTCCTTACTTTGAAATTTCACTAATGAATGTACTTTACGACATAGGCAATAAAATTATAAACGCACATGCCCAGTCGGCAGGTTCAATAAAAATAAAGGTGTGGGGTGACTACAAAAAAAAAACTAAGAGCTTTCGGACAATACATGTGCGTTTTTAAATATACTATAGGTACCGAAGCACTATTGTGGAAAAACAAATATATTGTAAAAAATGGCTCACGTTTACGTATTATTTGTTTGTTTAGGTAATTTTAACAAGCGTTACAGAGTAGTGGCGGCTTAAGAGAATTCATCACTGTATTTCTTCCCGTTATTATGTAGGAGAATTCATTTCCGTGTATAAAAATGTTAGCACAATTAATTATCATTTTCAAAGATGCATGCATCAACACTTGTCTTAACGTCAGTTTTCCGATTTATGTTCTCCCCTTTGGGAAAGAATAAACCCCGGACAACCACTATAAAAAAAAAAGTACGCCAAAAAAAAAAAGAAAAGGAAAAAAAAAAAAAAAAAAAAAAAAAAAAAAACTTACACCATATGTATGGAAAACTAGGTCTCGTACGTGAGTCGGTTCGACCGAGGAAGGACCACGCTCTCACAGAATACCAGCGCAAAATAGCAGCTTAATACTGCTGTGTTTCGTATGGTGAGTGTAGAGAACCGGAGACCCTTTTTACTGGAAACGAGGCATTCCATCTTAGTCCCCACGGGTGACAACGTATCTGCATTTTGATTCGTAATCGAGGATAGATGTAGATGTCTATGGGCCATCCGTCCGGGTTTCCCCGGATTTGTCCTAGTTTGGAAGAGGTCCGCGGAGCGTCCGGGCGAGGCTTAAATTGTAGTCCTAGGGTAGGTGTAGGACTACAATAAAAGTCCGAGTTTTCGATCAGATCCCGTTCTCATAATTTATGTAAATAAAGGTTAGGAATTTCTCTCTTGTCCTCACAAGAACGATTAAACACACTATTTCATGTAACAAAAGAGGCTTAAAAATAAAGTTTTCTTCTATCAAGTACGGAATAAAACGTATTTTCATCAAGATGTAATTGAATAAAAAAAGTATTGTATTGTAAATGTCCGGGGTAAAAGCTCCAAAATCTGGGGAACTTACGCTTCCGGTCCTGGGGGGCAGGTTTTAGAGATGGCAGCCCTAGGCCACAACAACCACTTACCATCGGGTGAACTGTGTTCTCGCATGTCACCCTATCCTATAAAATAAAAAAATAAGTGTAGTAAAGGTAACAACTTTCTTGACGAAGTTTTCCCTATACTAAAATGCTTCAGAAATTAAAGGAGGATGGTCCCCAGTAGTGGGACATATTTAGACTATTGTTTTATTTAAAGTCAATGGTTACTGAGAGCCCTGGTAGCTCAGGGGCTAAACGTTCGCCGTAAATTACACAGTTCGCGAGCAAACCGGGTTCAATCCCCGCCGGCACTAATAAAATTGTTAATTGCAATTTCAAATGCTGATTTAGTACGTGCTCGAAGGTGTAAGACAACATCGTGAGGAAACCTGCATGTCTGAAAAAAAAAACAAATTTTCAAAAACAGCAGGGCCAGCGCGGCGGACACTTCCTTGCCCAAAAACCTTGCAATGAGATTACTGAGAGAAAATCTGTGCCCAGCAATGGGACGTATATAGGATGTAACTTTAAATTAAACAACTACAGCTGAAGGTATCTATTAAGCTTTGCGTTCAATTGCTCGCAATTAATACAAATATTAATAAGGTTAAACAACAGTTTCAGGGAGAGTTCGAACGCGCCCCTGTTAAACTAATGTCGCATTTATGATAGTTAAGTGCTCGCGTAATGGCTGGCAATTAATATTAACTTCTGATGTGGGTTATTTGTCGACAAACGAGGAACCAAAGGCATCGGTATGAGGTATATTATGGCTTTGTAAGCTTATATAAAAGCTTAGATTATTAAAATATATTTTAAAAAATTATAAACAAAGGGAGCCGTGTTAGCTCAGCGGTGGCGGGCTTGTAAATTCCATGGCATGGGGGCAAGCCAGGTTCAAACCAAACACACCAATGAAATTTAAGCGCTCATTTATTTAATTTTTACATTATTAATTTGTTTTTTTTTTTTCATTTCACCCCAACACTATTAATTTCACTTAAATCATAAAGCCGTTTTATATAGATATATTACACATGGACAAACATCCCGACCCCAAGCAATTTAAAGGCCATGTAAATACTTTCTATATACAACATTGAAGTGACATACAAACTTAGAGACCGTCTGATAGTAAGTAGCTACATCAATTCCTGGACACCAGCAGCCAACTTTAAGCAAAGAACGCGACAGATGCGGTGTCACCTTTGAAGACCAAGATGGAATACCCCACAGCCTGTAATTATACTGGTACTCTATAACCTTCTGACCAGAACACGGTAATGCTGCTTGGAGACAGAAGAAGGTAAAAGGGTGGTGCATACCCAAACTAACTCCTAAGTAGAAAAGAAGTTCTACCGCCTTATAATTGTAAGGTTACCGTTAAGTTACGTTACGTTACGTTAACAAGCCGCCAACATACACTGGAGCAGCGTAACGGGCTTATTGATCCATAACTCTATCAGAAGTGAAAGCATCCCTTTGGCCAGCAGCAGGATGCTTAGAGGCCGTAATTTTATCTAATAAAACTTAATTTATTTTTTAATCTTTATTGTAAAACAGCTTAATCTAACAGTTACAATAAGTGGACTCAATGCCTCATGGCGTTTTCTATCACTCAACCCCGGGTGAAATAGAGAAAAAAAAGATGGTAGGTTCAAAAAACTGTGAAAATAACTAGATATATCATGTAAGTAAAAATATAATACATATAGAAATATATTACAACAATAATTTCTAAGTTATATAATTTCTCTTTATTTGATTTTCATTACATTTCTAATTCATTTATTATATTTTTCAAATATTTCTAGATAATATTAACTACAGTCATATAACTTTCGGTACCTAATTGATAGCAGGATGTGAAAAATTCAAAAGCAGTGACTTGGTACCCACTTGAACTTTTAATAGTAAACGAAGTCGAAACAAACCTTTTTGGCTGTTGTTATGACAATATGTGAACTAAATAATAACTGATAAATAAGATGAACACCTAGATCCTTACCTCAGTAACCTCTTCAGTAATATATTATTAATGATAATCCTTATATGTGGTAGAGCCACGCTGCAGCTATATTATGGTTGTAGCACGAATGGGTTGGCTCGACCGGGGAAGGACCAAGCTCTTACAGAATAACAGCGTAAAATAGCAGATTATACTGCTGTGTATCGTATCGTAAGAGTAGAGATCCGGGGACCTTTTTTTACTGGAAACGAGGCAATCCATCTTATTGATTATATTGCGACAACGCATCTGCGTTTTGATTCTTAATCGAGGATAAATTTAGATACCATCAGGTGGACTGTGTGCTCGTTTGTTACCCTTATTTCGTAAAAAAATTATAAAGAATAGGAGATTTTCCCTAGAATAGAATAGAATTATCTTATATAATGCAAAATTTACTTAAACTTCTTTAACTTTTAGTAGTTAACGATAAAGAAATCTGTAACTATACTATAATAAATTATTATATTTACACGAGTACTATAAAATTAAATAAAACTATTTTTACGGATTTTATTGCGTTTAGTTTACTTGTATTTAATTCCCGACGTTTCGGATGCTTTACAGCATCCATGTTCACGGGGGGACTGAGGTGTTTGACGTCCTGATGTCATAGTTAGCCCGGCTACCTTAAGTTTTAGAATATTATAGAGCTAGTATTTATTGGGACTCAAACCATTATCTTACTCGCTGGTCGACTAGTCCTTCCACACATTCGTTCAAATATAAAATATCCATCTATACCAAAAGGTTCACGCGCATTTTCTCACTCCAAACGCGGGTTCAATCCCCGTCGGCACGAATGAATTTGGTGATTACAATTTTAAGTGCTAAAGGAATTGCTCAGTGGTGAAGGAAATTATCGTGAAGAAACTTACAAGGCTGTGGAATAAGCTATTTTGAGGACATGTGAAATCCGCCGACACGCACCTGAGCTATGCGGCGGACTAATTGCCTTAGAAATTACAAAACCTTGTGTATGCCCAGCCTAGGTACTTATATATGTACCTAACTTGACTTTTTTAAGGCCGCGTACATACTTTGAAGCACTTATTCACCGGAACTTACCTATACCCGTTGTTATGTTTATGCGTTGAGATTGAAAGTGAGTTTGAATACAGTGTCAGAAACACAGGGACAATCATAGCTCAAAATTAAATGTGGGCGTTTTACATTCGGGTTCGTATCCCAAGCAGACTCAACGTTGGGATTCAAACTCTGGATCTGCGATGTTATTGGGAGGTACGCTGACATCAAGGCTGTACGGTCGGTCAAGGATGCCGTAAACTAAATCCGATTAAATAAACATCTGAGGCGTGAACTTTAGTTTTTGTGACCTGCCTAAGTAATAAAATCGCGTGTGGCGGCCAAACATTAACACATGACCTCAAACATATAAAACCTACCTAACCTAGAAAAATACATGTTGCGCCGTCGAAAAATGCTAATACGTGCGATCGTAATCTTACCCTTAACGCGTGAACCGGACCACGCATAGTTGACTAAATGTAACCCTTAAGCTATCTGATAACCCACCTTGGATTTTGACTATTCTAACTTGATCTGTCTTTCTACACCACTCAAAGGGCTTCGCAGTTCTATGTAACTTAGACACCGACAACATGCGACGCTTGAAATATGTGGAGTGACGTCACATTTATGTCAGCCAATCCATTAATGTCCTTATCTTAACTTCCGAATTCGTGTGTTTCGTAGTAAAACTTCGGGCTTAAAGTGTGTGGGTCTTTATTAGCTATCGCCATGACACAGCTAATTTCTGAACACAAGTCGTGTATGAAACAAAACATCTTAAGGTCATTATTTATTATTTCGATAAGTATTTTGAAATATTATTACAGTATGCGGCAACAATTAATGTCACTGTTACTGTAAATTATATAATATAATATATGTTACTGTTACGCCTGTTACCCAGAGGGATAGGCAGATAGTCTCTGCCTGGACTTCCATTTGGCACGATCCTGACACACCTCTCTCCAGCCTTTCGTATCCATATATCTACGTTTACGATAAGGGTACTCTCAACTTGGCCCATCTTCAATATATCGCCAATTTGGTCACTAAACTTCCGTCTAGGGCGTCCACTAACGACTCGGCCACTTCTGCAGTTTAAATTTGCTTTGTCACTCTGTCCTATTTCGTTCTTTCTACTTAAACAAACCATTGAAGTTCTTCTTGCTTTTCTTTTCTCTTATAACCATCGAACTATATTACTAACGTACATAATAGTAATACCTCAATGCTTATAACACAGTTTCCTCGCCCAATCATTCATAATCAGTTCTAACAAAATTCTTAGTGACGGCATTTCTACAGCATTAAATTCACTCGCATGCTCCTTCTGTCAAATCCAACTTTCACTACCATACACTTTTTTGACACATTCTGACTTTAATAAAGTATTTTTTCTTATAGGGCAAAGGTGACAAACGAGCACACAGTTCACCTGATGGTAAGTATTTATAACCCATAGACATCTACATATAACCTCGACTACGAACCAAAATACAGATGCGTTATCACACGTAATTGTCACGCTGCAGCTATATTATGGTTGTAGCACGAATGGGTCAGCTCAACCGTGGCAGGACCACGCTCTCACAGATACCAGCGTAATATACCAGTGTTACGTATGGTGAGTGTAGAGAACCGAAGACCTTTTTTACAGGAATCGAGGCATTCCATCTTAGTCCTCAGGGGTGTCAACGCATTTTGCATTTTGATTCTTAATTGAGGATAAATGTGGATGTCTATGGGCCACAGCATCCACTTACCATCAGGTGAACTGTGTGCTCGTTCGTTACCCAAAGCTATAAAAATTTAGAGATAAGCATAACAAAAAAGCCTCTTATTTTAGTTTTTTTTTTTCGTAAAGTATCGATTCGTCATCACGCACTAACATGTTCGTGCAACCTGTACCATATTGTTAAAAGATTTTAAGTCATGTATTGTTATTGGTACGGACCGGATTTATCGTTTCTAGGAAACACGATGTATGGATGGCAAAACCCAGGTAGAGTAGTCCATTGTCTTTACAAACATCACACAACAATACAATGTACCTATTCGCTTCGTAGTTTATTGCAGTTACTGTAAATGAATATCCTTAACGGGTCTCTAATGTTAGGGATCACGTAATACCTCCGGAATGAATAAAGAGACGTTTTAGTGTAGTTTGACTGTTCCAATAAATGTTTTGAATATAGATAAGTACTTGTTTGTATGTGTACTAAAATTATAACAAAAACTTTTTGTAATCGAACAACAAGAAGTGTCTTCTATGAAAGAAACATAACTATTTAATGAATATAATAAATATAATTCTATCCGCAACTAGGCAATGCATCTTAATCTTCTAGTTTTGGGTGCTATGCAAATACACCTGCTTTTTTATTTTTAATCAAACATATGCCTAAAAGCTGTGGTGGCTCAGGGGCTAAGCACTCACTGTAAATTTCACGTACGCGAGCAACCCGGGTTCGATCTCCGCCAGCACCAATGGAATTTTTAATTGCAATTTTAAGTGCTCATTCACCACGTGCTTGGTGGTAAAAAAAAACATCTTGAGCAAATCTGCATACGTGAGAAATAATAAAAATAAATATTTCAAAGATATATGAAGTTCGCCAACACACATTGGAGCAGCGTGGCGGACCTTTCCTTGCCCTTAAACCCTCTCAGAAATAAGGGAGGGCAGTGGTCCCAGCAGTGGGACCTATATAGACTGTAACTTTTAACTTTAAAGATATACCTATAGGTGTCCATACCACCACAAAAACCACTCCCCATCAGGTGGACTGTATGGTCGTTTCTCAACCTGCTTCTTATACGAAAAATAAACATATATTCTTACCTCTTCTTGATGTTGAATGAGACATTTTTGAAAAAGCAATATTTTAATCAATTTATTGCTTTTCCTGTTATAACTAAATGTCGATTTCTCTGATAAACGTTTAAGACACACATTCATAGTTCTCTAGTATTTACCATCACTACAAGAACGTCCAAACTTACACATGTCAAATATATTGCTATGTCATTGCAATACCTTTTCATTCCCTGTCTGTCGGAATGTGGCCAGCTTGAAACCGGACGTGGTCGTTCGTTGCTGGACGTTTGAGGATGCTACAAGTCCCTCGGCGAGCTACAGTATTGGTTATACTCGAACTTCGCAGCGTGATAAAGACTATAACTAAAATATTCTCTGTAGAATTAGAGTCATTGGCACATGTTCACGTATCAGTGAGCTGAAGTGAAAATAGATTGGCAACATATTTGGGGAAATGTGCGCACGAGTAGTCAGCACCCCATACCGGTACGCGAGTAAGTAAGAGTTTAGAGTTAGAGTTTTTGGTGGTTCCTCCCTAGGTGGACCAAGGACCTGGTAAAACATACAGTAAAATGTATGTAGGGGGCTTGAGAAAAGCGTAAGCGCCCCGCCGCGAAAAAGGGAGACGAGCCTCACTCGGCCCCTACGTCGCCTACCGCCACTCCGGCAAAAAAAGCCGCGCCTTCCGCGCGCAAAACGACCGCGACCAAAACCGCGAACCCGACTCGGCCCGTACCTAGGAAGGAGAAGCCGCCGCCACCTATAATCTTACAGGACAAATCGCGCTGGAACAACCTATCCAAGTGGATAGACTCCAAAAAGATATTCTGCCTCAAAGTCCACAATGGACCACAGGACATCCGTATCCGCGTCGCAACGACGGACGATTTCCGCGCTTTAACTGCGCACCTTAAAGCTCAGAATCCGAGCTTCCATACTTACTCTCTCGCGGAGGACCGTAACCTCCGTGTTGTAGTTCGCGGACTCCCTAAGGAGCTAGAAACAGAGTTCGTACTAAGCGATCTTAAATCGCAAAACCTGCTAGTCAGAGAAGTGCACAGGATGCACCACCCAACCGATAAGAAACGTTATCTCTATCTTTGTCTTGTCATCCTGGACGTGTCTCCAGAGGGCAAACGAAAGGAACATTCTTGTGATTAAAATGAAGGTTAGCGTAGATTCAGTGTCATTAGATCCGATATCATAACTTGCACAAACACATACAGTGAAAGTAAAATATAAGAAGTAAAATCGTCAGGAACCGATTTGTCTTAGGGAAAGGAAATTTAAATGTTTATTTAGTTGTAATTATCATCGAAAATGTGAAAATCAAGTAAAAATAATAACTTGTATTACACAGGGCATATCCTCCGTAGTGTTTATTATAAATGACAAAATTATGTTTATTGCTTTGTTCTTTCACGCAGCTTTGGAACAAGCGACATGACTTCCGCAAGAGACACTTTACGGACCGGAGAGTGACATAGGTTTCTTTTTATCGCGGGAAAATGCGGGGTCCTGTGGGACCATAATTCTGTAATTACCTCTTATGCTGTTTTACGTCTTAGAATAATGCCATGTGGGTAAAGCTACGGGCAAAAACTATTTTAGTTGTAGGTTTTTACATGATAGAGCCTGGTACTTCGTGCTACAACCATAATGTAGCTTAAATTATAGTTGTAGCATGAATGGGTCGGCACGATCAGGGAAGGACCACACTCTCACAGAATAACATCGTAAAATAGCAGCTTAATGCTGCTGTGTTACGTATGGTGAGTGTAGAGAACCGGAGACCCTTTTTACTGGATACGAGGAATTTCATCTTAGTCCTCTGTGGTGACAACGCGTCTGCATATTAATACTTAACCGAGGATAAATGTAGAGGTCTATGGGTCACAGCGTCCACTTACCATCAGGTAGGCTGGGTGTTCGTTTATCACTCTTTTTCTGTTAAAAAAATTAGATTGAAACGATATCATGTTGTATACAGTGAAGGCAAACTTGCGTTCCTTGGTTTGAAAATATTATATTGTAACGATTTGGTAGGGTTGGACTGGACTATTTAGAAATGTTTTCTAATCCGATCTACTAAAAAGTGCAGTTAAATAGGTAAATTATTTTCTAATAACTTCTGCCGGTAGGACTATCTAAAATAGGACAATCAACAAATCTTTTTTCACATGACACAACAATAAAGCCTGAAATTTAAACATTCTTGCAAAAACTACCTAAACAAGAAAGCTTACCCTTCTGTAAAGCACGATGAAACAAAACAACTCTACAACGGCAAAACCGGCGTTAAGTTAAACGGGCCTCGCACGTGTTGGCGCCCGAGGCTGTCGTGTGAACGCGCCTTAATCCGCCTACGTACATTACCTTAAATGTTACCCCTTCATGTACGAATGATTAAGAAATTCCTTTCCTACCTTTTCTTCCTACTGCACACATAATTTATGCTGCTCATAACAAAGTGGCATATGTATGATTAAGCCATCAGCCACGTAATGCAAGAATCTCGCGCGACGCTCAGAAGAATCTAGAGTAGTTTGCTATACTCGCATAATCCGTCCTCTGTGATATCTATAACTATCCACTAAAGTTTGAGAAGATATACGATTCACAAGATTGTTCATAACATTTATTGATCCAGGATTTTCAAAGTTGAATTTTGACTTATTCCACATCTACTAGTTGTTTCTTAATGAGAATGAAGTATTTTTTGGAAATTTATAAAATTAACATCTAAGTAATGAATAATTTCATATATAAGAACTAGTATTTAAAAAAGTTAAAGAATCATCGCAACCCCTTCCCACCTTTCACAAAAATCATTCAAAAATTTGTCTGTAGTATCGAAAAATACGCCTGCAACAGACAGACCGACGGCAATATGATTCCACAAGTGTCTCCATAAATAATTCACATTCACTTAGAAATTTTTGATTTTATGTTTTTTCTAATTTTAGCAACGAACCCTAGGCCTAGGCCTTTGGCGGCTCCTTCCGACGCCAAACTACTTTTTATGAGCATGTACAAGATAACTAAGATCACTACTACTCTCTGACGAGAGTGAGTTAAATCTACTGTTTCGTCAAAAATAGACATAAGATTATACAGACTTGAAGGTTTCGAGGTAATTGTATATAGAATTTGATATGTTCTTCATTATATTATTTTAGTTCGAAGCCTTATCCAAATTTTTTCAAACTCACCGTTGGCGGCCATGTATGCAATACAAGGAGTACAATTACGTACGTGCAAGGCTAACTTTACGTAGCGGGGAACATTGAAAATTTCGAGGCTTATCGCCCGCCGACTTAAACTTTTATTTTGAACGCTCGGGGCGGGCCCGTGTGCGCACGAATTTAGTGCAGACCTATGAATCACATAGATATGATACCAAGTTTTAATCAAATTCCACTTTAATAAACATAAAAAGAAGCAAAATAACAATTCATTAAAAAAAAAGATAAGAACATACTCGTAACATTCTGTTAAATATTTCAACAAATTTTAATAAATGTTTAATGAATGCTTTGATAAATTCTTTGTATTACTTTAAAAATTGTTCACTGCTGAAAGTAGACCTCCCGCAAGGAATGCTACAAAGCATGGTCGTGAACCACCTGCATTTATCGATTTCCGGCATATCTTAAAAGGTCGTCACTCCATCTAGTAAAGGAGCCACAGCGGGTTTATGTGAAGGATATGGATACTGAACTAAATTATAGCAAAACTTAATGATTTCTTAAATTTACACGAACACTATACATTGAATAAAACTATTATTTACTAATTTTATCGCATTTAATTTAACTTCAATTTATATTATCCCGACGTTTCGGGTGCTTTACAGCACCCGTGGTCACGGGGGGACTGAGATGTTTGACGTCCCAATGTCATAGTTAGTCCGGCTACCTTCAGTTTTTGAATATTAATTTTTGGTCCGATTTACGCAAATTCGTCAATTTTTTTACCACCCATCAAATGCAATATTCCTCTACAAGATGCAGGTGTGTACAAGCTAGATTGTGAATATGGTCTCTCTTACATAGGTCAAACATAGCTGACGTGAAGCACCGACGCTCCGGGAAGTCTGCAGTCTATGAACATGTTCAAGATCGTCCCCACCATTACATTAGATTTGATAAACCACAAATCCTCCCAAAAGAACACCGATTCCTACCAAGGATGATACGCGAGGCTATTGAAATTAAAAAAACATCCAAATTTCAATAGAGAAGATCAATGGGTGCTGCCAGCTGCTTGGGATCCTATAATTTACAAAATTAAACCCAAACCCAAGCATACCATTGCAAGACTTCATAATACTATAAGCTCATTTTGCGTAAATCGGACCAAAAATTTATATTCAAAAACTGAAGGTAGCCGGACTAACTATGACATTGGGACGTCAAACATCTCAGTCCCCCCGTGACTACCGTCGGGTCCGTCGGGATAATAAAAATAAATTGAAGATGAATTAAACGCGATAAAATTCGTAAATAATAGTTTTATTCAATGTATAGTAAAACTTAAAAAAAGCCACTTCTTAGCCTTCTTAATGACTCGTGCTAACTCACGCGAGCCAATATTTACGGCGTGTATTTTGGCCGTATGTTCTCACACGTCCGCCGATACACATCTGATTCATTACAGCGCTCTCTGCCCCGCTCTGTGTTGTCTATGCCGGGCGAACGGACATAGACATCCCGCGGCTTCTACACACGTCACCGACCCACATCGACCGCTGCAATTTAAAACGTGCGATTCTAGATGATTATTAAGATATAATAGGAAGCATAAATGTGAAAAAAAAATCCAAATACATAGAGATTTTATCTACATAATTTTCGCGTATTATTATTATATTTATGTACTTATTAATCTTCTTCATTTGCCCGAAAGACCGCAATGGGAAAGATTTTCTCTACGACGGTATTAAAAAAGCCATCATTATAAATTAATATACCGGTATAGAAAAGCTTTTGAGATATGTCCATTAGCACTGTACACAAGACAGATTTAAAAAATTTTGGTTAGAAGCATTGTCGAAGGTGCAATATATTCAGTATCGCTATCAAGTATCAACTGCTTAGCGTAGAAATGATAAATTCTCCATTCTACTGGATCTTAAGAAATTATAAGTAAAACTCATTAGCACAATTACTTACCAGTTCCCTTATGTAATTATGTATGAACTGGTAACCGATGTATAAGACCTAAGGGGTTAATTATAATGATAGTGATCATATCTTCTTGCGGTATTTTTGGTAATTTAGACCTATCTTGTTTAGTTACATACATTTGACTACCAAGTCGATCGATCGGTCGATGTAGTGGTCGTAACGTGATGGCTAATCATGAGGTCTCGAGTTAGAATCGTGGACAGACAAAATCAGTTATTGAGTTTTTCGGTCATGAAATTTTCAGTAGCAGCCCATTTCAGCAAATTTCAGTTTACTAACGGTGGTTCAAGGAAAACCAAAACGATAACGCCAAAGGGAGCGACCCGATTATTCCGGCGCTTTATTGGGAAGACTGTCCACACAACCCGAGAAGCGGGTTTTTAAAAGAACAAGGTATCAAAACTATGTTACTGCTTCAGACAGATGACGACAGCATCATCCTGTTTAGTAAAAAAATACTCCATTAAATTAAAGTTAATCTTGGGAGCTATGTCCCCGATGAACATTGAACCCGACAACCGTTTTTTTTTTTATAAACGTCAGTTTTGATTATGATTTATATTCAGAAATCGCGTATCACCCACATAGTTTAATATTATTCAGCCCTGGAAAATGATTCGACAACGTTTATTTTTTCACTTTAAAATATAATATCTAATTTATCTAATATTAAAAACTAAAACTATCCTAAATCTAAGTACACGTATAATTTCTTTTGTCTGAAAAGTGATTTTCCCTCGTCCGATATTTTTTCGATACAGATACAAAAAATAAACATAACATAAACGAAACACAAAAAAGAAAATAGCCTAAAAAGACTATCCGAAGACGATTTCGCTTTTTATGTTCGACCCAACGCCCGTAAAACTTTAGGAAGTACAGAACTTGGAAACTAATCTAAGTGCCAAGCTCGTACAACTCGGCAGACAAGTGCCGACGTGTTTTTTTTTATTCTGTTTTCAGCCTTCAGCGAACAGCAGCCCGCCAGTGATATGAACATAACATGCATGGAAGGTTTTGCACAGAGTAGCAAAGGAAATATATTATATATTTTAGGAACTATGGAGCGTACGGTTTGGAATTCAAACTTTTTTTTGGTTGTGTCAGAAACACTTAAAGCCGTGGTAGCTCAGTGGTTAACGCTCGCTGTAAATATAACAGAACGCGAGTAACCCGGGTTCGATCCCCGCCGGCACCAATAAAATTGTTAATTGCAATTTTAAATGCTGATTTACCACGTGCTCGGCGGTGAAGGAAAACATCGTGAGGAAACCTGCATGTCTGAGGAATAAGAAAAAAAAATATTTCGAAGACATGTGAAGTTCGTCAACACGCATTTAGGCAGCGCGGCGGACACTTCCTTGCCCTAAAACCCTCTCAGAAATGAGGGGAGGCCCAGCAGTGGGACGTATATAGGCTGTAACTTTACTTTACTAACTTTACAGAAACACTTCGCATGTATATATGTAATGGAATCTTTTAATGTAATTTTCACCAACTTTTAGACAGCCGATAGACTTGAAAATTTTCACTCAATTTTAGGTGGTAGAGCCACTGCATTTATATTTGTAGTATAGTTGTAGCACGAATGGCTCGACCGGGGAAGTGCCACGCTGCAGTGTGGGGAACCGGACCCGAGACCGTTTTTACTGGAAACGAGGCATTCCATCTTAGTCCTCACGGGTGACAACGCATCTGCATTTTGATTCGTAATCGAGGATAGATGTAGATGTCTATGGGCCACAGCAACCACTTACCATCGGGAGGACAGTGTGCTCGTTTGTCACCCTATCCTATAAAAAAATCAAGGTCCGATGACAATTCCATAATTAATTAATTTTATCCTCTAGTTCTAGTATTATGATCAGGTTCACCAGGATAAAATAAAATAATCAGCTTAGGATCGTTGCATGTTGTTTAAGTTTCTCTAAAGTCTAATATTTTATTAGCTACTAACTAAGGTAGTACTGTTTCTAGCTATTGGTAAATAACAGAATTGGTAGAAAGGAAGAAAGTCCTTTGCTCAGCTATAAAATGTATAAAGGTATTCAAAATATGACAGATCTTATGTTATAAATCATGTCGGTGGTAGCAAGCCGTGGTAGGGGCTAAATGTTTGCCGTAAGCTTTTCAGTACCGGAACCAACCAAGTTGTTAACCACCTCTCGAAAATGAGAAGAGGTCTCTGACCAGTAGTGGAACTTATATAGTCTATAACTTTTCTTTATTTACCTAAACAGCTTAAAGAACGTGAATACGGATAAATAATAATCAACGATATAAATTTTACTATGTAATACATTTAAGAGACACAGTAGCCACTTAGCACCACGTGGACTGTGCGCTCGTTTATCTTCATTGCTTGTAAAAAAAAATATGACTTAACAATCAAAGAACTGCCTCTGTAGTGTAACTGCTCTACATTCAGTCTTTCAAGACAGCGGCGAGGCGTCAAGGTAAGGCCGAAATATTCATTTCTCTTGCTTTCATCGTGCTTTCAACATCTCGAATTTATAAAAATTGATGCAAAATCGATATATTTCATCATAACAGCCTATCAAAAGTCTTCTTCTGAATGTAATAATACTAATGTCCTCCAGACCGAATTCCGGCCACGGCGGCCTGCCTCAACGGAGGCTAGCCATCGGCGCAGGACAGGATTATAGTGCCCAAGTGTATGCGCAAGCACAGGTGCACTCTCTATTCCCTTACTCTCATAATCCGATGGGACGGTAAACCGACACGAGCGGAGAGTTTTACGTGCTTTCCGAGGCACGGGGGTGAGACACCGCCAACTTCCTGACTTGATTTTTTCCCGGGATTCGAACCCAGGACCTCACGATCAGCAGTCGCACTAATACAACCACTAGACCAACAAATTCTTCTGAATGTGCTCAGTATTTAACCTATAGGTTTCTAATTTGCCATAGTTCCACCAGTTGACAACCGCAGTTTTTTTTTAAATTATTGACTTGTCATCAGGAGGATGCAGCTACCCATCTCCTGTTTCAGTTTCCCTCCGTTCCTTCTTACGGCTAACGAGATGATATGGCGCAGCAGAATATATTTCGCCACGACTACACGATATTATTCAGACCCTCGCCGCTCCTATGATACAACTATTACTAAGTTCAGTACACATCCATAAGATAAGTGTTGGCAGCACAGAAATAGGACTGAAATTACTAGGGTTCACTTTTCTACCTTAGAGGTAGGCTGTGAGAGTGGTACGTCCTTCTATTTTTATTGTAAAATATTTAAACCTATGACCGGAAGTGGCGTCAAAGATGCGAAATGTCTGATGCTGCGATCATCAATCATCGTTTTTACATATTGCTGAAGAAGAAGAGAATAAAAGATATAATAATAAGATAATAATAATATGTTAAATATGCTTTTGTGTTACTCGTATATTAACTCAATTACTTCCGGCTGGAAGGTAGAATTACTTCCATTTAACCTAATCTAAGTATAATGTTATACACAATATTAAAGAACTATAATAAAGAAAAACTATAAGTAAAAATTTAAATTATCATACAGTCCTGCGCCCCGTGGTATCGTGCCACGAACGCTGCCTGCGTTAAAAATATAAAAAACATGGAAAATCCAAAAGTGCACGCCTCATAATCTCATTTGATTATATAAAAAGAAAAATATCTCTTTTTCCATATTTGAAACGAAAGAAGAGATCCATGAGAATTTTTTTTTGTAGATAAATACTAGTTGTTTTTTACATTTTCATTAATTTCAATTAAACGAGACCAAATAACTCAGTGTTTTTTAAAAGGAACCTGTGCGTTGAGATTCTAAACCTAATTAAAAAAAAGAATTATTTTGATATATTAATTCTAACGACCGTAATCGTGCGCCATCCACACATACAGACATCCGGTCACCCTCGAAAAATTTTGTAAATACAGAAAATTACTTTTAAAAATAATAGAAACAAGAAAACGAGTGAATTTTCTCGATATATATGTATATTTATAATTCTAAAAATTGCAATAGTAAATAAATAAAGACATTTTTAGCTCAGAAAATTCCATTAGGTGAGAGTAGAGCACAACTTCAACGTTTCGCTTATGAGGCGTGCAATTATTATATTTTATTAATTTTATCACTTTTATTGAATTGAATACTTTTTAAATATCATAAAATATGTGAGTATTTGTAGTAGGTTTTCAAAATGACGGATTTACTGGTATAAAGGGCATAAAGTGTAGAACTAGTATAATTATAGGCTGTGAGGCATTCCACGTCAGTCCTCAGAGGTGACAATGTAACTTTCGCAATCGCCACGTAGCCTCCTTTGTTTGAAGCTGGTTACAGGTGTGCATGTCCTGCAGCAGCCGGCTTTTTGTCTATTATAAGCCACTGCTCGATATCTATCCAATAGCGAGGCGACCGACGATGCTAAAGCGCACTGACTTAACAAAAAACACTTACTCTCAGACAGGCTGTAAGTTCGTTTATCACTTCATTTAAAAAAAAATAATTCATTAAAAAAACAATCACCAATTATGCCAGCATTGTTTAGTTTTAATAATGAATAACAATATAAACAAAACCATAAAAACTGTATTCCAAATACAAACGTATAATTGCATCAAGTGGCAATTTCTTTCATTATAATGCGACAAAATAACTCCACTCCACCTTCAATTATACGTGGGTGCTACTGGCGAACAAAATACGAAACCCTAGTCCAAATAAACATATTCTCAGGAAAATGCGTTACAAATGCGTTATCACGAAAACTGGGTGGAAACATATTAACAAAGTTTATTAAGTGAGGTCACGTTAGGGTGACCGTGTTAGCCTGGTATATTTTTTTTTACATATGAGTGTGACAAACGAGCACAGACTCAAATTATTGGTAAGTGGATGCTATAGCTCATAAACAGAATTGGTTAAGAATCAATATGCAGATGTGTAAGGGCTAAAATAGAAATTCTAAATTCCAGTGAAAAGGTTCTCTACACTCACCATACGAAACAGCAACACCAATCTTCTATTATATACTATATATATATGTATATATATATATATATATATATATATATATATATATATATATATTCTATTTATTCTGAGAGAGCGGGTTATTTACCCGGTCGAGCCAAAGCTGCGTCATGGCTCTACCATACACTACCATGCACAAATACGTAGCAAAGTTCATCAAATATTAAAATTTCATCTTTACCATCATTATTATTACAGCCCCGCACAAATCTACTCCACAATAGTCCAATAGAGTTCCCCTAGACTGCTCAGAAATTACAACGCATTTCTACACATATTCTTAATCGAAGATAGATGTAGATGTTTATTTTATTTTATTGTATTTTTTTTTCAATTCTTAACTCCGGACTGTTTTTGATTTTTGTGTATACTTGGTCACCATAAGCCAGATAATATCGCACGTGGTCACACACTAATGGTAAACACGTAAAGGTAATTCCTTTTGATGTATGGAGCACACGCCGAGGGGTTTTTAACACTGAATGATCGCGACGAATTGTACGAATTCTAATTTTTTACACTATTTTTATTAACTTACAATTAATGATATTGTTAAGTACTCCATAAGGATAGATAAGTACTGACGTAATGACTTAATGCTGCTGTGTTTCGTATGGTGAGTGTAGAGAACCGGAGACCCTTTCTACTGAAAACGAGGGATTCCATTCTAGTCCTCACGGGGGACAACGCATCTTTATTGTGGTTCGTAATCGACGATAGATGTAGATGTCTATGGGCTCCAGGAACTACTTACCATCAGGTGGACTGTGTGCTCGTTTGTCACCCTTCTCCTATAAAAAAACTAATGACTAATATTAATATAATTATATTTTAAATTTCGTTTTTACGGGTCCTAAAATTGTGACAATTTGCTTAACAGCTTAAACGGTATTTCGGGGGTCTTATAGTTTTAATTGCTGTTCTATATATGTTATGGATTCTATCATGCAGCCGTTGATTTTTAATCAGTTGTGCGATAATATATGTTATTACTTACGCTAGCATTTTTTAACATATCATATAATTCTCTTAATACGTATAAAAGATGAAAAGCCTTGTCTGGTGAACTGTGTTGTATAACTTTTATTTAGATATAGAATGGTCTTTTGACTGCACCAATTTTTTAATTTTTTTTACATATTGGATGACAAATTAATTTTACTCACTAGCACAATATATACACGCAACACAACATGCAATATGGCGATGTTCTATCACTGATATAAATTGTACAATGGTTTTTATATAGTATTATTTTACTTTTATATCACCCTCATAGACAGAATTAATAAAACTACTGTATTTACAAGAGTGTACAATTACGCCATAAAAATTAGTTTTAGAAAGGTATTCGCATATGCCATTGTTCAGAAATAAACATACAATAATAATCAAGCATGCAAAAACAACTTCTACACAGCTTTAATGATAAGTAGTAATAGTTGTGTATACTAGAGTTCATATTCTGATTAAGAACCCTAAGCCTACTTAGTTCCCATAATACATACTTTATACAGCTTAAGCTGTATAATAAGTAATAACTCTTATACAACCTCTTTTCAACATTCGCTTTTAAAAGAACTCTAAGTTTTATATGGGCTGTTATGTCGATGTTCATAAGTCATAACGCTTGTGTGCTGCTTGGAAAGCGTGTAACTTTTAAACGACTTGGCACATTGGGGTATTATTCACACAATATATTTGTTTGTCGATCGGATGGTTATATGCATAGAATACCATAATACATACATAATAGAACGGCGGAGTGGGCGGAGCCCGTGTAGCCACTGAAATGTCACTAACATGTCAATTCACACGTATAAATGTCAACACAAGACGTGTTTTGACGTAACAATCGTTTCCAAATTCCGCGTGCAAATTATTTATAAAATACCAAATTGCACACTATTTACATATAAATGTATTAAAATTTAAACGATTTTTTAATGATGATTTTGAACATTAATCAAAAGCCTAAAATGTGTAAATTTACTCAGTTTGTCAAAACAGCGCATCGGGTTTGTAGTAGTGATAATACGACGTAATTGCTTGTATGTGTGCTCCCGGCGACGCCGAATCTCGTACAAAATAAGTTTGACAGCCTTTCTATTGTGTATTATAGTATTCTACGGTTAGTTTGGTTTTTATACACGTCATAACTATGCTATTATCCGATAAGTGACCCTGCAGTCGAGATTTGAATACATTTCGTAGTAACATTGTAAAAAATTCGGTGTGGATTCGGAGCGGACTCATCGCACCAGAACGTCAGCGAGATAAACTATATAGTCATATTCACATAATTTATTATTTCTTTCGTTGAAATAATGGTTGATAGCCAGGCTAGGATCGGGTAGGTAACGTTGTAGTATAGTTATTCACATTATATATTAGTTTAATACTAAAAAAATAAAAATCAATCTGAATCCGGTAAGGAAGAAGGAAATAAATGAATTTACACTGGTAAAGATCCGAAGCAAATTCGAAATGAAACTCATCACGCCACCTACCGGAAAAGAACAACGTCTGACGTTTGCTATATTTTCTTTATCCGTTCGAAATTCAAATTCGAAACGGTTAAGTGCGGGCACACACAAGTGGCACGTGTAATGGCATTTAGGTGGCAGCAAACCGCCGCACCGGCTCGATTACAGACCCACGCGATCTGGCTATTAACCACATTAACTACACATGGATTTATTTCAATTTAATCACTTCAAAACGCAGCGAGAAATGTAAATAAATTGCCCACATTATTTTGCGTTAAGACTACGTATATTAAGCTTTATTATTGTGCCTCCGTTTAATGATCGCTTTGTTAATATATATTAATTTCCTTTCATATAACGGAATAAAATAATTACCAAGAAAGATTAATCGACAGAATGCCGTATATTTAAACTGAAACTAAGCTAAAAACATGCTCAACTTATTGTAACAACACGCATTCGCGCACACATGAATCTTAAATCATTTGAAACGAACATAGATTTTAGGGTTTGTGCGTTCAGTTGTAGACATTTACAGGCTTTACGTGAAGTTTTCCGACGCTCCGGGAAGTCTGCAGTCTGCGAACATATTCAAGATCGTCCCGACCATTACATCAGATTTGATAAACCACAAATCCTCGCAAAAGAACACCGATTCCTACCAAGGATGATACGCGAGGCAAGATGGATGGGTGCTGCCATCTGCTTGGGATCATATAATAAACAAAATTAAACCCAAACCCCAGCATACCACCGCAAGGCTTCGGGATACTGTAAGCTCGTTTTGCGTAGATCGGATCGAAAAATTAATGTTAAAAAACTGAAAGTAGCCGGACTAACTATGATATTGGGACGTCAAACATCTCAGTCCCCCTCGTGACCATGGGTGCTGTAAAGCACCCGAAACGTCGGGAATTAAAAATAAGTAAAAGTAGTTAATTAAATGCGATAGAATCCGTAAATTTAGTTTTATTCAATGTGTAGTGTTTGCGTAAATTTAAGAAATGATTATTTACAGGCTGTTAAAGAAAGAATTACGAGTAAGTAAGTAGTGTGCGTGAGTGCGAATCAAGAAGTTTAGCATAGTTGGAGCACATGAGTAAAAATCCGATCGGCTTCACTATAAATTTATGCAGCGCTAAGTGTATCTTTCGTTGTTGGTCTGAAGTAACAGATTATTGTTTTTGATCATAGTCTCTTCATGGTCTGAATATGGCGTACTGTGTGATATTGCCATTAACAAAAATATTAGTGCTGTTAGTAGCATCGCTAGTATTTATAAAAGAAATATGTGTTGCGCTGTCAGACTAGCTATTATATAGTTTAACCAAATTTATTTCTTCTCATTTTTTTATCAACGGAAAATAGACCACTAATAGAATTCTTTGTTTTAAAGATGGAATTTGCCATCGCAGCCACGCTTGGTATGCAAATTAGGGATCGCAGTAAAAAATGTCTTAATTATTTACTTACTATTAATAAAAATGTTTTATTTTTCTTCTCAAGTTGTAGTGAAGTTTTATGTTTTCGGGAGAACACGGAAAAATATCGTGAGACCGTGAGTAAACCTGCATGTCTAAACAAAATACGATTCGACCACAATATGAAGTCCGTCAACACGGCTGAGTAATTACTCCATAAACCTTTTAGAAAGGAGAGGAGGTATGTGTCCAGTAGTGGCACGTATATAGACTTTGACTTTACTTTGACTACGAGTAAAAATAGTTCGTTGGATATTGCTGAATGGATAGTTTTATATTTAAAACAGTTGAGAAACTATCTATTCGGCAATATCTGACGAACTACTTATCCCGACACACAGCCCAGCTGACAGTAAGTTGATGATTTGGCGAATAGGTACCTACGTCTATTCTCGATTAATAATCAAAATAATGAAGCGTAGCCGCCCTTGAGAACCAAGATAGAATGCCTCGTCACCAGTAAAATGGGTCTCCGGTACTCTACGCTGACCATAAGAAACACAGCAGCGTTAAGCTGCTATTTTACGCTGATATTCTATGAGAGCGTGGGTCCTATCCCGGTCGAATCAACCCTTCGTGATGCAAACATAATGTAGCTGCAATGTGGCGATATCACTTTGAAAATTACTTCATTAATAGACAATTTTATTTTCAGACGAATTCGTTATTAGGTAGATATTTTTGACACTACTGAATTTTGTAACCTACAGTCTAGCAATAGCGATTATAATACTAATCAACTTTTTTTAATCATTCAAATGTCTAGACCAATAGCAAGTTCTGTTTCTAATAAGCTTTTAGTCGTCCATAAGTTGTTTGTGTTAGTGTTTTGTGATATAAAGGGTTAACGCATTTTATGCAGCGTAAAAAGGACAATTGCAACCTTTTTTTTTTTTAAATAAATCCGCCGTCAATCAAAAAATTAGATAACGTAATAACTTGTTTTTATTAGGTAGGTACAACATACTTTAATAACCTATAATCTTCCCGTACCAATTTTAATTAGTTGAACATTAATATAACAAAATAACTGAACGCTATTAAATAATGTGTAATATATTAGATTTTTTAATCCTCTATAATCCGATTAACTATTTACAGCGTTAATCCTAATTATGTGGTAATAAATGTAGGTATCTTGCACTTCGTCTTCTTGGAAACAAGGGCTTCTTGGAACAACTGATATTTTATCCTACATTATCTGTTACGGTTGAAATTATATTATCTTATTTCATCACTTACCTACGTCATAGGCTATTTTGTATTTTTTTGTGTACCTATTACAAATAAACACAATTAAAGTCTCTTTATAAAGTTAAAATAACAGCTTTTTACTAAATGCATATGAAGGTACTATATTTTTTTATAGGATAGGGTGACCAACTAGCACACAGTCCACCTGATGGTAAGTGGTTGCTGTAGCCCATAGACATCTACATCTATCCTCGATTACAAATCAAAATGCAGATGCGTTGTCATCCGTGAGGACTAAGACAGAATGCCTCGTTTCCAGTAAAAAGGGTCTCCGGATCTCTACACTCACTATACGAAACACAGAATCATTAAGCCACTATTTCACGCTGGTATTCTGTGAGAGCGTGGTCCTTCCCCGGTCGAGCCGACCCATCCGTGCTACAACTATACTACTAATATAACTGCATCATGGCTGTACCACGTATAAATAAAAATATACGGCACATATAACAAAAATATAAATTTTGTCTGTCTGTATGTTTGTTCCGAGCAACCTCAGAAAAAGCTGGACCGATATTAACGGGACTTTCACTGGCAGGTGCTAATGTTTTAAGTAACTTAGGGTACTTTTATTTTAGAAAGAAATATACGATTCTGTGCGAAACAAATTAATACCCATGAAATACAATCGTAATGAATTCCACGCGTGCGAAAACGCAGGGAACTGTTCGTTTTATAATTAACTTCAAAAATTATCCGTTAAATATATATTTACATAAACACGTACATAACTTCACGCTTGTAATCCCCCAGGGTTAGGTAGAGTCGAATGCAATGAGCAGCAAGCTACTACAACCACGTTTAGCTAAAAAAAGTATGGGTTTAGATGAAAAATTGTAGGTGAAAAAGTGATATGTGGTAGCCCATCGCCAACACAATCACATTTTTAATATCCCTTTACCTTTTACACCAAGCTATAGTTCATAAAAGGTAGCTTGACCTCTGCGACAGCTGTCAGCAAAAATCAAGCCTATGAAGTCCTGAATTTCTTAGTAGTACAGACACACTGACCTCTATATATACAAGTATATATAGAGGTCAGTGTACAGACAGTACCTGTCAATGTCATACTTTATGGGCATGCCGACCTAATTAGTGCATGCCCATAAAGTATGACATTGACAGGCATTGTCCAACAACAACCGCAACCCAGATTAAAATAAAAAAAAAAACAATCCCACATTAAACGCAAAAACTATTAGACGCAAACCAACATATTATACTGCCTAGTTTAGAAGTCAGAGGTTTTAATATAATCTAAGATGTAATATTTAGACAGTATGTTAATATATATATTATATGTATGTAAATCTTGCTTGACTGTATGTAAATCTTTTTTTTTTAAATTGAAGTGAGAAAACTTGCAATCCGGTATGGCAAGCACCTACTTCAATTCATAGATATCTGCAACTAACTTCAGACAAAGTACCTCTGAGGGTTAACATGGAATACCTCACAGCATGTTATTCATTAAGGTCGACATTTTATCTCTAGCGACCTTGTTCAGTAGCCACATATTCTGCGTCAATGAAGATCTCCACATATCACCTACCCACAGCATCCACATATAAGGTATTCTCATTGTCACCTTAACCAGTAACAAAGTCGAAGTTATTTATTTCCAAATGCAGTATCCAATTTTATTTATATTTTAATAGGAAATCTAATAATACAGTATAATTATTAAGAAATATAATTTGACTGTACAAACTTTATTCGTATTGATGAAGCGAAACATGACTCCATTTATTATACTTTTTTAAATCTTTAACACAAGTGTGTTTAGGAATTAAAGGAATTGTGAATTATGATTTTTTTATAGAATAAGGGTGACCAACGAGCACACAGTCCACTTGATGGTAAGTGGATGCTGTGGCTCATAGACATCTACATTTATCTTCAATTATGAATCTATATGACTCGAAATTGGTAAAATTTATATGGTACCATCCTTGAAGTACCTATATCTAACCTGTTTAATAAAAAAGAATCATCAAAATTGGTTAGTAATCTGCGAAAAAATCGTCCGTAACATATGTATGTTTACGCGATATTTTCGCAGATTGCGTCATCCGAAATCCTGATAACATATTGGTCATACTATGTATAGGAAAAAGACCCATACCAACCGATATTTAAATGGTGAATCTCACCATCATTCTTCATAGTTTGTTACTGTGTGTAAATATTTGTTTCAGAGAGCACAAGGGATCTGTGAAAAAATACATCTGGCCGCCGAGCTTCAGCATGTCAAGCAAGTATTGCAAGACCAAGGTCCCAAGCCTACATCACAGCGACCGAGTGAAGCCGGCCACAGTCGGTGAATGGGTGCTGCTATCTGCTTGGGGTCCTATAATTAACAAAATCTATCCAAACCCAAGCATACCACTGCAAGACTTCAAGATACTGTAAGCTCGTTTTATGAAAATTGGAACCAAAAATCAATATTCAAAAACTGAAGATAGCCGGGCTAACTATGATATTGAGACGTCAAACATCTCAGTTGCCCCCCCCCCCCCCACGTGACCATAAGTTAATTAAACGCGATAAAATCCATATAAATATATAGTTTTATTCAATGTGTAGTGTACGCGTAAATTTAAGAAATCATTAGATTACATGTAGGTACATATATATATATATATATATATATATATATATATATACAAAAAAAACATACACTCAAATTGAGAACCTCCTCCTTTTTGAAGTCGGGTAATAAGAAAAAAATGCAAACCGCATGCCCAAATGTGAACTATGACGTATGGCGTATTATTATCTTGATTATTTTAGGAGCAGTTTAAATGGTTAACCTAGATGTCTCCTTATAATTTAAAAAAGCCTACGTTAAAGTAACAGGATACCTAATAACACGTTGTGGGCTTAATAGATAGCATTTTAATTCAAAATAATTTATTTAATGACAAACAAATAGGTATAGGTAATGTAGGTACCTAACTTTCATGTTTTTTTTTTTTGTATAAAATTAGGGTGGTAATTGGATGGCCTATAGATATTTAGGTAGTACATTAATTATTCCTCATTTAAGAATTAAAATGCAGATACGTTTTCACCACTGAGGACTGATAGGGAATCCCTCGTTTCCAGTAAAAGGGTCTCCGATTATCTTCACTCACCATACAAACCACAGCAGCGTTAAGCTGCTTTTTACGCTGGTATTCTGTGAGAACCATATAGCTGCAACCACGTTGATAATGTCATGTAGAAAGTTTAAATGAGCAGAAGAATTAAAGAAGTAGTGCCATAAATATTTAAAAGCAATTATTGATTGATTAAACTTAAAAAAGAAGTAACAACGAGCTTTTAAAAACGAAAAAGAATGAAATAATTTCCACACAATTTAGTAACTTCTGAAGTTAAGGATTTAATTCCTCGATACAATATGTCTAAGGGGCGACTTACGCAGCTACTTAATTATGTGGAAATTATTTCATTGTTTTTGGTATTCAGAAGTCGGTTTTATAATTATTTGTAATTTAATTATTTAACTTTTTTAACAACACTAAGCGATATCATAACCTCAAAGTAACGGCTAGAATATCCTCTAAATATAGTTAGCTACATTAAACCCAACATCCCCTTTTTTCACCCAAATTTTTTGTTTAATATAAAACGAGGCCGTACAAAAAAATACAGCCGTCTTCGTAATATTTATTCTGTGGTAAGGTGAGAGGTTTCTTAACCTACTTCTTTTTAAAAGTTATGTGCTAAAATGTATATAAGTAGCTACTTTGTATAACTAGATAACATAATCAACTGAAGAAAGTTACTAATTAAGCATGTTTTATAATAATTAATAAATGTCATAAAGACCATGTCTTAATTCATATAGGTATGTAGATATTATTATACTTATAGGTACATTAAAAGCAGCAAGTATTACGGTAAAAATGAAAGTCAAGTCTTTAGATAAAAACCTAAGTTCTCCAAACCTTTTTTTAATAACTTCTTCCCGGAATCTTTTGTTTCCGCGATCATCTTTGTTATTCAATGAAGTGATCCGTTTTCCTGTTATTAAAAACTACCTGCTTTAGTACATTTCGGTGTGTATAATAAAGTAAGTAAATGTATTTAGTGTAATGTAGTGTCGTCAATGTTAAGTTTTGTAACAAAACCATTGACACCATTTAACGCTTATGTGTTGAATTTAGCTCAGTGTTATATAATAATACTAGCTTGCCAGACAGACGTTGTTCTGCCCTTTTCGACGACCCTTTGGCATGTCCTATTAAAAATCCTTAAATTCGCAACAAAAAAGTGGGTCACTCATGGGCAAAAAAAAACTATCCTATTTCTCAAATAGGACCAAACTGCACACGGTGTGCAAATTTGATAAAAATCGGTTAAGTCGTTTAGGAGTCCATCGCGGACAAACGTGACACGTAATTCATATATATTAAGGTTACTTGATTTCATGACAAATGCCGTAGTGACTATATATGACTAAATGAATTTTCCGTTTCCAGCTAGAGCCGTAGGTATGTAAAAATTACTGGTAAAGTAGGCGTCACATGTGAGTAGGTATCGGAGTGATGTGACACACGTATGTCGAGTGGAGTGGAGTGGTGGCTGTGTGAGTGGCGGGGCGGGCCCGGGGGCGGGCCGACACCGGCGCCGGCGGCCACTGCCCGCCGAGAGCACGCATCGCCGACATTCGGCATTCGCGCGACTTCGCCGCACCGCGCGCTCGTCTCCACATCACGCTCACTCCGCGCTCGCGAGCCGCCCGCGACACACGTCCGCGCCCGTGCCACACCGCCTGACGCCCGCTCGGACCTAGTGCTGTGCAGTGCGAACCAAACTTTTCCGTGCCGTCGTGCGTGCGAAGGCGATCTGAGCGAAAGGGTTGAAGTACGGGGTGCGAAGCGCACGGAGGGCGGCGCGAGGTCGCGCACGCGCCCGCAGGCGGGCCGCGCCGCGCTCATACACACGAGGCGCCGCCGGCTCGCGCGATGGACGGCAAGTCGACCGCCGCCGTCGAGGAGCACTACAGCCTGCGCTGGAACAACCACCCGGCGCACCTGCTGCGCTCCTTCGAAGCGCTCCTCCACGCCGAGACGCTCGTCGATGTCACCCTCGTCTGCTCCGAACGGCGAGTTCGCGCTCACAAGGTTCTACTTGGCGCGTGCAGCCCGCTCTTCCGGAGGATATTCAGCGAGAATCCGTGCAAGCACCCTGTGATAGTGCTCAAGGACTTTCAAGGATGGGAGGTACAGGCCGTGGTGGACTTCATGTACCGCGGAGAGGTGTCAGTGGCGCAAGAGCAACTGGGCACTGTGATAAGGGCGGGAGAATCGCTGCAAGTGCGTGGACTAGCCGACCAGGAAGGGGAGAGAATGCGGTCGCCGCCACCAACTCCTCCGGCGAGGAGTCCAGCGAGAGCGACACCGGCGCCTTCGCCACCCGCCAGCCCTGTGAGCCCTCAACCACGACGCAAGCAAGCACGACCGCGACGCCGCTCTGGCGAGTCTGATACACCGGAAAATCTGTCGATGCGACGATCACCTAGTGGTCTGAAAGCGGTGCGACTAGCGCGGCCGCGATCTCCATCGACTCACAAACAAGAGCCCGAGGAACAAGAGGCAGACCTTCCACCACCACCACGGATGTTTCCGCCGCATCAGGACATGTTTCCCCCCGTGCCGCCGGCAGCAGTCTCCGCACTCTCCCTTACACCACCACACAGTGAGTTAATCATTCATTGCTCATGCTTTCGTTTTTTTTTCATCGTAAAAATAACTTTTCTTTCATATCTAGTTAACTTTTAAATATAATACAGTCCATTTATTTAGGCTTTATTTTTAAGTATTCCAAACGTGTAGCAACTGCCAAAATACCATTTTTGATTCGTTGCTTTGAAATTATCCGAACCCTGTCATAACAGCTCGGAAATGTTACGTTACCTGCATTTTATTTACAAGTTGTTCTTACATACATCTGAAATTCTTTAAAAAAACATTTTCTTTAGTTAATACTGGCTTAAAATTATTTAATCTGGGCCATATAATACTATTCAAAGATATTTTTACAACTGGCCAGGTACATAAATTGATAACGTGCGATATACAGACCACCTATTTACCCGCAAAAAAAAAACTTAAGGTCGACAATAACAATGCCGTTGTGCATGGATAATTACTTCGTAAATAAATAATTACTAGCAAAAACTGACCTCGTTCACTCATTGTCACTGCAGGACAGATGCAATGCTATTAGCTTATACTCAATGATTTGAACAATTTATACGCATATTGCACTTAAAAAAAAGATCACTGACAGGTTTTATTTTTTATTATCTAACCGAAGCCTAGCCTTTGTTCTAGTACCAACGAAATATTGAATTTAGCGTAAAGTTATTCGTGTTTTAGATGTTTATAAATTTAGAACCGTTTACCACTATAGTTTATTTTTTAACTTTATTAATATCTAATTTCATATAATTATGCCATGTTGTTCATTTGCCCCATATTAGTCTGGAACTTATAGGTCCCATGTTAATGTTTGACTTAAAGTAAAAAATAATGCGCCAAATGCGTTACTAATGGGATATAATAATGTTTGTGATTGTATAGCCACATATTATTTATTTAACAATTTTTTACAAGGTATATTAAACCCATATTTTGTAATATTTCACATTCGTTAAATTATTAATAACAATTCACTTTTGTTATGAATTGTAACAAAAATGAATTGTTATTAATAATTCTTACAGTAAATTGTTGCTTCAATAATTTATACTGTAAATTGTTCCGCTTAATTGACGACATTGAGCGATACACACGATGTCTCACCTTAGGTACTAGGTATCTATATAGAGATTTGAGTTTGTTCCACCGCCGTCATGTCAAGCTTTCTTCATACGAGTTGCTTAGCATGGTTTATACAGCATGATTTATACCTGTGCAAAATGTCCAAGACCATTTGTGGACATAGTTTAATTTCATGGGCAGAACTTAAAATGCTCTAATAAAAAAAACGACTTACCCATCAATTACATATCTGTAAATATGCCAGAATAAAATCACATCTACATGTAGACCGTGTAGTAGCGGTGTAAGAATATCCACAACTCCATGACACCCTGTAGGTGTCGTAATAGACAACTCAGGAGATGGGCAGCAGCGTCTTTCTAATAAGTTCAAGAAAATAAAAAATACTGCGGTTGCCAACCCGCCTGCCAAGCGTGGCAACTGTGGCAGATAATCCCCATAAGAGGGAATCCATGGGGAGGCCTATGTTCAGCAGTGGACTTGATTAGGTTATAACGAGTTATTTCTTTTTTATTTTTGTTTTTAAAAGAATATTAACAATGCTATAAACATTACTAATATTCCCCTTAACCACTCGTGGTAAGCTTAATTCGCTTGTGTTACGAGTGGTTCACGCCAGTAGTCGAATGGCGGATTCGAACCCACGACCTTTTTTGAGTTCGCGATCCGCGCCCTGCAATTAGGCTACTGTCGCTTCGGTTATAAAATGTACATGTGAATTTCACTAGGTAGATATTTTAATGTTTAGACATTTTTTTCTCATTCATTACCTACTCTTTACTCTTTATCATTATTCTCTTTGTTTTGATTAACCCATAATTTTTTTAAACACTAGCAATGCTATTTGCATTACCAATATTCCCATCAACCACTCCGGGTAAACTTAAAATCATCATCATCATTACAGCCCCTCACAACTCCACGCTGAACAAAATCCTCTCCCAAGGAATTCCACAAAGCACGGTCCTGAGCCACCTGCATGTTTGTGTTAAAATATGAGTAGGTCACGGCTGCAGTCGAATGGCGAATTCAAACCCATGACTATTCGCGGTCTGCAACCTACCACTACCTATTCTACCCTAGGCTACTGGCGCTTTATTATCCCTAAAAGGTAATTAACACATTTTAGAAGCGGAATTCTTTGTATTATTGTTTTACAAGACCGTTTTAGATTCGATTTAATATTGGATACACGATTAGTGTTTTGATAATTCATGGGTAAATTAAGATTAATGTGTAGTTTCTCTTATATTGACAACCAATTTTAACGGCAAAGTCCATAACTTCTTCAAGTATAACATGTATAATCTGTCCTATACTTATTGTATCAACATTAACTAAGCATCGTAAAATCATATTATATCAGTATAGTACTCACGAGCGAGGGAAACTCTTTAGTACGTATTATAACGTAAATGCCTTGTCATAAACTATTCCCCCTTCATAGATTTTATATACGATTATTTGTTCGTTTATTCTGAAATGTCACAAATGTCAAAATAGTTATGTTTCTTTATGACTTTAGATCAGTCCCTACCAACTACAATAGGTAACCACTATATTTTCATCCTATTTCATCAAGAAGGAGGTTCGGCACGGTAGAAATTACCTTGCATGTTTTATTTTTTAAATAATTTAATAAATTATTATACAACGTACAGTCAACCCCGCCGCCGGCGTAACTTAAATTTTTAATTACAATTTTACGCACTGATTTAGCACGTGCTTAGCCGTGAAGAAAAACGTAGTGACGAAAGCTGCATGCCTGAGAAACAAAAACATTTCGAAGGCATCTGAAGTCCGCCAACACGGGCGGCAGCCAAGCGACTATTCCCCTCGCAGTGGGACGTATATTCATTTTTTATATAGAATAAGGATGACAAACAAGTACACATTCCACCTGATGGTGTGTGCATGCTGCGGCCCATAGACATCTGCATTAATCCTCGAGTAAGAATCAAAATGCAGATGCGTTGTCACCCCTGACGACTAAGATGGAATGCCTCGTTTCCAGTAAAACGGGTCTTCGGCTAGCATTAAGCTGCTATTTTACTTTTATTTTTAGAGCGTGGTCCTTCCCCAGTCGAGTCGACCCATTCGTGCTACAACCATAATATAGCTGTAGCGTGGCTCTACCACGTATTAATCCTGTTACCTTTTTTACTTAAACAATAATAAATATTAACGTATTTGCTTGAGAACGATAAAAATGTCAATTTAGTTTAATAGATATAAAATTTATTTACATACATAGCGTCACGCCTGTATTCCCCCAGGGGTAGACAGAGACCATATAGCAGTAATCTGCTCAGACTACGTTTAGCCAAAAATATGGGCTTAGAGGAAATTTTTGAAAAAAAAAAGATAGGTGGCTACAAATCAGATAGACTAAGATATGATAGACAAGTAACACAGTCGGCACATTTTTCTCAATTATTAGTCCTACATAAAACCTATAGACAAATTATTTACAATTATGTAATAACAAAAAATTTATTTTATTGTAATTTGAACCGTTTTCATTACATCAATAGTTTCGTCAACAGTACCTACGCGATCTCTAATGTTAAAGCCAAAGTAATTTGTTTTTATATCTCAGCTAAAGTCTGCAATCAGAATTAGTCCAGGGAGTTTTATACGTCAATTTTGTTTTATTGTTTCCTCAGTTTCGCGTATGTGCCGAGTGCTTGATTGCTCCTTAATAGGCGTAGATTGTGTAGGGTTGGCAGATTATTTACTATTTGTAAGAAGCAACGGTACTCTATCCGCATATAACACTGCTTTAATTATTTTTGTTTTTAAAACTGAATTGACAAAAACTAACTTTCAGTCCTCCTGATGTAAAGAGCTACAACCAACAACCAACTTAAACAAGGCAGACTACATCTTATTGTGTAGGGTTGGCAGATTATTTAGTATTTGTAAGAAGCAACGGTACTCTATCCGCATATTACACTGCTTTAATTATTTTTGTTTTTAAAACTGAATTGACAAAAACTAACTTTCAGTCCTCCTGATGTAAAGAGCTACAACCAACAACCAACTTAAACAAGGCAGACTACATCTTATTGTGTAGGGTTGGCAGATTATTTAGTATTTGTAAGAAGCAACGGTACTCTATCCGCATATTACACTGCTTTAATTATTTTTGTTTTTAAAACTGAATTGACAAAAACTAACTTTCAGTCCTCCTGATGTAAAGAGCTACAACCAACAACCAACTTAAACAAGGCAGACTACATCTTATTGTGTAGGGTTGGCAGATTATTTAGTATTTGTAAGAAGCAACGGTACTCTATCCGCATATTACACTGCTTTAATTATTTTTGTTTTTAAAACTGAATTGACAAAAACTAACTTTCAGTCCTCCTGATGTAAAGAGCTACAACCAACAACCAACTTAAACAAGGCAGACTACATCTTATTGTGTAGGGTTGGCAGATTATTTAGTATTTGTAAGAAGCAACGGTACTCTATCCGCATATTACACTGCTTTAATTATTTTGTTTTTAAAACTGAATTGACAAACACTAACTTTCAGTCCTCCTGATGTAAAGAGCTACAACCAACAACCAACTTAAACAAGGCAGACTACATCTTATTGTGTAGGGTTGGCAGATTATTTAGTATTTGTAAGAAGCAACGGTACTCTATCCGCATATTACACTGCTTTAATTATTTTGTTTTTAAAACTGAATTGACAAAAACTAACTTTCAGTCCTCCTGATGTAAAGAGCTACAACCAACAACCAACTTAAACAAGGCAGACTACATCTTATTGTGTAGGGTTGGCAGATTATTTAGAATTTGTAAGAAGCAACGGTACTCTATCCGCATATAACACTGCTTTAATTATTTTGTTTTTAAAACTGAATTGACAAAAACTAACTTTCAGTCCTCCTGATGTAAAGAGCTACAACCAACAACCAACTTAAACAAGGCAGACTACATCTTATACTTATAGATAGATAGCTTTGGGATCCTATATTCAAAAATAAGTTTACTAAAGACGCTGTCTTCCCGTAAGATGCTGTAAGTACGAAAAGTAACTGATATTGTGAAGGATTAACTACGGTTATTAAAGCTTGTTAACACAAAACAGGCAACCCTGTTCGTAATGAAGGGTTGTACGCACTTACCTTACCCCAACGGCGTGCGTGGGGAAACTAAAATACGCGAGGGGGAGTTTTTGAACGTTTCCGCACTTGTCAGTTCGTTTCGAAATCCAAATTGCCCCAACTTTTACTTTCTAAGCCCGTATCTAAGTTGTATTCTAAGTTTTTAATTTTTGTTAAAAAAATATACTAAATTGTTATTTACTGTACAATTTCCCCGCACCGGTAATTTAGTCCGAATACCCATGTGCCATATGCCATGTGGCCATCGATGTGTTGTGAGGTATTCTCTAACGCTACGATGCGTTAGAGAATACATCACCAAGTTCGATACTTATGGATAAATACTTAAACGCTGCCCAATTTTACGATGCCGTTAAGCCTCGTGTTGTCTCTATCACTTTAGGTCAAAGTGACTGTGACATCACGAGACGTAACAACATCTTAAAATTGAGCAGCGTTTAAGTATTTAGACAGTTTGGGTATTTTGGCATAAGTGTATTAAGAGACGACAGTGGGAATCGCCTGAGAGATCTTCCGCTTGATAACGTTATAAGTTATAACCGAAAAAAATTACCGTTTGTGCTACAAGCTAGGAAATGTCCAATGCTTAACATAGGCCTCCCACATAGATATCACCATAACCGGGATATTTGCCATCGGTGTCACGCTTGGCAGAGGAGTAGGCAACCTCAGTTTTTTTATTTTTTGGTTTTTATTATAAAGACGCTTTTACCCGTCTCAGAACAATGCCCAATCCTCTAACTTTCACAAAACACAACCCTTCATGGTATTTAGAAATAGATAGAAGATTTAGCAGTTAAATGGCCTGGATAATAGTGTATACAGTCGAGGATAAGAGCATTACACGATCCTTATTAATTTTCATTTGCGTGTCAACACATAAATAATATTCAACATAGTACGGTGGTCCACCGTTCCACCAGTCCCAATTTTCAATAAACCCAAAATTTAATCGTATTCAATAAAAAAACTTTGTAAGAAAAGATTTTTCGATTTAATAACTGCTGTATTATTGTTACGTAATATTTTACGGAAGTTTGACAGTATCTCGTTAAATTCAAAACAACAAATCATCACTATCAACTTCCTGTTGAGTTTACGAATCGTAAATTCGACATTTTTTTTTGTTGTTAAATGGAAACTATAAAAGCGATTTCAAATAAAACTCATACTATAGATATTCGTTATGCAATTAGTGCTGAATATGATTATCATCATAATATTATCTCAACACTCGAGAGATAGGTATACGAGACGAAAAAGTGCAATAAGTTATGAACGTAAAAACTCACAGATATCCGTTTAAAAACAATAGACACTTTCTCTGTGGACAAAATTGTGAATCAGGTTTGGTATAGTTAGAACTTTGAAATATCAGTCCCATCCCAACAATATCCTCAACACCTACCTTACAATAGGAAGTCAAAAATATTAAAAAAAGTACTAATCAGTTAGTTTTTCGTGTAGTGCCTGTCTAAGAATATCCCCTACCCCATATCATCCCGTGGGTGTCGAAAGAGGCGGCAGGCGCAAAAAAATCAGGAGATGGGGAGTAGCGTAAAAATAAAAAACCGCGGTTGCCAAGCCGCTTGCCAAGCTTGGCAGCTATGGCAAATATGGGGCGTATGGTCTGCAGTGAACTTTAACAGGCTGCAACGGTAATATGTTAGTTGCTAGTCAGCGTAACTCGCTGCAAGACTGTCTGTTCCAGGTTCTAAACTTTAATAATATACAAAACTGGTCTTCGATATTATCTGATGATCTAATCATATTCCAGATCTTACCACACAGGTGCCTTTCGGCTCTATGATCTCCCCTACGCAATTAAATGTTTTCCAATAGCACTAATCGACCAGAATAAAATTATGCGTACCTACTGCCATAATAAAATTAAATGTAATTTGAAGCTTTGTTACAAACATAAAAGTGTGCATGAAAAACAGAATTGTAATCGAAATATAAAACATCGCAAGCAAATATAGAAATTGTCATAAAGTTCCACAGTCGCTCGTTCTGAATGGCGTGTTCGGAGATTATTTTAATAAATGTCCGTTTTATTGTTTCCTCCATCTCCGTGTGTGATGGGGGTTTGATTATGCTTAATAGTGGTGCGTAAATGTAATGAGGGGGTTGGCATTACCGCTGCAATCACAATGCCGGGACGGCTTCCTGATTGTGCCACTCCGAGTCGTCAAGTAATTCCGTATAAATTCTATATTCCCGCTCGTTGTTCCATTATTTTGTTTACAGTGGGATAAACAGTGGGCATTAGCGTCATTAAATCGTAAATGTCGGTTAAAATTGCTATGTGCTAATAGTTTCTCTTTTAAAACAATTAAGCTTCATAAATCGTGGAAAACAGTAAACTGACCGGCTCACCGTGTGAGGCCTTCATCATCTTTTAACCATCCTATTGTTTAGTATATTCAACATCTAATAAATTATTTATTTTCAATACAAAGGAGCTTTAAGAGTTTGGTAAAAATTGCAATTAAAGTTATTAATCAAAGTTATTAATTAATAAATAAATAAATAAAGAAATAATGTCAATTTATATAAATTTATAGTAGGTATATTTTAGTAGGTATGTGTAGGCTCCTTTAAGATAATCAATTTTAATATTTATAATGGCATAGTGTGAATGCTTAATTACTACTTAATTAATTATAACACTCAATGTTTAATCAAAACTAGTTTTTACGGATTTGATCGCGTATATTACCTTTTTTTATATAAATCTTTAGTGTTCGCGTAAATATAAGAAATCATTTGGTTTACATACTGATCTGTAAGGACTGGTAATTGCTAACTTACGCGATAAAATTCGTAAAAACTAGCTTTATTAAAATGTGTAGTGTTCGCTTAAATATAAGAAATCATTCGATACTAAAATGTTTAATAAGCAATGTTGCCTTATTTCACAAATTCATAAAAACCCGAAATATTACAATTATTGTTTACGAAACATAATAGTTACCGGTTAAAACTGACTTATATTTTGCAAATAAATTGATATTTCACCCAAAACATTAAATAGCGGTCCTTTTTATGAACTTTAAAACAGCGATTAATCTGCATTTTAATGAATGACAGGAAACCTCCGAAGTTTACTATATATCTGTTTTTTTTTTTTTGAGATACATGGCAGTTTTATTTAGACTGAAGTGAAAAACTAACAGTCCAGCTGAACTGACGGCAAGTGGCTACTGTTCATGATTATCTGCAGCCAACTTCACTTCTAAAGATTAAGATGAAATGTGTAATTACAGTCGTCGACCGACACGAGCTGAGCAGTCAGAGGCGGGGGTCTGCACTCCCCACTCGGACAACTGTTAGATAGCTCAAAAATCGCCACATACGCGACATGATGATTGTTAACAATACCAAATCATAAACCATCATCATCCTCATTTTCATAGCCTTTCCCTTTTTAACCAGCTCGCGGCCTTAGATATATGAAGCTGTAGCCCTGAGTCAGTTGAATCTGTAAGAAGACCCGGATGGGCTAACAGCGCTAACATCACAGAATAAATATTAAGATGTGTAAGTAATTACACTAGTTCTGCATCCTACCTACCTTTCACTAGAACACAGCAGTGAAAGCACTGTTATTTGACGGCAAATTAGGTAAGAGAGGATGGTAACCTACACAGTTGAACTCCCAGGTAGAAGTGAAGTCCCACTACCTACAAGTATACTTTCATAGCGGTCACATACAAAATTTCAACTGGATTCTTCATTGAATCTTACAGACTTAACCGGATAACAACCTAAAGCTTAAAACTAACAAAAACAAATATAAAATTCAAAGTTAAATTCAAATTTCTTTATTTGCAATAAATAGTGTAAGTTATATGTTTTTCCAAAAAAATAAGTTGTTTAAAGACCTGTTTAGCCTTAAAAAACAGCATGCAAACTTTTCAAAATTACTAAGTATAGGTGATAGTAGATTCTAAAATATCAACTTATTCAATGTAATATTATATAAAATTCATAATGTCATGAGTAATTTACAATGTCATAAATTCAATTTACATGTATTTAATTATTCACGGACATGACCAAACAATTAAAGAAAATTTAATTAGACAATATTATATACCATGTCAGTTAATTATAAAATGTCAATTATAAGCAATAGTCCCAAAAACACCTTTTTAAGATTTCGACATTTAAAACAAATTCTTATCGTTATGGAAACAATCGATTTGATATTTTATTTAATCGCGAAAAAAAGTTATATTAAAGGAGACAAATCCTATCGTCGGAGATATTGATTTATAGTCATATTTGTTAAAGGAAACTTATCAGAAAGTTGTTTAAGCGCCGTTCTTACCCTGAGATTTATACATGACGCTGTTGTAAAATAATTATTCTATGGAAACCTTTGAGGAAAAACACAATTTTCTGTTCTAATATAAAGTAATATTAATAATATTAAAAAATATAATAATAGGATTTAAAAAAAAGTGCAAAAGTCACAACCTTTAAACATTCCACAGCTGCGCTCAGGTCTTCTCTCATTTCTATGAGGGTTTTTGGCAAGCAAGTGTCCGCCGTGATGCCTATATGTGTGTTGGTGTACTTCACGTCTTCGAAATATCTTTTTTTTTCTTATTTCTCAGACTTGCAGGTTCCATCATGATGTTTTCCTTCACCGCCGAGGACGTGGTAAATCAGCACTTAAAATTTCAATTAACAATTTTATTGGTACCGGCGGGGAGCGAACCCGGGTTGCTTGCGTAGGTACTGTGAAATTTACAGTGAGCGCTAACCATTTGAGCTACTGCGACTGAAAAAAGTGTACAAATGGAATTATATTTCAGAAAGTGTTAGTGTCTTTCCGATTTTGCTTTCTGCAAAAATTAAAGTTTGAGGTGCTAAAATTTTTATATTCCTATCATTATAATTATATCACATGGTAAATATCTAAGATGCGGAGTGGACACACAAGCATGCTGCTCATCTGATAGTAAGTGACTAACGCTCACGAACAACTACAATACCAGGGGAATCTTAAGGAGAGTAAAGAAGAGGAGTCTGACCTTAGAAGTGCTTAAGTATTAACGGTCCGAAAAAAATGGTAGGAAAATCTCGTCTGTTCTTATTGAAAAGATAAAACTAGGAGAGTATATTTATTTATGTAGAACATCATTTACAAGGATGTATTTTTTTAAATAGTAACAGAGACGTAGAATAATGGAATATGAAGATGCTTTCAAATACTAGATTTTTATGCATAAGCTCGATGGTAAGATGTCACAGGTACTTTCTTGAAAAACGTTGCCGCTTACTACTTCACCTGAGCTCAGCTTTATGCAGATGCTTTATTTCTATTGAAGAAATTCGTACCATTAATTTTAATATTTATTGGTTTAGAATTGTCAACTCTCGATTTTTTATGCTTAACATCACCAGGGTGATTCGGTTAGTCTGATGGTGTCGTGGTTAACTTTTGGTTTCGCAGTCTTTTGTAAATGTATCGGTGTCAAAATTATAAGCCGATGTTTTTAAATATTATCTTACTAAAGGATTATAAAATATTATCATATCGATAAAACATAAAGCAGTTGCGAAATAATTTACAGTTAAAGTGAAAATTAACACTTACATATTGCTCCAGTATACAAGCAGCTTTACGTGTATAATAAAAGCACAACACTCTATATACGTCCTACTGGTACACACACGTCTTCTCTGATTAAAAAGGTTTAATGGGGAAAACCATGTAGTCGCGGTCTAAGAATATTAACTATCACATTTCTTTCCGTGGAAGTTGTAAGAGCCGACAATGGAAAACTGAGGCAGGAGATGAGCAGCAGTATCATTCTGATAACAGCAAAATTACAATTAATAAACTGCGGTTGCCAAACCGCTTGCTAAACGTGCTAATATGGCAAGCATCTCCCCATGAACAACGTTGAATAGAAACGGTCTTCAGTCCCCGGCGGACCCGCTATTCTTGGCTGCGGTCGTGACCATGGTAACTGGCAGCATTTCACGCACCCACCCCGAGTACTGACGAGAAGATCCTGAAGCTAGAAGAAGAGATAGACAAGTTGCGCTGGGATATTGTAGGATTATCTAAGGTCCGAAGAGAGGGGAGGATGTAGTAGGTAACCCTTGAAGCCGGCAACTTATTCTATCATCGGGAGGATGACCATTTGTCACAAGGTGATGTCGAATTTATCGTCCACATGTCTCTTTTAAACAACGTTGTAAATATTGGGAGTGTGTCGACGAGGGTTGCGTACCTTATACTCAGAATCATCAAATGGTATTCGCTGAAGCACCAACCTCGGCACATCCCGATGAGGAGGTGGAGGAAATGCGTAAAAAAAATATCTCTAAAGCCATGCATTCCTCCAAAACCTACTATATACCCATACTAGGACAGGTCACTGTAATAGGGTAGGCCTTTGAATGAACATGGACATGGTAGTTGTTGAGAGCACTAAGCTCGAAGTTGTTGACGAGTATGTTTACCCGGTACAAATAGTCCGACTGGGTAAGTCAAACTTGGACCGAGAGGTCAATCGACGGATTCAACTCGGCTGGGCTACGTTCGGGAAACTACGACACATCTTCTCATCAGGTATACCGCAAAACCTAAGAGCAAGATAGTACAATCAGTGCGTGCTATCAGTGATGACTTATGGATCTGATACGTGGTCATTCACTACTGGCCGTATGAGGAAGCTCAAGATCGCTCAGCGAGCTATGAAGAGGGCTATGTTCGGGATTTCTATGCGTGATAAACTCAGAAATAAAGAAATCTGCAATACAGAGTAACCGACATAGCCCAACGGATTAGTAAGCAGAGATGGCAATAAAAGGGCCATATAGCTCGAAGAACCGAAAACCGATGAAACAGAAAGGTTCTGGAGTGGCAGCCTCGTACCGGTAGGTGAAGTGTAGGGCGACCCCCATTAGTTGGAGTGACGACCAGGTAAGGCACGCAGGAAGTCGTGGATGCAGGCGGATCGAGACCGATTGTGGCGTTCGTTGGGGGAGGCCTATGTTCAGCAGTGGACTTGTGAAGGGCTGTAATGATGATGATGAATAAGGAACACTCTGCCTAACCAAAGTTAAATCCTGTTAGCTGTTACCACGCAGTTCAAACGATGGTAAATGGATGCTGTAGCCTATATATAACTAAATCTATAATGAATCGATTATAGATGTAGTTATATATGGGCTACAGCATCCATTACAGAATAATGATGCACTTTGCTTTGTGAGCTAATATCAAATACCTCTTTAAAAAGGGTTTCCCGAGGAAGAAGTATAACGAAAGAAAATTATATGAAAGCGAAACTCTTTACTCTCAACTTTTTTTCTGACCCTGTCACCTAACGGAGAATATATGAAACTGACGGAGAATACACGGAGAATACTCGGAAGGTTAACACTATATGAGGCACATATGAAACATACGTTGATCTTATAAGACATCGGAACCTCATTCTAATTGAAAAGTTCTGCAAAGTGTGCGTTGGTTTATGACGCAGGACCACCGGCCGGTAGTAAAACACCCAGGGAAAATTTCTTGACAAAAAAAACTCAACTGTTTTCTTCTGCCCGACTTCAGATACGAACCTGGGGCCTCAATCATGACCAGCAGTCGCGATTATGAATACTAGATCGACGAGGTAGTTGGCACCAGACAAACCTTGGTTTATTCATTATCAAAAACAAACTCGGCCATGTTATCCGATCCTCTAAACCGCCCCTATGAATGTGAAATCTAACTTTAGTTTAAACTGAAGTTAGATTTCACATCACATCACAACATAAGAATGATTTTATATTTAATTCTTAAGAATTAAATCTAAAATTATTCTTATGTTTAATACCTTTAGTATAAATTGATACAAAAAAGCAACTTCATTGCCAATGCATCAATAAAGGAGTAAATTGCAACAAAGGAATGAAACCACGTTCTCTTATCTTAGAATTCTTAGTAGGTAGACAGACATAGTGACATGAATCCACGTCGGGACACGCGAGCCCTGCGACCCTCGGACACGTAACCTTCGATGGTGGTAGAAAAAACGGTGAACATCGACATTGACAGCTACTGCGCGCACGCAAGGAGGCCCGAGGCTGGCTTGACACGACAGTCATCACTAAATATGTTGAAATTTAATTGAAAGAAATAAATTCGAACGTCTTGAAAACATCTAAGTTTTACGTCATGTAAACTATACGTGTATTAATCTATGCATACAAGATGAACAACCTAGAAGTTTTGACTATGTTCGAATTTCAAATAATCTACGCAGATAGTTTTTTTTTTTTTTAATTTTGACATATTTATATAGTGTATAGGATGACTATTATTAAATAGGAACTAAGCATCATTCCAAATTCGGATTTATGATTGACTTAAAGAATCTTATAGGTTAACTTAAACTGCGAAACAAAAATCTCGTTTCCCGTACCTCGCGCCTCAGATTATAGATTCATTCATTTGAGACGCAATCATTATACATAAATTTATATACAATAATATTTAATCAAATTAACGAGATGCACGTATAAAATTTTAATTAAAAATTAATCTTCGATTACATCGTCATACGGTAGTTCCTGTGTCTATATTGTAGTCTCTTCTCTTTTACAAAACATGACGGTAGGTTCGCACTGCGCATGCGCATTTGCATTCAATCGTCTCAGTACCAGTGACCTACTTGCTTTTCACACCGTGTAGAACTGACCCTTTTCAAGGGAATTTATGTATAACATTATTTTATTAACACAATGATAATAAATTCATAAGTATAATCGGTTAAAATGTAAACAACACAGTTATGCATAAAAGAGAGATTATAAAAAGTGTGATTTTTACACCTAAAAGAGTTAGAAAAATATTTAGATGGGTGAAATGACCAACACACATTTGATCACATCGGTGTCTTTTCTGCTCCATTTTTCCCTCAGAAGTCCCCTAGTTCTGTGTCCAGTAGAAGAACCTTTATAATCTGTCCGCAATCCTACACAATGTGTGAATTTGGATTTTACAAATCTTCCACGAACGAACGCGACGCGTTCACTTTCATGCATACAATCTTAGCCGCTAAGACTGTCCACAGTATGTTAACCGCATATAATAATTTAATATTATATTTCATACCCTTTATAATTTAATTAATAATTAATTGAACATAAAAAAATCCTTTATTTTTATATTCTATATGCTCACGTTTCTTGAAAAATAATGGAATATCATTAATAACATATGCAAAATACGTAATAATATAAAAAATATTATCCCATGTTTATTGTTAGGTTGCCGAACTAAGCAGCTATTGTGTCATACATTTCTCGGCGCCACACCATAGCTCGTGTCTTTTTTATCACAATCACGGCTCACCAATAGAACTATGTAACTTGCCAGATATAAAATAGAAAATATTTTTTGTTATTTTTTCCGTTACATATAAAAACAACTTAAATCAAAGTTTTGTTTCTTTATATTACGTAATTCGATTTAGGAATTTTTGACAGGATCTTGACCTCTAGTGGAGCTACTTTTGTTTTCTCGTTTAAATAATAGTTTGATATGGGTTTTTATGTATAATAAATATGCATGTGTGTGAAGTTGAGACTACGAAACAAGTGCTCCGAAGTTGATATAAACTTCCAGCTATTATATTCGCTTAGGCGATTTGAAAACTTGAAGTACAGTCATCGTCATCGGTTTGTTAGCTCAAGTTGCCTCAAAATCTTCCAAAAGTATCACAATGTGAAGCATCAACATATTGTGGATAAATATGTGGTATACACGGTAGAGCCACGCTGCATGGTTGTAGCACGAATGGGTCGGCTCGACCGGGAAAGGACCACGCTCTCACAGAATACCAGCGTAAAATAGCAGCTTAATACTGCTGTGTTTCGTATGGTGAGTGTAGAGATTCGGAGACCCTTTTTTACTGGAAACGAGGCATTCCATCTTAATCCTCAGAGGTGACAACGCATCTGCGTTTTGATTCTTAATCGAGGATAAATATAGATTTCTGGGGGCTACAGCGTCCACTTACTATCAGGTGGACTGTGTGCTCGTTTGTCACCCTTATTCTATAAAAAAAATTATATTTTGTAAAATGTATTCCAATGTTTGATTACAGTATGTGTGAATGTTTGATTAAATGTATTCCAGTGTTTGCATCATAGGAATATCTCCCAAATTTGCCATTTTTAAATGCTTACTCATTAGTGTAATAATAATAATAAACCAAGAAATATAAAGAAAGATCTCTTTAAAAATGTTTCCCACAAAGTCATACATTATTTGTAGTCACTTAAATTACAAATATTTTATATTAAAACTAAGTAATTTGCAAGTTATAGTGGCAATACAAAAAAGAACTCGAGCTACAGCTACCTGGTTTTTCATCACTTAAAGACCACGTGTGAAGTGATACACGTCATGTAAGTGCTTGATTAGTAACACATCTGATTGCGATAGTTTCTTTATAAGTTCCAGGTCACGTTGCTTACTTTATTTTATACTACTACTTACAATACACTGAAATAGCGTTGCATAAGTTCTGCTGCTTTAGACCTTAGTTATAAATAAACTTTCTCTTGCGTCGTAAATGGCACATTACTGTTCTATAAAATGAACCAATTTTGTTACAATTGTTACATACGCTAAACGATGTTTTATTTTTATTTTATGACATACACATTGCAATCACATTATAAACTTATTTCCTTAGAAGTCTATTCGACTCGCGTTATTCGAGTTTAATTATTCGAAGGTGAGTTTAGGAACTAATTAAAATATTTTTTTGTCATGTAACAACGTTTTTTTTTATTAAACAATTATTCATCTCTGTGAGATCCGTAATAGCACAGGAGCTTAGCACTCGCTATTAATTTCACAGTATGCGAGCAACCCGGGTTTGATTCCCGCCGGCACCAATGAAATTGTTAATTACAATTTTAAGTGAAAAATATTTCAAAGATATGTGCATGGCAGCGCACTAGACAGTAGACACTTCCTTGCCATAATACACTCTCAGAAGTGAAAGGAAGTTTGTGCCCAGTTATGGGACGTATATAGACTGTAACATTACTTTACTTTTAATTCATCTTTAAACTCAGAATTTCTTCTTCTTTTGATTCATCCGTAAATTGGCAATTTAAGAGAACCCCTTCACTCCGTTTCGATCAGTGGCGAAGCTAGAGCTCCAAGCTAGGGCAAGCCTAAGATATAAATTGATAAAAATATTGATTGTTGTTTTTAGCTGTTTTATAAAAATGTACTAATCTTGATCTGTCTCCACGCTTCAGTTTCATATTCAGTGCTGTCAAGGAGGTGTTTAACAAAGCACACAGAAGGCATACCACTGCTAGATAGATTGTATTACATATCAGCAATTGCATAGCTTCGGTGGCTTTGAAGAAAGCCGTTTGGGTTTGTTTAAGCGAAAGAAAAAAATATTTACATCCAATACAATACATGAATAAAAGTAAAACACGAACAAAGTACAAACAAACTATGTACAAAATTAAAAAAAAAAATTTCCATTCTAATGGATAAGAGATAAGATAAGATAAGTGGAATCGTCTCGCTTTCTTATGGAAAGATTTAATTTCGTCCACGTAAAATGTTGTAGAACGTTTTAATTGTACCAATAACTGTTTTTAATTGCGATAATTGATAAGTCTGAAATACACTCTTAACCTTGTGTATTATCTCAACAAAGTTTAAAGATTTCCTCTCCGATTATCACTAACACACTTCAATTCATCACAAGGAACACTATTATCCTCCATTTTCATTAAAAATCTTTAAAAAAGCATAAATTTTGAACTCGTAATATTAAATCGCGTAAGATAAGCACACAGAGTAAATAAACATTGAAACGTGAAATGAACTTGCAAACGTATTGCCCGCGCGCCTCCGCTTTTAACAAATTTATTCCCAAAAGCCTGGCTTTAAATCTCTATACTAATTGCTATATATACAATCGTAGTTATATTTCATTATAGAATATTTTGCTATAGGTTAGAAAGAGAGCGATCGTCTTCTCAAAAGCCCCGTAAAAAGCCCACGCGAGCGAAGGAGACAACTATTAGCTCTATTAAAACTCATTTTATATGACACCAGCAGTATCGCTAAGGCAATACGAGGTCATCGGTCGACATGTGTCGAACAGTGGAGTGCGCGGGAAATTTGAAATAGCTTGAAACATTTTACGAGTTATTTTATTAGTTGATATTATTGATTGATTCAGGTTTAATAAGGCAAGCCCGGCTTTTCGGCTTTAATGGAAGCTTCGCCACTGCGTTTCATCTCGTTGTCGTACGAAGCCACTATTAACTATGAGCCTATACTATTATGTATTGTGTGCTACGAGAAACGCCAGAAATTTTATGGACTCCGATAGATGGCGTGATAACCATATTGTTTACGGTATACGTAAAATAGCTAAACTGATGACAGGTGCCTGACAAACTTGACTACTACAGCAAATCCCATGTCCAGCGGTGGACTTGTAACTCAAAGGGCATGAACAAGATTCATGTTAAATAACACTAAAATCAGATCAAATTACTAATATCCTGTTATTTATTTTAAATAAATTTGTTTTTTTTTTTTCATAATATATTTCCACACATCAAAAATGAAAAATAAGCGAAACACTCCATATATTTTAAGTTCATTTTAAGTGACGTTGAAACCTAGCTAAAACCATGCTCACTTTTTGTAAGAACACGCAGTAACGCACACATATGTATTTCAAATTAAAAATTAAATTAAATTAAATTGTGTGCATCAAGCTGTGGTCTTTTACGTGCTGTTAAAGAAAGATTTGCGTCTGTCCCCTTGCGTGTGTAAAGAAGTTTGCATTATTTCGGTCTTCCTACTTTTACAGTGCTCCTTCTTTCTTTCTTTGTTGGACTGCGTATATAAATTCACAATTGTGTAAAATTATGCTATAGGTACCGTTTAAAAAAAATTATAGGATAGAGTAAGGGTAACAAACGAGCACACAGTCCACCTGATGGTAAGTGGTTGTTGTGGCCCATAGAGATTCACATCAATCCTCGATTAAGAGCTAAAATGGAATGCCTCATTTGTAGTAAAAGGGTCTCCGGTTCTCTACACTCACCATACGAAACACAGCAGCATTGAGCTGCTAATTCACGCTGGTATTCTGTGAGAGCGTGATCCTTCCCCGGTCAGTTTAATAAATGTCTTATATTTAGGTGAATACTACTACACGTGGATTATTATAACTAGTTTTACTCCTTTAGCCACGGGGGACATCATGAGTGCTGTAAGTATCCAAAACGTCTAAGAGTTAAAAAACTTAAAGGTTAAACGCGATAAAATACGGAAACAATAGTTTTATTATGTGGTCAATTTGCTAACGTTTTTAAGTTTCTTAAATAAATATTAATATTAAAAGGAAACATAAAACAATTTCAGCCAGCAACTACAAACGCGTGCATATTAGACTGACCAACGACCGCATTGTTACGCCGACCATAAGTTTACTTCGACCGACTCGATTTGCGACTTAAACGACTTGTTTAATCTCCATCACTGAAGAAATTCAGTGGGCGTTTCTCGTAATGATACAAACGCGTAGTGTAACAATAATTTATGTGAACATTTCTATCAGGCGCAATTTATTTAGAAGGTGACTTGGTCGTGATAGGTGAGAGCTAGCTACAGACCAGGCTGACACACGCACGCTCTTTATTTAACATATCATTAGCATAATTGATGTACACTGTAAAAATAATCTAAAATGAAGGATCTAGAAAAGTAGAAAATAAAGATATTAATATTTACGTTGCAACCATCCGCTCAAATTAAATTCAATGATATGTCTTACCTATATTGAAAAGCACCTCCCGCCCTCCCTCAATTGCGTGCACTATAGTTTGGCCGTTCAGAGAATGCGTGACACGTTGCGATTGAACTGACGACGTAACTTTGTAATGGCGTTGCAGTTACGATAAAAATATTTTTGCTGGCTGTTTACCGTTTTTTTTTTAATGATGATTAATTGATGAGCATTAAAACAACATTATTATATCAATAATAAATGAATATTATAATTTTGTGCCAAACTGAGTGTCAAATAACTTCGTATACAATATTTTTCTAAATCTATACTGCGCTATTACAAGGTTATGTCAGCGCTTTATATTTGTAGTGCTGTGCTAACAATAACAGGCAATAACAGTATCGTAATCTGTTCTTACACAGTTATACTTTATAGAAATACGTTTTGTTTTTATTTTTAAGAATTTGAAAATAATGGACTATAAGATAACTTTTATTAAATATAAAAATAAAACTACGACCAAACCGAACGCGCGAAAAAAAGTAGCATTTTTATATTTAGGTTGAAAATGGTAACCCCAAATGGCGTTATGGGCCGCCATTTTGTGACGCTAAAACAGTCGTCTGTTGTCGTTTCGTGCACATAGACCACGTTCTTCAAGTGTTTCGATCTGTTTTTATTTGATTACCCGGCTATCGTTTAATGGACTGTTTCTGCTTTTCAAACTGACATCGGCGCTAAATCGGACTTCGATTGTGTTTTGTATTGCGTTCTTTTTACTTTTGATGCATAATAATGCCTAAATGTGGACAAACATTGACAAGTGGAGCCTGTGAGTTAATCAGCAAGCTGCAAGATTACTTTGAGCGGGAGCGGCAAAATGGTGGACCCCTGTTACCTGTCGAACAAGTACAAGAACGCGTCTCTCAGGCGCTTGGAGTTAGCAAACGAACGATAACAAATATTAATAAAGAAAAGTTCGGCTCTACTGGCACGGAAGATAATATTTTACGTACTCCGAAGAAGAAACGTAGAACTAAACCCGTGACAGATATTGACACCTTTGACGCATCGGCGTCATCAGAAATCATATATATATGGTTACTATTCCAGAAATGAATATCTCAACAGGAAGAAGCTTTTGGCATCGTTAAGAGAAGCTGGACTGTTTAGCGGGGGTAAAACTGCTTTATCCAAAATCTTAAAAGATATTGGTTTTTCGTATAAAAAAAAAACAGACAAAAGAAAAATTTTATTAGAACGATACGACATAATTTTAAAACGGATAACTTTTTTGAGAGAAGCAAAAAATATTGATAACTGGGATAATGTCGTGTTCATTGACGTGACATGGCTAAACGCCAATCACACGGTTTCCCGTTTTTGGACGGATGATACACAAACGTCGACGTCGAAATTACCAATGGGTAAGGGGGGCCCGTCTGATAATATGCCATGCAGGTTCTGCAAAATATGGCTTTGTGGAGAACGCGTTACTGGCATTTCAATCAAAAACCACAAATGACTACCAAGAGGAAATGAATGCCACTACATTTAAAGAGTGGTGCCAGAACGTGCTTTTGCCCAGCCTACCAGAGCCTTCTGTAATATTCGTGGATAATGCCTCCTATCACTCGGTTCAAATACAGAAACCACCTACCCAAGCTAATAAAAAAGAAGAAATGGTGGCTTGGTTACAAGCAAAAGGCATTGACGCAAATATGCAGATGCTAAAACCAGAGCTAATTAAATTAGTTAAAGAAAATAAAGCGGCAAATGTGCGATACGAAATCGATGAACTGTTCTGGTCATCGCGTTCTAAGAATTCCACCGTATCGTTGCCAATATAACGCGATTGAGCTAATCTGGGCTCAAATAAAAGGTTACGCCGCCCGCCACAATACTTCCGTGCCATTCAGCACGAAAAAGATGATGACTCTATTAAAAGAAGCCTGCGGGGAAGTCACAAGAGATGACTGGGCAAAGGTTGTTGAGAAGACTAAAAACCTGATTGTGGAACATTTTGACCGAGATATCAGGATTGATTCTCTTATTGATAATAATATAATTATACATGTAGGCGAAGATGATGAATAAGACTAATATTCTGTACGCACATTCAATTCAGTGTACTTTATTGCATAGAAATACAGTTTGTAACTTTGTAACAAAGAATAAATAAAACCATTTTATTATATTAATATTACCTTTTTTTGGTTTCCACTTAAATTACTAAAATATAAATTTTAAATTATTCCGCCAATTTAAAACGAAAATAATCTTAAAAATAACGCGGCGGTTCATTTTGGAGGAACGGTAACGAACTGTTATGTTGTGCCCATCACTAGTCGTGACTAACTGATAGGTGTCAGGAACACATTCTCTAAACAGCCGAACTATAATCTCGTCACCACTTATCCCAGCACGTCTACTCTAAAATTTAAAACAATAGTTAAATCATAAGATTTAAATGATGATCGAAACCAAATTTATTGCGATTATCTTTACGATCGATTTCCAGCTTTAACACAATATCTAGCCGTCAGAGCCGAGGTCAGTACACTCCAGCTTTGATAATCACACTGACGTATATGTGTAAAATCCCATACAGGAAACTTTTACACACAAATTGAGCCATCATCATTATTCGTCATCATCGTCACCAGTTCCCCTTTTCTAAAACTGAAACCTTGACTCCGATGAATCTTTAAAAGCCTTGCGCAAGCTTTGCAAAAATATCTTTTATTTTTCTTCTTCTTTACTAACCTTTTTTAAACCAGCAGTAGAGGATACAGGCCTTTTCGGGAAGTCGCTAACTGGACTGCATCTCTTAAAACATTTGCCCAAAAAAAATACGTTGCTGTATGTAGTTCTCCAAGAAAAGTTTATGAAATAGATATAAGTATCGTATCCATACACGTTATTGATTAATAGACAACATTTACTATTCATATTAATATGTTAATCCTATAATTAAATGTGTAATTCTTTCATCAAAATAAAAGTAACCGTTTGAGAAATAACATCAATGCATTTCTGTGAGCACGCATAGATACGAGTAGTAGGTATAATCCTAACAATTACCTGTAACTATCGTTACCGGTAGATAGATAACGCGGACATGAAAGACCGCAGTAAATTATAACGTCTAAATAAATTACGTAAATCTAAAAGCCATTGTGTAAACGTTAGCATATGTGAATATGTAACTCTCCCACTGACGAGACGCGTTTACTCACGGAACTATGAGTAATGGGAAAATAAGTATAGATAAAATCATTGGCCTGCGCACTTTCAGTCCGGCATCTACATTTAGATATGAAACACTTATAAAAATAATAAAGGAATAAAACGGTGCTGAGAATAGAAAATCAAAATATATTGATATAAGTTAGAAATAAACCGGGATATTTAACACGTAAGTGTACAATACCATAAACAATACCAACACGTGGGTATTGTAAGAAGCGACCAAGGTTAATGAACCAAGCAATAGGCAGGACCATCTTCTTCATAACAACTCTAATAAAAATTTATACGTGGTAGAGCCATGCTGCAGTATATTAGTTGTATAGTTGTAGCTTGAATGGGTCGGCTCGACCGGGGAAGGACCATGCTCTCACAGCATACCAGCGTAAATGCTGCTGTGTTTCGTATGGTGATTGTAGAGAACCGGAGACTCTTTTTACTGGAAACGAGGCATTCCATCTTAGTCCTCACGGGTGATAACGCATCTGCATTTTGATTCGTAATCGAGGATACATATATATACAAATAGGTGTTTATGGGCCACAGCAACCACTTACCATAACGTGGACTGTGTGCTCGTTTGTCACCCTATACTATAAAAAATAACAACTTTAATAAAAATAAAATAACGACTCTAATAAAAACTGCGGGTGCCAACCAGCCTGCAAAACATGGCAATTATGGCAAATGTTTTAGGGGGGAGGTCTATGTTGAGCAGTGGACTTTGGATAGGCCGTGATGAATGAGTGATTCTGCAAATCATCACAACATTAAACTTGTAACGCGTATTTGTTTTGTCGGCACACCGCTCAAAGAACAGTTACCCACGATTCCCATCACGCAACCGGAACAAGAGTTACATATTAGATTTAATTTTATACGAATTTAATAACAAGAGTGATGCGCGCTCCACCATTGTCCATGACCATGTGAAAATACTCTTTTTTTGTTCGATTTAAAGAGGTGCCGACACAATTCAGAGCAAGATTGATGTTCATGCATGATCATATGAATCGTATCTACCCGCTGTGAGCGCCGACTCTTATAATTAATATCGATAATCTATTCATCCTTAATACGGCCGCGATGTTGTTCCCTTTCACTAAGTTATTACGCGCCTTTAGTACCGGTAGCAATATGTCGTCGACACCGCTCAAAATTGATTCCGCGCGTTTAATACGAAATTTGAATGAGCGCTCCGTGAATGAGAATGGAATGAGATCACGGGTGTTGTTGCGTTCGGAAACGCGCCGAAGCTCTCTCTGCGCGGCACAATGACCGCTGCATACACCCCGATCTCTCTCCACAGATAAAACACAAAAAACGTAACGAAAAAACTACATGTCATGCATCTATATGCTGGTCGATTTCAAAGCGTCATGGGAATCGAGCGGGAGGGACTTTAAAAAGTAATTATAATCTATGGTCGACATGAGAGGAACGTCACCAGAAATCGTGACCGTACACCGTTGATGTGACAATGTTATGAATTTATTTAAATTAACTATTTAGCTATAGTTTGCAAAGCAAACATGTTGCAAATATTGGTATACTATTTCTGACGCACGTTTTTTTTATTTATCAAAGTGGCAAAGTAGGCACTTTAAGGTTATAATACAGTGAATTCTGCAGCCCCATAGGCACTCGCAATCAATTAAAACATATATTGAACAGTAAAGATCCGTTTTTTCTCCTGAGAACTAGGATTTCTCGTCCACAGCCTGAATCTGTGACTGGTTCTGTTACCATTTCAAACATGAAGTACCTATTCATCTAGCAGTGACAACCATTCTTAAAAAAATGACTATTGATGACTAATGATATATTGTAAGCAAATAATTCGAATTATTAACTAGAACATTTCTTTAGATTTCATAATGCTCACCAAATGCAGAACTGGCAAAATGATAAAAAAGCCTTACAACTATATAACAAACAGCTTACCACACAAAAACATTGCAACTAGTATATTATAGTGTATTTGTTACTAGTTTATTACAGTTTACTTAGGTACTGCAAAATTAAATAATCTTTTATTAATTTTTATTTGTTTAAATCGTAAAGCTAAAGACCTATAAAAACCCAAGTAGTTATTTTTTTCACACAAAGATGCCCCAAATAACTAAAGTTTCTGTTCATAAATGCAGAGCTTAAACAACCCAAAGGTCTGACAGTGGACTTTACTTTTTATAGACACAAAAAGTTTGGCAAGAAATCGAAATCAGATTACGTGTCCTGCGATTATAAAGTTTCGGCGGGCGAAACAAAGTGCGGGAAACCACAATTTTGTTCCGAAAACGTATTTATAACTTATTTAACCACTAACATAAATATATATATATATATATATATATATATATATATATATATATATATATATATATATATATATATATATATATATATATATATATATATATATATATATATATATATATATATATATATATAGTACCTGAGTGACCAAGCTTTGCTCGGTATTTTTTTTGGAAATCGTGTTTTTTGTAAATTATATTTAGATGCAAATTACAAACTGATGAAATTTGAATAAAATTTTTTGCTCTTCTCGATCATTATTTTTCGTGTTTTAAAAAATATACTAAAAAGGGCTCAAAATAATAATAATATAGTATTTTCTCACAAAAGAAGGAAAAAAGAGTTAGACCGGAGATATTTAGACTCGAACCGGCGCGGCGTTGTATGATATCAGCACCGCCCGATATCCCATTTGAGCTGTTATAACCTTTTAGGCACCGGCAAAATTTATATTCTAATGATATTGTAGGAGTTTTTCATTGTACAAAAACATGGATAAAACATTTTCTAAAAATCAGTCCTAGCTAGATCGATTTCGACCCCTGACCCATGCACACTAAATTTCATGAAAATCGTTAGAGCCGAGATTCCGATTATATACATATATATATATATATATATATATATATATATATATATATATATATATATATATAAGTGTTGTTTGATTATAAATGTCGTCGTCGTTACATATATAAAAAATATTTTAATTTTAAGTTAATTTCTTAACGACAACCAAATTAAGAACACAAATGTCGGTACCGACTATTAAATTTATTCAAAATTTACGGAGAATTATTAATGTCATTTGTAAATTCGTGGTAAGTTTAATAACATTCAGAGTAATGTTCAATTACAGTGAACATTAACCGGGCACGCATGAATCAGACATGACATGACTCAATAGCGCCATCGAGTCGGGAGCAAATCAGTTTTGTGGCCAACCACACACGTAAACAGCAATTTGGAATCAATCTAAACTTTTTATAATACTTGCTCTATAATATCAATAGGCTCTCGATGCGGCGACTTGGGATCAACTGCTATCCGGAAACAATTATTATGTATTTATATAGACTTAATTCATTAATTCATAAAATCTATTAGTGTTCTGTTTTTAAAATTTCTTTAATTTATAAATATTAATCTGTATATATAAAGAATAAAAAAAATTATTCATTATATATACAGATTAATATTTCATAGAATAGTGATTTTGGACCTATCATTAATCAAAATTGAAATTACATATTAATATTTTTAATTTAATTAACCAAATAATATCCTATAAATGCGTAGCCAGCAACACTGATACAATTTCATTTCTGATAGGGTTATTACAGCAGATAAAAGTTCAAAGCGCTTCTAGAGGCGTGTCGGCTGATTTGAAATGTCCTAGAAATGAAATCAAGAATTTCATTGATGTCTACAAATTTCAAATTTATGGACTGAAATTGAAAGTAGGCACTTCATCTTCTGAGCGACCTCAGCTTAATTATCAGGGACACGTTATTTCATAAATTACGGTAATTATAAATGCATATATACACAACGCAATAGTTTATATTAACGTATGAAATTAACGTGTAGAGCGTTACATTTTTATGGCATTAGCGTGTAATAAGAGTTTAAAGCCCATTGTCATAACATAACAAAGGCAGCGTAATATAATTATACGTAACTCTGTTTCATTTACATAACTCGTGTTTGCTTAATGAAAAAATTAATTTAAATAGACCAGTGGACGCCAGATAATTAACTTTCTATTATTTCTGATTTTCAACGATATCAATTTTCCATTTAGTTATGGTTATGCGATGTTAATAATCAATAACTTGAAGTACTTACCTAATTAAAATTAATTTCACACATTACAATTTTATTGTGTTCAGTGAAAGTCGATTTCGGACAACATTAACCGAATCGATTTTTATTTATTCGTATCGCCACACACTTGAATCAATTCTCGCGAACAACCGCATTCATTTTGTATTTCTTATTACATATAGATAGATTACATACGTAACGGAAGTGAAGAATTGCCGCGGCTTAACCGCATAATACATGCTCAATGTGGGAGAATCTTTACCACCGATTTAGTTGAGATTCGTTTTGAGTTTGAATTTTCAATTGTTGCTAACTGTAAACCATCAATTCATCGTACTTATAATTAACTTAAACTTGCGAGCTCCACTACCTGATGTGGTTGCTAGCGAACATACACCTAAATAATCGCAAATAACACCAATTCAGATGAAGTCACCGAGGCAACGTATCTCTGTAACAATATTTGGTTTGTTGTCAAAGGGCTGCAGCTACTTACTATCAGGTGGCCTATAGGCTCGTTTGTTGAAGCTGAAGAAAGCTTTATACAATAAAAAATATTTTTACCAAAACAAAAAGCGTCCCATCTTGTTACAAAAGTGTTACTTTTGGCACAGATAGGTTAGGGTGAGTGAGTGTCTCTATGATTACTAGCATACACTAGTAGTAACACTTTAATATTGAATGTTGATTTACGAATATTCAGATGTTGTGACCGTGGTTGTAAACCAGAAATACCATCCTATAAATTATCATCTACACCAATCATTAATGATAACAGTAAAAACATTTAAGTCTACTAATTCGCACCGGAACTATTCGCTGAGCCCGTCGTGTTCCCCGCTTAAAATGAAAAGGGAAGACGTATGAAGGCTATCTATTGCCATACTTCCTTAATCATTAAGAGCTATAAAAAATAAATCGAACACTAATCCAACTAATTTAAACGTAACAGTATCGTTTTCTCAAACAACAATAGCCAATTTTACGATCAAGTGTGAATACCATGTACTGAATAGGCGCAAGCAAATCGGCTGTTGAAAAAAAAATGAATGAGCGATATTAAAGCGCCATCTCCGACATTTTGTAGGACACCGATAGTGATGTGTTTTTCATCGATTTTTTTATTTTTTAAAATTATTTCCAAATGTTTATATTTTGTAATTTTTGTAATCCGCAATCCACATTTTAAGAAAAACAAGTACTTTTAATAAACAAACCAACGATGACCTCAGTAATGTATGATATGTAAATTGTATAAATATATTTGAATAGCACTTATTACTACTATATTTTTTTTTAATTTATTTAGAGATATTTATGCTAAAATCTATTTATGCTAAAGCTTATGTTCATGCTAAAATCTATTTATGCTAAAGCTTATGTTCTATTACAATTTCTTACTTATTATAAACTCAACGTCGATGGTCACACATAAAGTATAAAAAATAAGATAATTAAGTGAGGGATATAGTTTTGTAAAAGAAAAGTACCTTAATTTTTAAAATATTATTTTTACATATATTAGAGGTCAGAGTTTAGTGTGTTAGTGTGTTAGCATATGTGCGCTCGCACGTGTGTGTGTGTCTTTATGCATGTACATATATAGTCATAGGTTAGATTATTTATAGTTAGTATTAGTAGTTATTGTGTTTAGGTCTTTAAATAGACATTAAGTGTTTAACAGCAAGTTAATTAGCTGTCTGTTATATTATGTAGCAAGTTAATTAGATGTATGTTATATTCTGCATAGTTAGATTGAATAACAATTACCAAGTAATAAATAAGATAATCCCCTGCCCCATATCACTCCGTGGGTGTGGTAATAAGCGACAAAGGGAAATGAAATAGGAGGTGGTCATCAGCATCTTTCTAACAAACTCTACAAAATTATAAAAAAAAAACTATGGTTGCTAACTCTCCTCGCGAGCATGGCGACTGAGGTAAATCCCCTGTATTCGTCATTTGTTAAATTTAGGATATTGCGAGTATCCCTATATAACTGTAGTGGAAGCCTATGTTCAGTAGTGCTTTTGATAGGCTATAATGAATAAATCATTACCTCAATGTAAGGACGTTACAAGAGTTTTAAGTATAAAAATATAAAAAGCTCATGTAACTTAAAACTTGACTTGAAAATCACGATGTGCTGATATCGATGCTTTCTCTAATTGTTTGTGGTTTCATCAAATTCTTCCAGCTTTACAAAAAATGTGAAAGCTTAAAATTTTGTAAATTTTTAATTAATATTCTTAAGTGTTGAAATACATGTATAGTTATTTAATCGTGACATATAAAACACTATTTACTAGGTTTGACATACTCAATGGGTAAGACTTATTTTCTGCCTACGAATTCGTCTGGGTAGCTTTCACTCTATTATTTATACCTATTTCTGACACCAAACAATAATGCTTGTACTGCTGAGTTACATTCTGAAGGGTATAGAGCTAGAGAGAGAGAGAGAGAGAGAGAGAGAGAGAGAGAAGGAGAGAGAAGGGGAGAGAAACAGTATAATTAAATAAACCAAACATTTGTAGCCTTCTTTGGTTGAAATTCTCTGCAGGTGTCCGTGGAGTGCTGTAGCTACTTCCCTTAGGTGAATTGCAAGTTCGTTTGAGTTTTATGAAAAATAAAAGAGCAAGGCGTATGAAACTCTGTAATTCTCGATTATACCAATTCTGAATGTGGCACATCACTACGCCAACAGTGAGCGGCCTTTCGTTTTTGGAAGTAGTCCGAAGACAATAGAGCGCCCAACGACTTCACACGAGATGTGGGTAATATGGAAAGTAACGAAAATACATTTCAATTGCTAAAAGCCAAATTGGTTGTGAGCTTACGAAATTAACACTTTAGCGGCTGTAATTTATTTGTATAAATTCTCCCATGCCTCAGTCCGTGTGTGATCTCACTAATGTGGTCTCGTTAAATGTAGGGTTGCAGCTTTCACTTCACTCAACATGGCGCCAAATTTTACCCAATTAATTTATTTTAAAACGTTATAAATTTGATACATAATCATAATAAACGCGGTATATTGATTTCAATAAACTTTTTAAAGAGGTAGTAAAGTATGTGCATGGTAAATTGGTAATAAATCATGCCATACGCTAACATTGCCAACAAACGGTTCTGTTGATTGTTAAATTCAAACATTCAGATTATTTTTATTTTTTTTTTAAATATTTTGTAATTGTTGTAGCTTTGATTTTTTGTGTAAGAGCTGAAAAGCACTCGGAGCACACTAAAAAAATTATAAATACATGTGTATTTATAATTTTTAGAAAAAACAAACAATACGCTTTGATCATGAAGTGGTAATTCAGATGAGATTATCAAGGTAGCCACACAAAGCCGTGGTAGCTCAGATGGTTAACGCTCGCTGTAAATATAACAGAACGCGAGTAACCCGGGTTCGAACCCCGCCGGCACCAATGAAATTGTTAATTGCAATTTTAAGTGCTGATTTACCACGTGCTCGGCGGTGAAGGAAAACATCGTGAGGAAACCTGCATGTCTGAGGAATAAGAAAAAAAAATATTTCGAAGACATGTGAAGTTCGCCAACACGCATTGGGGTAGCGCGGCGGACACTTCCTTGCCCTAAAACCCCCTCAGATATGAGGGGGAGGCCTGTGCCCAGCAGTGGGACGTATATAGACTGTAACTTTACTTTTTTTTACTTTTATCAAGGTATTCAGGAACAATGTTGAGCTTAAACTAACTCCACAACGTCAAATTTCAGTCTAGAGCCTAGACCATCATAATATGTTCCACTCATTTGTAAATTGTAGAGTTTAAGTGTAAACTCGAGATTGTCTCAGAACGCCAGCCTTAATCATAGTCTTAATCATAGATATAATAATAAAGATGTACAAATTTTAAGATTATTTAAACTTTCGGAAGTATTCCACACATACATAGTCCATACATACACACATAAAACAAGTCAAGCTAGTAAATTTTAAAAATCAAAAAATTCGTAAAAATAATTAGTTTGATGATATTCGTGTAGATATAAGAAATTATTATGTTATTAAGTACTTATAAGAATAGTATTATACGTTTTTGAACAATGATTGTACCAAATTCCTTATCATAGGCAATTGCAAACAAGCGATAGACCTTAGTATGCTCATTCATTTAGATGATTCATGCGCGAATTTCAATAGCATTTCAACGTGCACTACTTTGGATTTTTGGGGCGTCGTTGAACCCGGAACTCCAAAATGATGAACGACATTCTTCAAATTACAATTGACGATAGTTTAAGAAAAACAAACATCAGCCTGACATATTTTTTGCATAGATATGATGATTATCCTATTTTGTTCTATAACGTAGACAACGTATAAGGTTAATACCTTATATTTATTAGTTAATACCGATTATAGAACTAGGTATATTATGTGGGAGTTCTTAAGAAAAAATATGCTTAACATGTCGTGAAAGTCTTACCCATTACATTTTAATTTTTTTTACCTAAACTCTTTTTGGCTAAACATGGTCCAAGTAGCACGCTGCTTTTTGAACTCTGCCCACCATTTCGAAGATTACAGGTGTGACGCTATGTATGTAGGTATATGATAATTAAAACGATATGTTCTCTCAATACCGCGTCATTTTCCATAACAGTCAAACGATGATTGGTAGAACAGATTCATAGAAAGAAAAAAATCTCGAGCGGCAGCTCGTACTGGAAAATCTTACTGTTCATGCAGTAGATAGAGTAGGTAACGACCTTGAGATGCTAATTAAGGAATTAGCATTCAGGCAATCGTTGGATACAGGTGAAGAACATCGTTTTTGCTTTGACAAAACTATAATGATGATGGTAGTGATGAATGTGAAGTTGTAAACTGTTGGATATATTTTGAGAGACATCTCAACACTAAGTACTCAACTTTTTGTCGGTTTATTAGATTATTTGAGACACACGGACTACTAAAAAACGTCAAAATTTATTTTTATGGTCTCATCTGGCTAAAGTTTTGAGTGGACCAAGTTATAGCCTCATAGATCATGCTGAAAGTCCCCGATCATATTAAGCCTATCCATAGCTTAGAGATTTTTCTAGTGTTACGACTACGCCTCTTGCGACATCCACGGGACTAATGGGGTGATGGATATTTTTGCCGCCACAGCGGACTTATTGCACCATTTACATGTTCCATTACTTATTTATTAATTACCACACATGTCATTTACATTTCGGCAAATTCGACCTCGAAAAAACTAGGACATAATATAATCATTAAATAATTCATTACAACCTATCAAAAGGCCACTGATGAACATAGCATCGTAAGGGGGATTTAGCCATAGTCGCCACGCTTGATGAGCGGGCTGTCAAACCCAGTCCTTATTACTTTCAGCGGTTATCGAGGAGATGCCTAATTCATTTCCCTTTGTCGCCTCTCACGACACCCGGGATAATATAGGCTCGTGGATATTCTCGCTCTGCACACAGAACGTAGTATCATATGTAGTATTATATGATTATGCATACACAAATACAGGTCTATCTACACTACACTCCTTCGTCCTAACCTATCCGTACCAGATGTAACGCTTCCGCAGTAAGATTAAGATTATCTCATCCCGAAAATTAACTATGAATAGAGTATGTTCTTGCCCTAAGGTTTTGGAGAACAGACTATGCGTGGTAGAGCCACGCTGCAGCTATAGCACGAATGGGTCAGCTCGACCGGGGAGGGACACAAGCTCTTTGAGGCTGCTTTCACGTTGCGTTTCGTATGGTGAGTGTAGAGAACCCTTTTTAAGATTGCAACCTCCATCTCAGTTCTCAGGTGACAATGCATCTGCATTTAAATTCTTAATCCAGGATAAATATAGATATATATGGGCTACAGTATCCGCTTACCATCAGGTGGATTGTATGCGTGTTGTTTGTCATACTTATTCTATTTAAAAAAAATAAAACTTTGAATTATTCTATCTCAGGCTTTAAAAACTAATTAAAAAATAAACTGGTGCGTATTGTCATTATAAACCTACCTACTCAATTAAATCAAATAATGTTAATTTAAGCATCTAGGTAAATTAATAAAGTAAATTAATGCCGGTTTTCGAATAATTTTTTACTCAAAAAAAATGTCAAGCAGTTATCTAACATATGTTTCATAGATACAAGTAAACGCGGTCGAGATCAACAAGTCTTAATTTTTCTTCAAGCGTTTCCAATCAACGCTTCAAGGCGTTCTAGTCAGACAATAATCATAGAAGCTGTATGACTCTCAGTATACACCCCTAATTATTTATGTATCGGGGACGTATATTGGTCACGCGATCCTCTCGAACAATGCAAGGATACGATACCCATCACCGCGGCCTAGACTTCTTTCCACTTTAATCGTTCCTCACATCGACAACGTGTATTTCTCTGAATACAATAGACTAACCCAATTGCTTTACATTTATGATAGTTACGGCATTCGATATTATTACTTTCGCGTCCTTGTCGTGAGTCGCTATCTATCATGTGATCTATTGTATAAAATCGACATCGGTCCTTAGATTAAAACGATAATTAATGTTGATTCCATACGACCTAGTTTAGGCCCCGTTCGATAAAGTTAATTTACAGTTATAGTTGTAAATCTCGTTGCAAAATAAATGGCGGGCACGCGCGCTGGCCTGACCATAGACAACACGCGTTTACTCCCACACAACCTCGAAACGTCAGAGCGCTTTCCCGCCCGCGTCGTGTGTGCACCGTGAATGAACCCTTCCCGACCGAGCGTCACGTGTCACGTGTCACGTGTATAAACGTATTATAGCTCGACTTGCGATATGTTGCTTCTACCAAACTGTTTTCTCCTATTCCGGGTTCCTTAACATCAGTCGGGTTATACTACGCATGTGAGGTGGGACGAGACAACACACGTGCGTAACCTTTGTAAGAGAGAGAGGGTGCGTAAAGTTTCATTTGAATGAAAGGGGTAAAGCTTAACAAGTATACACATGGGTACGAAAGGGTTGAGACAGGAAAGTTAGCGCGGGCTTTCGTTTTCAATACGCATATGGGGCGATGTTGATCGATCGTAAACTTTGTTAGACAACTTTGCAATTGTAGTACTGTAGTTTCGTTAAACGTTTTGGTCAACAGACATTCGAATTAGGTTGCATCAGAAACTGTCTAAATGCAGCAATTGTTTACGTTGCGAAATTCACGAAAAAAATATCGGATCGAATGCGAACGTATTACAACAAACGGATAGTGGATGTGTTTCGTAAATCATTGTTTATGGTTGGATAGTTCTGTGAAGGTGTCGCATAAACTGGAATTAGAAAGCGTCAAGTCAGCCGTCGTCGTCAACTAATTGACCGCAAGATTTACTCCATTCTATAGGAAATTGATATTGCAATAAAGAGCCCTTAAGTATATTATAAATAAGTATAGATACACGTTCTATTAACTTTAATTGTATTACAAAAACTGCTAGGTAGGCTTAGGGAGGCACTAATACATAGCTTTTGATCAACAATGTGTTATATAACCACTCCATGGGTTGACTGGTAGAGATTGCATTTAGACATTAAATCTGCCCTTTGTATCCAATTTTTTTGAGGAAATGAATATATATATATATATATATATATATATACGTGTACTACGAATGTACCTTTCTTATTATCATTATTTATATATTTGAACTTAAGTTTAAAACTTGGCTACTCTTTGAAAAATACTTGATAATAGGTGAACGTTGTAAATTTTCGTAGAATTTTTTAGTATTAATTACAAGGAGGGTGGTGAAACTTTTTCGACAGGTACTATGCTATAGATGTATATTGCCGTATATAGACCGTGTAGAAATCTACTACCCCATATCATTCCGTGGGTGTCGTGCGTGGCAACTGTGGCAAACATCTATTAACAGTCAATCCATGGGGAGGCCTATGTTCAGGAGGTTAAATGAGTATAGTACGTGAGGGTAACATGGTCATCCGGTTAATATGGTCACTTTCTTATAACTCAAAAACTGCAGCCTTGTTTGCATAGATGGCTATATGATACGATAGCTCTTCATCGATCAAACAAATAATAAAGGGTCAAAAGAGTGCTGGTTTATCGAAGCCATTTTAACAACTAATATTATAGACAATTATAGTACGGTATAGGAGTGCTCGATATAAATCGATATATCATAAAATATCGATATATACATTCGATATATCGAATCGATCCGATATTATCGAATCATCAGATATCGATACAAATATCGATATATAGGAAATAAAAAGTCCAATGTATGTAGTACTTTTTAAAGGTTGGTAACGGTAATCATTACGTTAACCATGCGTAGTATCCTCTTGTGATTTTAATTAACCTAATCTATTGTCGCCTATCGGTAAAGAAATAGCTGCTGAGCGTAGACCGTAGACATGGATCGTACTTGCAAAATCGAGTACCAGGGCTTCCAAGTACGTCCATCTTTAGATACCAGCGTCAAAAACCAGAGCTCGAAATACTTTCCAAGTATTTTCTTTCTGCATTGAGATTTAATCCATAAGATCATACAAATAAGGAGTGCAATCACATATGATAAAATAGTAAACTTTCAAGCCTTGTTGGAAGAAAAATACTCGCATAGAACATTGACCAGTAACTATATACAAATAAAGAGGAGCACAATCGCGTTTACAAAATACTTTAAAACCTTTAAAAGTTCAAACTTTCAAGCCTTGTTGGAAGAAAAATACTCGCATAGAATATTGATGCGTAACTTTATATAAATAAGAAGCAGAATTGCGTTTACAAAAAAAATACTTCCAATCCTTTAAAGCAAATGTACCTTAATAGAACATTGATCCCTAACAGAATATGTATTAAGAGCAGAATCGCGTCGAGTGTTGACAGACGGGGAATATTCAAATACTTTGAAGTCTTGCGACTCTTTTGGGTCGGCACTTGGTCGGCGTACTTGCAAATAAATACCAGGTATAAAAACCGGGCAGGAGGTACATAAACACACTTTAACGGAAATTTACAAACAAAGAATGGGTGCCATTGAATATGTTTTATCATTAGCTATTTCAACCATATTAGACCCAAGGTTTAAAAAAATACATTTTCAAGACCCCTTGACTTGCGCAAATACCTTAAGTAAAATTAAAGATCTGATAAAAACAGATCAGCAAGGAGAAGAGTTATGTCCCACTGCCAGTTCGGACTCGGATAGTTCAGAAAAAATTTATCAGTCAGACTTTAGTCTCTGGAGTGATCATCATAAACTGGTTCAGCGAAAATTGAAGAACTAATAAAAGTGATGAAAGTTTTTCAGATGAGTTATCTCTTTATTTGAGGGCTCCAGTTAATAGATTTAACGAAAATCCATTAGAAGTTTGAACCGATTACAAAGTGCAATTCCCGAAGTTGTACAGTATAGCATACAAATACTTAACCATGGTGGCCAGCTCAGTGCCATCTGAAAGACTTTTCTCTCAAAAGCTGCACATGTGTTAACCCAGTAGAGAAGCAAAAAAAGCCAAACGCCTAAATAAAATTTTGTTTTTATAAGGTTTAGATAAGAAATATTAGAACATATAAAAATAAAGCTGATTCGTTCTTAACCCCGGCTGTTTTTACTTTATTAAACTGTTCATTTTCATTTTTTAAATATAAAAAATATATCGATATATCGAAAATATCGATATATTTCATCGATATATCGAAAAGTATCGATACAACATTGCGATATATTATATCGAAAAAAATATCGATACTTTTTTACATGAACATCCCTAGTACGGTATAGTGTAGTTTTTTTAAGTTAATTTTTCGAAGTGTTGGTAATTAATGCCAAAGCTTTTTTTTTTCAATGACTTTCATACTGTTCCTTTAGCTCCACCACTATCGGAGCAGCTGACGTTTGGGGCTGTTATGCGTTAGGGGAAAACTATTATTGTTATGATTTTTTCTTAATATACTAGTTATAGAATACGACTTTGTGTTTTTCTCTCTGTCCTCCTCGTAGCTTTGGTTTTCCGTACAAAACGCTTTTACTAAAACAATTCAACGGAGTAATTTTAAAAAAGGTTCATGAAACGCAATCGGTACTAGTTTTAATCGAAACGTAAAATAGAAAAAATACATTTTTGACATAAGCGTAAACAATTTTCAGAATTATGTCAGATCACTTACAACATAAACGCACACACTAATATAAGTAATTTCCTTGGAACATGCACACAGGCTTAATGATAGTAGCAGCAGTAATTATGCAAATTACGAGTATCGCCGACACCAACCTGAGACAGAACCATTGACACGAATTATTCGTTTGTTTCATATTCCGGCGGCGCGGTGGTAGTAAAACTCCGAAAGGCAATGTTTCCTTACGTGATTACTTCAGGTTATTGATATTATAGATTATATTTATGTATCAGGTTCTCTCATAAAGGCGTTATTATGTAGATACACTATAATGTGGGAAGTTTAACTTGTTATAGGTATCTTATTTAATTATCATATTGTTATACGAATCCACTGACAAAATTACGTGAGTAGGTGTAGGGCAAATAGCTTAATAGCAATGAATAAATTCTATGTATTTGTAACGCCCTATAAATAATCTTAACAGAAATTGTGTAATAAGAGAAGAGTGTGGTTTGCAAGATGATGTTGTGACCAGGGTTAAGAAAGGAATGCTTCGGTGGTTTGGTCATGTGGAAAGAATGAATGAGGAAAGAGTGACAAAGAAAATTTATGTTGCAGAAGTGAATGGCAGAGTCGGAAAGAGACGTCCTAGGCGAAAATTTATCGACCAAATTGGCGATTTATTGAAAACGGGCCAAATTAGGAGTACCTTTAACCGACGAGCATGTATGCGGAGGTGTATGGATGTGAAGGAGGCGAGAGAGGTGTGTCAGGATCGTGCCAAATGGAAGTCTGTAGTCTCTGCCTACCCCTCTGGGTGACAGGCGTGAGTGTTTATAGGTATAATAACAGTAAAAAATTTAAAGCGGTTAAGTCCCATTAAGTAGAGAAAAGTAAGTTAGGCTATTTTCTCGAAAGAAGAAATTATACACGAACAAATAACAGTAACTAAAAAGTGAACGTTATATAGTTTTTGTCATTTCTATTTTTTATTTTATTTAACTAAAGCATAAAATTATAATAAAATTATGTATGGGCGGATTTAATGCCTGTGTCATTCTCTACCAGTCAACCTGAGTTAGACAAAGATAAAATAAAGTAAGGTGTAGGATTTAATAATAGAAAATATCTATAAATCAAAGCAAATCATATATAATATATAAATTATAAATAAACCTAAAAAATAAACTTATTTCATAAAGTATATATTTATATAAATACGAATGAGCTACTAATGAGATGATCTGCCAATTTAATTTAAAAAATGTTCAGTATGTTCGCGATGTTTTGGTATTGAAGCCTTGTCAAATTCAGGAAACACTTAAAAAATGACCGAGTTGAAAATGTTACATGTAGCAGTTAATAATTTGGCATAGTTACTTATAAAATGCTGTGACTTCATTATGGACGTATGTAAGGGTAAAAATTTTCGTCTGGTCAAGACTTAAAGTATAAGGATACAATTTGTGGGGTACCAATAAGCTCTTTCAAGCACTATTTTATTTATTTTTTTATATAAAAAGTATTTTACATTTATTTATGTTTTCTCATATCTACTTCAACACCTACTTCGTTTTATCTTTGCTCACCCAAAGGTTGACTGCCAGAAAATCCTTCAGGCATTAAATTATATATAGCACATTATTATATGTACCTCCTTACTGTTGAAACTTATATATATTATATAAATATATTTTATAAATTATGGCATAATACACTATATTATAGTTGTAGCACGAATGGGTCGGCACGACCGGGGTAGGACCACGCTCTCACAGAATAGCAACGTAAAATAGCAGCGTAATGCTGCTGTGTTTCGTATCGTTAAAGTAGAGAACCAGAAACCCTTTTTACTGGAAACGAGGCTTTCCATCTTAGTCCTCAGGGGTGACAACGCATTTGCATTTTGATCCTTAATTGAGGATAAATGTGCATGTCTATGGGCCACAGCCTCCACTTACCATCCGATATGCTCGATTGTTTCCCCAATGCTATAAAATAAAATAAAAATCTGCACTCTGTGCTCGTTTGACGTCCTATTCTATAAAAATAACACACACAATACAATGTATTGCCAACATCTGAATAGAGAAGTGCACCTTACAATCACTATTAAATTAGTATTGTTTCAGTATTCAAACAACATTAATTAATATACGAAATATACAAAAACGAAAGGTCATTAATATGAGTCATTACAAGTCCGGGGAACGAAACGGTCAAGGGTTACACTGTCGAAACTCTAAAGTTCAGCTTCCAACTATCGCACTTCCCATTTCTAGTTACAAACCGAAGAGCAACACTGTAGTCCCGTCGCACTAAATTTAAATGAACTTTTTATACCATTGCAGTATATTAACCGACCTAGAGTTAAACTCCTCCGTGCTTTTAATTACCAGCACTTATTTAATTTTTAAGCAATTGTATATTCATTTCTTTCCCAAAAGGTTCCAAATTAATGTTATAAGGCAAAAGCTTTTGATGCGTCATTATTTTTGATCAGCGCCATCTAGGGACAAAAAGTTATAAATATTATTCGTAATGTTTCGTAAAAGGTGTCATCATTATTTCTTCCTTTTTGTTTCATTAGTGTATTTTTAGTAATATATAACTTCATTTATCCATAGCTGTTAAAATAAAATACATAATCAAAGCGCGCTACATTACACCGACTAAGTTCAAATTTTATTCAAAGCTGGTTTTATAGACCAATTAAATTTAATCATTAATGTAGTAGAGTTTATAATGTTATAATGCGGCATACTGTACTCGGTGACCTAATCAGTATCTACTTATTAGCTTTAAGATTGTTTTTAAGCATATTTCCAGTTTAGTTATGCTGTTTATTATTATGTCAATAAAATTGCAATATTTAGTTTATTGATTAGTAAAAAGTTCAGAATACCGAAGACATTCATTTTTTATTATTAGACTGAAAGGATTAATTTAAACATTATACAATTTACGACTTTTTGAAAAGCTCAACAATAATTTGAACCTGGTTGATTTTTTTTTAAATAGAATAGGAATATATTGTTAGAAAAAGTTCTTTTAACGCAATTCGTTTTTATTTTGAACTTTATTAGGTCAACTGATTCTTTTAAGACTCATCATTATTACAGTACTTCACAAGTCCACTGCTGAACGTAGTCCTGCCCAAAAATGACGCAGTACACAGTTGTCCACCTGCGTTCATATAAGACATTATATTAAGCAAATTCCGTCGCATGCATTACTGTATCTACGTACAGTTACTACATACACATATTTATCACAGGAATTTTAGTTTTTTATACTTAATATTAATAATAATATCAATAATGATAATTGTGGAAGGCCTGCAGGGACAACCAATTTTTTTACATAACAAAAGCATCAATGAAAACATTTGCAGTACCTAGTAGCTGTGAGGTTAAGCGCTTTCTAAAATGTATATGCGCGAGCAATCCAAACTGGACTCAACTAGCCCTTGCTGAAAGTTTAATGCAATTTTAAGTGCTGATTTAGTACTCGTCAGTAAAGGAGTTCTCGGCAACCTATTTTTCTGATGAATTAAAAAGTCATATCCATATCCTTAAACCTTAAAACTTTATCCTTAAACCCTCATAAATTAGACAAGGCCTTTGCCCACAATTTTTTTTATAGTTATAAGTAAATTACACATACACTATTAAGTTTTTTTAGGCGTTTTTGCTAAAAAGATTACACTTTCATGTAAGTTTGATTAACATTAACTAGGTAACTATGTTTTAATCAATGATCTAACAATCAGTCATAGCCATGTTTTGTTTTTAATGTTTTCCACAGTCAGTCTGCGTCTGTCGAATAGTAAGGTTTTTGACGAATTAGGTAGAGCTTAACTGAAATTAGCATGCTATATATATTTTTTGACAGTAAAACTGTATTTCCAACGGGGTATTTATTTAATTTATAAATTTGTACAGTTTAATAAGTTGAATAAGTTTTACTTCGTTTATATAATTTTCTGTTTTTCATTTGTGTATTAAATGACATAATGACTTATATTACTTTGTCATAAATTGCTAAAGTGCCTAGTTATCAATTATCATATGTTAAAATACCCGAACTATTTTTTTATTCGATTAAGGGTGACGGTGTTTATAAACTCTCACACAAACACGCACGCACACACACGCACACGCACACACATACAAACGCATACATTTCTCAATTTATTAATACTTTGAATAACTAGAAACTGTTATAATTTTAGTTTCTAGCACTTGCATGTAAGCATGTACTTATTATATACCTACCATTATGGCTGACCTGGCTAGGAGAGCAGAGCTATATCCACTAGACTAGATTGACGAACATATTTTATAGATAGTACAAACGATGTTATATCCCACTCATGTACTACAAACACTTTTAAATAAATAAAGTTTCATTATTATTATTATTATATTATTGTAAACTGAATATAACCCTAACAGAAAGTTTTTTTGTGTCGGGAAATAAGACAACATTTATCGAACGGTAAAATATGAAACTTATAGAATTTAGCAGTACCAATGCTAACTCACTAGGACAGCTCAATAAATCAGGTATCGATTTTGTCGCATTTAGCTCCCGGACGTCACCTCTCTTGCAACTACTAACTATTTACTTGCGCTGATCCGATTTACGACTGTATAATGTTCTGAAAAGATAAATCGTTGGCTGCTTCTCACATACAATTTTTACAATGATGTACTTTTAAAGGAAATAAAAAAAAATTAAATATTTCAATAAAGGCCTAAAGATGTTTATAAATTATAATTTTATATATTTGTTCGCTTGATCACAATGACCTTTTTAAAATGTTTACCTTATTCATGTTTCGTTCGAATATATGTAGTAAATATATGTAATGTATGTTAAAATGTATGAAAATATATGTAAAAGTTTAGGCATCTTATAAATTATTGGTTATCAATATTGGTTGATTCAGAACCCACAAACCTATCTGCTATTGTTCAGATTCAAACGCAGGTAAATAATTATGTCTGGTGTCGTTTCTCTAACATTTTATGCGAGGCCTTTTCTGATCTTGTACTAATGAAATTTTATATGGGAATGTACAAATAATTTGTTATGTGATGACGATACAATACAATCCATAGATCATTTAGTTCCGCAGGTGTCAGAAAAGACAGCCACGGGTAACGTCAGTAAAATATTATGACTTCCTAAAGATGGTTATTTCATTTCGACGTGAGTCTGAGATGAGGAGTCGAACACCTTAGTCTGACCCGTGATCATGGGTGCTGTAAAGTGCTCGAAACGTCGCGAATATTAAATAAGTTAATTTACGCGATGAAATCCGTAAAAACTAGTTTTATTTAAATGTGGTGTTCGCGTAAACGTAAGAATGTTATATCGTTTACTTCAGATACAAAAATCTAGACCAGTGACGGTCAGTAGCTCCAGAGGTGCTCAGGATCACGATGACGATTGAGGCAAATTTTATAACTGGAAAGTCCCATGTCCAGCTGTACTCTTTTATTGACCGTATTTCACGAAAACCGGTTAAAACTATTAATATTATTTATTTCCCTGTTATATAAATACTAATTTTGAATATATTAAAAATATACAAAAGATAACTTAATTCATAACCTCCCGATACCATCCACACCATCTGGATGCTTGGCGGTCCACCACTGTACGTTTCACTAGGAGGTTTCTTCCGCGTACAACCTCTCTGTGGAATAATTTACCACTTGCGATTTTTCCGGACCGATACGACCTAGGGACCTTCAAGAAAAGAGCTTACTCCTTTCTAAAGGGCCGGCAACGCACCTGTAATTCCCGTGGTGTTGCGATTGTTCATGGGCTGCGGTAGTCACTTAACATCAGGTGAACCGTATGCTCGTTTGCCCCCTGTTCTATAAAAAAAATTATTTCGTTTCTTCAATAACGTCTGCAAAAATACTTGTAGCGCCATCTCGTATCGAGTAGACGGATTAGATATATAGATACTCATTCCAAGGTTCTGTAGCGTGGTTGCACGGCGGCAGTGCCTTTCACTATATGTTATTTACTTCAATCAATACCGTTACAATGCGAAACGTATTAGTAATAATGTGAACCAAATAAAGAACATTTTAATAATGAATAAAATTGCTTTATTCGTGAACGACATCATTATCCTAAATATTACTCCCAAACATGGGCGTTGCTCCAAAAACTGTCACAAATACTTACCATTCAATTTTCATATTTCGTATAAAAAATATAGTCTGTAACGTAAAGGAATATATGAAACCCCTTCTTAACTTATCAAAGTATTTATTTAAAAGCTTTCTAGAGGAATTTAATGAGATTTTTGAAATAAATAAATAGCTTTATATTTTATTGTCTATAAATAATTGCTCCAGGTCTGTACGTTCGTATGATATTGGATATTGCTATTCAAAAATTATATTTAAGAAAATTTTAATTCATTGCAACTTCTCTACAGGATAATGATTAATTTCATCGCGTTTTATAAACTTTTTATAAAATAAGTTGAAATTAGATTAGTTTTAACTCACGATGAAAACACAGGGGTGTTAGTGTAAGTTTGTAGTATGTATAGCGCTGTATCTGTGTCTGTCTAAAAAAATCTTTTGAATGGTGTTTTATCGAGAGTGTTCTAGCTGTTTCAAGAAAATCGGTTCATACTGTTTGAAAATCATTAGCGCTTTTTGTTTCGGAGGTTTTAATTCTTTTAATTTAAGTTAATATTTAATGTGTAGTTAATTATTGGCGTAAATATAAAGAATCTTTACAGAAAGCAACGGTCAAGTGAACAAGGTGATAGAAACTTTTTTGTCTGATAGACCGTTCGGGTAATACCATCAAAATACTACTGTAAACTTATTTGTAGTTTTAAATGTAATGTGGCCAGTCTCATCTGAGAGTAGCCATCTACGCAGGAGAGTATTGTAGCGCATGAGTTTTTGTGCAAGTGCAGGTGCACACTATATTCCCTCTAATAGTCCGATAGAACTGCAATCCAAAACGGCCGGAGAAGGGTTAGGATCAGGATCAACGGTTTTCAATGCTCTCCCAGGCACGCGGGTGAAACACCACCAAATTTCTGACTCCGGGACACCATTGAGAATTTCATGACAGAAAAACACAATAATTTATTTTGAGATACCCAGGACCACATGATCTACTTCGCTACTTTCGCTGTCAACGTGAGGTATAATAGTGATTAAAATGTAATTAATCTTTTGCAGTGTTCGGCATTGATTCGCCACTGGGCTTGTTCCCGCCTGGCATGGAGCATAAGATGTACCCGCTGATGGACGTGGAGCACCGCGGGCCGCCGCTCGACGCTCAGCTATTCACCAACGTCAAGAAGAAATGTGAGTCCTGCCTTTCTCTCCATCTCATTTCGCTTTTCGTTTTTTATTGTTATTCATGTAAGTTTAAAGTACTTCCAATTAAAAATATGAATAACAATAAACTAATCTTAAATTTTATGAGTGGCGGTATAATAATCTACACTAGGGGTAGTGTAGATACCGCGAACGCTAAGCGTAGGTATTGTCTCCCCGTAAATGTTTATTAAGACGATCTGATAGTGTATCTTATAGGGGAACAGACGGCGAGTCTAACGTATGCTTTGAATGCTCCTGGTGTCATCGTCGCTTCAGACATAAGGCTGTTAATGAATTTGAAAAATTGCTGTAATTTTACTATAGGCCGTTTAGGTTTTAATCGATAGTAAATATTTTATATCCAAAAAAAGCATACCTAAGTAAAGGATACACTTTCGCAACTCATTCTCTTTACGAAATTTAAAAGATGAACACATTTAGGATTAGGATACACCTTCGCAACTCATTCTCTTTATGAAATTTAAAAGATGAACTCATTTAGGATACATTAATCGGATCTAATTCTCTTTAGGTCTCGTATTTTTGAGACAGTGTACGAAGTAACGGATTAAGATATAATGGATTTCTTTTCCCAGTACCACACGGGCATATTTTCTTTTATTTAATCTCGCCAGAAAATCTCTTCAACCGCGCCTAGATTGTACGTGCAAAGTTTTAAGAGATACATAATTTATGATGACGACTAATTTTAAAAATAACCGTACGATGTCACTGTGATTAAAACCAAAAGTGCGTCAAGTTACTCGAATATTAAAACAATGTTGTTATTTAAACCAAGTATCTACAACCCTACGCTCACACAATACTCGTCGATCGATTAGCGACATCACTCTATACGGCATCACATGCTCGACGCTGTTCTGTAAAACGTTAACGAGCCATCTAAATGGGAAACGTCCTTTTAATTTTCCGCGGTGCGCGGCCTCGCGTGACCCGTGACGTCTATTAAAAGAAAAACTAATTTCCATAATAAAACAAGATTCCGCAAATGATCCGAAACATACTATCGGATCGGCATCGAGTTAACGTGATCCGTTGAAATTATAAAACTGTAAAGCTAACGTGGGGCGACGTCGCTGTGCGCGTCCGCTTTTCTTTTTGACATAGTCGCCGTTAAAGTCGCGTGCGAGTTGCGAATTAATGAGGGATCCAGGCGCGTCGCCGCAACCCGCTCATTTCGCCGTGTGTCGCAGCCAAGTTAAGCTTCAGCCAAAATACGGTTATTAGATAGCTGCATTGGGTAATGCCGGCTGGCACACGGCACATGTCGTGCCCTCGCCTGCACTTCGGCGCTCGTAAATCACTAAACTCTACCCCTGTAATGCAATTAACAAACTAAGCATTTCGTAATATATGCAAAGAACTTTTCGACATCTTTAAGGGTTTGTTTAAGCGTTACAACCCCTTACGGGCACGAATGGTGAGATATGTGATAGATATCGAATTGCAGACAACTGTCAGATCTATCTTCAAAGTTTCGGGGTTTGTTTTTTAAATTTGAATTTTGTTTACAGGGCGACCGAAAGGGCAGCATAGCGCTCCACGCGGCGGTCCACCACGATCCTGGACTAACGCCGAGCTGACAGAGGCTCTCCAACACGTCTGGAACAAAAAGATGACCACAAGCCAAGCATCAAGAATCTTCGGTATCCCTTACAACTCACTTCTAATGTACGTGCGCGGTAAATACGGGAAGAGCCTAAAACTAGAGCAGCTGAGGAAAGATTGTATCGGCGGACCGCTGGATATGTTAACTCTAAACTCCGGAAACAACAACAATAACCACCCTCCCAACAAGCACCACGATAAGGACGACCAGCATCAGAACACAAGCCAAAGACCAGCGAGTTCGGAGCCCGATATCACCTCGAATCCAATGTTCAATCCGTTCCAGCAGGGCTTCTACCCGGAGTTCCCACCCGGGTTCCCGATGCCGTTGAACATGCTTCATCTACTACCGCCGAATGACAAAGCCAGGGATCTTTACCAGTCGATGCCGATGGCGTTAGATTCATTATCAGGGGTTACGAAGGAGGAAGATTGTAAAAGCGACAGGTCAAAAGAGAATTCTGCGGACGAAGAGGGGGAATCTTACCGCACGCCCGCGCACCCTTCGCATCCGCCCGACAACCGCACCCTTCTCCATCACAACGGTCAAGACTAAATCATCCCCATCAACAGTGTTAGCAAAGACAACTTAGAATTTCTATAGCCAATGCCATCGGCGGCCCTATCTAATTTTTTATCTCAATATTTGTTACACGCATTTTAAACTGAACTTTAACGGTGGACTTAGAGCTCGTAAATAACGGAGAACGACGGCGAAACTGGAACATCATTAGTGTATTGAGTCTCTAAAATTCTGCTTCCAAACAGAACCTTTGAGTTATCACGTGCAATATAATCTTGAAGATAAATTTCAAAGAACTACTCGAATACACTAAAAGAGTTACGGTTTCGCTCGTACAGTCGAACAATATATTAGAAAGTACGTTAAGCACCTCCGTAGCGAAGCGGCGTCCGTGTTTAATATTAGTTAAATTTATATTAAAAAGATGTGTTAATATTGTAAATGTATATTTAAATTTCGCGTATAAGTTATAGGCGATAATTTATTATTCCGAAGGAGTGCAATAAGTATGAAAGGTGTTGTGATTGTTGTTAAATGTCGCTCCGGCGGCGACGTCGACGTGGTCTCTCTGTTGTTAACATTCCAAATCAACATTCCTTATAATTTATTTAGATATTAATTCATATCAATTGAAGATATTACTTTATAGTGATTCAAGAGCAACTCTCAACTACGTTCTTGCCGGTTATAAACGTTATTTTAAAATATCCCAATGTAGATATGTTATATGTGTGAGTTGACTTCTAATTTTAACCAAAGTTTGTAAAATATTTCGTAATAATAAATATTATTCGATGATAAACAGTTTTAATTGTAAATAGTTATTGATAAATTAAATAAAATTACAATTGAATTAACCATTAAATAAGGAGACATTCACTTAATGGTAAATAGTAGTGTATTTGTAATTGTTGTAGTTTTAGTGAAGTGAATACAGTGAACTGCTCGAAGATCGACGTGTCGATAAATGACGCAGTCAGGTTAGAGGGAAATCCGCGACGCACTAGTCACACACATGCCCACATAAAACCGTTAAATATCAACGTTTTAAAATTTTAACCAATGTACTAATTTTTTTATTTCAACAGTATATAATTATTAGGGAAATGAGACTACTGAGTTAAAAGGCGCACAGATAAATAAAATCGGGTAATATACTAAATGTGCCCCGAACTCGCAGCTCTTGAGCAGTTCGTAATCTCATTCGCATAGGTCCGCATCTCTTCGGGTGGTCCCGTCGGCAACGTGACGTAAGCAAGTTTTCAATCACAGATAATAAATTCAACCGCATCGACGTTATCAAGACGTAATAACATTACCATGACAGTGCGCGCCAGGTTTAGACAAATAAAGTATCTGCACTCAATGTTCAAATAAAAAGGAGCTTTCAAGATTTTTAGTGAATAATACGAAGGTTTAGGGTAAATGGTTCATTCCAACCTGGCTTTAGATAAATGTATACAATCGATTCATAATTAGTGATACATGTGACGTCATTAAACCGCCACTAAAGGGGTTAAAAATATAAATGTGGTTTAGTTAACGTCACTAATTTGTAGTTATATTAAAAGTGTTTAATGTTTTTTCTTCCAAATAAAACTAGATACATTAACATAACCGATACATAAAAATCTATTTGTGTTGTAGATATTACGAATCAATGATGTATAATTTATTCAATTCTGAGTGAAACTGAGTGATTTTGAACGGAATTATTTCCGCGAATGAGTCCCTCATGAACTATCGATATAAATTTACCGTAGTCGTCGTTACATATTACAAAACCACAAAACTCTTAACAGAAGACTGAACACTATTTACGACTATATTTTATATAATTGTACAATACACATTATCACAGTAACTCTGAGCAGAAATGAGTCGCAAATGCAGTAGTTCACACTTAGTGTCACGTCATTATGTAACAATATTGTCATTACAGGGATTTTATATATTAAAAGAATTGTAAAATTGAATAATTATGTCTTTTGCTTGATTTACACTTTGACTGGCACTTAAATAACAACCGAGTTTCAGAATAAAAAATCCTAACATAAGTCACAAAACTTTTGTAAACACAATTGCAAATAATATCTAGTAATGTAAAATAAGTAACAGACGTTCAGGAAAACAAAACGATTCGATGGTGTGAAATATTAGATGTGCCAAAATTGTATTTGAGGTCTTAATCTTTGTCTTCAGCAACCATTTTCTCTTGCTTCATTTATTTATTACCTGTCTACACATATATGATATGCCTCTATTTTAAACTTGTGTTGTGACATGTGATCAAAATATTGTGTTGTCGATTATCGATTTTTACCTAATTTGTACAAATTCAGCAGTATTAGAGTGATTTTGTTAAAGTTTTAATTGAAACGTTTTAATTAAGTTTTGTTATATTTGTTAATAATATGTACGACGATAGAAGATATGATTATTAAAAATAGGTACGTTTTACGGACTTCATTTTCGTGCAAAATTCCAGTTTAATTTACCATGTTCCCTTTATGTTACAATCATTGAGCTATCAACTTGCTTTAAAACTACTTTGTTTTGATAATTGGAAGTTCCTGACAATTTTTTCTAAGTGTTAGTCTTTCTTAATTTATCATAATACCTATTTCATTTTTAATCTATATTACTAGAAAGTAAAGCACATTTCCACTGCTACAGTTTAACAACAATTTTCATTAGGAGCCAAATGTAAGTACGTAAAGTGTAATAGGTACATAAATTTAAGAATCTTAAATATTATGTTTAGTTGATAAAACTTGTGATTGAATTATTTTAGTAGATTCAAATATTTAGTTCCTTCAGTTTTTGTTACGAGTATTTATAAATATTGTAATTGCAATGATTTATCCTTTTAGAATAATTGTTCTCCGATAAAGAGTATAATTAATTATATAAGTTGTGTAATTTAATTTGTTGTATTTTGCCTAATATAATGACAAATTAAATTAATGATATCGTTACATTAGGATGTAAAAAAGATTATCTATTTGATCTTAAAATAATACGAAAAATATTTATGTTCTTAGAATCATTCTATCGTGTATTTGAAGTGAAATGATGGAGCGATGTAGAAAAATTCGTTTACGGTCACCGAAGTAAAATGTAAAAGATAAAAAATATGAAATACCACTTGGATGTTTTATTGTGACGGACAACACCTTTCGCCTACTACCAATGCCTGACAAAAAAGTTTTTTATTTTCTCTCAAATTTTAATCAAACACAATATCTAACAATTTATATTTATTTATATAACGTAAAAACTCACGCACGCCTGTCACCTAGAGGGGTAGGCAGACGACGGGCTTCCATTTGGCATTAACCTAACACACCTTTCTCGCCTTTTTTACATCCATATACATGTTCGTCGTTTCAGGGTAATCTTAACTTGGCCCATTTTCAACATATCGCCAACATGGTCGATAAACTTTCGTGTCGGGCGTCCCTTCCCGCCTTTGCCTTTCACTTCTGCAACATAGATTAACTGTCATTCTTTCCTCGATCTTTCTTTCCACATGACCAAACCACCGAAGCATGCCTTTCTTAATCCTGGTCACAACATCATCTTGAAAACCACACTTTTTCATTCGCATATCACATAATTTCTCACCCTGTCATTCAGATTCAGCCCTAACATACTCCTGAATGACCGCATTTCTACTGCGTTTATTCTAATCTCGCGCTTCTACTGCCACACCCATTAACATACCCATAACACAGCATTGTGAATAACCATACGTGCCTTTTATTGATACGTTCTGAATTCCCACAAACAGAATGTAGACATTTACTCTATTCCCAGAATTCACTCGTTGTTCTATATCCTTATCATATCTACCAACCCTGCTAAATAAAATCCCGAATACATAAACATCCACTTGCTCAACCAATAATATAATTAAATATAAAAGTAATGTTAAAGCGTATATCCCCTCGTCTGTCCAAACGCCATATTCTGGTGTCTCAAATAATATGCGCATCTGTCAAACGCCATAATATGGCGTCGAGTGATAGCAAACTATTTGTAACATATATATGATATATATAACATATATATATATATATATATATATATATATATATATATATATATATATATATATATATATATATATATATATATATATATATATAACGTATATATCTGTTACGCATAATCTGATAGCTTATTTAATAAAGTTTCCATTGATATACGATTTTAATATACTTACATACTTATATACTGTTATATACTTACTTAGTACTTCAGAAAGTGCTCGACAGATGCGCCATATTGGCCAAAATTACTATGCGTGTTAGCGAACTTCACATGCCATCGAAATATTTTTTTCTTATTTCTCACACATGCAGGTTTCCTCACGATGTTTTCCTTCACCGTCGAGCACGTGATAAATCAGCACTTAAATTGCAATTTACAATTTCATGGGTGACGGCGGGGATCGAACCCGGTTTGCTCAGCGAGTGCTAACCAAATGAGCTACCAAGACTAATGTTACTCTAAATATAAACAACAGACATGCATTTATTCATCAACTTACTTTAAAATTTTTAAAACGGAAAATATAAACAGTAGGTACGGAAAAACAACACACATTACTATATAAAAGTCTAATTAATATTAACAGCATATAAAAGTCCATTGCTGATCAAAACCTCCATAGATTGCCCCATAGGTGAATTTTGCCATAGTTGCCACCATAGAACACTATAATACATACATAATAATATGGGGGAGTGGGCACACGTATAAATGTCAACACGAGATGTGTTTCGACGTAACAATCGTTTCCAAATTTCGCATGAAAATTATTTAGAAAATACCAAATTGCACGCTATTTACAAATAAATATGTATTAAAATTAAAATTTAAACGATAATATGTAAATTTACTCCGTCTGTTAATCTGTTAATACGACGTAATTGCTTGTATGTGTGCTCCCGGCGACACCGATCCTAGTATAAAATAAGTTTGACAGCCATTCTATTGTGTATTATAGTATTCTATATGGTTGCCACGCTTGGCAGGCGGCTTGGCTAGCGCAAGCTTTTTGCAATTTTCAGTTGTGATCAAAAAGCTCTGCTACTAATACTCCATTTCAGTTTCCTTCTGTCGCCTCTTACTACATCCACGGAACGATGTCGACAAGTTGATATCCATAAACCGCCATAACACGGATAGTTTACACAGCGAGTAGCAAATCTAAGTCTACAGATATCCAATATAACGTGTATGCCACAATGAATAAAACTATTTATACGGACTTTATCGCGTTTAGTTATTTTTCCTTCGCGACGTTTCGGGTGCTTTACAGCATCCATGGTTACGGGAGGACTGAGATGTTTGACATCGTTAGCCCGGCTACCTTCTGTTAATTATAGGATCCCAAGCCGATGGTAGTACCCATTCATTTTCTCTATTAAAATTAGGATGTTTCATAATTTCAATGGCCTTACGAATCATCCTTGATCCATCCAGTATGTTGTTTTCTTTTAGCTTCCTTGTTACAATTGAAATGCAGTCATCAATAGGTAGGCATGTAAATTGTGACTGAATAGCAAAACTGACCATAGTTTCATTGTCAGCGAGATGTAGGTCTTTTATCTCACTCACAAAATGGTATGAATCCTTTGTGTGCTCTGGTATGTCCTCTCAATGGTGACAGTATTTTTGGCAAGTATTGTGCCAGTTTATATGCCGGTGAATCGATCTGACTCACTATAGGACGTAGTGGATGGTTTGGTTTGTGTATCTTCAGTAACCCATACAATCTCGGTGGTTTGGCACATGATGGTATTATCGAATTCACGACTAAATTTAATTTTTCGGAGTATTTCTTTATTAAATCGCTAGTTGTTTTAAGCGTATTAGTTGTAGGTTCTGTTTTAAGTAGTTGTAGGGTCTGTCGTATACCACAAATATTTTAAGTCTAAAAATAGAGGGTCTCGAGTCTCGACACATGACCGGACACGATAAATAGCAATTTGTTGTTCTTGCACAATTTACTAAAAAATCCATGTCAAACTCAGAACCCACGTCCAGTCTAACTAACTAATCAATAGGGTATTTTACACTATGTATAAAAATCAAAAAATATATATTTGTGATATATTTTGTAAAAAGTAAACGAGAAATATTGATTTTTATTTATAAAATTGCATTATAAATTTTATATTTCGATTTTAAGAATATGTTTAGTCTGTGCCTCAAATCTGCAAAACGCTGTCCGCCATATTAGACTCTGTCGTGACGTCACTAATCCCGCCTATGAGCATTCTCCACCTCCCTCCCCCGTTACCGAAGGGCTGCCGTTATTTGGTTCGGGCGCAAAAAAAAATTAAGAGAACTAGGTAATGTGCTGTGTTATTTCAAATTTTTTCTAGTTATTATTAATATTACTGAGTTTTATTCCGAATTTTATTGAAAAGGCATCATGGAAGACGGATTCGTAAAAGCAGCAAGTACTAATTCTACCAAGGATAAATAATTTGATGGTGGCAAAATTTTTTGCATGCAATCCCAAGTTTTGTTCTACTGCAGGATTACCACCGCCCATGAACAAATGCAACACCAAGATACAGATGCATTGCCGTTTTTATTATACAATCAAACGCTTTCATCTGCGAAAAAGCATATTATTGCCAGCAAACTACATTATCAGCTAACCGTACTCAAAGTATTAGGTAATTATATAGGTAGGTATAAGTAAGTAAGTTGGATAAAGTGTTATGATATATTAAGACACATACATTAATTTGTGTTGCAGTTTGTTTACCTAACACTAGTTGTCCGTTTAAGTAAGTCGAATCAAAGAGTAAAATATAATCAATAAATCACGCTTTAACCATGAGGTTAATCTACAAATCTGACTTGATTGGGCAGGGTTTAAGAAATTATAACATTCCAGTTATACAAATCTACTCTATGGCTGACGTCTATAGACCGTACTTTGACTTTGCTCAGACTTTACTTACGAAAAACTTAGCTGAGTCTGAGTAAGTATATGCTTAGAATAATCTTTGATTCTGAATTTATAGTTGTATCCGAACTGTATTTAATAAATAAGTTATTTATACATTTAACTAATTTTAGTTTAAAATATAAGAAAGAATCCGAACTTTTGGTTAGCCGGCTAGTCAAGAACTGTCAAATCACTATTTCAAACGTGCAGCTTTTGGTTTATACATATTGTGTGCATTTTTTATATTTAAATGCCTATCTTTTTATTACGACTGGCTTTGGAACTTGGAATCGCGATTTTCTGCTGATTCGACGATTGTAGAAGGGACCAGGAGTGGAAAAATCACAAAAAGAGGTTTAAGAAGGATTTAATAAAATTCAAAATAACTTTGAAATTACGTAAACAGAAAATTGATTAATGCAATTTTAAACTACATATTTATAATTATAAATAATTAAAGTAACATAAGAACAACAATTTAAAATTAATGCGATGTTTTTTGTTAATGTCCTGAGTTTTTCGTAAGTCGTCAATTTCGCTGAGTTAGGCTTTGCTGAGCGCGCACTCAGCGCGACTTCGAAGTTACCTACCTCAATAAATACCGACATTGTCTTAACTCGAAAGTAGTGTGAGCAAAATCTAAATACTGTCTATAGTTCACAGCCTTAGTCACTACACGTGCGTGCTGCCTCTGATAATCCATGTAATAGAGACGTCCTCCAACGCTGCCGACCGTAAGAACTTGTGACAGGCGGCAATTATCATGATGATGCATAAATACCGCCTTCGCGTAGGATTGAAACCCAGGTTCCATATGTCAGAAGTATAGGTAATACTAACTAAATACGCGTATTCGAGGTTCACAGACCGACTCGTCAGTGAAGTCACAAGGTTCCAACTGAAAACAAGCGCTACCTCTGCAGCATCATGCTGAGTTGGAGACCTATTTGATGTCACATTTTTAACCGCTTACTTTGGCGGGAATTTAATTAGTTAAATCTACTGAAAAAGTACAAAGTACCTACTCTTATTTTCGGTATGTAAGCAAATTAACCTAGATACATATTTTAAAGCAATCTAATGTACAGAAACCACAAATAAAACACAAAACTGTAAGCGGCAATCTCGAATGGCGGACAACTAATAATCTAATATTCTTATAAGAATAAGAAGCAGACTTTCACATTAAAACATAATGCAATTGTAACTTTTGTAGTAAAGTTATTAAAATCGGCCCTTCAATCAAATCAAAAGCTGACTAAATTATTAACCAACTTTCGAATTGCTACAGTAGAACGTCCATTAGTAGTCTCTTCAAATTGAATTTCAACTGTTAAGTATAACACAATATTAATTACAAATTTATTGCAAAAAAAGCAATATATGTTTTTGATGGAGTCGTGAAAGACTTCATCCCCCCCCCCCTCCCCCCAGATCGTCTCGCCAGCTTCGTAACAGGCGATTATGGGAAATACCAAAAATATTAGTTTTCACTAACTGATTTTAATAAAGCAGTAGCAAGATATTTTTTATTATAGGTCTTTACCATGAAATTGAAATGAAACGAAACTCATGCCGTTCTGGCCAGTAGGTCATTTCAAATCAAAATAATTTTTGTTTAGCTAACAATTCTTATTTCAAATTAATTTTATTTCAGTTGCTTCCGAGACTAACTTCAGAGGACTACAGGTGTTATCGCGGAAACTGCACAAACGGTGAAAAGATGTTTAAGACCGTATCCGCGCTGCAAAGAGTAGATTCTAAACATATATTTATAAAGTAAGCGATGCCCCCACAGAATGTATGTATAATGTGTAGCCACTAAAATGCCATTAAGACGTCAATTCACACGTATAAATGTCAACAAGACATGTGTTTTGACGTTACAATCGTTTCCAAATTTCGCATGCAAATTATTTAGAAAATGCCAAATTGCACGCTATTTACAAATAAATATATCCGTCTGTCAACACAACGAATCGGGCTTGTAATAGTGATTAACTGATGTGCTCCCGGCGACGCCGAACCTCGGTAGAAAATAAGGTTGACAGCCATTATATTGTGTATTGTAGTATTCTATGGTTGCCCCATTAGAGGAAAACGTAAAAAGAAGTGGTACTGAAATATAGACATTCGTAGGGAGTCAAAAAGGGCACGCAATAAAGAGCCTTATGTAAGATTCGCTTGGAGACCAAGATGCGGTCCGCATAACCGAAAGATTGGAAGAACCATGGGTGGTGGGATTATTAACTGATTTTAGTACAGCGCCACAGTCACATTGACAACTTCAGTACTGCCGCATTCAATGTGCACTGATTTAAGTACTGTTGTATAAGAAAAGTACTGCTGAATTCAGTAAATAGTAGGTAATCGTCTCCACAGGAGCCAGTGTTCAAACCTTTGTTTTTATCCTATGTGTTGACGCTTCTGGTAATAGCAAGTCCCGACGAAAATCAGCCAGTGCATTTTTGAAGATTGCAAGCGCATCTTCTTTGGGCAGGGACTGAAGGTAGAACTTACAACATGTTGCCATTCCTTTTAAGAAAGTAAACCTACACTAAACTAGTTGTAGTGAATGCCTAAGTGGATTACTTGTACGTAAAAAAACTTACGTGACAGGGAATCAAAAGTACAACAGCGAGGAAATTACATGAGAAACACGGACAGACCGATATAGACAAGTGGATTATCGATCGATTGAATCACGAGTGTTTTACTAGTACAATAATGGTAAGGACTGCGCTCTAACAAAATACCAGCATAAAATAGCATCATAAGGTCTCTGTTTTGTATGAGAATCAAAGACGCTTTATTCTAATAACGAGGCGTCTACATTTTGATTCTTAATCGAGGATTGATGTGTCTACGAGCTACATCAGTCACTTACCATCAGGTGAACTATGTTCTTTTTTTTATAGAAAAGGGGGCAGACGAGCACACGGTTCACCTGATGTTAAGTAACTAACTACCGGAGCCCATGAACAACCACAACACCAGGAGAATTGCTGGAGCATTGCCGACCCTTTAGAAAGGAGTAAGCTCTTTTCCTGAAGGTCCGCAGGTCGTATCGGTCCGGAAAAATCGCCGGCGGTAAATTATTCTACAGAGAGGTCGTACGCGGAAGAACACTCCTAGTGAAACGTACAGTGGTGGACCGCCAAGCATCCAGATGGTGTTGTTAATTAAGTTTGGCGATTAATCCGAACAATTCCTCAGAGCACTCCCCGTGATAGATGCGATAAAACACGACAAGAAATGCAACATCTCTTCGCAGCGCCAGTGAATCGAGCCGTTAACGATTCACTCGATCGTTAACGATTCGAGCCGCTTTGCGCTGGATGCGGTCAAGTGGAAAGAGCTGGTACTGGGGAGCCCTAGCCAGAGATGGGAACAGTATTCCATGTGCGACCGAACCTGCGCCTAGTAAAGTTGCAGGCGGTGTGCCGGCATGAAATACTCTCCCGCTCTGCTGAGCACACCAAGCTTTTTAGAGAGCGATTTGGCCTTCTCTTCCAAGTGACCACGAAACTGCACGCCACTCGATATGTCGACGCCGAGGATTCCGATACTGGCTGAGGCAACAAGGGGAGTGCCTTGAAACTGAGGAGATACGACAAAGTGATTCTTTTTAGCGGTTAACGCGCAAACTTGTGCTTCTGAGGGTTAAACTGGACCAGATTTAGTCGCCCCCAATCCGAGACTGTTTCCAGCAAAGACTCGACTTCAGACACAAGTTTGTCCCGGTACTCGGAGACGTTTTTCCAAGAAATTTTGGCACGGCCGATCATCACCAGTGCTGTCATTTGCATAGCAATGAATGTTACAGGTTTGCAACATATAATTGATATGCAGAAAAAACAGCGTTGGCGATAGCACGCAGGCTTGTGGGACACGAGCATTAATAGGCTTGTAATCGGAGCTTACACCGTCTACAACAACTTTGATGCTCCAATCTGCAAGAAAGCTGGTGATCCAATTGCACAACTTCTCGGGAAGCCCATAGGAAGCGAGCATAGAAAGAAGAGCTTTGTGCCAAACCCGATCGAAGGCCTTCGCAATGTCCAAATTAGCGGCCAATGCCTCCCCCTTGGACTCTACTGCCTGCGCCCATCTATGAGTTAGGTAGACCAGAAGATCACCAGCTGACCGACCACGGCGAAAACCGTATTGGCGATCACTAATCAGCTGGTGATCCTCAAGGTACCTCATGAGCTGGCTGTTCCATTATTTTGGAGAACAAGGAGGTGATGGCGATGGGCCTGTAGTTGGACGGTTCTGAGCGGTCACCCTTTTTAGGGATCAGGTGCCGATCGGAAAGCCGTCTTCCATGATTTTGGGACTACGCCTAGAGAGTAGGAGTACCGGAAAAGACGCGTTAAGACCGGTGCCAACTCTGGAGCACATGTCCTCAGCACAATTATTGGGATACCGTCAGACCCACTCAACTTGTGGATGTCCAGGGAGAGGAGTGCTTTGCAAACCGAGCGCTGTGTAAACCGCAACTCCGGCATGGAGCACTTACGCGGAATGGTCGGCGGCATACTCCCCCCCGTCATCGAGAGTCGAGTTGGACACAAAAAAAGAGCCTAGCAGATCGGCTTTCTCCTTTGCGGCATGGGGCAGTGAGTCTCCCTGTGCGGAGATGGAAGAGATGGCTGACAGAAATTCCCCTGGACAGCCTTGGCGAGAAACCAGAATGCACGGGATCCAGAAGGAAGGTGAATTAGTTTCTCGCCAATTCTGCCTATGTGCTCTGACTTTGCCTAGGCAACAACTCTTGAAGGCCCTGGAGGCGTAATTATACTTCTTTTTCAGAGCGCTGGTGTTTACATCCCGGGACGTTGATGTGTCAGCCCAGGCTTGGTAGCACTCCTACTTATAGTATGATGCTATTTTACAGGAGCGACCAAACCATGGCTGAGATTTGCCTCCGATGGGCACCACAGAGGAAGGAATAAAAAGTTCCATACCCTGAAGTATCACATCAGCGACAGAATCAGCAACAACGTTGGGATCGTCCGGCAAGAAGCAAACCCGCCCCCCAAGGGTTTTTTTAATGGTTTCCGCCGGTGGGTACACCCCCACCGACAGGAGTATATTGGCAGTTTTCACAGTTTTGTACACTTTTTAAACATTTTTTTTATTACTTATTTCTATGACACATGGAGAAGGCTACGCATTTCTGCTATTTGATACATATTGCGTATGCCTTCTCTTTATATTAATATAATTTGTTTAAGAGTTTGAAATTTTTGTACATAGTTATTATTCTAATAAAATTATCATTTGGTTAACATAAATATTCTTGTATTTCCGCAGTCACATCAGAAAAGAACAATAAGAGTGATGAAAATACAAAAAGAAAGAATAAAATGAATTAAATACTAGAACAAAGAGTAATCTTGACTCTAAGCAAAAAGTATAATATAATGACAATTAAGTAATATTAATTCTAAACACAGACAACGTTGTATAAAGACAGCAAAAAAGGGAGGACACAAACTCATAGACTAATCTTAATTCTAAACATATTATAGTAACCGCGGTATAATAAAATAATATAATGACAATGATAGCGGTATAATAAAATAATATAATGAATTGAAATAAAAATCTGAGTTCTAGGCACATGAATAAAAATTGTGAGTACAATAAGGTTGATAACAGTGAAAATTAAAATATTAGAAGCTCAAAGGATCTTAATTCTAATGATAATCAAACGTTTAACAATTACTACATATAATAATTATTAATTACATCTAATAGAATAAATAAAGAAAACAAATTAAAGAGAAGTGGTTGCTTAGTTACTAACTATTGCTATTGGTATTTACAGATGCACAGTTCTTATTGAAGTTCTTAATTCTTTTAAAAATGTTATTAACAAATTGAATGAAAGAGTCCAAAAGGGATATTCCTTCTTTATTAATGCGGTTAAGTTAAATGGAGGAGTTCTTAAATTTCCACAAAGTATGACATGATTTAATCGTTGCACTGAAAATGCTGGACATCAATGAGATGTTCCAGAGTTTGTGGGGTGACGTTATCACAAGGACTCAAAATCGCGACCTAGCTTGCCAGGTCGCGATTTTGAGTTCTGATTGTGTGTTTAAGGTATGAAATGGGAAAGGCCAAGTAGTCAGGTTGTTTGCGCAACTTGGAGCCAGCATTCGTAGCCTTATCAGCTGCCTCATTGCCAGCTATGCCAGAATGACTCCTGACCCATCCCAATTCTATGATGCCCGTTTCTCGGTACTCGTGTATAGTTTTGTGTATTTGTGTAATGATGGGGGGTGTGTTGCTTCTGTTTTGTACAGCGTGTATAGATGAGAGTGAATCTGTATAGATGACCGTGTGTGTATATTTGTGTTCTTTGATCCACCTGCATGCCTGAAGAATGGCAAATAGCTCCGCTTGCAATACTGTACACGTGTTGTGCAATTTAAACTTCTTTATGTAAGCCACTTGATTAAGATTAGTAGGGAGATAGCCCACGAAAACGGCTCCCACTGCGCCGTCTTCCTGCTTACTACCGTCAGTGAATATAAAATGTGTCGTCTGTTCAGATGCAGATCCCGTAGATGTGAAGTTTGTAAATATTTTAGGAATAAAGGAAATACGTTGGGCAGGATGCAGGAGTTCAGAGACGGGAGGTGGTTTTTATAGAGGGATGTCGCTGGGAATGTAGTCAGAGTTACCCAGAAGCCGAGCTCTTTCCACAGCGCAAACTTCCCGCACTTTCAGGTCCAGAGGCATAAACTGGGTTAACGCGAGGGCCGCGGATGAAGATACCGTGCGGAATCCCCTAATAGCCTTAATGGCAAATCCGCGCTGCATGCTCCCGAGTGCCCTCCTGATGCACCTTTTCTGGGCAACGTGTCCCCAAATTCCAGCAGCGTAGGTGATAGTTGGCACGATCACTTGGTGGTCGTGCCATGGTACTGATGTTCTCAGGATGGGCTACCCATGTGGGTCTCGAGTACATTACAAAGCGTGTTGAAGATTCGCACGGCCTTGTTGATAACATGTTTCACGTGTTTCCCAAAGTTTAGTTTTTCGTCTAAGATGACTCCCAACAGTTTAACCTCTGGCACAAAGGAAAGACGGTGCCCGTCCATGTTAATGCTGGCTACCTTAGCCTTGGGAGTGAAGGCAATGAGCTTAGTTTTAGTGGGACCGAAGGCCAGCTTGACGCTCCTTCCCCACTCGACTATATAGTGGAGAGCTTAGTTGGCAGCGTTCTCCAGCTCGCCGACACTCGCGGCCGTGACAACCAGCAAAACATCATCCGCAAAAGCCTGTATGTGGAAGCCCGCTGGAAGCCTCGCATCGAGCAGCTCGTCTAGTATGATATTCCAGAGAACAGGCCCACACGTGGAACCTTGTATGCAGCCCTTAGACATCGTCTTGATGACTCGCCTCCCCGCATGGTCAAGGATGACCTCCGATCGCGGACATAATCCTGGATGAGTCCAAAGATGTTATTAGGGCATTGAATATGCCGCAACCGGTGGAAGAGTGCAGGCCACCAAGCGTTGTCGAAGGCTGCTTTAATATCTAAAGATATCGCGATGCTGAGGTGGCTTCGCACGTGTTTGTCTGTTCCCGGAAACCGAACTGAAATTTGTTTAGTCGATTGTTTCGCTGCACGTGGTGTACGACCCTTTTAATAAAAAGCTTTTCCAACAGTTTGCCAAACACAGGTAGAAGTCCTATTGGACAAAAGGACTAATGCGCTGTAGTCGGACTTGCCCGGTTTCGGGATAATTTTTACGTATGCTGTTTTCCACTGGTCAGGGAAGTGTTGGAGTGTAAGACAACGGTTCAGTATATCTGTCAGAAGTCTAGGGTAATCTGTTTCAAATTGCAGACATATGTCGGATGTGAAGTTATCAAGTCCGGGAGCCTTCTTGGGGCTCATTTGTTTTAAGCACTCTAATACCTCCTCCTGGGTGAAGGGAGGGTCATCGTGGGACTGAGGAAGGTCGGTCATTTCTGATCTGAGCTCGTGATGTCGCGTTAAGGTGTCTGGTGAGTCATCAGGGTAGAAGTGGTCAAGGAGTGCTTTGACAGTCTCCTGGCTGTCTGTGGTGTAGGTGGAGCCCCTATTGAGGGTGACTGGTCGGCGCCTAGGGGAGACATTTTTGAGGAGTCTGTTCGTGAGTGACCAGACATTTTCCTTAGTTTGCAATTCGCAAAACTCACGAAAATGCCTAGTCGACTCCTCACGCATCTTGTTGGCGTATAGTTCCTTTTTTTGTTTCCTCGTTTCTAAAATATGTTCCAGAGGCATACCCTGGCGCTTGGCAGCGTGGAGCTGATGGTGTAAATCCACCACCTCCCGCTTGAGGGTCTCCAACTCCTCCGTCCACTAAGGAGCTTTGGGCTTTGTTCCCCGGCTTTTAACATGCATGCTGGCTCGACATGCAGAGTGGATCACATTGGTTAGTTCGTTGATGATACGTTCCAGATCATCAACGTTCAGGGTAGAAATGTCATGTTCGAGTATGTTTGTGAGTGTCATGTGTGTGTGCAGTTTGTCGTTAAAGATACGCCAACAAGCTTTATTAGATTTGTACAGGAAAGTGGAGATTTGATGTGTGTGTGTGGTGTTAGATGTTATCGATAATGGAGCCGGAAGCAAATGTGAGATCAATTATTGAAGAGCGATCTCGCCCGTGGGTGACCGTTTCAAACGTAGGGATGTTACCAACGTTGCATACATACATGTCATTGCTGTGTATTATATCTATAACTTCGTTGCCCCTTGGGTTCGATTTTACGCTTCCCCAAATCGGGTGCCACCCATTGAGATCGCCCCCCCACAATCTTATGAGAGTCGCCTGTGTTTTTAAGAAAGACGTCAAGCTTATCGAGCGTATTTGATTCGTCAATATTGGGCTCCACATATATGGACGCAATATAAATATTGCGATTACCAAACGTGATTTTTATTGCGCAGAAGTTGGATGTAGAGTATTGCAATAGTCCCAAGATGGACCCGCATCCTGGTTTTGCCAGGATGCAGGCCTTAATCTTGTTGCCCGTGAAAAATTGATATATGTCAATTCCAAAATGTTGATTTTACCTATTCTCCAGAACCAATATATGGCTCGGAGATGAGAGCGATGTCATAATCACCGGCCATAAAGGAGAGAAGAATCTCATGTTGTGCATTCTTACATCTGTCGAGGTTGCACTGTAAAGTTTTTAATTTACTGTGTGTATCCATAGTCGACACGATTATTTATCTTCTCCCTCATGGCTCGCAAACTTGGGCAGGTGTTGGAGTTAGCCGTGTGTTTAGTGTCCAGTTTAGTGTTGAAACGCATATTGTGTGTGTGGCAGTTTAGGCATTTTGCGCTTTCGGTCTTATCCTTGTTAGGACAATTGCTCACATCGTGCTCTATGCTCGCACAATGTGAGCAGAAGCTTTGGTCCGCAGTGCACCTTAGTTTTGTATGGCCGAACTGCAGGCACCTGTGGCACTGGAGGAACGGCGAGAAACCAGCAACATGGACGCGCTGGTAATCGATGCTGATACGACCCATTGTTAACATTCTGCTGTATACCTTAGGATCAACTAGAAGAACCACGTTATACAGGTTAATTGTTCTTATTGTCCCGTTTAAATCTTACTTTGAGGCCCTCACCATCATCACTGATAATTTCGTTAATTTCCTCATTTTGCTGTCTAATAATTTTTGTAAGATCGTCTGCTGGAACATCCTTAGATAAGCCCTTTAATATGACCATGGGTTTCATGGGTTTCCGTACGGGTTCAGCCTTAATTTCAGTTTTTCCCTCGAGCCTCGTTAGGGTGCCATTGCGTTGAATCTTCGTATAGAACTCGACACGCAGCTTGTTGTTGGACACAGGCTGAATACGAGCCGGTGCGGAATTGGCATTGCGGTAAATAATGTTTTTTTTTTTAAATAATTCAACAGCCTCCTGGCGTGTATTAATCTCGACGGTCGGGCTAACTATGATCGCCGGTTTAGTCGCTGGTGGGGAAATGCGGAGGACGGTTGGCCCAGCAGGTGCGGAGCCACGTGAGTCACTGCTGCTGCTTATGCGTAAGAGGACTTGTTGGCTGAGACAAGTTTTTTAACACTGGCAATCTCCTCCCTCACACATGCGAGGATCTCATCCTTTAACTCGCTATTTGATGTTGGTGTGCTAGAGGAGGCGACAGACTTGATGGAAAGAAGAGATCGTGTGGCTGTTCTAATTTCTTCAGCAGCTTGGCTGATAAGTCGCGTATTAGCCGCGGTCACTCTCTTCCCTTCGTTTACCGCGGTACTGATGCAGGAGGCAAGTTTGCTTATCACCATATAAAAACTGTCTATGTCTTTAACCTCCTCGGCCGAAGCTGGGAGGGGGAGTGGTTCGCCCTGTGACGGCGCCATTTTCACTCAACACACATAATACAATGTAAAAAGTTGGTAACACGAAAATAATAAATTATTTAAAACAATGAAAATGTCTATTATTGATATATATTTGGTTTAAAAAGTGCATTTTTAATGTACAGAGATAATATACACTCAAAAATTAAAGGAATAATAAGAATATAAAAAATTAAAAGAAATTGAAGTTATGTAAAAGAAAAGTACTTGTTCAAAAAAAAATATCTGAAATTTTGCACTGTTATTCTATAAGAGTTGATACACTTGATAGTCACTTAAAATAGGTTATCACTCATAATTTTATTGCAATAATTGCTTAAATTTACAGTACATACTTGGGAAAAAACTGCAAATAGGCTGGTAAAGTCCAAGATAATGATTTCCGGCTGAAACAGGATACGGTGTTTTGTAGCACAGGTCTCCCCCTTTGAAGCGGCGTCTTCAAATCCGGAGACGTCTGGATCCGAAGATGGCCCACCACGTGGTTTTAGTAAAAACAACCAAAACTTGGAGATGCGTACTCCAGAAATTCCAATATTTGGTGGGAAGTTGGAAGATCACAAGACGCACAAAACGACACCAAAAAAACTATGTTGCCAGCGAAAAATCATGCACCGCACACGATTTACCGTTTTTTAGGTTAAGTAATATAAGGAAAAATGGTTTTTCACATGAAAAGTTCAAAAAATATCGTCCGGCTATTTTTAAAAACACCAAAAGACAGGTCTCGTCAACTTTTAAGACCAAAAACACTTTTATTCGATCACTTATTTCCCACTTTCCCGAATTTTAAGTGCGGAGCGTCGCAGTTTCGTGGCGTTCCTCTGACCCGACAAATAATAGTCCGCCCCCAAGGGTAGGATGCAAAGAAAGACTACATCCTATCCCAATCGACTGACCTATAGTGCCAAACACGGTGGCAGCCTGCAGAATGCAACCGCGATTTCAGCGTGAGTGACACCACACTCTGGACAAGACAATGGTCTGAGCCTAAAGGGGCTTCGACGGATATCTGATATCCGTCCGGATGAGAGGAAACACATACACACGCCATACATTTAATACATTTTTGCTTCCCCTGCAGCCGGGCTCGTGCCGGCACCGATGTCCAACGCTCGAAAATGTGATACAATCTCTACACTTATTTAGTTCGCGAATCGCGCGCAACTTCGCAGAGAAAAAAACATCGCGAAATAAGCTATGACTCCATATTCGCATGGTTACGCTTAAAGTTCGCACGTTTGTGGATAGACGCCGTTTTTTTTATAGGATAAGGGTGACAAACTAGCACACAGTCCACCTGATGGTAAGTAATTGCTGTAGCCCATAGACATCTACATCTATCCTCGATTGCAAATCAAAATGCAGTTGCGTTGTTACCCATGAGGACTAAGATGGAATGCCTCCTTTCCAGTAAAAAGGGTCTCCGTTTCTCTACACTAACCATAGAAAACACAGCAGCGTTAATTGCTATTTTACGCTAGTATTCTGTGAGCGTGGTTCTTCCCCGGTCGAACCGACCCATTCGTGCCACAACTATACTACTAATATAGCTGCAGCATGGCTCTACAACTTAAAAATTATTATAAATACATTAATAAATGTAAAAAATAATATTTGGAGTATCAAAAATGGTGGATAACAATAAGTATCTATCTTTACTTTCGTTATCTTTATAATGCTGAAATTACAAACTAACTTACAGTCTATCACAAGTAAGTGGCTACAACAGGCCGTGGACACCTGCTGCCAAAGTTAAACAAAGAAGGCTCCATGTGCTTTAACACCTCTGGAGATTTAGATGAAACCTGTAATTATACTAGCTCCCTTTACTCTTCATACCGAAACACAGAAGTACAAACACTGCTATTTGACCTCAGAAATAGGTACAGTCAATCGGGCTAACTTTGACAGATCATCACTATTTTTGTATATAACTTTTATTATGTTGACTATGAGACAAAAGAGTGTACTTAATCTGTTCTCTCGGGTTCGTTTTCATACTCTCATATTATTTAACGTCTATAAAATTCATACAATATATAAAAAAAACTAGCAATTTTCTTGTGTGTCAAAGTTATAACCCCTTTAAGGATTTCTTTGACACAGATGAGATTAGTAGCAGGAATCATAATTTTCAAACATTTTATAGCTTCAGGGTAACATTAGTGTAAGTTTTTTACAAATTTCAGATGCAGTGGAGTCTTACACAAGTCAATAAAACCATAAAATTGTAGTACTATCTTTATTTAAACTCTCCTCTTTAAAAGTTTACCACTGCAAAAGACAACAGTTGCGCACGGTACTTTAAAATAAGTTTTATGGTCGCCACACACGGTCAGTTCAACTGATCAGTTCACACTAAAACTGTTGATATTTTTTAAATATTGTAATATTTGTTTATAGATTGATATATTTATAATTATCAATATACCCAAAATTCAATATTTTAAAAAATATCAACAGTTTTAGTTTGAACTAATCAGTTGAACTGACCGTGTGTGACGTCCATTAGAAGTTAACTTCGTTTGACACCTACTTTTATTCTAGAGAGTTCGTTTGTGAAGTTTGTTAAGTACACGAATTGTATAAATTCGATGTTATGCACTAAATGTTGTTCGCGTAGAAAATAAAAGAGTATTTTGCGACTTGCCTGTCAAAGTTACCCCGATTGACTGTAATGCCCCATTTACATTCAGCCCTGTTGGGCAGGGAAGTGAGCAGGGCAGTGAGCAGGGCAGTATGTAAACAGGCTACTCGCGCTGACACTGCCGCTGCCGCTGCCACTGCCCGACGATCCCTCAAATGTCGGTTTTTCGTGCGGAAGTCAAAGGACGGGCAGCGCGAGCGGCAGTGAGTGCTGAGTGTTCACATTCAGCTCCATCGCTCACTTCGCGTGTATATATTCAGTAATCTATGCTTCGCGCCAAGCGCCTGGATGAACGGACGTGCGTGCCGTCTTGTTATTAAATAAGTACGATCTACCAAAATGCCTTTCGAGTGGAATAATGAAAATACAATAAAGTTTTTAGAACTGCTGGAATCAGAAAAAACTATGTGGGATTTGAACGATAAAAACCACAATTCATCATCTTCTACGAATACGAATTTTCTTTTTGAGATAACATAGTACTTATGTACATAATTAATTATAAATGCGTCAAATTTATTGTATTAATATAAAATTTAGTTGACATTTTATTTCTAACAACGATTAGTAACTCATATTGATTATTTATTTATTAAAATGTGAAATAAGTTAAATGGTAACATGATAGCCTGAGATTTTTAAATTATAATTTTATTGTAGTTAAAATTATGAATTAATTAATACTGTAGTGTAATTATTAAAATAATAATAGCTTAACTAATCTCATATAATATTTAATATTATTTATGTAACAATAATGTAATAATTCAATTAATAATTTAGGAACAATTTATTGTATAAGAATTCAAATAGAGTGGATCTGTATAAGTATTTCATTAATACATAATATTTTAATTCAAAAAGAATGTTTGCACCTAACTTTTAAGCAATGCAATAATTTTAAAATATAACATTGGGTTTGTATAATTAGCTGTATTTTATATCATTTTTGCATGCCAATTATGGCAAAACATGTCAGTTCCACGTCATTGATCATCTTATGTACCATGTTTTTAAGCAAATAAATTTTCTATCTATCTATCTATCTTCTTTCGAATTTGAAATATTTTTAAATTATTAACATAATTTTGTATTGCAATAAGACACAGCGCGGACGCTGTAATTATTTCGACGTCTGCCATAGTCGAAAGCCGAAAGTGATGTGAGCGGTAGGGCAGAGTGTGAATACACACTTCCCGCGATCCTGCTACGGCAGTATTTAGCGAAGTATTGCCGGCAGCGCGAGGAGCAGTGGCAGGGGCTGAATGTAAATGAGGCATAACAGAGTGCGGGAGAGGTCTATCTAGAATAGAAAATTTCGACATTGGCTTTACTAGGTAGTAGGACACTGCCTAGCAAAACCAATTCCAACAATTTTTTTAAAAACGATATAAAGATACATTTTAATGAGGTAGATAAATACCTAACCGAGTAATGAGTAGGTATATTATAGTTTAAACTTTTTTTCTGAATTTAATGTTTTTTTTTAATGGGAACTGTCAGGTGCGTTGCCGGTCTTTTAAAAAAGAATTCCTTTTTTTTGTAGTCGTATCGCTGGTAATAGTCGATTCCACAAGGAAGTTGTGTGACAAAGTAAGTCTTGTGGTAAATCGCACAGCGGTGGACCGCCAATCATCCAGATGCTGTGGATGGTATCGAGTTTGGTCGAATGGTGCGATGGCAAAATTTAGCGGTTGGATTTAGTTCAAACAATTCCTCTGAGCATTCCCCATGGTAGATGCGATAAAATATGCAGAGATGCAAGATCGCATTGCCAGTAAATCTAGCCAATCAGAAGGAACTCAGTCAACGATTCGAGCCGCACGAAAGAGCTGGCACTTGGACTATGTAAAGTTGCAAGCGGTGTGCCGGCACGAAATACTCGTACTGTCCCGCTCTACAAAACATACCAAGCTTTTGAGAAGCCAATTTGGCATCACTTCCAATTGCGCGCCGAATTTAACGTCATTCGATATGTCGACGCCAAGGATTCCGATGATAGCTGAGACAACCTGGTGGCCCTGAAATTGAGAAGATACTACAATAGTGTTCTTAATAACGACAAGAGCGCAATCTTGTATCTTCTGGGGATCGAACTGGACTAGATTTAGTCAACCGATCCGAAACTTTGTTCAACAAAGACTTGACTTTTAGACAGTTTTGTTCCGATTATTTTAGGGTTTATTATATCCATAAACTAATATAATCAAATGTATATATATATATATATATATATTATAGGATAAGATGACAAACGAGCACACAGTCCACCTGATGGTAAGTAGTTGCTGTGGCCCATAGACATCTACATCTATCCTCGATTACAAATCAAAATGCAGATGCGTAGTCATCCGTGAGGACTTAGGTGGAATGCCTCGTTTCCAGTAAAAAGGGTCTTCGGTTCTCTACACTCACCATACGAAACACAGCAGCATTAAGCTACTATTTCACGCTGGTATTCTGTGAGAGCGTGGTCCTTCCCTGGTCGAGCCGACCCATTCGTGCTACAACTATACTACTAATATAACTGCAGCATGGCTCTACCACATATAGAATTATACTTTTTGAGAGTGTATTGTATAAATAAATGAGAACATTAGAAAGAAATGCACAAAGTGATATCACATAAACCCTTTTATTTTCAGTTTAATATACACTTTAATAAATACAAAGTTATCGACTAACCTAAACGGTGGATATTTGCTTACAATGTCATAGAACATTTGAAATTGAGCAAATGCAAGCAGATTTGTTATAAAAGTAGGCACAGAAAGTAACACTTGTATTCTTTATTTGATCGTTTTAATTTTATATTTTTTCAATATCATGATATGTTTTTAAACAAAGAACATGATAAAAAAATAAAATTTGTTAGTTATTTTTTAACTTGAGATTATTACAAAATCTTCGAGGGGAAGTTTTTAATTCAAGTGTTACCAGTTGTAAATTTTAATCTTAATATTCGTAAGCCCTGCGCTCCGGTATTATACGTTATGTGCTTATATGTATCGAATATTATTATCATAGTTTTCAGATTTTTAACAATATGAAGAATACTAGTTTTAATCAAAATTATAAACCATTGAAAATTTCTACACCAACCACATACTTCGTATATCGGAACGCAGTAAGTGAAATATCTATGGCCATTAATAATTTACATTGGAGATACCCTATAATTATACATTAATTTGTTTCCGTCTCGGAATGAGGTAACTTCATACATATGATACAATGCCTTTATTCCATCCATATCATACGGTTTTGTAACAGTATTTTTAACATTACACAAATTACTTATATATTATAACTAGGCTACGCCAAAACGGTTATTCAAATATTTGCTAAATAAACTCCAAACAACATTTTTGTTAGTAATTTTACTGTGTGAAAATAAGTGTGTCACATTTGACCTCTTGAAATTTGACGGAATATCGCACCGGTCAAATTTGAACGCTTGCAATTTCAAATGATAAAAGTAAAAAATGAGTTCGACAATCACGACACAAGCTGTTTATGTATGTATAATAATTAATGGCTTATATTATTTTATTTTTCCCGACTCGCAAAGTTAACAAAAACCGAAAGATGTTATTAGAATGGACTCCGAAAGGCGCTTATCAAATATGGCTATTTTTTTTACTTTTAAGTTAATTACAAATTAATAAATTTCTAGAAATGATACAAATAGGATGAGGTTATTTTCTAATTGAAAGATGTTTAAAATGTAAAAGTGAAGTGACATAACCTAATATTCAAAATGAACATGTTGCTATAATTTAAAAAAATGGATCGATATTGATTTTAATTTCAATTAAACAACTTTCATAGGTACTTAGTACTTAACACAAAGACTTCTATGTATAAATACTATACTGGGAAATCAGAACAAAACTGTGTCACAGCTGTGAAGGAGTTACCGAGGAATTGAGCGTAACTTAGTGTGCAATTTATTAAGGCCGCAGAGATAGTCTAGTAAAATACATATTATAAAGTTTTTGATTTAATATTTAGAATTCTCTTTTTAAAGTTTCTCTTCTTCTTTCTTTACTTTTAATTACTACACCTACGACAAACTCTCACTCCATGGGTTGACTGGCAGAGAATGCCTTCAGGCATTAAGTCTGGCATTTGTATCCTTTCTTTTCTAAGAGATTTCGCTATAAAGATTTTAAAACAAAAAAACTAAAAAATCAGTGTTGGTTTTTTGTGTTAATTAAGTGCTAATTAATAAAGGTTAGTTTTTCAGAACTTTATTGAAATATAGTCATTTTTATTACCCTCAAGAATAAATAAAATATGTATCTCAGTCAATACCAAATTACAAGAGTTATGAGCATTGCAACGACCAAAAAAAAGAGTTTTTTTTATTCGTCACTTACTCTCATCTCGATGTATCACTACAGCTGCAACTGTATTTTGTAATAGATATGTGAATAGTATTTTGTAATAGGTCAAAACAAGTCCGCTGATACATACAACACGGTCCCGAGCCCCTCGCACCGTACTTCCTGCATGTACATGCACACCGGGTCATAACGTCATGTCCCTGCTGTCACATTGATATAATCACAAGGAGAAAGTGATTTAAATAATACTAGTTTTTACAGATTTTATCGCGTATATTCAACTATAAATACCCGACGTCTCGAGCGCTTTACAGCACCCATGGTCACGGAGGGGGGGGACTGGGGGGGTTCAACGTCCAGATGTCATAGTTAACAGCGGTTACCATAGATTAAAATTTAACTTTTGTTCCGATCTACATATATCTATCTACATAGGAAATCATTAAGAAAGTGATTTACTTTGAATTCACAAATAGCTGTGCCTCAAATTGAATGTTATTTATATTTTAATTTGGAAGAATTAGCCTAGAGTTCTAAAAAAATCGTTATTAACTCTGTCTTAAATACTCTTTACCCTTTTCAACGTCAGTACTGTTTCATCTGAACGTATATTCATCATTCTCACAACAAAATCTCATATTTCGGCCTTCACTCATCACTTATTTCAGGAATTAAATTTCTTCTCTTGCGTATCATCGATTTTAGAGTTTAATTGTACCTATTAACTTAATTAAGAACGAGAACCAGGGATATACTAATTTAATACTTAATAAGAAAAACAGTATCTGGTACTTAACCACTATTTCTAATTACTTCACGTTGGTTCCACTTCTTTTCTATTAATACAATTTCACGTGAGATTTATCGGAAAACTTCGTAGCTCGTAAATAAATAATTTAATTATACATTCGAGTTCTAAAGCAACATTAAAGTCTATATAATAAATTCCTTTTTTTTGTGGCGTTTTGGTAAATTTCGCCAGTGACGTATTGAATGGAAAATGAAAGCTGATAAGTTTAATTAAAGAGTCTGTGACAATACAAGAATTTACTTTACCTCGTAGAATTTTGATAAATCTATCTGTTAAATTATCTATTCCATACATATATAACATAGCATGAACACGGCGACACATTTGACAGTTGTTCGTGAATGTACAGAATTATCCAAACAGCTTATCATTAAGTAACCTTCAACCTTTTCTATATTAGATAGACTAATAGTTTTAGTATGTTAACATTTTTTTAAATTAGAATATCAAAATAACTGCAGTAAATTTGTCATACATAATTACAATAATTTTACTAAAACAGTTTGAGAAAAATCAAAATATCTAAATTTCTAAACAGCGTGTAATAAAAATTAAGTAAACATAATAAAAATTCGGGGTAAAAATTTAAAAAAAATTGTTACAATTGCGCCTTTTAAAAAAATTGACAATTAGACCTTAAAAGATAATCAAAAATAAGTTTACATTTTGTATGAAATGTAATAAAGAAATATAATTATTAATTAACATAAGGTCCTTTTAACATGTTTTCATAGTGATTATTTTTTATGTTTAGGCATATTATTACGATATTGTGTTGTATTGTGTCGATATTGTTACCTCATACTGCAACCTTGTCAAGAACGACTTTGTTCCGCTGTGTAAACAGTTACAAGTGGTAAAGTTAAAAATTTTGTACAACCGACTTCAATAGAAATAAAATGAAAACATCATCAATGTAGTCGAAGTCAATAGTTATCGAATTATTCTTAATAAAGCCTATTTAGGCTTTATTAAGAATAATTCGAAAACTATTGGCCAGATCTTGATCAAATTTATATAGTGTTGCATAAGAAGCACCAGCTTTCAAATAAAAAAATAATTATTAAAATCGGCTAGAAAAAATTCTGAAATAACTTAATAAAATACAGTCGAATTAACAAAATCCTCCTTTTTTTGAAGTCAGTTGAAAAAACAAAACTGTGTCTTTTATCATTTTCCTAACTGATGTGGATATAGCAAAATGTGTTTAGTTCAGCTATTTCCAATGTTATGCCCTATGGATTATTGTTTTTGGGATCTATTCATGCTATTTAGAACATTAGATGAAAGGAAGAGACCATTGTAAACAAATTAATATCGTAACTGTTGTGTCACAATGAATTTTGGATAATAGTATTAATGTAAGAAACCATTTTTATACCTTTGATTTTAGTGAATACAATAAATCCAAATTTGCTGTTCAAAGTACAGGTTACGTAAACATTATTTATGAGTAGATTAATGCCTTATTTTTGGGTAGATGTATAAATATTTATAACAATGTTCCCCGTAATATTACTAATTTGCCTTTGCATAAATTCAAAGCACATTTTTGATTATTAAAAATAATATCTATTCATATGAAAAGAATATTACTTTCAATATTTATTTCATCAGATGATTATTTAAAAGATATGGTATGCAAGAACATAAGTTCACCAAGGAATGCCATAAAGCACAGTCCAAAGCATGCATTTAGCTCTGAATATATAGCTACACCATTAACTTCCTGATTCTCTTACGAGGTCACAACATCTAATGAGGGTGACCTCAAATTGACTAGACTAAAATTTGATTACCAGTTTGAGACTGCCACTCGAAAAACTTTCTTCCATATTATAGACTTATTGAGCTATCGATTATTCTCCTTGTACTGCTGATAACTCATAAATATCTTTAATACGCAGTTTATCACAGAAAAACTTAGAGTACAGCCCTCTCCATACTTCACTGGGCGACCTTGTGTTTCCTTGCACACAACACTGGCAACACGCAATGGTTGTATACTCCTTGTTTTCAATTTTTTTTTTTAATAAGAAACTACAAAATGTGTCGTAATCATTTAGCCTCTCGTTCCAAGTCGGACTTAATTAGTTGGAGAATTTGTCATCAGTAAACATACTCATCAACAACTTTAAATGTGGTGCTCTCAACAACTACCGACATAAGTGTGACATTGACATTATACATGAACTTTTCTTTGTCTATGTTTATCTTAAGAATTATCCAATAGGAAACACTAACTGTAAATGTAACTGTTGGGATAAAATTAGTTCACTTGTAAGTTTGTTGCCAAAGCTTGTTTAAGTGATGGTGTAGCCTTCTTAACTATTAAGGTGCTTTATAAAAGCCAATTATGAATAAAAATATTTTTATTGATAATTGGCCTAAACATAAAAAAATATATGTGTAAGATGAGAAAACTAGTGAAGGTTTAATTTAAAAAAAAAAGTTGTAATTTTGCAGGTAGAGTAAATTTAAAATTTTAATTTCAAAGCACTATAATAATTGAATCAATGTTTATTCAGTTATAAATTGTGTGCCTAATTCATATTATGGTAGTTTGATCACTTTATAATCGAAATATTTAAATTTAGTCGACATTCACCTTGTATAAATATATATAATAACCCTGTATTGTTCTATAGATTCCAATCGAACAAAGTTTTCCTTTAAACAAACACAGACGCAAACGCTTACCATGCGATAACAAAACATATACTTTTCTCGCAATTCCATCATAAACAAGTAAACTATTAACAGACATCTTTTATAACTTTACGGCAGTGATTCATTCAAACAGTTTTAAAGAATTTTCGCTAAAACATGGAATGTGACATTCCAACGACAAAACTTATCCTATCAATTTACATGTTTTACAGTTTCCTGACGAAGCTATCTGTCAAAAGCTGGGATCAACTCATATACATATAATAGTCAATAAAACGCTTTGGACGGCTTTGGAAAGTTTTTTAATTCTAGGTAACTATGCAACAATCGCAGAGGACAATGTACTGTACAGATAATAAATAGTTTTATTAGATAATGTATTATAGTGAATCTATTGTCAGTTCAGTTTCTTATATTTAGTTTAAGTGAAGTTTGATGGGAGCGAATGATATTTTGAACTTTTGACAGAAAGCCGTAAGAGCTATTTTCAAGTGCACTTTAACGGGGGCCTCATTTTTTGGCCAGCTGCAAATACCTCGTGACTATGGCGTGAAGTTCCAACGGCAGTTTTGTGCGATCGTATTTGGTTGAATAAGAGTGGACAGCTTTACTGAGCTGTGTGTGTAGATCGAAAAGCGCCTCCAAGCCGATACTGCGTAATGCCTTCGCGTTCTTATATAGAATGTTATCTAACTCAGTCTTATTTATCAGTACTTTTTCAGCGTCTGAAAAGAAAACAGGCAAAAAATTAAAGAATTAAATTAAAAACTTATGTTATAGTCATATTTGTTATGTAATAATATTATATGTATAATAATTGCAACTGATTCCTTGAAGTATGCCACAACGTTTTTAGAAATGTGCTACTTTTAGGAGCAATAAAAACAAACATAATTTTAGTTGAAGCCCGGGCACACGTAAATAAATGTTTTTTTTTTTAACTATTTTGCATTTAAAACAAATTCAAATATTTTGTCGAAATTTTTATAATTAAGGCCCTTACGAGTAGCTTGGGTTTTTAAACTAAATTTGGCGAGGCATATAGTGCGAGTGTATCGTTTCTTAACAGGCAAATAAACATAAGCAGAATATTTTTTTATAGGTGACAAACGCGCGCACAGTCCACCTGATGTTAAGTGGACGCTGTTGCCATTAGACATCTACACTTATCCTCAAACGCGAATGCGTTGTCATCCCTGAGGACTAAGATGGCATGCCTCCTTTCCAGTAAAAAGGGTCTCCGGTTCTGTACACTCCCCATACAAAACATAGCAGCCCTAAGCTGCTATTTTACGCTGGTTTTCTGTGTGAGTGTGGTCCTACCAAGATCGTGCTAAAGTAATATAACTGCAGCGAGGATCTACCACACACAAATATGTGAGTGAGAATTATGTGTATCATGACATTTTCACATTAGTTTTTTTAGTGCAGAAGTAACGTCGAAGATAAACGAGCACTCTAATCACCTGATAGATAAGTGGATGTAATGGCTCGCAGAAACTTACATCTATCCTTGATTAAGAATTAAAAGGCGTGATCAAGATGTGTTGTCACATTTGAGGACGAAATTGGAATGCCTCATCAATACACTGGGCTAGATTTATTTTAGTAAAAAAGGACATCTACTTTTTTTTTTTTTTAGGTAAAATATTCGGTTATATAGAACACAGAGTCTAGTCTTTCCATATCAGAACCCAGCAGCCTTAGGGCTTTCCTTACTTTGAACAATTATTTGAATAATTGAAAAGCTTTTTACTTTTTAATAATATAATTTAGGAACTCGTATTAGATCCTACTGATAGAATGGTTTTATCGAATATAAATGAAAAATCTTGTAAGTAGTATAATTTCAGTGTGTATTACAAAATATATTCACCTGTATTTGAAGTTTCATGTCCTGAATTACGTTTCTTTGGTGATGTCTTTGATGGTGTCTTTTCACCTGCTTTCGTCGGACTGTAAACGACACATAAACAAGATATTGTTAAATGCTAAGTGTATGTAGTTAAAGAATTTCATAAAGTATGATTGAATTATTTCTAATGTTTACACGAACACTAAGTTTTACGGATTTATGGTGTAAATTAACTTATTTAAAATTTCAGGTTTTGCAAGTACTTTACAGAACCCATGGTAATGGGGGTACTGAAATGTTTAATGTCTCAATGTCATTCTTAACTATAGCTGCCATCAGTTTAAAATTATTAATTTTTGGTCTGACCTATGCAAAAGAGCTTATATTATTTCAAATTCTTGTAGTTGTATGCTTGGGTTGGGATTTAATATTATTAATTATAAGATCTCAGATGGTAGTGCTCAGCCATCTTTTCTTTTGAAATTATTATGTATTTTGAATTCAATAGCCTCGCGAATCGCCCTTGGAAGTAATCGGTGACAATGAACATGTATAGCAATGCAGATTTCTCGAAGCATTAATTCTTCATATCAGCTATGTGGTTTTTACACGGTCTGTAATTGATTTTTTAGTTTGTCCTATGTAAGGGACCACATACACAATCAAGCTTTATCTGCAACTTATGGAGAGATTACACTTGACTGATGGTAAAAATTAACCAATCTTCTTCAATGACTTGAAATATGTTTTCTTCTTCACTTAAGATGTAGCCAATCCTGTCAGTGACACCAGGGCTGATTGCAGCCTTTTTTAACTTTGGCTCATAACAAGAAAAGTACAGTACGTATTTAGGTCTGGGTTGCATAATAGTTGTCCTATCTAGTTAACTGATTCATCCCTGCAATGGCAGAAGCCCGTGTTCATCGGTGTATTGTTACTGGGTGGTAAAGAAGAAACTAGGAATATATGTTACGCAGGATTGAAACCTGAGCACTAGACTATAGTCAACCAAATCTAAGAAACGCCTTTTGACGTTTCACATTAATCATTTCGGAATAACTTTGCGCAAGCGTACTCACACGATTTAAAATAACCTTTTACGTAAATCCGAAGAATTATGAAGTTATCTATCTATATTTCATTACGACGTGTACAGTTTTTTATCACTAATTTAAATACAAATCTTCCAAAGCAAAATATTCTTTGGATGATTAAATTCATTGTTACGCGAATAATCGGCAAAAATATTCAAATAATCGAATCATAATTTTTTAATGTATTATTTGTTTAATTAAATTTTTATTTTTGAAATACCATAAATTACATTAATCATGAATAAAACAAGTTTATTCTTTTTACTTTGTTAACGTAAATTTATGTAGGCAAAAAAACTCATATACAAGGTCGCGCTGAAAAAACCGCTTCCGCCATTTCGGGAGCTTACTATGCGTAATTTTGTAAGATTGTGTTTGTCGTCTTATTTTGTGACTCGGCTTTAACTTTTCGGACTGTTTCTTCTATATTCATTGAGGCATGTGCCCGTGTCACAAAGTATGATTGGGCAAAAGTGGTAGAAAAAACAAAATAATTGATTATGAATGTCTTTGAAAGAGACATTAATTTTGACCGCATTATTGAAAATCAAATATTAATTAATCTAAACAACGACAGCTCAACTAGTTGTACTGAAAGTGATTGAATAATTTTGTTTAATCTCTTTTCAATCTTAAATTTTTATAACTACAGTGGATTTCATTAATAACGACCTCGGTTGTAACGACTTTTCGGTTATAGCGACGTCAAACTTACGTCCCTTGAATTTAAAGCATACTTTCGTAAGAAATTCATTCGGTTATAGCGACTTCGGTTATAGCGTCAATTTCGGGTATAGCGACTTGTTTTTATGAACCATTTATGACCGATTCCTAGAAATCCCTTGCGGATATTACGACTGAGTCGGCAAAGGCACAAAGACTCATTCATAAAACTATTAAGCTTTCTTATCCTTTGTTTACATTCACAGATGGTCAAACTAATGCTTTGTTTGTATGTAGGACTACGTAACATGTTTACGAAGTTAAATTTGTGAATCAGTTACATAGAAATTCCAGTGAGTGAACAGTGTTTCTTAAACTTGTGTATATGGCTTCTAGACGTACATTTACTGTTAAAGAAAAAGTGTACATCATTTCGAGACTGCAAAATGGACAAAACAATGTTGATCTGTGTAAACAATTTGGAGTTTCACATTCTACAATATCAACGATGTGGAAAAACCGCGCTAAAATTATGGAGTGTTTTGAATCAAAATCCCTGAAAATAAAGAAAAATCACAAAACACCCGTGTATAACTTAATTAAATAAATGATAAGTAAATATGTACATGACTTTTTATTATTTCGGATATAGAGACCTCCGGATATAGCGACGACATTAAAGTGGTCCCTCCGCCGTCGTTATAACCGAAATTCACTGTATTTCTCTAGAAATAAGCAGTAACAACAAATATGAAAAAACTGATAAATCTTGTGTTTTAAATTATCCGTTTTAAATTTATTCTAGTATTATTCAAACCATACTGTAAATGATTACCAACTCTAAATAATCGATATCGATTTTTTTAATAATCGAATATTGTAGGTTCCCATTTTTTGGTTGGCACGCTTGGTGCAATAAATCTGACAGCTGTCAAAATGTATTTCTTAGATTTGGTTGGCTATTGTGAGCTATCGGGTACCTGTCGGGCGCGTGGTGCGCGTGCGCGAGCAGCTCGTGTTCGTGCGCGCGGCGCAGGGGAACGTCGTCGTCGGAGCCGGAGGACGTCGCCGACCCGTTGGGCAGCGGCGTCGACGTGATCGGCTTGTTCTCCTTCGACTCCTCGTCCGTTATCGCCAACTGGGCATCCTTAAAGCTCTGACGACAATCAAACACGTGGTAGAGCCATGCTGCAGGTATATTAGTAGTATAGTTGTAGCACGAATGGGTCGGCTCGACCGGGGAAGGACCACTCTCTCACAGAATACCAGCGTGAAATAGTAGCTTAATGCTGCTGTATTTCGTATGGTGAGTGTAGAGAACCGGAGACCTTTTTTACTGAAAAGGAGGCATTCCATCTATTCCATCTTAGTCCTCATGGGTAACAACGCATCTGCATTTTGATTTGTAATCGAGGATACATGTAGAAATGTAGTCACCTTATCCTATAAAAAAAACAGTATGTTTATGCACTTGTGTCAATTGAAAATCTTTTCGCGAGCTCTCAAACTGATTGAAATTTATTAAATATTTTTTTTATAGGATAAGGTGACAAACGAGCACACTGCCCACCTGATGGTAAGTGGTTGCTGTGACCCATAGACATCTACATCTAATACTAAAAAACGATGTTGATGTAGACAGTAGGAAAAGTAAAAAAACATCACCCTCCTAAGCACAAGCCTCTTTCTCAATTCTGTGAGCGTTTTTACGGCCTTAATGGTAATGATTTTAAATATGTCCGCCGAGCTGCGCCAATATGGCGAAGTATTGGCGAAGCCCAACGGATTAGTAAGCTAAAGAGGCAGTGGTCCAACCATATAATTCAAAGAACCAACAATTGACAATTAAGAGTTTCTAGAGTGATAGCCTCGTAACCAGTAGACGAAGCGTAGAGCAGCCCCCACTAAATGGAGTAATGACCGGATAAAGTTCTAGTACCTTTGGCGTCGTCTTCTGCCGTTTCACAACCAATCCCTTGGACCAAGGATTTATTCTTCTACGTTTTCGCTTCGCTGATTGAGATTCACTTTTCTCCCCGTTCTGCGGCGTCCGCATAGTTTTGCTATCGTTCGCCGTTGAATCAAAACCCTCGGCTATAAGTGAAGAAAGTTAACCATATTAATATTAAAAATATACAAATTCAAGATAGTAAGATCAAACATGCAGAAGTTCGTATCTGACTTGGTTAAAACATAACTATCCCACCCCTTATCCCACATTCCCCAGCAGAAACAATACATCCCCTAACGTGCTTCGGTTTTAATGGTAAGAGACCCCGTATAATCTCCGTAAAATAATAAATAACAAAGCATTTGTGGCTGCAAGCTTCTTTCCTTGAAGTGATTTCCATGGACCACTTACCATCAGATGAACTGTGAGCTGGTTAATCCCTCTAATATTAAAAATAACAATAAAAAAAACGAGTGTGCTTATGACCACTATATATATATATATATATATATATATCGAAACGAAAACTTAACAACAATGTTCAATAATAACAACGCACAGTTCGTTGGTACAAGAGCGTGTAATCACAACACGGGGCGAGGGACCACTATCTGTCAGAGCGCCCTAATCTGAGCACAAGCAGTATTCTGTCTCACTCTTACCTAATAACACTTCCTTTTCTTACATGCTCTTACAAAACACAGCGTTGTCTAAAGATAGATACACCCTTGGAATTCCTCGAAACCGTGAGTCCTGTTCTTTATTTGCAGGATATTTAAGCTTTGAAGGGTCATATTCGAACCGTCATAACTTCTGAACTATCTTACTTAGAGCTAAGATGTAAGACTTACTTTTAAGCACACATTCTGTACTAACGCTTAAAAATAAAAAAAAAACATGTAGCTTGATGGTTTAGATTTTATGAAAAAGGTAATAATTTAAAAAAATGTAAAAAAAAACTTATGTTTGTTTTAAAAATTCTCTCTTTTTATAGGATAGGATGACAAACGAGCACACAGTCCACCTGATGGTAAGTGGTTGCTGTGGCCCATAGACATCTACATCTATCCTCGATTACGAATCAAAATGCAGATGCATTACAACCTGTGAGGACTAAGATGGAATGCCTCGTTACCAGTAAAAAGGGTCGCCAGTTCTCTACACTCACCATACGAAACACAGCAGCATTAAGCTACTATTTCACGCTTTTGCTCTTTTATAAAAAAGAAACGGCAAAATTGTTATCATTGATTTATTGTCTACATTATTAGCTATCAAACGAGTTTCTTTCGTCTTCCTAGGACTTCTACATGAGTAGCTATGGCATAATCAGTACAAGCATCCGTGCCTCGAAGCAAAAAAAATGGCTGCCATTTCAACATGGAGAGAGAAAAAAAATAGGGATAGTGATTTGATGATAAAATTTACCGTATTTCAACACCCCCAAAGTCTCCGACATCAATGACTGGACACATTGTATATACAAATTAAGTCGACCTAGATCCTTTAGGGTTAGGGGGTTGTAGTTTGCATCATTTCAGACTGTTTCGACTATGAAACACACTACCCCAAACTTAACCGTTTCCAAGACATTGGATATTTCAGTTTTTTTTATAAAAATTGCCAATTTTTGTCTATTGTACTAATTATTTTTGTAAATTGTGCATCTTGTTTTATTTTTCTTGTAATGTTTGTGTAGTAAATAAGTTGCTTTACTATTTTAAACACCAAGGTCTTAGGTAAATAAACAATCTGGGTCGTAGTAGACGATTGATTGTTGTAAAAAAAAATTTGTACAAAGTATTTTTTTTTCCTTATAATATTCGACTTAATCGAATATATTCTATATATTTTTCTTCTTCTTATTTTCTATATATTTATAATTATATCCTATATTCGAATCGAAGACAGAAGATATTACAAACGATACCTTTTGACTTGGGACTTGGATAGGAGCGGTTTTATGTTTAAGTGTTTTCACGATTTTTTTATAAAATTATCGTTTCATTTAGCTGTACTTACTAACATGATAGAGCGTGAATAAAGCTAATTAAACGTTGTAAAAATTTTTTTTTCATCTGGATCGATTTCCTTTTGGTCCCACCCGTTATAATATGTATATATACGTATAATATACACATGTATATACATATACATATATTAATTTTCTACAAATATTTAGATTTAGTTTAAAACATCTTACTTCCTCACTATTTATCATTATGTAATAACATGGATAAGCGTGTTAATTTTATCATGATGTGTAAGTACTTACTAATCAACCAAAATTTTGACACCGCTCCTGTCTGTCTATCTCAGTCAATCATCAAAGTTCAAAAACTTTATTAAACTAAGTTTGTATAAAAAAAAGGTTACTATAATATAAAGGAATTTACGGATGATAATAAATAATGAGAGCAAGGTGATCGCTACTAAGCTATTTCTAATTTTTTCTGTGTTGTTAATTATAACGTTTTGTTATTGTAAGCTGTTATTTTTAAAAAAGTCCCACTGGGTATTTTGCTGGTTCTCTTCAGGAAAGAGGTTTTTTCCCAACCAGAGGCTTCGCCACTGATTTTAATGTTTAATGCAGATATAATCATTAGCACAAGAAATCGTCGATATTTATACTAGTCAAAAACAAATGGATTGACTGACATAAATATACATGCAAACCGGTGGAGTGAAGATGTTGTGGTCACCTTTTTTTCTCAGACCACTCTTTCTCTCTCTGTCCTACAGTTTTTCTATCTCTTCTGGTCTCTCTTTTTCTTTTTAAAGGTTTTAAAATACTTACGCAAATTAGAAGCAGTGTAAATGAAATCGGGCAGATCTTCCTCCATGGCGCCCTCTTCGCGGCGTTTCTTAGCGATCTTCTGGCACTCGAGCTCGAAATCGCTGTCCATCTCAACGTCGATGAGCGCATGTGCGTGATCTCGCAGCGAACACGCTTCGTGCCGGATCTGCTTGTCTGAAGACGTTCTGTTTGGTAAAAAATAATAAAGATAGCTGAAAGTACGTACGCGTTAAAAAAATACATGTTTTTTGATGCATTTTGAATCTACAGGACAATTTTAAAAATCCACATTTTTTTATCCTTTTGGTATACGGGCTAACAATCTACCAGACGGACTATGGACACCTGCAACCAACTACAAACAAACAAGCGCACAGGTGCGTAACTCCAAACCACAAACTTTGCCATTTGGATGTTTAAAAACTATAGATTCGATTTCAATGAAAAGTCGATCAGGGTTCAATATGCAATCACGCGTCGCAATGGTCGCATAATCGATATCTTACGCTTAAAATATTATATAAAATTATAATTTATAGATTATGTTAAATCAATTATATTATTTTGCATTTATTTTATTGAGGTACAGACCGCAAAAATAAACAAAAACAAAAGTGAGGTTAATAATAATAAAGTAAGGTTGTAACATGAGGTTATTAATACTTAATACATACAAACTTAAAGAGAAATAAAATGCGACAGCCACCTCGCTCGTTTCTCTTAGTGTTCTGTTTCACTCTCACACACGGAACCTAACCAATGTGGAGTGTTGCAATTTTCTTTATGAAACTGAAGTGACAAACGAGCTGACCAGTCTACCTGATGATACGTGGCTTTTGCAGGCTATATACATTGTCATCGTTAAGGACTACCATGGAATACTTTACAGCCAATAATTATACTGGTTCTCTATACCTTTTGAGACCGAAACATGCCATTGACTACTGAAACTAAATTTATCATGTAGTAAATTAGCATAATTAACTAACACTAAATGGTAATAAAACTATATCTGCTTCACTATAGATAACAGAACACAATCCTTTATTGAAACTTTACTAAAAAATTCATCAATGTTGGATTTTATGACTTGTGATTGTAAAAAACCTGAGTGAGTTAGTTAATTAGAGTCTATATACTTTCGCACTGCTGGGCACAGGCCTCCTCTTATTTTTGAGAGGGTTTTAGGGCAAGGAAGTGTCCGCCGCGCTGCCCCAATGCGTGTTGGCGAACTTCACATGTCTTCTAAATATTTTTTTTTCTAATTTCTCAAACATACAGGTTTCTTCGCGATGTTTTCCTTCACCGTTGAGCACGTGGTAAATTAGCACTTAAAATTGCAATTAACATTTTCATTGGTTTAAAAAACTGCGTTACGTTAAAACGATAAATCAAAATTAATTTATACATCTTTAGCTCAATGAGTTTTAGGATATTGCATTACGGTATGGGGCGGAGCAGCAAAAACTAACTTTCTGAACATAGAAAGAGGACAACGATACTTTCTTAAAGTTATGTACTTTAAGGCTATTAGATTCCATACCGAACACTTGTATAGTTATATGAGACATTCTTACGATTAGACAGCTATATATTTTGTAGACAATTTTAAAAACACATATTACCTCGCCATATGATCCCAAAAACCATTTATACGGTGGAATTATGACACCATTAAACAAATTTATGTAAAATAAATTTGCTGAGGGACAGTACAACGTATCCAATCAAGATATATTTACAATGTTTTAAACAAAAATGGAATTTACACAGGCTTAATTATCGCGAATGCAAAAAAAAACCGACCATCTTAAAAAAACTGCCACAGCACAGAAAACATTCTACGTCACGTAATTAAATAGTATGTATATCCATTAAATATATATTTGTGTATTAAATAAAAGAACACACGCACGCACGCATGCATGCACGCTCGCTCGCACGCACGCTCAATTAACACACATACACGCGTGTGAACACACACTGACAAACACGCACGCACGCACGCACGCATGCACGCTCGCTCGCTCGCACGCACGCACGCACAATTAACACACATACACGCGTGTGAACCCACACTGACAAACACGCACGCACGCACGCATTCACGTACAAACGCACGCTAACACGCACGCACTCACCAATATTAGATAATAGGTTATCTTGTGCAGCTTATCTCAATATTTAATATTATAAGGAAGAGTGGTGCCTCCTGACACATGCCTAGAGAAAGAAGGAAATAAATTTTAGATTATTAGTTAGTATTTTGTGTGATGAGTATAGAGAAACAATGACTTTTTATTGGAAACGAGGCATTCCATCTTAGTCCTCAGAGGTAATCATGCATCTTCATGATTCATGATTCTTAATCGAGGATAAATCATGTAGATATGGGCCACACCATCCACTTACCTTCAGGTAGACTGTGTACACGTTTGTCACCCTTAAAAAAAGAGGATGGGACCTGCCCTAACTACTACTCCTAGGCAAATAATGAGGCCTACTTCCTAATATTACTTTCATTCGTTGTTTTACTTTTTCTTAGTTACGTCGATCTAAAACCCAAATCTCTTACCCACATCAAATGTGCGTTATGAAGCCTCAAAAATGCAACAACGTGATGAAACTGCTGCATAGTAGAATAAATAGGTAAATCAGATTCATAGAAATGGAGTCTAGCATCTATTTTATTTATGAGGGATGAGTTGCGCGCGTCCGTAGGCTTCGACCACCTAACCTTAGGCCCACCCTACACGTGTCCCCCGGGTGGTGCTAAACGAGCGACAAAGCCGATAAAATAGACTCGGCTCCTCGCCGTATGGTAGCGGCGTAAAATCTACCACCAACCCTTGTTCGCACCATGACTCAAGAAATAAAAGAAATGGCCCCGAGTTCCCGGCGCCCTTTAAATGGGGCAGGGGTGCGAAGAATCTCCGGGAGAAAAACCGGCGACGAGGTTCGCCACCCGTCACGTTCTGTCTCCCGGAGGGGCGAAAAGTGGATTGCGGAAACCCGTCTGGCTACGCTGAATGTATGTGGAGGAATGAATGATAAGATGGATGAAGTATGCGAAATGATGAATGACAGAGGAATAGATGTGTTATGTGTGAATGAGACGAAACGAAAAGGAAAGGATGCCACTGCACATGGCACGTATACCGCGTATTGGTCTGGTGTAGGCGAGACCGAACGGGCATGCCAGGGAGTCGGTTTCATCCTTTCAGAAAGAATGGGTCAATGTGTGAAAGAGTATGAATGTGTAAGCCCGAGACTGCTATGGATACGAATGAAAGTGGGCTTAAAGAAGCTGTTCCTGCTAGGGGTGTACGCCCCAGACATGTCTAAGCCCACTTACATCCGAGAGCAGTTTTGGGACATGGTAAGGATGGTGTTGACAAAATGTAAGGAAAATGAAAATATTATTATGTTAGGAGACTTTAATGGAAGGGTTGGGGTGAAGAGGTCTGGTTATGAAAGGATATTGGGAACGTTTGGTGATGAAAGTATAAATGAGAATGGTGAAGACCTCCTCACCGTATGTGCGGAAAAGAATCTTTTTGTGACGAATACTTTTTTTCGTCATAAGAAGATTCACATGTATACATGGGAAAGAGGTGATGATAGAAGCATGATAGATTTCGTAATTGTGGATGAAAGAATGAGGAGCGCAGTCGTAGATACAAGGGTTTACCGGGGTTCCAACGTAGGGACGGATCATTACTTGGTCTTATGTCGAATTAATGGTCTTTTCAAGCGTTGGCGGCATCGGACATCTGTATCTACCACTGCGTTACAGCGTATAAGAATAGAGAAGTTACAAGATGAAGATGTGATAGAGAAGTATAAATGTAGACTGAGAGAAAATATTAGATGTTTGAATGAGTTGTGTATGAATGATTTAGACTTGAATACTGTGTGGGATAATATTAAGAAAGGTTTGGTGGATACTGCCACCGAAGTATGCGGTGTAAGTAAGAGAACAAATGAAAGGAAAAGTAATACGTTATGGTGGGATGATGAGGTACGGGTGGAAGTTAAATCAAAGAAGAAAGCATGGTTAGATTTCCTAGCAACCAAAGCTGATAATTCTTCTGGTATGAATGATGAGATTGAAAGAAAAAAGGCAGAATTTAGACGTCTAAATAAGAGAGTGAAAGAAGTTGTTGAAAGGAAAAAGAAAGAAAGAACGGATAGGAATGATAGAAGGATATCTGATAATTTCCAGGCTAACATAAAAATGTTCTGGAAACTCGTAAGAACTGCCAGGGGAAATACAAAACAGCCTATAATAAATGCTATAAGAGACGAGAATGGATGTATTCTGAATGATGAAGTTTCGAATTTAAACAGATGGAAGGAATACTTTGAAAGCGTGTTTATGAGTGAAGAGTCGTATGAATTAAATGAACTAGAAATTCCGAAAGAAGTGGAAAGGGGTATGGAGATAAGTGTAGATGAAATAATGAAAGCAATGAAAAGCATGAAAGCAGGTAAGGCAGCTGGATATGATAGAGTATCACTCGAGATGCTAAGGGCTGGAGAGGGAGTGGTGGCAGGCCTGCTGTACACCTTGTTTAATTTATGTTGGGAATTAAAACGGGTACCGGATGACTGGTGTAAAGCAGTTATAGTACCAATATATAAAGGAAAAGGGTCACAGCAGGACTGCAAAAACTACCGCGGTATCAGCTTGCTTAGTATTGTGGGTAAACTGTATGCTAAGGTGTTAATTGAAAGAGTTATGAAAGAAACTGATGGAAAAATTTGGGATGTGCAAGCGGGTTTTAGAAAGGGAATGGGGTGTACAGATCAAGTCTTTTCCATGCGCATGATTGCGGAGAAGTTTTTGGCCAAAAACCAGAAAGTTTTTTGTGCGTTCATGGACTTGGAAAAGGCTTATGACAGAGTGGACAGGAATGTGTTATGGCAAACACTGAACTCATATGGGTTGAGCGCTGGTTTGATACAGGCATTAAGGTCTCTTTATAGGGACTCTAGTGCCTGTGTCAGGATCAATGGGGTCTACTCGGACTGGTTTGGCATCCAAAAAGGTGTCAGACAGGGCTGTGTGGCTTCCCCTTGGCTGTTCAACCTATTTATGGACCGGTGTTTGCAAACTTTGAAAGATGAAGAATGTGGGTTAAGAATGGGCGAGTTAACCGTCAAATGCCTTTTGTATGCCGATGATCAAGTCATACTTGCGTCATCGGCGGCAGAGTTGCAAATGATGGTTACATTAATGAACTGGGAATTAAAAGAAAGGGGAATGAAAGTGAACGCAAGTAAGACGAAAGTGATGGTTTTTGAAAGAGAAGAAAGCAAAACGGTATGTGAAATAAGAATAGAAGGAGAGTTGATTGAGCAAGTGGATGAGTTTGTGTATTTGGGATGTGTATTTAGCAGGGATGGTAGATATGATAGGGATATAGAACGACGAGTAAATGCAGGGAATAGAGTGAATGGGGCACTACACTCTATTATGAAGAACCAGAATTTGTCAAAACAGGCACGTATGGTAATTCATAATGCTGTGTTAGTCCCTACTTTAATGTATGGTAGTGAAAGCTGGGTGTGGCAGAAGAAGCACGAAAGTAGAATAAATGCTGTAGAAATGCGGTCTTTAAGAAATATGCTAGGGTGTAATCTGAATGACAGGGTGAAAAATTGCGTGATAAGAGATAAATGTGGTATGCAAGATGATGTTGTGACCAGGATTAAGAAAGGAATGCTTCGGTGGTTTGGTCACGTAGAAAGAATGAATGAGGAAAGAGTGACAAAGCAAATTTATATGGCAGATGTGAATGGCCAAGTCGGGAAGGGACGCCCTAGGAAAAAGTTTATCGACCTAATTGGCGATATTTTGAAAATGGGCCACGTTGGAAGTACCCTTAACCGACGAGCATGTATGCGTAGATATGGATGTAAAGGAGGCGAAAGAGGTATGTCAGGATCGTGCCAAATGGAAGTCCGTAGTCTCTGCCTACCCCTCTGGGTGACAGGCGTGAGTGTTTATGTATGTTTATGTTTATTTATTATCACGTGTAGAAAAATTGTACATCAATACATTTACGGGAACTACAAATTCCCTCTTTGAATAGTAACCATATCCATGAACAAAAACCGACTTCATTTGTCGATTTATAAAATTAAAGAATTAATATACTGTATACCTACAGTTAATTCTCATAATTTCTAAGCTAAACTAATAAAAGCTCGCGCTTGCACTTCAAAAATAAATTAAATTTTAAAGCGCTTTACCCCTATTAAAACAAACTTTTTAATATATAAAAATTATAATTTACGCTAAATATAAATATGTAATTTATCTACTTAAAAATACCAAAAGAACTCTAACCGAGTATACGCCGTCTAAAACAAGCTAATTTTGGTTATAACCATGCAAAAAAACAAGTTACATTCAAAATGAATCGATTTGAAAACATGCACTAAAATGTCCAAATTATAAATGGACAAAAGGTTAGAGGATGTAAATTAAGTACATAAAAATAATTAAATTTCAACTGTTTACGTTACAATATAGCTTAATGCGTAAATACTTTATGCAAACCCATTACATAGGAGCAAATTTTTCATACCTATACATCCCTCTAGCCCTTTGAATGGCACCGGGAAATGTGGAAAGAAAAGACAGAGTTAAACAATATATTAGTACACAACATCGTAAAATGAATGCTTAAGTCTCAAAATGAATTAAGAAATAAGTTGAAAAATAATAAATGGTTTTTAGAATGCCAATAGTGTTGGGTTGCCAGCTCCCAGGGATTTAAAATTAGGGAAATTAAAAAAGTATAAGGCTTTTTTTTGTATGTTTGTTATAAGTATACGATGCCTCGATTCTAGAACCGAATAGAAAAACGCATTTCTTCCTAAATTTTTTTTCAATTCTAAATTATTGCTTTAATATAAGAAAACCTATGTTGCTAGCCGTTACCGCCTCATAGTGGTTTCATACTTCCTCAAATTTGGCATAGTTGCCACGCTTGGCAGGCAGTTTAGCAATTGCAGTTTTTTTTTAATGTTTAGATCTACTTAGTAAGACGCCTACGACCTATTTCCTGATTTTTGTTTCCCTCTGTCGCCTCTTACGGCACCTCATGGTGCAGGCGATATTCTTACTTACAGAACTTAATATAATCTGTGACATTTCGATAATATCCTTACTATTATTTTCTTACATGTACAGTTTTGTTTTTACTATTTTTCAACTTCCGAATAAATTTATTACCAGGTTGGCAGTTCCAGTTTGTGGGTTCTAGCATCCGGGCGACAAGGGGACGAGCACAGTGGCATCATATAAACGTTGTAAAGCAGATTAAAACTAAAAATCTACTTTTGACTGTGCATCTTTATACGTAATAAATAAATATATAATAAACTGTTAGGTAACAAGCGATAGAGTTTCAATGTGTATTTATATGCAAAATTATACCTGGAATAATGCGAATTCGACTTGCAAGATTATCGCTCAATCAATATAGGTATTAGTTCAGTGCAAGGTATTAGTGTATAGTAAAAATATTAATGTATTTGTAGAGAAAAATCTCTAAAATGAAAGTTTCTTAGTTATATCATCAGTGTTGATAACATTTTCCTTAACGATTTTGATAACGGCTACAGTATCCGATTTAACAACTAATCGAAATGGAGTACCACAGGTTTACGTGCAAAGACAGGCACACTTGCTGGGCCTAGGCTACCCTTGAGCAGAACTAATAAAGACAAATATATATAAAAACATATAGTTCTTGTCATTATATAATACACAGTCTTACCTGTCTGGATTGTATTCGAGTGCATTAGCACATATGAGATCAATATCATCGAGGAACTCCTTCGCGCAGTTGTACTTGTGCATGTCTACCTTTGTCATCATTGTCTCCAAGTCCATCGGTTGCTGAATTATATCTAAATAGTCTGTCACCTAGAAAACAATAAAAGTAACTATTTGATTACAGGTTTCTAAAGTTACTGCCTATATGATTATGTCCCATATTGCTTTATAATATCCGTCTAGGTCCAGGGTATATTGCTAGCACATAACTATAAAAACAATTAATTCAAAATATTTTTAAGCTAACAAATGTAAATATTTTCACATGATGTTTATGGCATGGTATGTCATTCCTCATGGAAGAAACTATGTTTGTCATCTTTATAGGCACTGAAAAGCTGCTTAAGAAAACCTTACTATATTCTCTTTAAAACCTGATAACCCTTTCAGTAACATTTTAACGCTTACAAGGTGCCTGGTGAAATGTTGTGTTTGAAATAAGTAATAATAGAGGATCAAAATAAAATTCAATGAATTTGATGAAGAAAGTAGTAAGGTAAGGTAATAGTAACGATAAGTATTAATATAATAAAAATAATAATAATTTATTTATTTCTCACCGCAAACGACATGGAAGATATATTGGTGTTACATATATATTTTAACAATATTATGTCATTCATGGGAGACTGGTACCCATGTAGGTTCAAAGACCCGCATTACAGGTCTCCAGAACCCCCCCCCCCCCGAATTCACTTCGCATATTTTGTAAATGTTTTTATATGATTTTTATTTTTAATATGAAGTAGAAGTATAAGGAGCAGTATATCAAATTGTTACTTGCACATTTTGTATTCTACTGTTTGCCAAGCGATACTGCGACGTCCGCATGGGAGAAAATCCAGCCAAAAAGGCCAGGGGTGACAATGATTCTGCATGTTGATTCTTTAGGATAGGCATAGTCTATAGGTATTTGTTCACCATCAGGTGGACTGTGTTCCCCATCCCCCATCAGTTTCCTTTTTTTAAAATATCAGAATGGCAAACGAGCCGACAATCCAACATAGGATATGTAAGCAAAGGCAGCCTTGGGACACTTCAAATTAATTTCAAATAAGGAAGACTACAAATGCATTGTTTTCTCGAGAACTAAAGGGGCCCCGAGACAGTCAAACGGTTTGATTAAAACACATAGATTTTGCTTTGAGTCAAACCAATTTGATCGTTTATGCCGTTGGTATGACAGGTTTGATCAAACGTTACGTGTTTGAAGCTCATTTGATGGAAATTTATATTTTGGTTTTGTTTGAAGCGCCATTTGATCGTGTTCGCGTCGTGTTTGATCAAACCTCATCAGTCTTGTGCTGAATTTCGAAGCGATACGTTTTGTGTGGTTTCCAAAATAACAGAGGAAGATGAAATAGACATTGAAAACGTCGGTCGGAAATGGCTATATCCAACGACTACATCAAAATTCGTTTTCTTTTTTTCTTATTATTAAACAAGACATTAATACAATAAACGCGAGAAAATATTCATAGTCAATGGCATTTTTTGAAATCACAATAGGACTTTCTTGTTCTTCTTCTCTTGTTGTTTGAACTTTGAAGCCACACTGCGCGCTTCTATTTGATCCAAATTCAAAGCGACATCAAACGGTTTGGTCAAACACGTGAGGTTTGAATCAAACCGTTTGACCGTCTTGGGGCCCCTTAATATGAAATGCCTCATAGCTGTAATTACACCTACTGGCTTGCTTAATTTTCCAACCGAAATAAAATAAGTAGGCGTACTAATACATTGCAGCAGAAATTGGTGGGAGTATGGTTGCAAACCAGAAAAACTCTAAGACAGAAACGGAGCCATAGCACTTAGTATTTAGATCTCATCAGAAACAGTAAAAGAATCATAGAGCAGCTGTTTACTTCATCAAGGTCAACCCCATTACCTAATATTTTTAACCGCCTTCAAAAAGGAGGAAGTATTCATTTTGACTGTATGTTGTTTTTTTTATTTAAAAGCTGGTGCTTCTCGTGTGGCCCCATATAAATTTGATCAAGATCTGACCAGTAGTTTTAGAGTTATCCTTAAATAATGCGTATTTAATTGACTTCGAATACATTGATGATGTTCTCATTTTATTTATATTGAAGTCGGCTGTACAAAATTTTTAATTTTACTACTTGCGTCTTATAATCTACCAGGAAAGCAGTAAAAGGACTGTCGAGTAGCGTTGTTTACATTTTCAAGGTCCCTGTTACCAAATATTTAGATCTACCAGGAGATCATACACAGGGGGGGGGAGGTAAAAGTACGGGGGAGATAACCTTGAATTCGACCCTGTCAACTACTATAGATCTACTAGGGGATCATAAACAGGGATACATTACAAGAATAATTATCGATCAAATGTTTACCTCTTCGAGATCGACAGGCTTCGTGAATTTGTAGAAACGTCTATTAGAGGCGAGCTTGCGACAGATGTCACGCAGAAATATGCGCAACTCGCGCAACTTGTAATCCTCCTTGCGCTTGCGTCGAGCGATCTCTTCCTCACTCTCGCGTGGTGGGGGAGGCGGTGGCGCTGTGGAAGTTAGTTAAAATGTCCTTATCCCAATAATATAATTTCACGTGGTAGAGCCATGCTGCAGTTATATTTGTAGTATAGTTGTAGCACGAATGGTTAGGCTCGACCGGGGAAGGACCACGCTCTCACAGAATACCAGCGTCAAATAGTAGCTCAACGCTTCTGTGTTTCATATGGAGAGTGTAGAGAACCGGAGACCCTTTTTACTGGAAACCAGGCATTCCACCTAAGTCCTCACAGATGACAACGCATCTGCATTTTGATTCGTAATCGAGGATAGATGTAGATGTCTATGGGCCACAGCAACCACTTACCATCAGGTAGACTGTGTGCTCGTTTGTTATTCTATCCTATAAAAAAAATATAATCAAACAACAATGATAAATCATTCTCTTCCTTACATGGTTTGAAAACTTATGACAATTTAGGGATTTTTACCGTTCCACTGATATACAAAATTATCGTTATCATCAGCGTCATAGCATTTAGTCTACACAACAAAATTATGTATGTATATTATGTGAATGGGAAGGAACTGACTCTTGAAATTCTGGGTAGCTTAGTTTGGGAGTCAGGGTTCAACTATGTAATGAAACAGGAGTGTCAAATAAAGATATTATTATTATATAGTACGAAGATGTTATCGGATAGGTCTTTTAAAATAGTTGTTAAGTGGTTATTTATATTATAATTAATTGATATGCTACTTATAAAAATTAAACTTATTTTTCCAAACATGAAGTTAGGATAACAATGAGTCCTACCCTAAACAACTACTGTCGTCAGTCCACTTAGCAACCATAATGAATATTATAAGTTCTCATTTATTATGGTGAAGACCCACTTCCAGAAATAGAATTTTTAAGGCCTGAAATGATTGATAAAAATGACGCTGCGTCGAGGATAGCTGGCTTTAAAATAGGTTATCTTTATATATATATATACATACATATACATATGTATCATAATTTCTTAAAAAACATTTAAGAAGAAAACAAAGAAAAAGTGATTTTGTTACCTCTCGGTAAAGGAGGAGGTGGTTCATTATTTTCAATAATAGGCGGTTCTAAAGGTACTTCTGTGATGATTGGCTTCAGGAAACTTATAACTTCGGACGCAGTCGGCTCTCGTACTCTGTAAACACAGTCTTTGTACGCCGGGAACAACTCTTGAAGCTGTAATGAAATGTTTCAGTAAGTTTTATATGTGTCAGAGCCACACTACCGAGTTTTATGGCTACAGCACTAACGAGTCGGCTTTACCAAGGGGAGAATATGTTCGCACAGAAAACCAGAGTGAAATAGCAACATAATGCTGCTGTTTTGCATGGTGAATGATGAACTGGAAATCCATACGATACGTGCTGTAAGGACCAGCGCGACCGCCATCAAATTAAGCCAAGATGCACATTATATGCAGTTAGCGGTAGTATCGCTGCTCTCGAATTATAAGCTCAGCCGCCATCGTAAATAAAACCATGTACACAAGGCAATAAGGTGCACTTCACCTCGGCGGGCAGCTGATGGTAGTGTCACTGTGGTCACATGACTTTATGCTCGGCCGCCATCGCAAATTAAACGTTGCGCTCCAATAACCTATCTCGGCCGCCATAGTAAAATAAACCATGTGGTCAAGGCAATAAGGTGCACGTTACTTCGGCAGGCAGCTGGTGATGCGGGTGCGGCGCGGTGGCCAACAGCAACGTGTCGTCGCCGGCGGCGCGCGTGCGCCACAGCTGCAGCAGCAGCGCGGCGCCGTGCGCGCCCAGCGCGCCCCACACCGACACCGCGTCGCGCACGAACACCACGCACCCGCGGTCCGCGCGCCGGCACTCCGAGAACAACTGTCACCACGCATTTTAAAAACAACATTGGGTGCGTTTGGCAGAAAGAAGCGCTTGTAAGCAAAATGACGTTCGTAAGCGGTAAGCGCTGTCAAATCGTAAGTAGCTATTTTCTACTTACGATTTGACCTAACCTAATTTAAATATATGTTTGTAAAGTATACGTATTAAAAACTTACCAATCATGAATTTTTATTAACATTTATATGTTTATTCATGTCATTATATTACTTAAAACTAATATTGCACAAAACAAACAAACTAAATAAGCAAAATGGGGGATTGTGTCAGCGCTACTGAAGTTAGCAAACGTGTCCTGGCCGAAAATTGTATAGTTTCGCCATTTTGCCTACAAGCGCTTGCTAGCGCTTTTTTCTGCCAAACGCACCCATTAACATTGTTTCATTTTAAAAAATGTGTGCAGCCACATACGCGGTAGAAGTGGCACCTTCAGAAAAAGAATATCGAGATAATAGGAAATATTGCATACAGTTGTAATGTAGAAAAGGGGTCACCAAGACCGAGACGTGTTGTTTTGTCTAAGACTAATTACACTACCATTTATTATAAACTTAACTATAAAATAGGTTTACCTATTCTAGTGGAACCTACATGACACTACACTATATTCTATCTCATTCTATTTCAGACTAAATGTTATAGATGTATATGTTTGGCTCGTTTCATCGGGTTCAAATCACGACGATTCTAAGGAAGTTATCATTTCAATAAATAGTCAACTAGTGGGCGAATTTCGATAAATTTTCAAGTTAAGGTAGAATAAGCAAGCTGTATTTCGTTTTCAGCTATCAGTATATGTGTGTTTTTTTACAGTATTGTGTATGTGTTTATTACCGGTCTCTGCCATCCATGCTACAGCCATAATAAAGATGCAGCGTAGCTCTGCTAAATGTAAAATTATCTGTTATACAAATATTACCTATGCTTTCCACACTTTTTCCCTTGACATACATCCACAGGCCAATGAAAGAGGAACATTCGCAGTGCAATCACACAAAATTCACAGCTCATTCAGGCTGTGAGTAATTATTTTGTTGGCACACTCTATGCCACTGTTTGACCAAACACTATTGAGTTTGAAATTAGACAGGCAGAATGACGTAAAAATATTTTTTTATTTAAATTTATTAAATGTTTTTTTTTAAACATTTATTAGATTTAAATCTTAGTTTTGTGCACTTTTTCTCCTCTCGGTGGCCTAGCTTGGTCATTCGAAAACAGTATGACAATAATAGATTTAATAGAGCTTATTCTTCAAATCTCTTGTAGCCCGGATATCCAGTAATACTATTGAGTGCTGTCTGTTGTGTATAATACTGACCGATATGAGTGCTTGTTCCTGGGTGAAGGCAAGTGTTGAATGTAGCGTGGCAACACTGAGCTCCTTTACGGTGCAGTGCTCGAGCTGGGCGAGCAACGCCGGCGCGATGTGAGTCTCCGCACACTCTCCGCTAATCAGCAACACGCTCGGCGACAGCGATGGTTCAGTTATTTTTGTACTGTTGGGTTTAAATAAAATACGGTTAACGAAGTACTAATAGCTATCCTAAAAACAGATGGTTGCCAAGATACGAGTTAAGAGATAAGATAAGATCTGTGTAAATATAATAGCACACGCAACATTATAAGAAATGTAATAAGCAACACACGGCAAGTGCAAGTGGTTGTTGCAGTGTACACCACATTGTGTTACGTACTAAAGATTAAAAACAGGTAACCTTCGGAGTTAACAAAGTTTTTTTCTTAATTTGTCACATATATATATATAAGCGTTAACAATTACGCGTAACATAAAAGTAAATGGGAATGACGTTTTAACGTTAACTTCAATGATTACGCTGGACAAGCTTGAGACTTTCAAAAAATGATTGCTAAAAACCGATTTTAAATAAAAAAAATTGACTAACTATAACTTCAGCCGAGAAAGTCAACTTGGCTGACCCCGTTTGTGAGTTACAGAATAGCTATTTTACAGTTTAGTACCGAGCTTTGCTCGGTTTTTTTTTGAAATTACATTTAGATACAAATTGCATACTGATGAATTACGAATAATATTTTTGATCTTATTGACATAATAGAAAAAACTGAACTGGTTATTTGAATAAAAAATCAAGAGTGGAATTAGTTTAGTTAAAGTTTTCGTATTTTTAAAAAATACTAAAAAAAGGGCTCGTAATAATAGGTTTTCTCACAGAAGGGAACTTAAAAAAAGGGGAAAAAAGTTAGACCGAAGACAGGACGCGAACCAAGGCATTACGATTTAGCGACCGCTCGATATCCACTTGAGCTATTACGATCATTAACACAGTGTCAAAATTTACTTTAATTATATTGTAGCAGTTTTTCATTGCCTGAAAATACGGACAAAAAGACATTTTCTAAAAATAAATCCTAGCTAGATCGATTTATTGCCCCGGAAACTCCGATTCCGATTATATATATAAAGGGAGATGCCCATTTTCGGCCATAGAACGCCCAACAATGTGCATTTGTTAAAAAAATATATCTTTCTTTATGGTTATTAATCACAGTATCCATTTATCCTAAAAATATGGAAATATTTTTGCACAAATTAAAAGTACCGAAAAGATAAAAATAAAATTAGGTAAATACGTAATTCATTAGTTTGTGAATAAAATAAAAAATGTTGCCAATCACAAAAATCATTAAAAAAATCGATTTCCCTTTTCCGATCGATTACTTACGGTATCATTATTACAATGCTAATATAATTTTTCTAAAATTATTATTATGTTATGACATAGGTGTAAAGCAACCGTTTAAAATGAATATTTATCCAATGCAGCCGATACGCAACAGTTGTCAACCACTTGTTTATCCGACTACAGACGAAAAAGGATGGTTATGTTTTACTGTGTGTGCGGGTGTCTAAGCTGAATCGTTTTTGCTATGGTGCTTAAAAACGTAGGATGCATTTTATTATAGAGGGCGCTACTATCAACGAAAATGTTTTTTTCGCTAAACTCGTAAAGTACTTGACCGATTTTGATAATTCTTTCACCACTAGATTGTTATGTATAATTATAGATGTCTAATATACGATGGATTTTATTATAGAGAGCGCTACTTTCAATGTATATATTTGTTGGCTAATCTCGAAAATTACTTGACCGATTTTGAAAATTATTATTATACCATTAAATTGCTAATGAGCACATTATTTGTGTGATAAATTATATAATTATAATAATTAATTGTGAGATTAATATTTTCTAAATAAATAAAACTAAATACCTACCTCCAATAACTCCAATTATTATTTTTACAATTTAAGAATCGTATTTACACACTTTACCTACTCAGATTGATTGTTATAGATATAAGTAATGAATCTAAAGCAAAAGAGCTCCGCTTTAACGAAAAAACTATTTATTAAAATAAAAACAAAAAGTTGAAAAAAAAGTGGCTCAGTGCGAGTCGGACTCGCGGGCCCATGAAGATTTCTGTAGTAACAAGCATAGATTTTACATCGAGTCAAAATATCACTATCATTATCGCCAGCAACAAATAATTTTGTGTTTCAGTGTTTGTGGGATAAATGACAAAGTTGTATTTGCGGTTCATGAAAATGTGCTACTTGTATCTCAAAAAAAAAAAGAACTATTATACATTACAGGGGTTTCTGTGGTTTTTTTTTTTTTTTTTTTATAGGATAGGGTGACAAACGAGCACACAGTCCACCTGATGGTAAGTGGTGGCTGTGGCCTATAGACATCTACATCTATCCTCGATTACGAATCAAAATGCAGATACGTTGACACCCGTGAGGACTAAGATGGAATGCCTCGTTTCCAGTAAAAAGGGTCTCCGGTTCTCTACACTCACCATACGAAATACAGCAGCATTAAGCTACTATTTCACGCTGGTATTCTGTGAGAGCGTGGTCCTTCCCCGGTCGAGCCGACCCATTCGTGCTACAACTATACTACTAATATAACTGCAACATGGCTCTACCACGTAGAGAGTTTATTCACTACCAAAGAGAAAAAAACTTATTGCACATACAACTTATTGTTTTTATCCATTTCAAGCCATCAAAAGCGGTTGTCGACCGTTGAAAATAAAAACAACCGTTGTTATCGGCTCGTTGACAAACTTCAAATCTATAGTTATGATAATTAAAAAAGCGAATAATTAACTGATTTACCATGAATTCTTTAGAGTATAACAAAACAGTACTGCACAATTTAACTGTTATTCTTATCTGTTCTTAACATTACATTTAAAATGGAATCGTGTTATGATAATTAAAGAAGGTAATTTCTAGCTGATTTACCATGAATTCTCTAGAGCATAACAAAACAATACTGCACAAGTTAACTGTTCTTAAAATACATTTGAAATAGAATTTCAATAAATAAAGGAAAATATATTTTAAAAAGTGTACAGAACTCAAAGCGCGTCAAAGACTATTCTTTTTTATGATATTATTAATCAAATAAAAATCGATATCGTTTCATAGATTTTATGACAGTTAAGTGGCAACATCGAATCTGACAGCTAGGCCCCTGTCAAGTCACAATACGAATTCGTTTACGAGTTTTTGTTTTGTTGGAAATTGAATTGTTAATCTCTCAACAATTGGTTCGAACACAGCAGCTAAATAGTTGGTACATGTCACGAAGTGTCATGTCTTCCTCTGAGAAGTGCTTTTTAACTAAGTTTACTTAAATAATATCAATATAATAATTATAGCTTCTTTATTAGGTACAAGTTTCGATTGACAGTGTACATGTAGTGTGCCACTCGAAAAATGCACCAATAGTTTGTCATGAACATCTATGCATCAGCTGTGGCAAATCACATATGAGAATAAGATCACATACATTGTTTGGGTTCGATTCTCCACGTGAGGAACTCATAAAGAATGAGGTTGCCAATCAAATTGCATCACGTGATGTAAGTGTTTAACATTTTTCTATTTATTAAGTGTGGTACTCATATCTGATAGTTAAACATGTTTTTAAACTGATTGCATGTCAACTTAACAACTTGTTTTATTTTTTCACATCTGCATAAGCTATGTCTGACAAACATACTAGCTTATTTATGAGATTGCCCATTTTTATCAACTACCAAGAAATGAGACAGTTGATTTATCATTGTTTTTGGACTGCTGGTAGTCTGTCAGGTCTTAATTATTAAATAATCTTTAATTAAGTCTGTCTTTGTGCAATAACATTTAACTTGATAAATAGTTTATTTATATTTGAGTTTAAAATCAAACAAATCTCTTTTTTTCACTTTGACTTAATTTTTTGTATTTAACATTATTTCAGTTGTCATCGTCATCTTGTGTTTATGATAATTGCTGGCAAAGGACTGATAGAACAGCATCACATTCAACTGCAGAATGGGAACCATCTGAATCATCTAGTTCATCCTCATAGCAATCTGAAGTGAGTAATGTATTGCACCCAGAACAACAAAGCTTAGATCAACAGATCATCACACAGTATACTGCTAACTAATTATGTAAAAGCACTACTAACACCAAATCAATGTTTTTTTACCTGGTTGTAATAATTCCAATCGACTCACTGTTCCATCAGCATTGCGGGTACGTCTCTTTTGCGATTACAATTACTATGTATGTATGTTATACGTGGTAGAGCCATGCTGCAGTTATATTAGTAGTATAGTTGTAGCACAAATGGGTCGGCTCGACCACGGAAGGACCACACTCACTGAATATCAGCGTGAAATAGTAGCTTAATGCTGCTGTGTTTCGTATGGTGAGTGTATAGAACCAGAGACTTTTTACTGGAAACGGGGCATTCCATCTTATTCCTCACGGGTGACAACGCGTCTGCATTTTGATTTGTAATCGAGGATAGATGTAGGATGTCTATGGGCCACAGCAACCACTTACCATCAGGTGGACTGTGTGCTCGTTTGTCGCCCTATCCTATAAAAAAACAATGTACTTACCTCTAGAATATAGAATATGTAATTACTAGTGTGCAGCACAAATTGAAGATTTTGCTACATTATAGAAAGAGAATATGTACATCATATAGACTGAAAATATTCAGAGTATGCCTGAGCATACTATAATTTTTTTATTCAGGACAACAAACCATTACATAATAATGCTTAAACCAAATAACTATTTATAAATAACATTAATCTTAGTCCTTATGTAACCAGAACCGTTATCCACAAAGAAATATTAAATTGGTAACAATAAATAATAATGAGAGATGGGAATACTTTATGAATACCCTATAATAATAATATTAACTAACAGAGTATAAGTGAAAAAGAAATATACATTATTATCTGGCTACAAATTCTGTCTGAAGTTCCGAGACTATCAAGTAAATATAATAGATAGTGACGAACAAGCAAGTTCCATGCAAGTTCCTAGAAGTACATTAGAGCTGCTCATGAATATGGCCTGTGAAATATTAAATCAGGATTTTGTTTCTATGAATGTAGACACAAATCATATATCCCAAGCAGAAATAGCTGTAAGAAATCTTCTCATTCCAAATGGAGTTTGTCGGGTACTGTTGTCTCCAGCAGATGGTGAATCTCAGTTAATGACAAGCCGTGACTATGTGTCGATATGGGTAGTAAAGGTGGTGAATGGCATTTTTAAAACTGAATTTAAAATATTTCGCCAAAATTACTTTAACAGGGCTTCTACACATTTGATGATAGAGTGGCTGCTGCTCTAATTAATTAATTCCAAACAAAAATAAGGGACAGGGATGATGCGGCTTAAATACTTGAAATAGCTCACCAAAATATGGAGACAAATAATGATTTGTCTGAGTATGCTAGGGAAAGCAATCTAAATAGAGCTAGGGCAGACTTTAGAAATATAAATGTATACTAAAAATGGTAGGGAATTTCCTGTTTTAACAACTTAATATTAATTGCTTGTGGCACATACCAATTAAAGCAAGCTCACTCCTATTATGGTCAGCATTATAAGATTTAATGGTTGCTACCGGATAGAACTCTGTAATAACCACAGGAGCAGCATTTTGTAAGGAATAAACTTTAGCCCTAGCTGATCCCTACTTATTGTCGTAAAGTGTATTTTATATATATTTTAATTAGTGGCAATGGTTCTGGTAGAAGAGCATTAAAAAAGTATTGTTGCAATTGTATTGTCGGCCGTCGAACAGTATGATGCTGTGCCCATGTTATGACATTAATATGGTATTTGGGTTGGGCACGGCATCAAACTTATATTTTGCCTCCTGCTCAGTTCCTGGATGATGTATTGATGTATAAATTAGAGGCAAATAGTTCCTTAGCTTTCTTAGATGCATTAGTCATCCAAAATCCTAACAACACCATAGGTCACACTGTGTATAGAAAACAATGAATCTCACCATCATCCTTCACAAGTTAGCTACCGTTAGCAAATCTTTGTTACAGAGAGCACAAGGGATCTGTGACAGCAAACATCTGGCTGTCGAGCTTCAATACGTCAAGCAGGTTCTGCACGTCAACAAGCTTCGGGTCCCGCGCCTCCGTCACAGTGACCGAGTGAAACCGGCCACAGTCTAACGTGTGCCTGCTGTACTACCATATGTCAGAGGAGTCACAGACAAAGTTGGCTACATCTTGAAGCGAGCTTCTATTAGAACATTCTACAAGCCTCTGAAGAAGATTAGTGAGTTCTTACCATCAATCAAGTGTCATATTCTTCTAAAAGTTGCAGGAGCGTACACCCTTGATTGTGAATGTGGTCTCTCATATATAGTGCAAACAATAAGAATAATTAAAACCCGCGTAAAAGATGATAGACCCAACCAGATGGACATAAATCAGATTTGATAGACCACAAATCCTCTCGAAGGAACATCAATTCCTATCAAGGATGATACGTGAGACTATTGAAATAAAAAAAAATCCTTATTTAAATAGAGAAGGAGGCTTGGTACTACCACCTGCTTGGGACCCTTTAATTAATGAAATTAAAACTAAACCCAAGCATACCACTGCAAGACTTCAAGACACAGTCAGTTCATTCTGTAGATCGGACCATAAATAAAAATATAAAATCTGAAGGTATTCCAGGTTAACACTGACATTGGGACGTCAGTCACCTCAGTCCGCCTGCTGGAAAGCACCCGAAACGTCTGGAGTTAAAAATCAAAGAAATAAAACGCGTTAAAATTGATAAAAGTAGTTGTTAAAAAAACTGTATTTGTGAAAATAAAAACTTATATATCTTTAAAATCCCGTCTTTTTTTTAAAGCAATTCCTTTACCATTTCATTCTTTTAATTGCATATTATCATATCTATATACTTTTATATGTGGGCACCCATGGCCGAAGTGTCTATGAAGAGTGAGCAATCCCCTTTCACACTGTGTTAATGATCGTAATAGCTCAAGTGGATATCGAGCGGTCGCTAAATCGTAATGCCTTGGTTCGCGTCCTGTCTTCGGTCTAACTTTTCCCCCTTTTTTTTTAAGTTTCCTTCTGTGAGAAAATCTATTATTTCGAGCCCTTTTTTTTTAAAAAATACGAAAACTTTAACTAAACTAATTCCACTCTTGATTTTATATTCAAATAAGCAGTTCAGTTTTTTCTATTATGTCAATAAGATCAAAAATATTATTCATAATTCATCAGTATGTAATTTGTATCTAAATGTAATTTAAAAAAAAAACGAGCAAAGCTCGGTCATCCAGGTACTAAACTGTAAAATAGCTATTCTGTAACTCACAAACGGGGTCAGCCAAGTTGACTTTTTCTCGGCTAAAGTTATAGTTAGAGTCAATTTTTTTTTATTTAAAATCGGTTTTTAGCAATCATTTTTTGAAAGTCTCAAGCTTCTCCAGCATATTAATTGAAGTTAACGTTAAAACGTCATACCCATTTACTTTTATATATACTTTATATATATATATATATATATATATATATATATATATATATATATATATATATATATATAAATATATATATATATATATATATATATACAAATTGCTCGTTTAAATATTAGGATTATATTATACATTATGTAGTCTCCTTAGATTGGAGTAGGTTGCAGCTTTCTATGGGCTGCATTATCCGACTGATGTATTGTAAGTTTGTCTCTATAGATTTATAAAACATTGTTTATACAGGGTGTTAGTATAAACACCGTTGTCCTTGAAACGAGTGGTTTGGTTTCAATTATAGAACGTAAATTCAATGAAAAATAACATTTTTTTAATAAAATCTCAATTTTTCCTTAATTCCTCAATTTTTGTTTCTCCTAAGCCAGGATGAAAGTATGAAGGAAAAGTTAATCACAGGTTATGTGTACCTATTGTGTTTTTATGTTAAATGTTGTGTAGGTAGCTAGCGCGGGCCGTGATCTTTACAGTGATTAAGTCACTCTGGCGCATAGGGTATCCATGAATTAACGGACGGTGTCGGACAGAAACTTTTTAAATTTTATGAAAGAAAATAGCGTTTTTTTAAATTCATTGAATTTACGTTTTATAAGTGAAACCAAACTACTGGTTTCAAGGACAACGGTGTTTACACTAGCACTCTGTATATAAAGATCAATGTCTTTTTCTGATTTATTTGTTATATTTGTCGTGCGTGCGCGGGCACGCGGCGGGCACTCACCTGTGCTTGTGTAGGCGCGGCGCTGCGACTCGCAGCAGCGGCGCGGCGGCGCGCAGCTGCGGTGCCAGCAGCGCGTGCGCGTGCGCGGGCAGGCGGCGCGCGGCGGGCGGCGCAGTGCGCGCCCCGGCAGCCACCATGCCGCGCATCGCGCGCTCTAGATCCTCCATCTGCACCTCCACCTGCATACATGCTACGACTTTAAACTACTATTCATTCATTCGTGCATTACCGTCTAATAAAGTCCACTACTAAACATAGGCCTCACTCATAGATTGTCTTATAGGGGAAAAAATAAGGTCGTTTATCGAAGCTTTTTGTTAAGAAATCCTCAGTAGTATCCTTGAGTCAAGAAGATGGCGATGTATTACTCCTTTGCCGGATAAAGCACACAAAACCATTACTATACATAAGTCCAAGTCCGCTACATAAACTTAGAATATATACTGACGTATAAACAACCAGACAGCCCGAAACCACGTGACAAAGGAGGCGGGTTGATAAGGACCATTTTTCGCTCATCACACACTCGAAAATATAGCGATTTCAGAGTATTTTTAAACATAGTATAATTACATATAATTAAAGATATATACTTTTTGTTTTCTGTAATTTACGTAATAAATAATATAAAGAGATGGGCCGACGAGTCAACTAGCCTACCAATCGGTTTTCAAATTGCCGATCATTTCAATACTAGCCTTTCAGAGATATTCGGGCTATGTCGTCATCACTCGCCATGCTTGCGAATGCGATTGACGAGCCATCGTCCGGCCACGCCGAACGTGAGTTGTGACGTATTTTATTTACGTTTTATGGCCGATTCACACAGAAGTCACAGTTCCGGCAACACGTCTCGCACAGGTCCGTATCTATCAGTGCTACAGTGAAGCGGCAGTGCCTCAATACATACATGTCAGTACTCAGGTTACGGATCTTCAGACAAAACATAAGCGACGTACTGTGGTACAGTACCCGGCGACAAATATTGCACATCGACCTTTGAAAAGAGACAATCGGCTAATTTCCGCTTCGTAGAGCGTTATCTCTGTCGCACACTGACTGACGGACCGTTTGTATTTCGTGCGACAGAGATAACGCTCAACGAAACTGAAATTAGCTGATTGTCTCTTTCCAAAGGTCGATGTGCAATATTTATCGCCGGGTATTGTAATAGTGATTGTTGCTATGGCTCTGTTCAATGATTCGGAACTAGCAATGATAGCCATTGCTTTAGACAAAGAAGAGTAGCATCAAGTAAAAAAAGGAAAAAAGTGCATGAAGCATGGTAGTTAAGAGAAACGAAAAGAGATTATTTCTTTCATTCATTCATTCAGTACCGCCCCTCACAAGTTCACTGCTGAACATAAGCCTGGTCCAAGGAATGACATAACCACGATCCTGAGCTACCGGAATCCATCGACTTCCAGCATGTCTTCCATTTTATACTGCTTTTCCACAGCATTATACTAAAAATTACATAGTTTATGACGAAAGGAAAATTTTTTAATATTTTAAAAATGTCACAAATCTGTTTCAATATTCTTCTACAAAAACTAGGAAGTAAATTAGTAAAGAAAGATACTCGTTGGTGGAAGGCTATCTCAAAGAGCATGTTTTTGATGCAGCGGTGTCCATGGTCCGACATAAAAATTCGTCGTCGCCGATAGCCGTCCGTGATTGCGTGTGCAAGCACGGTCACTGCCACTGATAGCACTGTGTCATCCATAGAATACTATAATACATACATAATAGAACGGGGGAGTGGGCGGAGCCCGTATAGCCACTAAAATGTCACCAACACGTCAATTCACACGTATAAATGTCAACACGAGATGTGTTTTGACGTCACAGTTTGTTTCCAAATTTCCAATGCAAATTATTTAAAAAATGCCAAATTGCACGCTATTTACAAATACATATGTATTAAAATCTGTCTGTCAACACAGCGAATCGTATTTGTAGTAGCATAATACGACGTTATTGCCTGTATGTGCGCTTCCGCCGACGCCGAATCTCGTACAAAATAAGGTTTACAGCCATTCTACTGTGTATAATAGTATTCTATGGTGACATTACTGACACTGAAAGTGTGTACGCACTCATAAAGAATGTATGAAAGAATAATTATCACGGTGGCGGTACTGTGCCAGAACTGTGACTTCACTGATATGTGTGAATCGACCATTAATCGTTTTGTGTATGTTTGCTCTGCCGGTGTAACCTGGTTGAAATAAATAAAAGAACTATGTGTGGGATTGTAAAATGTCGAAAAAGAAATCGCGAGACATTCTTCGATGATGTTGAAGGAGATCCGACAAGTGAATTGTAACCAGTGCCAGGGAATCATATCACGAGATGGTCAAGGTAGAAAAGTGAATACGACAAGTATGACAAATCACATAAACTATAAGGACAAAGAGTTGATGCCTCAATTGGCAATTTGGCACAAATAACGACGAGACCTATACCCAAAATCCTAACTCCGAACGTCGCGGGCGCTCAACGAATCAGCCGCGCACGCGCAGCGAATACGTCGCGGACGCGCAACGAGATCACCGCGAATAGCAACGTGTTTCGTTGTACACACATTTAAAACATACCTTATAGTAAAAACGAGCCTTTCAGGTGACACTGATAATCTCAAATGTGTATCTTCATGTCTTAAGTCGGTTTGTATCAGATGCAACAACTCATAAAATGTAGGTCTTGACATTCGCAGGTAGGAACGAATTTTTTAGGATTATATTTTATTCGTTTTGCAAAACAACACAAAGTAGTCGCTCTCTTCCAGTCCATTATTTGATAATGGATCCTACCAAAATCTGTTGTTTTCGTCTCATGAGTTTTTGGAAGTAACAAAACCAACAGCAGTGTTTCCTCGTCGGATTCCATTTTATTACCGAGTGTACTGTACGGCGTAAACTCGCTGCGAACACGCGACGAAAACGTTGCGTATCCGCCAAGCGTCCGCGACGTCCTCGCTGCGCAGCCGCGGCGTGTTCTCGACATATTCGCTGCGCGCCCACTGCGCCCCGAAGTCGCTCACAAACCGCTAGTACGATAAGGCCGTTACTGCACATTGCCAGTCTTAAAATGAACTGAAGGTTCATTTAAGTGGTGGCACGAGAACAGTTCTATATAACCTTAAATGGTTCCTATTAGCCAAAGAATATCTCTATCTCATCTCGATAGCATTCATTCTAGGCTATTTTGAATTTCCCTTGACAATTCTTCCGAGTTTCCATAATTTCTCTTACAAAATATTCTTCTATCAATCTTATCCGTTCTTTATTGCTTCTCCATAGTAGATTTAAGCGAAAACTACAACTGCAAATATAATGAGGAAGTGCAGCCACATCACTTTGGTGGATCCAAGCAGCAACGTTCCCTCCACACCGTTATTGTGTACATGGTCAATTTGGACAAAAATTATTGCTGAATCTTTTGTACCGTATCATCTCATACTCTGCATCAGCCTGCTGCAATTTGGATGCATTTGCACCCTATCTTGCGAAATATCAAATTGAGGTTCTCTGAAGTAAAACTCTTCATTTTTTAGCGATGGTCCTTTCACGCAATATAGGCAAAAAAGAACTTTTATATAGCTTGTACAATACCCTTTGAGTATGACTTTGAAGCGGTGACCTGGTGACCGGCCGGCCATGTCAAAGGACCCGCTAACGGCATACCCAAGGACGCGGGTAAACGAGGAGCTGTTTAGTTTAGTTTAGTTTACGACGGGCTGTTTTCCGCAACTCCACGTCTAAGCGCGTATTTTGCGTGTGGGCAGAAATAATGTAGTTATTCGAGCCATGATATTTCCCCGAAGAAGTTCTACAGTCCTTTGATGTTGCAAGCAACTTTGGGGAGCGATCCCGGCGTGCCGAGATGTTTAGCCCTGTATGAAGCGACTTCTGGACATGTCAGCATCACGTGAGCCGCCGTTTCTTCCTCTCCCATGCATGCCCTGCACAGGGGGCTATCAGTAACACCTATGGTGAACAAATGAATGTTAAAAGAGCCATGTCCTGTGATAGCACTTGTTACTATTCTGATCTGTGGCTTGTTCAGTCTCATTAGAACCTTGGTTAGACCACTGTTTATTTCAGGCAGGGCCTCCCTAGCTTGTCTACAGTCTACTAAATTTTTCCAAAGTTGAGCGTGTAAATTATGTACCAGTGAATGAACGTAGCTAAAGGGGATTGGTATTATAGGTTCCGGCCCTATAGTGGCCAGAGCCGACCCCCTTCTGACAGTTCATCTGATGCATCGTTGCCTCTAGAGTCTAGATCTACTGTGTCCCTTGATACATTGCAGAGTCACATTGTTGTGCTTACATACCTCATTCTATCGTTGATGGCACTCGTATATAATAATAATAATAATATAATAAAACCATATAATCAACTCAACAAACAACACTTGCAAAAAATAAACAATCAACATGTACATATGTAGAAAACAACAAGTATAATTAATATTAGCGAAAAATAAAAAAAAAGAAGAAAAACTATAACATTCAACAAAAAATAAAAACTATGTACAGGAAATGTGAGCGTTTCAATGCTGAGTCGATAGGGTCAGCTGCTCAGCATAAGCTGACACCCCCATTGGGATGACCAGCGCTGGTATTCTGCAGAAACCCGTGTGTGTGTTAACGCGTCGGTCAGTGGCAGATGCGAGAGTGGAATTCTTAATGTAACGAAGGCGTAAATAAAATTGAATATTAATCATTTCCAGCGAATTTCTTAATGTAACAAAGGCATAAATAAAATTGAATAGTATGTGAGAAGTGTATAATTAACAATCAATAACGCGGCAACCGCGATTTTTACATAAAATCGTAAACTCAACATATAATATAACCTAGTTTTTTCTTATGGGAGTTATTTTTCTAAGCTATCTTTTTTTGGATTTCCATAAGAAAAAGTGTGATTTTAAATCTAAACGACGATTTCGTTTGTGTGTTCCTAATTGGTGGTGGGATGTTATTCCAGCATTTGGTTGCTGCATATCGAAAGCTGCCTCTAAACATTGCGGATCTATGTCGCGGTATTTTTAGGTGGCGACTGCGATTACCGCTGATGTTCCCTCTACTCCATTCTAATTTGCTGCTAAGATAACTAGGTGTCTGCGATCTCAAAATGCCAAAAAGTAGACATGCTAAATGGTGCTGTCTGCGGTGTCTCATGTTTAAAATGTTGTGTTGATTCAAAAAGGGTGTTACGTGACTACGGGGTGGAATTCTAAAACAAAAGCGAGCGCAAGCATTTTGAACCCGTTGAATCAACTTTTCTGTTCTTACATACAAGCATGGGCCGTAAACTGTGTCGGAATAATTTAATTTAGATAGAACCAGAGAATCTACTAGGCGTACCCGAAGTTCTTCACTTAGATACTGTCGAACCTTATACAGGACTTTTAATCTATAAAAACAGTTGCGAACTACCTTTGATATATGGTTCTCGTATCGCAAATTTGAGTCCAACTCTAAGCCGAGGTTACGAGCCTCAAAGACACGTTCTAAAACCTCAGCACCTAACTTCACTTCACAATCAAGGGGAACATTATTTACATGAAATTTCGAGCCGAATACTATATACTTTGTTTTAGTAGGATTAAGAATTAGACAATTATTTGTTGACCATTCCAATATTCTACCAAGGTCCTCGTTAAGCGACTGCACTGCCGTGCGCCATTCGTTAGATTTAAAAGAAATATATATTTGTAAATCGTCCGCGTATAAGTGATATTTGCAAGATTTTATACAGTTTACGATATCTGTTGTGTAGACTATAAATAATAGAGGAGATAAGATCGTTCCCTGCGGAGTTCCTCTTGTTAAGGGGCTATACGTTGAACGAAGCGGTCGACCGTCTACTTGAGTAATTTCAACATATTGACCACGACCCGTAAGGTAGCTATGAAACCAACTGACCGTATCGGGATCAAAACCATAGTATATATCAGTCCCGAGTTCGTCACATTGCAACTCAGCTTGTAGTACCGCCATACTGTCGGTCAGCATTCTGATGGAGAAGTCTTTCACCTTCCTAGCATCTATTGCTATGGCCGCTTGGATGATACCCATGCATTCAGCCTGGAAGACTGTGTTGTGGGTACCCAGCGGTGTGCATATGTGGATATTAAGGTCTTCAGAGAAAGCCCCAGACCCCACACCTTCATTTGTCTTAGAACCATCCGTGAAAACTTTGAGCTCTCTTGGACCCAATCCTTCCAGATGGTCAGTTTCCTTCAATTGTATCCTGTACTTCTTATCGAATACAAATTGTTTTGGGATACTATCATACTTGGCTTGTAAGATAGGAATTTTCGAGTAAATTCTATCAATTATATCTGTATGAGGGACTCTACTCTTACTTAAAAGATTTAAGGTCTTGAGTCTAACGGCAGTTAAAGTTGTTTCTTTCTTGTTGTATATGAAGATGAAGCAGTGTTAGCTCCAGCATAGCCTCCAAAGCTGCTGTTGGTGTAGTCCTTATGCAGCCCGTGGGCAGCCATACAAGCCAATCTCTGTTAACGCTGAAGCTTTCGTATAGTGGTGGCTTCACTTCACTTTTGGTCCACCATACCAGAGAGCCATATGTGATCATGGGCCGAATTACAGTTTTGTATAGCCACAGTATAATTTTTGCCGTCAAACCCCATCGTTTGCCAATCATGTTTCTGCATTGCCAGAAAGTTAAACCAGCTTTGCTGATTTTGTTTTCTGTGTTTATTCCAGTTAAGTTTACTGTCCAAGGTAATTTACTGGCTACGTATTTTACCTCGGAGGAAAGCTAGAGTTTTGTGCTGAAAAGACATGGAAGATGATAGTTATTCAGCATTCATTTTTGTGTGAACATTACTAGAACCGTTTTGTTTGGATTAACGGTTAGGTCATATTCCCTGCACCATCTCTCCACAATACGGAGATCCGTTGGGTTAGGTCGCACACAATGCTTGCTGTCTTTCCAGAGACCAGTATTGTCAGATCATCTGCATAACCGACTGTGTAGAATTTTTTTTAGTTTAATTTGCTGATTAGTTCATTAATGATCATATTCCACAGGAGAGGTGAAAGAACCCCACCCTGCGGGAATTCTTTCACGATCTGAATTGTCTGAGATTCACCTGCAATCTTTTTGTTCATGTACTGAGCATGTTTACTATCCAGTCAATCAGTGCCGGTTCAACATTATGTCTACTTAGGGCACCTTTTATGCTGGAGAAATTTATTTTGTCAAAAGCACCTTCTATGTCTATGAAGGAGCCTAGACATAATACTTTGTTTTGGATGGCCTCTTCAATCTTTGATATTAAATGGTGAAGTGCCGATTCTGTCGATTTACCTAACCTATAGGCGTGTTGATTTTCGTGTAGCGGTTAGTTAATTAGCGCCGACCCTCTCAACTCCCGTTCACACATCCTCTCCATCGTCTTTAGGAGAAAGGATGTGAGGCTAATGGGTCTGTAGGATTTAGGGCCTGTATAGTCATTCTTACCTAGTTTAGATATGAATGCGACTTTCACTTCCCTCCATCCCCTAGGAACATATTTAGGAGCCAGACATGCTTTCATTATGACAACAAGTCTGACTATTACCCCCCCCCCCCTCCACTGTAGAAGTGTCGGGAATAAGCAGTCAGGTCCTGCTGCCTTATAGGGTTGGAAACTATGAATGGCCCAATGGATTTTATCCATCGTCACCACTTTTTGTGCTAAGTCCCTGGACGGAGCTGTTTACGATATGGTTTACGGCTCCATAAGCTGGTAAGAATAAAACTTATACTTACGCAAAGCCTTGCACAAAGTGATCTTGAAGACGATGGCGAGATTAAAGTGATATTTCTCTGGATATACAAGGGTGCGACTAAGTTTAATTTAGACGAGAATGATATAGCGTTTTTTGAACTTAACGATATTATAAAAAATTCTCTCTAAACCAAAACAGATAATTAAGAACGGAAAAGTCTATTATAATTTTCAAGAACAATTAGACATGTATGAAAAATAATATTTTATTACTCATTACTATAATGATAATATAAAATTACTTGTTTCGACTTATAGTAGATATACTCATTAGAAGATGATATTAAAGAAACTTGATTAATATTTTAGTGAGCCTTCTTATGTTATGTTAATAGTAAACCTTTATATATTTTTTATAGAATATAGTGACTATCATCAGACATCTACATCTATCCTCGATTACAAATCAAAATGCAGATGCGTTGTCACCCGTGAGGACTAAGATGGAATGCCTCGTTTCCAGTAAAAAGGGTCTCCGGTTCTCTACACTCATCATGCGAAACACAGCCGCATTAAGGTATTTTACGCAGGTCTTCTGTGAGAGCGTGGTACTTCTCCGGTCGAGCCGACCCATTCGTGCTACAACTATACTACTAATATACCTGCAGCATGGCTCTACCTAGAGTGCACCTACACACACCTCTGCACAGATTGCTAGGCTTAACCGAAATTCGATCTGGAGCACATTATTATATTCCATACTTTCTACATTTCAAGGAGACAATGCAATGTTTTTAAAATTATACTCACGTTTTTCGGATCAATAACCAAAGCGTATTCACTATCGTACACTTGCGGGTAAACTCTCCTTAACGCCATTAACACAGCCTCGGAACACAATGCTTTCAAATCGGAACCTGCAACAAAAGAATCATTTTGGTAACTTAAAATACTTATCAAGTTGGCATAACATTTGTAATATAATAACTTATGAATATGTTCTTCAAACTACATTAAAACATTCGTAACAAAATATTGTTTTCATGTGTAGGTTAAATGGAGTACAAAGAACCATAACATTTATTTAAGTTTTACCGTTCGGCCAAAATACTGAAATAAAATTAAAATAAATTTTGTGCAAGCAGGGTCCTTCCCCAGTCCAATCGCCCCTATCTTACTATACTTGCTGAGATTGGAGCCAAAACATTGGTATCGTAAGAAGTAACAGAGGGAAACTTAGCCCAGAAATGGGCAGCATCGATCTTCCTAAGAACAGAACAATTAAAAAAAACTTTTTGTTTGTGGTTGTCAACCTGACAGTCAAGCGTAGCACAATGGCAAGTGTGTGTAGTGATAGTGATAGTAGGCAATAACGGTCAAGTGATGTTTGCGGCGAAGGGCCATTACTGAAATCTATGTTTGTATGGTGCAAACGCCTAGAGTTCACAACGTACAAGTAGTTTCGCGTTACATAAAGCACGGCCATATACCTCCGTAACTACTGATAATATGTTTGTACGGCACATAAAACAAAAAAAAATTAAATTTGTGTAGTTTATTATTGAGAATGCATTCGGTATCTAGAAAGGCACTATTTGTCAGTCTTTTGGTAATAAAAGTATCGGTGGATTGGGAATCGATAGTATTTTACCTTCTTAAATTGTTTATTTCACATACTTATATCTATTTATTAGAAGCATCGTCCCAAATTCTTTAAGAAAAATGATTTCTTGTCTTCGAAATGAGATTATAAAAGATCAATATAATATTAAAATACCCCAGTCTATTATTTTTGTTTTAACTAAAGTAATATAATTTAGATATTCTTATTATGTAACTTTTAGAATGAAATTTGGTGTTGTGCTATAACGCCGCGAAGTGGCTACCGAAGTGAATCCACTTCATTCCAGAGGAAAATGAAGCAGGAGATGGGCAGCAGTACTTCCTGATAACAGCTCAAAATAATAAAAAAAACTGCAGTTGCTAAGCCGCCTGCCAAGCGTGGTAACTAGGCAAATGTTCCCATATAAGGCAACCTATGGTGGAATCTAAAGTTCAACAGGGGACTTTCAATAGTGTGTGTAGTGCGTGTTACGTCGTATACCTAGTGTTCACAATGAATAAGTAGTTTTACGTTACCCTTAAAGCCGCGTATCGATTACGCGCTACTGACGCGCGCGCCATGAATGAACGCGCCGATCAGTGCGTTCTATGGAACGCGTCCCAAATGTTCCAAGTAGATCAACTAAGTGGCAGATGTTCCAGTATTTGACCGTTGAACATGGATATGATATTAAAATACTGGTAGAGCCATGCTGCAGCTTTATTACGGTTGAAGTACGAATGGGTTGGCTCAACAGGGGAAGGACCACGCTCTCACAGAATACCAGCGTAAAATATCAGCTTAATGCTGCTGTTTCGTATGATGAGTGTAGAGAACCGGAGAGACCCTTTTTACTTGAAATGAGGCATTCCATCTTAGCCTACATTTTGATTCTCAATCGAGGATAGACTTAGATGTCTCTTGGCCACAGCATTCATTTACGATCAGGTGGATTGTGTGCTCGTTTGTGACCCTTATTCTATAAAAAAAGTAAATTGTGTACAAGCAGCTGCCACTTTCATAGTTCTTCTCATGCACCTTCTCTGAGCGCTATTATTATTATTATTATTTTTGGGGTATCTATATAATTTTCTCATCTGGTTCGGTTCTATAAATATATAATTATAAATTAAAATGAAAAGATAAATATACATAAATATCAATAAAATGATATAAATACAAAAAATACATAAATAAATAAGATCCAACCAGATGGAAGCCCTCGGTAGGGGAGATCAAACGGCCGAGGGTTAGGGGGAAAGGGAAAGAAACCGGCGGACGATGCGGGCTATATCGAGGAGCACCACCTTCTGCATTTGAGCCTGGAGCGATCCGCCACGTAGTCACAGCCGCCTCAGATGACCCAAAACTGACTGGGATTAGCCCGTTTGCAGAGACGACTACAGGAATAATTTCGGTCGGCAGTCCACCCCACATGTCGGTTACCTCGTGAGCCAGGTCCAGATATTTTGTTCGCTTATCTGTTTCGGCTTTCACGAGGTTCTCGTCATACGGAATGGTAATGTCGAACAAAAATATTCTTGACTGTGCCCGGTCCATCAGCACAATATCAGGCTTATTCGCAAGAATAGTCCTGTCTGTGATGATGGCCCGGTCCCAATAGAGCCTGGCGTGATCATTTTCGAGCCCGGCTTCCGGTAAGTACTTGTAATACGGCAATTTCCGATCCACGAGACCGTATAGCAAAGCGAGCTCCTGGTGTAGAATTGTAGCTACTTGGTTGTGTCTGTGTAAGAAGTACTCAAGGTAAGAAAACGTCGAACTACCTGAGATGACATGCCTAAGTGATTCATCGGGATGGCGACAAGCTCGACAGATGTCGACGGTGCCATCCTTTAGGATGTATCTCCGATAGTTGTTGGTCTTAATAATCTGATCCTGTATTGCACAGACAAAACCCTCGGTTTCCCCGAAGAGATCCGGCGATACAGGCTGTATCTACGTGGGGCTCATATAGAGCCTTGTAGAACCTCCCGTGGAGCTCCTTCTCTTTCCATACGGTCTCCCGGTCGGAAATGCTCTGCACTGCCGTGTCTTGCCATTGCTCGTTGGCTAAGGATAGAGGGGTAAGTCCTTTATCACAAGAAATGACATCCTTATAGAATGGATCATCCGATCTCGCCAGAAAGTAATCACGGAGGCTGCATACTTCGCGATTATGCATGGTGAGCACGCTCAAGAAACCACGCCCACCATGCTTTCGCGGCAAGTACAGCTTCATTACCGACGATCTCGGATGATGCATCCTATGGGACGTCATTGTAGTGCGGACTTTTCTATCTAGGGCGTTAAGTTCAGTCTGAGTCCACCTGAGTATGCCAAAGGTATACATGAGAACAGGCATGACCCAACCGTTATATGCGTGTGTCTTATTCACACCGGACAAAAGGCTGTTAAGCACTTTGGTCAAGCGTGCATAAAACACGTCGCAAACTGACTGTTTCATACCAGCCTCATGGATACCGATGTTCTGTGACATACCCAGGTATCGGTATGTTTCAGCCTCGGAAAGGGTCCTTAAGTTGAAGGGCATAGATAAGTCTATGCCCTCCGAGTTAGTAACCCTTCCCCTTTCAACATGGAGGACCGCACACTTATCCGTCACCAGCTCCATTCCAATAGAATTGCTAAATTTACAAGTGATGTTTGCAATTCCATAAGATGGGAGCGACTGGAGGCGAAAAACTTGAGGTCATCTATATAGAAAAGTTGGATCACTTTTGTACCTCCTTTCCAAAGCTGAAATCCCCTCCCGGAGCCCTCTAGTAAAGTACTGAGAGAGTTCAGAGAGAGGCAAAACCAGATTGGACTCAGACAATCGCCCTGGAAGATACCCCTTCTTATCCTTATGTGGTTCTCCGCAGCCATCATCCGCTCGCCCAGATAGCAAAGGATCGTACTCCACTGCCCCATACACTGCTCGAGGAAGTCTCCAACTGTACAGTCAATCTTGTACAGCTGGAGGACTCTCTTTAGCCATGTATGGGGTACCGAGTCGAATGCCTTTCTGTAGTCTATCCAGGCGGCGGAGAGGTTCCGACGGTTGCGTTTCACCAATTTGCCAATGACCGCGTCAATGAGGAGTGGTTCCTTGGTTCCACGACCACCGTTATTATTATTATTTTATTCTTTATTGCACCAAAGATTTTGTACAAAAGGCGAGCTTAATGCTATATGGTATTCTCTGCCAGCTAACCTTGGGTAGAACAAAGAGTGAGTTATGGGCAATAAAGTTGTCATTATCACATTCAATTAAATATCTATAGCATTATATAATGATGAAAACGACTTTTGCTATTCCACAACAGTTTTAACTTTGGTTATCCATAGCTCGGAACGCAACGGACAAAAACGCGGTAAAAAATTGATACCTGATGGAACGGCCCGCTTCACATTTGTGAGTTCCAACGAACAATTTGGCGCGCGTTACAAGTCGGTATCAATTTCACATGGCTGGAACGCGCGCCATTGTTCGACCTCTTGAAGCGCATAATCGATACGCGGCTCAAAACATGCCTCCATCATCATTACAGCCTGTCACTGTTCTACTGCTGAACCACAGGCCAGAATTGCACAAAGCATGGTTTTACTTACCTCCGTAACCGCTGGTAATTTCTGCTATGTGGTCCAAGGTCTGGTCGTCCGGGCGCGGGCGCCAGTCGCGCGTGTAGATGTGCAGGATGTCACGGCGCGCGGCGGCGTGCGGCGGCGGGAAGTACAGCTCTCTATCGAAACGACCCGCCCGTCTTAGGGCCGGGTCTACGGCGTCTAAACGGTTAGTTGCCCCTATTATTATCACTTCGCCCCTGTGGACATGATACACTTGCTAATACCATGCGTCTGTGTGAACAGTAATAATACATTTACATGGATTATAAATCATACTGTAATAGTCTCAGAATAGTGTATATATATATATATATATATACCACAGCTGGTCATAAGCCTCCCTCCACACATTTCTGTGAGGGTTGCAAATAATAAATAGTTAAACTAATATATAAAGTTACAGACTATGTTTACCATTTCCTAAGAGGATTTTTGGAGCAAATATCCACTCCAGCAGTGTTGGTGGTGGACTACAAATGTCTTCGAAATATTTTGTTCGTAAGACATGCTGGTTTTCTCACCAAGTGGTCTCCTATTGCTAAGCACACAGTACATTAGATCGATTGCTAAGCGCACGCCTTAAATTTCATAGCACGTTAATAATCCCAAGCATAGAATACTATCCACTAGCACGTCCGTGGATAGTATAGTAGCCAAACAAAATATGCCGTCTTCCGTCCGGCATAGTATACTATCCAAAACGACACGTTGTAAATATTACCATCTAGTTTAAAAATGCCGAAATAAATGAACGTTGTGCTTGACAAAAATGATTATCTATGAAATACTTCACTAGAA